>CM043709.1:9384933-10118277 GCA_023969325.1 Oryzias curvinotus
AACAGACTGAGTTTTCTCCCGTTTTTTTTTTTTGTTTTTTTATTTTTTGAATCCTTGGTGTGCCGCAAGATTTTTGTCAAGGTTTAAGTGTGCCGCGGCTCAAACAAAGGTTGAAAACACTGCTCTAGACAACCTGCCCCCCTTTTACAGGTAGATAGGTGTGTGGGTCCCAGGTGCCCAGGTCCCATGGTCTCTAGTGAACATTCATCCCATGGCACACGGACCACTCGTGAGGACTTCA
Source organism: Oryzias curvinotus (assembly GCA_023969325.1). Lineage (NCBI taxonomy): Eukaryota > Metazoa > Chordata > Actinopteri > Beloniformes > Adrianichthyidae > Oryzias > Oryzias curvinotus. The sequence continues at coordinate 9,385,175 of CM043709.1, forward strand.
AGTTTAGAGGTCACAAGTGACTCACCTTCTTCCCTTCAGCAGAGTTTGCAGTCCAGAAAGTGAGTACATTTGCATATTAGATGACCCTTTTATCCTTGCAACATGGCAAAAAGATAAAAAATAAACACTAGGGATGACACATGTAATGATTTTTATATTTGAAATTAAACTTTAAATTTGTTTATTTTGCAGGTCTTTACCACTTAAAAGTTCAGCAGGGGGTAAAAGCCGGAGCTTGAAAAAAACTGTCAAGGTCAGTTTTGTCTAATTTTTCTACATAAAGCACCTAATGTTAAAAGCAAAACAAAAAAAGTAGTCAATCTTTTGTTGCTTTATATATGATGACCAAAAACTAAGTTAATATTGATTATAATGTTTAAGAAGATTTCACATCCAGAACATTGTAAACATGGTCTTTTGTTTAATTTTCGGATCAGCATATTCCAGGATTCAGTTTCAAAATTCTATATTCAATCTAATTTGTGTTTTATTATTTGTTAAAATAGTTGCAAAACTCATTGAGGAAGAGACTTCTCTGTTGTATGACCATGTAGTGTCCCACCATTGGTTACTTCATAGGAATCAATGCGTTGTGTGTATTTTCAACCCCTTTTTTTCTTTTAGTAATTCAGTCAGTCAGTATTAATACTGGATGCTAAAAAAATAGTTTAATTGGAACTTTTTATGAACCAATGGAAGTTTAAAAGTTGTTGTAGTGAAACACATTTAAAAATATTCCCAGTGAAAAACATACTGTAAATATTTGGGCCCTCTATAAATATATATATATATATATATATATATATATATATATATATATAGATATATATATATATATATATATATATATATATATATATATATATATAATATATATATATATATATATATATATATATATAGCTCTAATAGCTCTATAGCTCTAATATCCACAAACGCCAACTCCTATCACAGCTTGAGATTGAAGTGATACAATACAATGCCACGGGAGAGCCAGAACAACAGGTCAGAGAGGAGGTTATACCACACTCACACCCTGAGATTGGGTACACAGCCCCAACAACCACAGTTACGCTGAGCGAGGCAGCAACTGACCTGAAAAACAAGATAATGTCTACAATGAACACTAGGCAACCCCGACACCAGCTACAACGGTATAAGTGATGTACTGCCTGAAAGTCTACTGGAAACTGTGAATGAAGCATTGAGTGCAATTCCCTACCACAACCATCACAGAAACCAATGAACTGGTTTACACTTCAGCAGCAGTGATCCTGGAGATGCTTGGCTATAAGAGCAACCATGGAAGAAAACAATACCCACCATGGAAGCAACGGTTAGAGGCCAAAATCAAGGCAACTCGGAAGGATGTGAGTAAGCTGACAGAGGCTCAAAGAGGTACAATGAGAAAGCAAGTACCTAAGAGGTACAGCCAGATGCCCATACCTGAAGCCCTGGAAACTGCCAAACAAAGGCTCCTAGCCTTGAGTAGCCGCCTAAAGAGATACACAAGAGACAATGAAGCCAGACGAATAAACAGGCTGTTCGCAACTCAACCAGCGAAAGTGTACGCTCAGTGGCAGGGTCAAAACAGCCGAGCAGACCCACCAAGGCTAGAAACTGAACAGTACTGGAAAAATATATGGGAGAAAGAGACAGCACATAACAGCAATGCCCAGTGGCTGGTCTCTCTGAGAGAAGAACACAGCAACCTCCCTGAACAGAATCCAGTAACCATCACAGTGGCAGACATCCAAGAAAGAGTCTCAGGTATGAAAAACTGGACAGCACCGGGCCCTGACATGATACATGCCTACTGGCTAAAGAAGCTTACCACACTCCACGAACGCCTGGCAGCACAAATGAACCAGCTGCTAAGAGATGGGACTCACCCGAATGGCTAACGGAAGGGCGAACGATCCTGATCCAGAAGGATCCCTCAAAGGGTGCAGTCCCATCCAACTACCGGCCAATAACCTGTCTCTCCACAACATGGAAGCTCATGTCAGGCATCATTGCAACCAAGATAAATAGGCACATGGATCAATACATGAGTAACACACAGAAGGGCATTGGTAGAGACTCCAGAGGAGCCAAACACCAACTCCTGGTCGACAGAACAGTCGCCCAAGACTGCAGGTCACGACACACCAACCTGTGCACAGCCTGGATTGATTACAAGAAGGCCTATGACTCAATGCCACACACATGGATCACTGAATGCTTGGAGCTGTACAACATCAACAGGACTCTAAGAGCCTTCATAAGAAACTCAATGAAGCTGTGGAAAACCACCCTTGAAGCCAATGGGAAAACCACTTGCGCAAGTGTCCATCAAATGTGGGATATACCAAGGTGATGCTCTGTCCCCACTGCTGTTCTGCATAGGTCTGAACCCCCTCAGCCAAATAATCAACAAGACTGGCTATGGATACCGACTCAGAAATGGGGCCAACATCAGTCACCTCCTCTACATGGATGACATCAAGCTATATGCTAAGAACGAGCGTGACATTGACTCCCTGATCCACACCACCAGGATCTACAGTAATGACATTGGGATGTCATTCGGGCTCGAGAAATGCAGCCGGATGGTGACAAAGAGAGGCAAGGTAGTCCACACAGGGGGGGTCTCACTCCCAGAAGGAACAATAGCAGACATTGAGGACAGTTACAAGTACCTTGGAATTCCCCAGGCAAATGGCAACCTGGAGCAGGCAACAAGGAAAGCTGCAACAGCTAAGTACCTTCAACGAGTAAGGCAAGTCCTGAAAAGCCAGCTCAATGGCAAGAACAAGACCCGGGCAATAAACAGCTATGCACTGCCAGTTATCAGATACCCTGCAGGAATAATAAGATGGCCAAAGGAAGAGATACAGACCATGGATGTTAAAACACGGAAGCTCCTCACCATGCATGGAGGGTTCCATCCCAAATCCAGCACTCTGAGACTGTATGCTAGCCGCAAGGAAGGAGGCCGAGGACTAGTGAGCGTAGAAGCCACTATCCAGGATGAAACATCCAAGATGCATGAATACATCAAGCTCAAGGCCCCAACTGACAGTGTGCTCAGTGAATGTCTCAGGCAATGGAGAGCAGAGGATACAGTGCTGGAAGACAGATCCTCATGGGAGGACAAACCCCTCCATGGGATGTACCACCGGACCATAACTGAAGTGGCTGATATCAAGAAGTCCTACCAATGGCTAGAAAGGGCTGGCCTACAAGACAGCACTGAAGCGCTCATCCTGGCAGCTCAGGAACAAGCCCTGAGCACCAGAGCGATAGAGGCTCAGATCTACCACACCAGACAAGACCCAAGGTGTAGGCTGTGCAAAGAGGCGCCTGAAACAATCCAGCACATAACTGCAGGATGTAAGATGCTGGCAGGTAAAGCATACATGGAGCGGCACAATCAAGTGGCTGGAATAATATACAGGAACATGTGTGCAGAATATGGACTGGAAACCCCAAGGTCAAAATGGGAAACACCTCCGAAGGTGGTAGAGAATGAGAAGGCAAAGATCCTGTGGGACTTCCAGATCCAGACTGATAGGATGGTAATGGCGAACCAACCAGACATCGTAGTGGTGGATAAAGAACAGAGGAAAGCCGTTGTGGTGGATGTGGCAGTGCCAAGCGATGGGAACATCAGGAAGAAGGAACATGAGAAACTGGAGAAATACCAAGGGACTCAGAGAAGAACTGGAGAAAGCCTGGAAAGTGAAGGTGACGGTGGTGCCTGTGGTAATTGGAGCACTCGGGGCAGTAACCCCCAAGCTTGAGGAGTGGCTACAACAGATACCTGGAAAGACCTCAGACCTCTCAGTCCAGAAAAGCGCAGTGCTAGGAACAGCTAAGATACTGCGCAGGACCCTCAAGCTCCCAGGCCTCTGGTAGAGGACCCGAGCTTGGAGGAGAAACCACCCGCGGAGGGTGAGAGAGGGCGTTTTTTTTTTTTTTTTTCTTATATATATTATATTATTATAGCCTATTATGGATGTGGATCTGTTTTCAGCAACACGATGATCTCATAAAATAATGAAAGCAGGTAACACCTCCAATCTTCTCAATTCAGCTTGGTGACAACGCTATCTTTTAGGGAATTTGAGGGCTCTATCCAGTCGTACAGTGTTTTTTTTTTTCTGAGTTACCATGGATGCCTTTTTGCAGTGAGATGGGAAGTGAGCAACAACATTCTGGAGCGGCCAAGATGTTGTAGAGAGGTATGTGGCAACACCTTCTTAATATTTTTCTTGTACTGTACTTTTTAAGCAAAAGCAGTCTGAAGACTTTTACAGAAATCCATATTGGTTGAAGTCAGAAAGGGAAATCTGATTGCATATTAAAATAATTGCCAAAGTAGTTCTAAGTATGTGACTTTTTGAAGGCTGATTTACACTGGTCCATCTGCGATGTGTCTCTGTTGTGTTGATATAAAAGAATAGAATGTTCAGTACTCGATCAGAGGGCTTACATTGCCTATGTCATGTCCGCTTCTGACGTCCTTCCATTTGCAATACAAGCTTTATGCAAGAGTTCTCTTTCCAGTCCGTTGACTCTGTCAATTTCATGACAACAAGCCACAAAAACAGGAAACAGATCAGGGTTTTAAAATAAAACCTACAGTTATATGTTCAAAATAAAAATATATATTGTTATTGTGCTAAATCCTACAATGGAATTTTGTGTTGTTTTTTTTGTCTGGATTTGGTGTTAAATGCTTAAAAAAGGACAATGGATATTTATTGGTATTGGCCAACCCAGTTAAAAAAGGGTTAGCAAATTGGATATTGGCGAAATTCCAAATTGTGCCTCCCAGAAGGATTTTTTTTGCATGAAAACTGCTGAGCAACCAGTCATGTGCACCTGTAAGTGTTAGTGCATTTTGTGTTTTAAAAGTCCAGCCCTGCTTTTTTTGATAGTATGTATTACAACCTTCTTGTCTCTTAAACTGCAGTGAAAAAAACATCCTCCATCATTCTTCACTCTATTTGCCTGTTTAGTTTTAAATGGAAATGAAAGTGGTGTATTTGTGGGTTTCACTGCGGCTCCTCGTGTTTGCCAGGGGTGGGAGCGGTGGACGAGGTTTTTAAGGTTACAGGGTTCGTTGGCGGTGTCTTTCTCATGGTGATTACATTGGCAGCTTAAAGTGGTAACAGGACAAATGGACTCGCACACTACATGCTCATACAATTCTTGCACACATTCTTACACGCCCCAAATACCCACAGAATGTGGACTGCGAGTGCTAATTTGACAGCCTACTGCACACATGCTCATCCAAAACACAGACAGCTATGTACACAATGTGTTGCTTCCATGTAAACCAATTTTTTTATGATGAACGGGACATTTTATGAGCTGTTAAAAAGGGATGTTTAGTCCTTTAAGGATGTTCTACTCAAACAGGCTTTGTCACCAATGAAATGCAGTCATCTTTTCAATATGACTAAAAGCTTTGCCATGTTTTTATTATACTCAAGAAAATCATAAGAGATGCACAACATGAGGTTATGTTAAATTAGATCAATTTAGCATCAAAAACATTTATTCTGGTAAAAAAAAAAAGAAATTCCAAAAAGAATTTTGTTTTGCAATCATAATCTTTTTTAGTTTGTTTTCATTTCGCTATCCTAGTTGCCAAGACTGAAGCTGGCATGACAATATCACAGGAATATGTTATAGTCTTTAATTCTATTGAGTAATTGTCATATTTTAATTGCACGAGTGAAAAAGAAATAAATATATTTTTGTCTGCAGTTTCCTACTGGGCACAACCATAAATTATGCATATTTCATAGAAAAAGAAGCATAAAAATAATAGCTTGCAAATGGATGAATGAATGAGCAGAGATTACCCGAAAGTAAGTCGTAAAAATAATAGGACTTAGAAAAGGCCAAATATATATATTTACGGCCGTCTAAAATGACTTTTTTTTTCCAGTTTCTTGGTGGGACACACCTAGAACTCTTCCTTTGGAAAGTATCCAGAGCACTTTCAGAACATATGCCCATTCCACCTCTATTAATTGATTTCCTCACCCTATGTACAATTATATTAATACATTTAGCAGTCACTCCTATTCAAACCTATAAATGAAGTACACGGCAAACAAAACCAGAGTCATTATCAAGAAGTTAGTTGATTTTCATCTTTTTTTAAATCTCTACGAGCCACCATGTGGGGAAAAAACTGAACATCTTTTATTTAGGTTCTTGTCCTTTTGGTTGTGATTCATAAACTAAAAATGAGCAAAGGTGAAGATGAAAAAACAGATCATGGAGTAAATCTAGAGCTTTTCCTTTGCGTAGGCGCCTTCACTTCAAAAGATCTACACAATGCCTGTATTACTGCAGGCGCTGTAGCAATCTACTCTCAAACCTTTCCTCACTTTTGAACGAAGCCCTTAAGATACTTGAACTGTCTACTTGATGCTTTCCACCTGGTGTTCTAAATATGCACTTGTTGTAAACCAATCCTTTTTGCTTTTCTAATGTGTCACTAACAGTTTTACTTGATTCTCTTCCTACCCCGAGGCTGTTTTTTCACTATAGAACCATATAAACCCTTAACTTTGGTTTTTGTCTTGTTCATAAAAACAGACTGGTGGAAGAATTTTGTATAACATAAAATGAGAGAGGTTTGAAGATTGCGCCTTTTAGTTTGGCGTATCTCTTTTCTTAGTTCATGTACTGTTTTCAGGTGTTTTTTTCCCTCTGTCACTGTCTCACCCGGTTTCATCTGATAATCATCCACAGGTGTCTTTAGTTAAGTCAATCATCCTCAATGTATTAAACGTTCACCATTGAAAGTAAACTCACTCATATCTTCAGATGTTTTCTATAAGTTCTCCTTTATCAGCTGATGGTAATAATTTATCCGTGAAAAGTCAAATTCTTGTTTTTCCAGCTCTGTTTGTGCAATTGTAGCACAGCAGTAATCCTGCATCTTGACTTATCCAATGTGGCGTTACAACGAGCTATTATAGCACCTCTAGCCTATCTATCTCATTGGCCAGAATATCCTCTGAAAGAAATATTCCTAATTATTTTTTGATCATTTTAGGGGGTGGGAGGGGGGTACAAAATCCTGACTTTGTGACCAAATTTATTTTAAACTATAACATGACAGTATAAAACAAATTAACGGAAGAATTGTGAATGATATCTGTTATCAGCGAACCCCAGGAGTCTGGAAATCCCACAGCTGAATACACTTGTCATCATTTGTAAAGTGCTTGGTGAAGTTTTTTTCACAGGCTGAGAAGAGATGCTGCCCTTTGGCCTGTCTTGGACAACAGCCAGTCTGGGGCTCCCTGACCTCTTTACATCTTCTTTTCTCTTTCACGTGTCATCTGCCCCTTCATTCATTCATTTAACCATGCATTCATCTCTCCATCCTTCTATTCAGACCTCCGTTTATCTCCTCTGAGCTTTGACCCACTGCACTTGAAAACATCGGTGCAAGTGAGAGAGGTGGAAGGCCGTTAATAATGAGGAAGGACTGGACTGGATATTCCAGAAGAGGAGTGCCATTTTTCAAGGACATTTTGAAAAAAATAGTGTCCAAGATGGTAATTTTAGCCCCGATCCTTAAAAGGAGCCGTGTATCAGAAGAACAGTGGTAATGTAATCAGAAACAGCTTTTTTTTTCCCTTTAAACTCCCTGACATACAAGTTAGGCATACATTTATTGCTAAAAATGCTTAGTTTTCACTGCAAATGCTTTTAGGTATAAAAAAAATAGAGGAAGAATATGATTTCAACAAACTGTCCTGCTTTCCTGAAGAATTCAGAGAGTCAGCACTCAATTCATCTTATTTCCTCCTCTTTATGAATATAATCCGAAACCAATAAATGAGTGTCTGTTGTGGAAAAAGTTACAGGATGGTTCATGCACTGTCTTCTTATAGGCATTTACCTGTATTAGCTGGATGCTTCCAGAAGAGGGAGGCAGCATATCACTGTGCTGTCTACATTTTCCTGTCATACTTGCCACCGCCTGAGGTTTTTCATGCTTCACACAGACAAAGATCTACATCAGAGACTTTGTACAGAATCTCAAGGAAAGTTTATTTGGAGGTCAGAGATTAGGTTGTTTTTGGGTGGAGGGAGAAGCAGGTAATTAAAAAAAACATGAAAGTGACAGAGTTTTCCCATCTCATCCAAACCGCAGCACATATATTATCTCTGACTAGTACAACAAGAAGGGCAGGCATTTATATGCCTCAGGTGTCAACTCTTGCCATGCTTTGTGTGTTTAAAGAGAAAGTGCCTGTTTACTGAACTCCACAGAAATTCACCCAGATTTACGACAAAGGTTGTGGCAATAAAATTACACACTTCCTTCAGATCTGATCTGGACAGTTAACATCATTTTCTCTAAATTATGCTGAGTCTGACAGCCATGATGCTTTAAGCACTCACTGCATGGATGAGTCACACAGTGATTTAGGAGTATGCGCGTGTGTGCACGTGTGTGTGTGTGTGTGTGTGTTCCCATAGGTAGCAGCATTGTCAGTACTATGCTGGGGATTTATATCTTACACTTCAGATCTTATTAAATGTCACTCCATCACCCCTCTCTGAGACTGTGGCACAGTCTCTGCAATAGTATCATCCAGAGTCAAACACACACGCACACACCCCATCTATAGACTGCCCCATAGCTCTTTCTCAGCTCTGACAGCTTCAAAATCCATTCATTGTGGCAACAGTTATTAGACTGAAGCAAACCACTTCAGATACACAAATGATGTGCAAATAAGTGTTTCTGCATTCTCCAGATGCAGGTAACTACAGTAGCAAAGAAGATAAGAATAATATGTAGATGTATTTGTCAAACAATATGCAACTTTCCATTAAAAATTAGTTCTAAGTGGGGGCGATGTCCAAACATTTCACTTTGCATCCGTTGGTTTCCTGTTTTTCTTTTAGTTTCATCTATCTAACCGTTAAAGTCTTAATTTCTCCTCATTTGCCAATGTTTTGTTGTGTGTTAAAACATGAGCAGTAATATACTGCTGCTGGTTCTGCATCTTTATTTGCAAATTACTATAGGGATGAGCAGCCACAGGGAGCATCCGTCACTTATTCAGCATATCATTGCTAATGTTCACTTCAGGCACCTTTCCTACATCAGTAATTGATTTCTCAATAAGATGTATTGTACAGTCCAATCTCCCAATTGCATTAGTAGGCATATTATAAAATTATGAATCGATATTAGGCAGGAAAGTTGCTGGTTTAACTTTTGACTATTATTTATCATTTTTGACGTATTCAGTGATTCCACATTGATGTATTGCATATTTGACTTAAGATAACTTTTTACCTCATTGTTGGTATGTCTAAGAAATTAAACCTAAAACATATTTATAAGCTATTTTAATGTCTAAAGACAACGAGAATAGAGTTGTTTTCCACTTAATGACCCACTCCAATGAAAATCAGGTTTTTGGTGTTTTTAACATGTTCTTATAGCAATTTTCTATTGCAAAATGGAGGAAGTATATTTAGAAAATTCAGCTTAAAATTGCATTTCTGGGTATTACTTTATCTAAATCATTGTGAATCAGAAGAAAATGAAAAGAATTTCGTCTAAAAAAAAGGGATGTGTGACTCAGAAAATACCCTGAGCGGACCACAAATTCTCTGCAATGTGGAGGGCAGAGTTGCGCCGCACCACCAGTCCCACAACTCAGGCAAATTTTGAATAAACTTCTGCCGCTCTGCTGAAACTATGTCCTAGAAAGTGGCTGGTTTTTTCATTCTGGCAAAATAGCATAATATAAGTAAAAGACCCCTGGGAGCACTTTGAAAATAGCTCAAAAGATGATTGGAGTGGGACTTTAGTACCAAGTTTAAGAATGACATTTTAAGAAATTGCCATCTTTTTCTTTAATCTTTCAGTTCTTTGACTTCATTTGGGAATGAGCTCTGAGGTTCATTAGAGGAGATAATTACCAATCCTACCACCACATTTTTATGATTTGTTATCTTGGTTTAATGACATGCAACATTCCTTGTTTATCAGCTCAGAAATGTCTGCTTGGAACATTATTGAGTTGTTTTTGTGCCCTGAAAAAAGTCTCAAAGTACAGAGTTCAAACTCAGAGCTGCACAGATATGTCCTTTTAGCTCCTCCCATCTGCTTGTCAATCCTGGCAACATTACGATTAAGAAACACAGGTATAATGATGGCAAAAAAAGTTTGAATTATTCTACAGCAGGGTGCATTGGTGATAGCACATGCCTTGGATGTGCGGTTTTAAATTTGATCCCTGGGATCCTTGCTGCAGTCTATGGAATCCTGGGATTTTCCCACAGGGAAAAGTCTGTGGTTTTTAATTGCTCTTTCATTTATTCTTTTTTTCCATCCTCTTTCAACACCCTTTTCCTCTCCTGCTCTCTTTCTTCTTTAGTCCTCCTCCTTGCTGTCATTTTAGGGAACTTTTTTTATTACTTCCATTAATTTGTTTGTGGTACTTGCATCCCAACATCCTGCTATTAAGTCAAATCCTTTTTTTATGGGCAAGCATATATGTTTTTTATCAGTACGTTAAAGTCTCAGTGAAATGGCAAGTTCAAATCTTTGTGTAAACAAACATAAGGAGGTCTTCACCTTATAATTTAATGTGTTCACCAGGGCTTCTTGATAATCAATGCAAGCTTTTTTCATGGAGACTTTGCTTGAAATGTGTCTTGTTTATGTTGCATTACAGGAAAAAGATCCAGGCGATAAAGTAGGTCACATAAGTAGAGATTTGTTAATGCGGTGTAATTGCTGGTTAAAAGATCAAAGTAAGGGAAAGTATTTCACTTCCTTCAGCTTAAACTGGGCAGAGCAAGCAGGCAGCACACTGGGCTTCAGTGTGCTGTGGTATCTAATGCACACTTTAGTGACGAAGAGGTTGTGTAGCACATTTTTTGTCCTTATAGAATGATGTTGCTGCATCAGTTCCAGAATCTGTTAATACAAGTGCTAAGAGAATCTATATGAAACCTTGATGAAACCAATTTGTTTAAACATTCTAATTAATCCAATCTTTGAAATACTTTACTCACAAACGGCCACATTTAAAATAGATGTTATAGAACTCCTGAATACAATTAATGCAAGTTGTATAGATATAGATAGACAATGAAAATAAAGTTTTTGATGTTTTCAACATCTTCTTGTGGCATTTTTTTTCATGATGGAGGACATATATAAGGAAATAAAGCTTAAAATTGCATTTCTGAGTACTTTGTACTACTGAGTACTTTATTCAAATTGTTGTGAACCAGAAGCAGATGTTAAATTCCTGTAGAAAAAAGCTTGTAAGTGTGATGTAGTGGCTACTATGGGAAACCACAAGCTCCCTGCTCCGCTCCATTCTGATGCATTCATCTTTTTTTTCCTCGTCTGAGGGGCTGTGGCAAGCTGCCAGGAAAGCACGTACACAGATGGATGATGGGAAAAGGGCGGGCTTACTCCATGCTAACATCCCCTTTCATAACCCAGAAGTGAATTTATAATGAACTACTGCCGCTCTTGAGAAACTATAAACTATTTTGCCTAAAACGGCATAATCATAATTTAAAATAGATTGAAAAATGATTGGAGTGGGACTTAAAAACCTTGCAACAGTTCTTAAAAATAATATAAAGTGGAATAAAGCAAACAAGTGTATCGCAAAGTGCCCTTCCTTAAGATAATGCATGTCATCACTTAGCCATCACAAGTTCAAGTTCATTGTATTCTGCTATGGTGCCTGACCGCCTCTTTCTTATTCACTTCTCATACTTTTCCACCATAAGTAAGAGATGCAAATCTAGCCCGAATAATTTTAAAGGATTCATTACACACATTATGAAATCCCTCACCAATACTTCTATATTTGTCCTTACTTCAGGTTGAAATGTTAATTTTATTCCCTCGATATCAGATACATTTGGCTTTCATTTTAAAGGTGAGTCGGGTAAAGAATGATTTTTAATATATATATATATCCTTCCCAGGTGGTTTTTTCATTTTTGTAAAGCTAGATATGAAAGAATGCTTCAAGGCTAAATGAATTGGAGCAGAAAAAGACCCCACAGAGCTCACCTCAGGACAGAGACATTTTCTTCTGTACAGAGACTTGTAAGGATTTTTACTTTAGACACATATGTGCAATCAAATAGGATCTGGATATGAATAAAATCTGCAGAACAAGATTAAAGGCTTTATTATATTTGTGAAGATTCTGCAGGGATCTGATCTCAGACCAGCGGGATCAGCACGGCTCCAGAGGATGAATTCCCCACCACCGCACCATCTTCTTGCATTAGAGGGTCTCTTTGGTTCCCACAGTTGTCGTCTCAGTCAGAGCATGTTTGTGTATTGGAGGGTGTGAACGATAGCGGTTACTGAACTGATGTCTGATCGTGTTAGCTCACAAAGCTGGTTTTGAGACTTGGGAGCATTTTCCCTTCAGATCATCTTTATCAATGAAACTCCCATTTAGAAAATGATGTGATGCTTCCCCACAGCCCACTAAAAAAATCAACACACATTCATTCAGTCTTCACCATCCTATTAATCAGAAAAATCTTTATACATGAATAAAAATAAAGAACCCGGCTGTCAAATATATCACTGATGTTGGTATCAACATTTGAACAAATGTGTTTATTATGCAGCACATAAAAATTTTGCAGAAAAATGGATTGACCCATTGCTTTAAACAACGGCAGTGTTTGACATATTAAAACACATCAGCTTGTCGCACATAAACACATATAAATGCATAAAAACATCATAAACCTGGTTATTAAAGGGGAGACAAGCTCAGTTTGCTATAGATTTGTATTTCTGAATCTTATAAGAAATTGCTTTTCCATGATAAGATCATAATTACATATTTATGCACACCTCTTTGGGTCAGGGAGAGTGAATGAATCAGTACCATGGCTATGGAAGAACTGGAAAAGACTAAAACCGAGAGCAAATGTACTTTTAGACCAAAACTTTTAAAAAGCCATCTGGTAAAAATCTATGAATGAAACTACCTGGAGAAAAAAAACCAACTAAAAATAAGTCCAAAGATTTGATTAAGACTACTTTAACAACATTAATCCAAACAAGCAGTCAATTCACAAAAACCGGCGACCGCTGAAAGTCTGTGGTTCAGGTCTGTGGTTCAGGGAGAGGGTGTAAATCTCGCGCCAGGCCGTACCCATATCCGCAGCAGGTCTCCAAGGTGAACAGCCTCTGGCATGTTAGAACATTTTGTACAGTGAAAGTATATACTTTTTTTTATAGTAAAGTTGACAACATTTTGCAAATGACTTGTTTTCTTTGTTCTATTTTTTCTCTCCTTTTTTGACTCATAAATCAGTTTAAAAAAAGTACTGAATTTATGTAACTTGTTTTTAATTTTTTAACTTTTATTCATTCATGTTTTAGTCAAATGGATTTCTGGTAGATGGTACAAGTGGTACATTAAGAATTATGTTTCCTTTGTGTGCAGTTATGCAGGTCATGTTGCTGGCAGCTCTTTAAAAGCTCAGAAGGAGAACCCAGAGATGAGCGTGCGTAATACAGATGCAGTCCTGAAGGGGGCGAAAAAGAAGCTGGAGCAGAGGACACAGGTAACAATGGATTTTATGTTCATTTTAGATATAATTGATCAGGTGCAAAGATCGTTTCCTTTAGAAAAAGTAAGTACCGGTAGTTAAAAATGGTCTTGTTTGCTTTATATCTTTGAAAACAATATATTTATTTGTTTGCATTCAGACATAGCATACCATTACCTTTGGGTATTTTATGTACTATTAGGATAAAAGTAAAGAAAAAAAAAGAAAATAGTGATAATTGGAAAAAGGACTGAAATGCTACTAAATACATAATTCTGGACACTGTTCAAAAGAAGCCCAAATCTGAAAGATCTGAAATAAGAAACTCAAACTACATACTGTGTAGTGTGTATAGTAAATAAAGATCAGAAGGCAGCTGTGACAATTACTGACTCAAAGTAAGAATACCCAGAGAAAAAAGCAAGTTTAAACAATTCAATAATTCAATTTTTCTCTAGTTCTCTGTGCTGTAAACTCGTGTGTGGCTGAAACATAACCCTCATGTTCATCATTTTTTCTGTCTTAGTATGCTCATAATAAGAATAACCACAAATGTCAGGGCTTTAAACAAATGTACACAATATTGTGTGATAGTAATATAATCAACCCCACAATAAGTACAAATTTCTGCAGGTTTTTTAAAAGCCTTGACAATTTAGTAATCTGATTACAGAGGATTAATATAATTTTATGAACCAATACCTAATTGCTACATGCTCCCAAGTAAAACCTATTGTTCATTATTTTTGCTGATGACAAATTTACTATGAAAAGCATTGGGGCAAAAATATTGTTTGGAATTAAAGACATTTTTGTGTTGTAACCCACAAAATCCATGAATTAAAGTTGAAATAACTGGTTATTTAAAATAAATAAGATAGAAAAGGAGACCATTGCAGGAAATTATCTTACTGTCTGTTAATAAACAAACAGTGTGTCAATTTAGACATTTAGAAATGCAGTGACGAGTCTGACATACAAAGTCTGACAAAAAATAAGATAAGTTTTTGCCACTGGAAGCAGGACATTGAAGAAAATATTTAAACAATTGGAACTTTTATTCATTGTTTGCATTAATTTTTAAGTAAAGAGTATAAGATTTTTAATCTAAAAGTATAAATTTGCTTCTTTGTCTTTTGGGTGCCCACTTAAGGGGGCGTCACAGCAAATCATTTGCCTCCATCTAAGCCTATTCTCTGCCTCCACCTCACTTCCCTTGATGCCGGAATTTGTTTCCGTTGATGAAAACGTTCATGTATATTTTTGCTTTCATGTAGATGCTAAATTAAGGCAATTTTGGTGCAGAAGTGGTTTGATGCATATTTGCATCAGTAGGTGTCAAGCTGTTAAAAATAGGCACCAGAGCATTTCTCCTCCATTCCTCACTTATCATCGCCCTCTTCAAGAGCTCTGCTGCAGCCTCTCTTAAACACCACAGCTCCTCCACAGGAGTGTTGTGAGGAACAACTACCTTTCCACTCTTCATCCTCTTCAACGTCTTCCTCACTTCATCCTCACTGAGCTTTGCTACTTCCTGCTTCACAAAAGCCATCTCTTCTACTGTGTGGTCTCAAACATTTTCCTAGTTTATCATCTTGTTTAAATCCCCACATTCAAAGTTCCTACTCTAAGTCCTACACCCTTTCCTATTTTCTCTTTCTGGCTACAAACACATCTTCCTTTTCCCCATGCACCCTGTAGGTCAACACCACCAGTGGTGATTATTGGTAAAGTTCTTTGATTTGCATAATTGATTTTGACTTGACATCGGGTGGCTTTCATGATGCAACCCATGGTTACCTGGGCTTGGAACCGGCACATGAAAGCACTGCATTATGCCCCCTTGTGGTTGCATTTAAAAGTGTAAAAGTGCATCTGGAAAAAAAAAAGTGTAATTTTGCGGTAACATTGGCAGTTCGGAAGAACACATTAAAATATGATATGGCTCTTTACCTTCAGGGATATTTTTACTTTAGAGCCTTATTCCAGAGTCAGCCTATCCTTGGTTTTGATTAGGTTTGCTGCAATTCATAAGTACTTAGGTCAAACTCATTAAGACATTTATTTTTAGCTTAAAGTTTAACTTTGATATTGTGTATAGATTTCATACATTGATTTGTTATGAAATAGCAGAGATGATGTTGGAAAAGCTGTGCGTAATTTCTAGTTTTTTGTTGCACATGTGAAATAACTGCATGCTAATCCCTGTAGGGTCATAAGATTCATGTGGAGATTATGCATAAAATTAATCAAAAAGTAGAGATAAATTAGTCATAAACTCAATATTTTACCTCTTCCTTGATTTATTTAGTGTATTTCATCTAAAAGAATGAGGAAATCAGGATTTATTCTACATTTTAAGTTTCTTCAGTTTTTTAGAGCTATCTTTCTGTGTTGGTTGAATTTAAGGGTGTATTCAGACTGGACACATTTAGTTTGCTTGAAGTGATTTAGAGTTCATTTCCCCCAATAATGCGGGACCAATTTGTAATCTGAATACACCCAAGTGGACAGCGCTCTCTGACCCATCTTTCGAGGTGGTCTCGGTTAGTTTCTAATTCACCTGAGCTTCGATTCGCTCTTAGATTCCTCAGTCTGAATATGGTCCATGCCCGGAGCAGAACATCTGGACCAAAACAGTCACCGTAGCTAGTGGCCACATGATGTAAACAGATTAGGAAAGTAGCAAGAGATGCGCCGCGGACTAAAGTAAAGCAACGATTGTCGTGTTATCAAAGAGGAAAAAGGGTCCAACTCCTTACATGTTAGAACAACACTTCTTACATGCTTTTCTGTGTTTCCTTTGAGCTGCTTTGATGTCATCTTAAAAGCTACCTTGTAGTTCTTGAATTCTCTTTAAAAAAAAAGCCAAAACACGACAACAATGAGACACAGCAACTCGTTGAAAATGTGATTAGATGAGGCTAATTAAAACAATTTTTAACGTCATACACATTGCTTCTCGCTGCTATCCCGACAATCTTTGTCATAAACGCTTATCAGTGTGCTTTCATAGCTGACATCTCCTTGACAAGTCCTTTGCAGCATGCCTCCACAAGACCAAAATAGCTGTAAAAAGTGTTGTACCTGACATTGATACGTGCGTTTAAAGTTGGTCAGCGAAATATAAAGTTTAAAGTAGTGAGCTATGATTGCAAAAGGCAGGATTTTCCTTAATTTCTCAATTTCTGTCTTTAGTTGCTTTGCCCTGCCCTCGTGATTCCTGGCCAATGATTGACGATATCTTTAGTCACATGGTTTTGTCTACAAGCTTCAGTTCGAAATAGGAAAGTCCGCTTGACGGCTGTCTGAATACAGACCAGACATAAGGTTCAGGACTCGATCTGGACCAAATTAAGTAGACTCAGACCGGACCAAATTATTTTCCCAGAGTGAACACACCCTTAGTGTTTGATCCATTTATCTCATTTTAATTAGGAAATGCCAGCTCAGCTTTCTTCCACAGTTTCCAAACACACGTGTAATAATTTATGAATGTGATTTCTCATGCTCATTAATGTAACTTGTGCATTCCCCGTAGTGTCAAAAGAAACAGCTACTCAACTATTTTTGGTTTCATACAGGCTGAACCACACAGAGGGGCCATGGTCTGATTTGTTGTAGCTTGCAACTAATTAAAGGTCAAAGTAAAATCCCTTCTACACGGTGTGCGATCTTTTTGGACAAAAAAAAAAAGAAAAGCAGACAATGAGCTGTTGTTGTCTTTTGAAGGCGTTTAGTCTTGCTACCTCTGTGTTTAGTCTTTTGTCTGAAGACAGAAATGCATGCCATTCATTAATTATCATTCTTGCCTGTCTCCTGTGCCGCGGATATAATGCCACAACAAGGATGAGTGGAGAAAGAAAGCAGAGCAGAACAAAGGAGCATGTCTTAAAAGAAAAATGATCGCAGCAGCCTTGGTTTGAAGATTTTTCTTTTTTTAACCTCCCTTTTTTGCTTTTCTTAAGGGAGGGGGTTGTGTTTTTATTAAGATATCTTTGGAGATTTTGTTAGTGTTGTGACTCACTTATTCCAATTAGAGTTTTTAGAGCCAATAATGATGAGCCCAGTCGAGCCTGTGGGAGAAGTTCTGAATGGAGAGGGCACCTCAGGTTCTTCTCATCCTACACAGCATTTTATTAAGTGACAGCTAATGACAGCAGAGGCAAGGGGACCTTCATTAAAAGTCTTTTTACTTTCCCGAGTAGTCATCCAGTGAGAGCATTCAGTAAGGAATGGAAGTCAACTTCCTTGAAGCTGTTGTGAACAGGATGTTACCTCGATGCTTACAACTATCACACATGGAAACGTAAAGAAAAAAAAGAAAACACTAGAAAAAAAATGTGCTTGTAAGTTAACATAAAAATAAGAACATGTTTGTGAAGATTCTCAGTCATGCAGGTCATGCTACCTCAGGGTACTGTTCTTTAGAGCAACTTTACATGTGAATTTGAATATATTGGTAAAGTAAAAAATACTTAAAACCCTTTGCAGGAATTTAATTATGTTCACGGGCCCTCTGCAACACGCGTTCAAGCAACGACTTTCAGTTAAAAGTCTGCCAATGCTTGTGCATTTCAGGCTTTCGCGTTCAAAACTCTGGTGTTCACACATCGCTACCCAAGTTTCGGACTCTACGTACAAAACGTTGAAAGTTAAGCCAGGTCGACTCTGCCCAATCAGGGACTTAGATTTGATTGTGAAAACTGGATGTTGTACCTTTTAATTCACTGAAGTACTAACCATTTGAAAATTGATCATAGAGGAAAAAATAATAATTAATAGAGCTGCAATGGAAAAGCCTGGAGCAAGATTTGGGCCAACTTCCTGTTTTATTTTGTAGTTTTGTCCTTTTTTCCCCCTTTTGTCAATAGTTCCAACTATTGCGGACTGATTCATCTTATAGTAGAAGTCACTTCATACTATCTTTGTCTTTTTGTTCATCTTGTCAATGTTAGTAAAACTAGCCTCTTTTGGATCCTTTTTTCATCAGTAGAAAAAATAATCAAGGGGCTACAAAGAATTATTTTAGCTTACACCACAGGGCAAGAATGTAATTTTTAACTGCTGTTATGTATTAACAACTGGATGCGCTGGAGTGTTGGGTTTGATTACCTGTGAACCTCACACAGCTGTGTTTATCTGTGGCTCAGTCTTGTATTGGTAAGTGATACATGAATGTTTTTGGTCAGACTGTCAGTGTGGAATTGACTCTACAAAGCAATATTGTCTCACTGCTGTATTCATACCAAATAATAATACCCCCAAACCCTCAGTCCCGCACTATGAGTCTTTTTTCAGTTTTCCTTCCACACATTTAGAGACCGTTTTGGAGTCGTCATCTCTGTTAGTGTTGGCTTGCTGCTGTCAGTGAGCAGCTTCAGCGCCACATGGCCAAAAATCTGTTTAACTTCCAGACTTTCGCCTCGACTAAGAAAAACACTTGTGGTGGAAGCATGGCTGTAACTTGTTTTTTGTCTTAAACTGCCGTCCAATGACTTGATGGTGACTCACTGCAGGTTGGAGCCTGCCTCTGTGTCCTTTTGGACATGCTGTGATCTAATAACTTCGTTTCCATAGCTACCAAACATCTACTGTATGATGGATGAGAGATGACTCTCCTATTTATTTAAAACACAAAAACAGTATATGTTACAATATTTATATAAATGTTTTGTCTATTTTTAATTGACTGTTATTTATCTTTTTGTTGTCTCTACTATAAGTATATGCTTAGAAAATTGTGTACGCAAATTGTGTTTTACATGCCACTGGTTGGCAGGTTTTATTTTAATTTGTTTTTTCTTTCTTTTCCTCTGTAATTGAATAGTTCTAAAGTCGCTTTTTGTGTGACTGTATAAAAAAATAAAAAATCTTTAAATAAAGTGTTAAAAACACATATAAACAGTAGTTGATGTCTTAAATTTGCCTGTTTGTTAAATATACATAAAATCAAGCTGCTCCCCTGTCAATGTAAAATGTAAAAATGTATTGATAAGTGAGCATGCGTTTATGTATTATTCAGAGCAATGCATTGCACAATTTGTGCATAACTGTACACTTTTGGCTCAAAATGATGGGAAAGGTCCATCTTTTTAGAGCTCCTACCATATTGTCATTTATCAAGGGGGTTATGTTTCATGGTTAGGTTGTTTTTGAATGTTAAAAAAATGTCATCTTCTTTAATGAAAAAAACTGATTTGTTCCAGACTTTTGTGATGAATGAAAGCAAACAAGTGAAAAAAAAAAGACAATTATAAAAGTGAACAATATAGACCCTTAAAGCATTGGATAGGCATATTTTTTTTATGACGGATACTAAAAAAGGTCATAAGTCAGTAATGGGTAAAAATGAATAAATAAGCAGTGGATGTTTTTCTCCCTACAACAGACCAGTGGGTTTTATAGTCCACACAAATATAATTGGCAAAAAAATAAATAAAGGTTTTTCTAGGTTAGTGGTTATTAAGTGGTTTCTAGGTAGTGGTAATTTGTTGGGAGTAAATGTTATTAGAATGGGCAAAAGCTACTGTAGTGCCTTAGAAGTTTACGTTGTTTTTCTTTTAGCTTGCTGTTTTCTGAAATATGCGCATAGTGCCCTCCTGGGACATAAATGAATTATTCCAAGAGAGATAACCCCGCAGACGCTGCTGCAGTGTATCTATTTTTGCTAGACATCACAGTTTGATGTCAGAATTTTTTAAATGACAATGAAAAGAAGGGGGGATTAAGTTTAGGCTGTTTTTTCAAACTCCTTGTGTTCTTCTTTCTGATGTTTACTTAGCTTTTCTTATTGGTGCAATGATGCATTTCGGCAAAAAAACAACAACAGTGTGATCTGTCAGATACAGGCGGATTTTCCTCTGCTTAAAAGGACACATAAAAATTGACAATTGCATGTGTTTTTATTTTTGTTGTTGTTGCCTTTTTTACATTCATATTGACACTTTTCTGGTATTTGTTGCAGCAAAGGGACGAACAGTTTTGTCACACAACCGGCTCTACCATCAGCCTTATTGCTCCCACCTCTCCCTATAGAAAATGCTAACTGCAAAAATCCCACAACAATGCTAGTGCTAGTTTCTGCAGTATTAAGTTGAATTGTATAGCAAAATTAGGCACATGCACTGCCTCGGGGTCTGTTGTTGTTAATATGGAGGTAACATGTCTTTCCACTGCATGTCTTCACACATGTTTTCCCCCCTAACAAGTTAAACCATCTTTTAGTTATAAGTAGCTGAATTGTGTTTTGATACTGCACACCAGGACGGGAATAATCCACCCTTTTTAGGTGCAGTCTGAATCATATCAGAAGAGTTTTGAGTGTGAAAGTGTGTGTGCATGGTGGAACTGTGACTGTAAAGCACTTTGGGTCTTAATTGAGGTAACAAAGTATATAACATTTACCATTTTGGCACATTAAAGATGGTCATTAGTTTTAGCCTTTATCTCTCAAATTTGTCAAAGCAATTTCTGCCTTATTTTACCAGAATAACCTTAGCTCTGGTAGCCTTGGTTTCTATATTAATAGGTAGCAGATTTTCATTGTTATTCTTGAATGCCAAGTAAATGCTCTTTGGTCTCTAAATTCACGTCTGTGAAACAAGTTCAGAGCCTGCTTCTGCCTACGATACACAATTCCCAACTAGCATTTACTATCTTGACCATCTGTTTTACATGCTGACATTTATTAATTAGCATGCAAGGAAGCATGAAGTCTGTTTTCCAGTCAGTGTTTTAGATTTTCAACATAAAATGTTATAATTATCATAATGGGCTTAAGTGGAGACATCTTTAATAATGTTCTTTATTAAAATACCCTTCATGAAATTACCTTTTATTTCTAACATGCACAAGAACCAACAAAAGACTGCAAATACAGCCTGAACGACTGGAAAGAGAAGCCGTAACAATCCAAAGCGCAGGAATAAACAATTCTTTAAAATTTATAGATTAAAGAGTTTTAACAAACATTTGATTAGTGATTATAATAAATTCTTACAAGTGCAATCTTTGAAAAATTGTCCACAACAACAACTGAATCAATAAACCAAATGTTTGTTGATCGCGAAACGTCATCCCAACATATCCCAACATATCCCATAACCCAATAGGATCAATTATCTTTTCAACAGTGATGTGCATCGGAATAAATAAATAAAATAAAAGCTTTTATGAGATTTTGAGAGTTTTTAGTAGCAACTTGGTTGGGAAAAAAATAGTGTCCTTCTTACAGGAACTGCTGGTGGAGCTTGGCTGGGCCAGCAAAGGACGGGAACGGGGAGGGGAAGACCGTGGGGGAAGCGTGGAGAAGAAGGATGGGGGCAGTGGTGAAGATTGTGATGATGAAGATGGCTGTGAAACATCTGGTCAGGAGAGTGGTAAGTCACATGTACACACAAACGCAACCAGACCAGCAGGCAGAAACAGACAAGCAACCATGCACACAAACACACACTTGCCTGCACACTTCTCCTCGCGCTACAGAGTTTCCGGCTCCTACACCACAAACATTCTAATCCCACACACTCAATTAATGAATGTAAAAGGAAATACAAACATATGGTGCACCGACCTGCAGTGTATTTTTAAAATGCTGCAGCGTTTACATGTTTAGTTGCAGAAGGAAAATGCCTAAAGGGACTAGTTCAACTGAGCGATGTGTCTCAGCCCCCGTCCACATCTTCTATCGTGGTTTCTGCTTAACTCAGCAGATAGTTTCCCCTTTCAGTACAAATAAAAGGATAAACTATTAATCAGGTCACCCCAAAAACTTATGTTAAAAAAAAACCCTCAAGAGTTTTTCTTGTGATTTATTCATGGCACTTGTAGATCTACATAATTCACAGGTTTCATAAGGAGATCTCAGGATTCCTGTAGACCAGGGGTCGGGAACCTATGGCTCGCGAGCCACATATGGCTCTTTTGATGGTCACGTATGGCTCGCAGACAAATCTTTATTTATACCATTTTTTTTTTCATTAGACCAGTCCTTCTCGTGCGCGATGCGATACCAGAGGTGCGCGCAGTAGTAGCGGTGCTTGGAGAGAAAAACCTGCGCCAGCACTCAGTTTACTATTATCTACTATTTCACAGAGTTTATTCCAGCAGGACACCTATTAATTGCCGTGCCTAAACCTGCGCGCTCCCGTCTCTGAGAAAGAGCGCGCAGATGAGGGGACGGGATGTGAGGAAGAAAGCAGAGGGTGGGGGTGCCCACCACCCTCTGCTTTCTTCCTTACAGGCAGCAGGTGAATCGCGCAGGGATTGTAAAAACGTAAAACCCTCTGCCCGTCACTCACTGCAGTGTGAGTGTGTGTTTGTCTCCACGTCTGCATGTGAGTCTTTCTCACATCTCCAGAACATTCAGACCTACGATCAGGTTTAAAGTCTGAACGCCTGCATGAAGCTGAAACTCACCACGGATCAACCAGACGAGACCATCAGCAGAACCACCACGAGAAATACTCATCATTTATTAGCAACAGCATAACGATGTTATTAAAAAGAATCCACAGACTTATTGTACTTTAAAAATGTTGAAATTACATCAAATGCTCACATTCACTTGTATATTTAGTTTTAAACATATTGTTGTGGACTGAGTTGGGTCCGCTGTTGGGCCGCGTTAAAAAGTTCTGGAGTTCATTAAACACATCAAGCAGAGATCTGATTGGCTCTCAGTTCTGTCGCTCAGCCTGTTGTTAGGTAGTTTGGACCAATGGGGTTCAGCTATGGGCCGAATAAGGGAAATGGGAGGACTGGAGCGGGAGCAGAGGAATATAAAGTGGGAGAAGCGCTCTCGTCTCAGCGGGAGAGATTGAGGAGTTACTGTATTAATTTTACGGCGTTTGCTGCGGTCTGCAGTAATCAGAATAAAGAACCTTAAAAGAAGTTAAGTCTCCGTGCCTCAGTGTGGGAAAGGGACGCTACATAATTGTATGGCTCTTTGGAAATTACATTTAAAAATATGTGGCGTTTATGGCTCTCTCGGCCAAAAAGGTTCCCGACCCCTGCTGTAGACCATGATGTAATCCTGTCGTTCAAATCTTTAACTTTTAATTTGTTTAAATAGTTTATGAGAAAACATTCATCCAAAAATTCAAGAAGTCAGATCATCCTAATTTTTTCTGGTGGCTTGGACAATTACTGTTCTCACCAAACCTGTAACCAAATTTAGAGCAAATTAGGAAGTGCATATGTTGCAGAAATGACCACTGAAGGTTTTTGTTTTTTTAGAGAGCAATTTTCACTTGACGACCATGTGACCATATGAAAAAGTTATCTTTCATAACAAATATAAACCTATGTACAGCCTGGTGTGAAAATCTCCTTTTTTTGTGCTTTATTTGCCTTTTATAGCTGCATTAGGGTTTGAGGCAAACCTGGCAGAATTACTTGTTGCAGTTTCTTAAATTGCAACTAGAGGCCGGGTGGAAGACTTATGAATATTTTTTTTAATCAACTGTTTTCATGTCGTCATGTTTAAATTTTATTTACGGAGTCTGTTCATTATAAGTTATTTTATGTTTTTGGATTTTCTGGTTGGTGAACCCATGAGTCAACGCAGAAAGCCTTTCACTTTACTTTTTTCCTCCTAATCAGCCACTTTGGGGAACATTTCAGCACTGCACTAAAAAGTGAGAGGACATTATAGTCCTGTTATTTCATATTTCAATATGACACATATTCAAATACTCTGCGAAGGAGACAGCAACCACAAAAAAGATATAAGAAACACTTTGTATTCCTACAACTTCTTATGAAAAAGCACAACCTTTGTGTAAAAACACTGCACTCAGCTTTGGGAAACAAATAACTTTACAAATGAATTTTATATTCACACGTTAAAATATGCATCACACACACAGAAAGCACTTTTTACCACTTCTTAACACTATTTCTGATTCTCCCTGTAGCTCACAAAGAGGCATGACTGAGGTGGGAAAAAGTGTCACACTGCTCTGTGACATTGCAACACAAACGGCAAAGCAGGGGAAGAAAAGAAGCGAACAGATGCAAATAACAGGCTCCATGAAAGGAGCCAGTTGTATCACTGAGGAACAATGATACAACTGCCAGCATGTCTAATTCCGTTCCTTTGTGGTCTGACGGCTCGGCTATCCATCTTGGTAAAACCATAGTTTGGTAACTGTAATTGAGGGGAAGCTATGATTAGGTCAACACACAAAGAAGAACAGCGTTAATGGTAAATATAATCTTTATAACACGTGTGTATGTCTGCATCTGCAGATGCAGACATACACGGTAGAAATTGGCGGTAGAAATGGTCTTTTGTTGATAATTGTTATCTTTTTAGTCTTAAATTTATAATTGTATGTAGTGTTAAGAAGCTCTTGGAAAATGGAAAACTGCAGAATTAAAAGCAGTTGTCAGATGCATGTTAAAGAGTGGCTTTATCGCAACTTAGGCAATTTTCTGAGCCCCTGTTGAAGCAATTCTTTTACAACAAATCTTTTTGTTCGTATTCTGTAGAATAGTATCTTCTTCCATCACATGTCTGCTCACACTGGAGCGTGTTATTAAAATAACTCTGCATTTTGTGGTGCAAGCACCAAATTTGGCATGGATGTACTTTATCGTACCTCTTTCAGAAGAGCACATTAGCCACTAGAAAATCCAAGATTTATATTCAATATACATACAGTTGTATTGTATATATACCTCTCATGTTTAACCCTTGTGCTATCCTAGGCACTTTACCGTTGTTTGTAACAGTTGAGTGTATGGTCGCCATCTTTTCAAATGGCTACCTTTTTGGATTTTTCTTGTGGCTAATGAGCATTCTGAAAGAGGTGATCCTAAGACGCTGTACATTCATGCCAAATTTGGTGGTTGTACCACAAAATGCCTAATTGGCTCCGCTATCAGTCGCCCTGACATGAATATGATATCTGTAATTTTTGTCTTAAATATTTTGGAAAGGAAACAAAAAAGTATTACCACCTTTCTACTGGACTGTAAATGTTTTTATTTATTTATTTTTGTAGGGGAAGTATTTGTGGTGAAATCAGTGCTGACCCCACGGCAAAAACATTTGAGTCGACATCATAACTGTGGTTCATTAATATAAAAAGTGCTTTATCAGAGCTTAAAACACAGCCTTTACTGTCAGGGTTCAGTTTGTCTTAATTTTTAGAAAGAAAATTTCTGCATCGCCTCATTAGTCATTTCTGGAGGCTGCATCCTCTTTGTTTATTCTCACCAAGGTGATGTCATCAGCTCCCAAAGGCCCCAAACGGCACAGCTATAGGTTATAGGTTTTGCATTCATCATTACTACAGTGTCCTGTCCTTGTTGGTGTCCTGAACGAGTGTCCCAGTAATGGAGAAAAGCTCCTACGTGCCTCACTGCTACTTTATGATACAGTGCTGTCTGTGGGTCAGCAGCTCACACAATACTGCATGTTCAAGCACGGGAGGAAGAGTGAAAAATGGAATATGTCACCTTTACTACTCGTGCTGTCAATACATGCAGTAGTTTTATTTCACAAAATTAGATTGTAGTTTCCCACAATACTGAACAAGTTTGTTTTTTTTATGATTAATGAAGGCTAGACTATAAAAAAGGAGAAATAAGATTTTTTTTTCTTATGACTGCTTTAAATCTTAGTACTTTGGACAGAAAGGGTCTGGATCATCAGATTTATTTTGAATTTCTTTGTGATTTGATTGTTCATCTCCTGCCTTATCAGAACAAAAACAAATCTTGTTTCTTTACTCTTTTCTTCCCTAATAAGGTGTTTGAAGGCAATTTTTTTGCACCCTTGACACTGACCTTGATGTGATGATCATGACTCTGGATTTTCATTCCTCCAGCTGAGGAATGAACATCCAGTTTCTACTATTTACGCTGAGGATTGTTGGTGAGCATTGCTGTGTTAGGATCATAATATTTTAGGCTCTTCCAGAATCTGGGGGGAAGAATAACTATGAAGAAGGCAAAGTGGGAATTTTCTGCACTTCTCCATGCTTGTTGGCATCTCTTTGAATATTAATGAACACCATACTCACTGAGGCTGAAAGAGCATGCGGTTCGTAGAGGAAGGCGATGAGGTGAAGTATTTTTCTGTACATGTACTGTTGTGTAATTCATTTTTTTCATGTTTAGCACAGTTTAGAGTTTTTATTTTGTCCTTTTTTTTCCTTCTGACGTTGAGAGAAGTGACAAGGTCCACAAAGTGCTGAGGGAAAATATTTTGGTCATGCTGGGAGAGGAAACTGTTATAGCTATTTTATTTCTTTACCAATAAAGAGAGGCTGAGAACTTCATGCAGAAGAAAAAGGAATGATGGGGTCCATTTTTATATATCAAAATATACTGTTGCATCAACGAAGCAGCATTTTTGATCCATTTTTTGGCACAAAACATATAACAGATTTATGCAGTTTTCTATATGGTCCACTTAATGGATAGGTAAAAAAAAAATCTTATAAATTATTAAAAACAAACACATAAGTCACTCAGGATATGTTGACCACCAGGTTATTGCACAGCACACAGTACAGCATCCTTCACTAGAGTTATTGTTGCGTAAAAACTGCTCTTGAATCTGTTCTGCTTTTGGTTAAACGGAATCCTGAATCTTCTCCTATGGAGCCCACAGTTGAAAGTGGGCGTCCCTGGGTGGGATGGATCTTTGAATTTGGTATTGTCCTTCTTTAGACATTAGTTTTTTTTAAACTACAGTCCAGTTTTCACGTCTGTATTCATTATGTGTGTGGTCACGGGGTGTACGTGTCAACTGAGGGGAGGGAGGAGAGCAAAGAAGTTGGTTGGTAATAATTGAAATTTTGGTGGCTACTATTCGTTTTTTGGTTTGCTAAAAACATGAAAAGGGATTTTTTTTTTATTAAATAAAGTTTGATGTGATTGTTTCTGGATGGACTGTCCAGTTAGGGGACACCTGACCCACAGAAGGGCTTTTTTCTCTGCTGCTGTGCTGCAGGTAAACCACACACACATGCAGTAGATCATCACACTCGACAGCGCAGTGTTTTGAGGACACAGGCAGTTTTAACCATTAGATTAACCATTAGATAACTTTATTTATCCCACGATGGGGAAATTCACTAGAGAAAAAGTGCTGACCCTGCGTGGGACCGATGCTGTTTTGGGAAGAGCGGAAAGCCTCTGCTGAGCTTTATAGAAAGTCACAGTGGGTCCTCTATCTCGACAGCCAGAAATCAACATGAGGCTGTCCTCTCCAGACATTGATGCACGTTGCCTGAACCCACAATCATTTCTTTTGTCTTGGTGGTGTTAAGGACCAGATTATTATCCCTGCACCACCCAGTGAAATGCTCCACCTCATTCCTCTTGGTAGACTGATCCCCTGAGACGATCTTGTCTGCAAACGTAATGATGGTGTTACTGCAGTGGGTTGGGTTGTAGTTAGATAGTTAAAGCATACAAAAGTAAGAACTAAGCACACAGATCTGTGGTGAGTTATTGTTGACTAATCTGGATGCTGACATGTGGGAGCCATTTTTAAAATAGGCTCAGCTATGAGACAATAACAGAGGACTTCAGGAATTATGGATCATAGCTGTGGGACAGGGACGTGCTGAAAATCCAAGTGAAGACAGGAGATAGCCTAGTCAGTACAGATTTTGAGTATCCTCCAAGTCGGGTCCAGGAGCTGTCCTCTTGCATTCCTCCTCAGAGAGGGGGGGTGCTAAAGCTGTGTGGTTCTGCTTCTTTCATTTTTCTGAAAATGGGTGAAGATGTTTAGCTCTTTAACTGTTGACTGTTTCTTAATTTTGTTCTTGTGATATCCCTACTCAGATTGTCTGGCACCGGTGCTTTGCCCTATCCCCACATTTGAAGGTCTTGTTTTTTTTTCCGTCTTTGAAGTTCTAACACATTTCAGTTAAACCATCCGGTGATTATGGAACTGGACAAAGTGACTTTAGCCATGCAGCATACTCAGGCAAATTGGCTGCATATTTGCATTTATAAACTTTATAGTGTAATCATTTAAAAGATTAGCTTTGACGGGGTGTTTAACGTATTCCGCATCTACATTTCTTCCAACAAATGACTGTTGGAATATTTTTCCTCCATGAATTAATGCTCATCTTAAATTTACCACATTCAACACTTTAAGAACTTTTAGAACACTTTAAGTACTTTAAAAGGACCGATCTTAGTACTTTAACTAAAATATGAAGTCATGGTTTTTACATTTACACTAAAGGGATTGTCAATAAGTCATCTAAATCATAGTTGTAGTAAAAAAAAAAAGTTTTGTACATCTTCCTCAAAATCATTACAGTTTGTGGGCAATCATTACTAAGCAGTTTTCTTTTTTTCGTCAAACAGATCAGCTTTTTCATACTCTTCAAAAGTTAAGGACCCACTAAGTTAAAAATAGTTTTTTTCAGTGTTTTAAACATGTTTTTTTTTTCATGATGGAGGATATATAATAAGAAAATTAAGCCTAAATCACATTTTAGTTTTTCTTTATTCAAGTTGTTGTGAAATAGGAGCTGATGAAAAAATGCATGTAGGCTTACTCCACACCAACAGTCCCGCCCACAACTCAGAGGCGAATTTCTGATGAACTCCCGCTGCTGTGCAGAAATTAATGCCTAGTAAATGACATAGGTTTGTTTGGTTTTTTTTTGGCTAAAAATAGCATAATCATAATTAAGAGAACACTGGGACCAATTTTACAATGGCTCAAAAGATGATTGGAGGACTTTAACATGACTCAACAATGTCAGAATATTTTTCTTGCCAGTAAACTCATGGATGGGTTCTTTTGCTGTTATTTTGTTTCGTAGGGAAATACTACTAATAATTTATACTGTTTTTCACCCCCTTATTGGTGAAATAATGCAACATAGAAGGGATTGATTTCCTCTTCCTAAATGATGCGATCCACTCTCCAGCTTTCATCTTGTTTCTCCGCTTCGCTCAACACATCCTGTTATGTCAATAATGTAAATGTAATCACAGCTTCTGCACTTCTCTGTATTTCTCCCGTCTATGACAAATGAAAGTATGTATCTCTAGATACTAGAACCTGCAAGAGTCACTTTAAACATTAATTCCAGTCCAGAATGCTTTCTTTTATCTCTTCCTGCAGACGTGATAAGATATTCAGGAACTCTATGGGTTGTTAGCAAGTCTAAGAGCTATTTGTGTGTGCGAGAATGTGTGGATTTATATGCAGAGGGGGCACAATGACTGTAACCATGGTTACCAGGTGGTCTGCTCTCCCCTGGGTCCTTATTTGAGGGCAAAGAATAGAGGAGAGGCAGAGGAAGGGATGGAGAGATGGAAAAAGAAAGGAGGCATAATAGATATGAACCTAATCAAGCAAGAAACAAAATGTCTGCAGTACTATCATTAGGATCTAGTTTTTTTTTATGTTTTAACGAGTTGATAAATCTTCGATTTCCTAAAAAACTTTGTGTTTTTTTTCTTCTTTTTTTTTTGTGAGAAGTCTGTAATAAATAGGAAAATAAAACTCTCTGTCCTACTTCCTTGCATCTTCATCGCTCCATCATCTGAGTGGTTTCTTCTCTTGGACCAGATTCACAAACTCAGTCGTTTCATTTTAAAAGGAAAGGTCATTGTTTTCCCCATCTTTCAATGTGCTGCCTCCCTGCCTGAGGACATTTTAAGCTTCATGTTTAAAGTCCACTCCTGTCTTTACCAATGGGGTTGGAAGAACAATAAAAAGTCCAGTTAAGCTTCTAATCTTCCCTGGTGACTATAAAAGATCCCAGAGCAATACTTTGGATCGAATTGATCCATGCTGTTAAATGAAAAGTCTTTTTATGTGAGCAGGTGCTCCAAGGTTTGTATTTATGAATGCGGAAGCTTTAACCACAGAACTCCAAAGTCAAGCGTTTACTTCATCCCGCTTTATTGCACCACATAACCCAGTTTTATTTGTATTTGTTGGAATTGCAGCTAACCAAGCTTGTGTGGTCTTTAGCAATCTAACACTGTCTTCTCTGTGAGAGTTTCAGAAATGAATGGACCTGGGATACAATGGGGATGATACGTGGGTGGTGGTTGTAGAAGAGCTGAGCTAAAAGGAAAATATAAATTGACAAACATAATCACAAGACAGAATCATGATAACCTGAAATGCAGGGGTGGTGACACAAAGTGAAGCTAAGGAATATAACATAAATCACATAACATATAATTAAAAAAAGGGTGTTGTGTATGAGCATTAAAAACTAAAAGGAAAGTCACACGACAAAGTGAAGTCCACAAACAAAACAAATAAGCAAACAAACAAACAAACAAACCAACCAAAAGAGCTAAAGCCCTAAATCCTCCCTTCAAAACTAATCTAAGATTATTCTTGATAATTTTCATTTACATAAAACATTCTTTCCTGTTTACCTGAGAGGAGTTGACTTCCACATCCCTGTTTGCAAGTGATTTCTAAACCAGAGAATATTCTGAATTGTTGCAACAGATATATTATTTCCATCACCCACTAACACATCAGTTATTTATAATCTGATATTTTTGGAAGACATAGGATTTTTTGGTCATTTTTTAAAGCAAAACGAATTAATTTAAACTTTTATAGTTTAAAAACACACACAAAAAGCACTTTGTGAACTCCTTCAGCTGATAGTCAGAAGATAGGTATCAGGTAAACAGATGTTCATATGCTGTGGTATTTTCAATTAAGTCGGTACACAAACGTTCATGTTCAGTGATGACATTTACATACACTCCAATAGTACAATTTTATTCCAGATAAAGTCACATCCGGAACACAATGCTGTCTTATTCAGGAAATAATAAAAAGCATTTCTGAAATAAATCATATCTAGGATAAGAATGTACGTACTGAGAATATTATTTTTGATTAAATTAAAGCATTGGGCAAACAACTGGAGGACCAACCCTGAGTCTTTTAAAACTGTTTAATTAATGCAAAATGAAATAAAGAATATTTTACAAAAGACAAAACAGAGAAAAAATACCATGAATCCATTAAAATGAATCCTAGCTTGATTGGGATCAAGAAATGTAAGTGTTAGACATTTTTGCCAAAAAAAAAAAAAAAGAAGGTAAATTATTATGATGTTTAAGGCAGAATATCCTAGAAAAATACAGTTTAGCTGTAATTTAGTCCTACCTCTAGCTAATTTAAGACATGCTACTTTCTCAGATGTGAGTAAAAGCTTTAATTTTTCTCTTTATTTTACAACCACGCTTCTTGTACATCGTCTATTTACCTTCTGAGATATGTTAGTGACACTGAGTGTCATTTATAATTGAGAAGAAACTTCTTACTGAAATTAAAGGAACATATGTCCAAATTTGCTAGAGATTATAATTGTGCATGTAGTGATATATTACAGGTTTAATATTATATAAATGAGTACATACATATGAATATATAGCATTTTGGGCATCACTGAAACTTTGCCTTTACATTTTTATTTGCTATTGCTTGTTACCATATGTTTCAGACCTTAAATTTCTTAAATTTTCTCAAGACAGAGCTCACTGATTTTCTTAGGAACACTGCACTCAAAAAATGTGGTGAACTGCACAGTTTGATGGCTTGTTGCAGTGTTAACAGCTGCTGTAGTCAGGAACCTCGCAGAGTAAAACGTACTGTACTTCTACATAATTTTGATATGTTTTTGATATGCATATGATGTGTTGCTCTGTATTTAATGTGCTTCAACAGCAATGCCGAGAGTTAAGTTTGACTCATCTGCTATGCTGCACTCTCTGCAAGGGCTGGTTATTGCATATGAATGAGGCACACATAGATATCAGCAGTTTGCTAAAAAAAAAAAATTACACTTCATCATTTGATTGTTTTGTTTTGCTTTATAATCCGGTGTGTCTGATTTCAGAAAGTTGTTTGTTCTCCATTCATTGATATTGGTATTGATATTGGTGCAAAAGATTTGGGAGACGTTGTTTCTTTTTAGATTTGGTCCCACAAGCTGCTCTTCATTAAACAAACTGTAATTCAAAAGCCAACAGGAGGAAATCAGGAGTAACGGTGGGTGCAGAAGAGTTGAAATCGATCATAACTGTCAGCTCATATTCATGTGTTTATGTGCACGCACATGTGTGTGTGTTGAGCCCATGACTGTGTTTAATAAGCAGCAGAGTTAAATGATAGTTCCTCGGGGAAGCAGCTCATTAAAGAAGTATACATTGCCTCTGCTTTCATCCTTTGTCTCTCATTCAGGGAAGAATGTCTGCTTTGTTTAGCACACTTTGAGCTATAAAAGAAGTTAACTCTGTCTAAGAAGCTGCAGATCAAGGCCCACTGCAGCGTGTCTGTTTCCCTCGTTTGTGCCTGCCAGTCCTCCTTTCTGACTCGCAGTTTGGCTCCATGCCTTTGCGAGCTTCTTCATAAAAACCTGATTAGACATCATCTGTTTATTAGCCCTGGTCCCTGCTGAAAGCTGTTATCCAGACACTTGTGCTTTTCAGAGCAGTGGGCTGCCCTTGCTTTGTCTAGCTTCGACTCCCACAACAGCATCGCATGCTGCTGTTGATGTGGAGCCTTCAAAGAGTGACTCGGCTCTGTTTGTCCTTTCATCCACCTCCAATCACACTCGGTCCCTTGCTGCAGTCAGGCTTCAGTCATCAGCGCTTCAGTGTTTCTCCAAAGGTCTTTAGAGGCAATAATCTGGTGGGTTTGCCCTTGGAAAAGCAAAGCATTATAACTTTTAGCACTTAAATGAAACCATACACAAGCCCTTGAGTTTGATCTTACTGAGAACTTGCTTTTTGGTACTTAATATTTAATTTGAAAGAACTCAACAAGAGGCAATGCAACGCAGAAAATCCGATCAATCCTTAGTTTACAATCATTAATAAGCTGTATGACAAACAGCAAAAAGCAAGCAGGACTTTCTGTAGGAATCAGATTAATTCTGTTTACAGAGCGAATATCTCATTAGGGATTGTTGAAACTGTATTTGAGGGCAAGTACAGTCAACATGGCTGCATTATTTGACGCCCATTCTGTCAGAAACCCCCATTAAAAAATTAAACATGCATCTAAAATCCTTGATGGCGATTAAAAAAAAATCACCATCAATATACTTTTTTTTTTTTTTAATTTTTAGCTTTTTTGTATCAAAACTGAATGGGTCTTAAGAAGTAGGCTTTAACAAGCTATACCTTTTGCCTTTCTCCTTTTCAAGCACGTTCTGTTAAATAAAGACTGTAATTTTCTTCTCTTTACTCAAAAGGATTGCATGACCAAATGAATGATCATTGTCATCAGTGAAGGTATTGATTTATCTGTTGTTGTTTTAATAACATGTTTGAAATAAATACAATGAAAAAGTGAAATGAAAAATAAAAAACGAATACTTAAAGATGTAGTTCAGTCATCTTTAGATCTATTTTAAAAGCATTCTCAGTGGTCTTTTTATTATGATTATGCAATTTTTAGTCAAAATCAAGAAACCTGTGTTGTTTTGTAGGCAGTAGTTCATTAGAAATTTGCCTCCGAGTTGTGGGCGAAACTGTTGGTGGGGAGCATCCCCCTTCCCCTCCCCAGAGCAAGGAGATTGTGGCCCGCCCTGCATATTTACCGCCTGCTCCTCATTCACAATGATTTAAATAAAGACATACTCAGAAATGCAATTTTGAGCCTAATTTTCCTAATATATGTCCTCCATCATCAGGAAAATATGGAAGCGATTCTGTAGGATAATTAAAAATAAAAGTGCTTTTTCATTTTCAAAATGAAGCTGCATTTTTTTACTCAAAATTAAAATGAAAAAGCAATCCTTCAAAATGTTTTTCCATTTTCTTCTTTAATGCTGCTTATTCTGTCCATCCTGACCAGGATGTCCCCTGCCTTCGCCCACAAGTGGCCGGGATAGGCTAATCCATTTCAATTGTCAAATTAGACATTTCTAAATGAATTTTGCTACACATTTACCAGTGAACTTTTTGAAAATGAAATGTCTTATACCATTTTCTTTATCATTTTAATTAAGTGACAGAATAAGCAGCGTTAAAGAAGAAAAGGGAAAAACATTTTGAAGGATTGCTTTTTCATTTTAATTTTGAGTCAAAAAATGCAGCTTCATTTTGAAAATGAAAAAACATTTCTGGTTTTGACTTTTATTTTTAATTATGCTACAGAATCGCTTCTTAGAAAAATGCCACATGAACATGTTAAAAACACAATTTTCATCAGACTGGGTCTTTAATAAATCAAATGCAACTTTTTTTGTTTGTGCATGCACACATTTTTGCACACATTTTTACCTATACACTCGGGCCCATTGTGTGACACATGAAACTATAGCAGCTCTTAGATGTATCAGTAACCCTTTGCTTTATTTTCTGTTTTTTCCTAATCATTAAAAAATCAGAGGCTGCCTGGTACTTGATGAGGCTGTAATCTGCAGCAACCTTTCACCGCACTCCTTCTGTTGTGTGTGTGCTGCCAGTGTGTGTGTGTTTCCTCTCTGGGGATCTGAGACCAGAGTAATGAAATGCTCATTTCTGATTCAGCTGGAAATGCTCGAGATACATTTTCACGCCTACACACTCACGTGAATGCCAGCAAACCAGACACTGTTCAAGGTCACCTCTCATCATCCGTTTAAGGGGGGCGTGTGTGTGAGGGAGAGACAGAGAGAAAATGATGGTGTTATAGCTACAAACCGAGGAGCAACAAGATGGAGCATAAATGTAGCTTTAACCAATAGTTCAGTCGCCACACAGTACACGTCTGCTGTCAGTCATCATCCTTAACGTCACACACATACGCGTGTACATTTACCAACTGTTGCCCCTCAGATTGCCTTATGTCCCCACAAACGCGTCGTCTTAATCTACCTGCAGTTCTTTGGCACGACAGAGCAGAAGCTTCTCTCCTACCATCACGTGCTTTCACACCAGATAGGGGGATCAAAGCATAACACACATTTTTCCTTGACGCTTGTTGTGTTTATACACAGAGCATATGCAGCACAGAAGCACATGCAGTTATTAGGCAGAAGCTGTGCTGTCAGCTGGGTTTTATTTCACACATGTGACTGCAGGAATGCCGGAGAGATAATTGAACACAGTTAGGCTGATGTTTTGGTATGGACTTTTCTTGGATGGGTGTTTTTTTTTTTTTGCAAATTAGGGACGACTGCTGAACTCAGGCCAAATAAAGGATTAAAGAAGTGCAAACAAAGGAGTTTTTTTTATTATTTTGTTTCTTGAAAAGGGGACTAGGATAACTTAATATAACTTTTTTTTGTCTGTCTTAAGTCATAGATTTTTAACGGAAACAAGCCCAAAATGTAGCTTTTTTTTTTTTACCTCATAAACAAGTATTGTGCTCAGTGGTGCCACATCAGATTTGACTTTCATATCTAATCTGTCACACAGACACAGATTGACTGGACTTGCATTTTTGCCAGACGCTGCTTCCTTCCAGCTCTGCTGCTCTTGTCAGCAGTAAAATTGATTTCAGCATCTGTCCAGTGAACAGCTTCATGCTGTCCTTCACGGTTCTCTGCAAGCTGCAACATAAATTCTTTTTACAAAACCATTAATCTGGGAAATCAAATCTGTTTTGCGACTAGGTTAGAAAACATTTCCTTTGATTCTTAAACTATTCTGTATTCAGTGCATAAACTAAAGCTCATTTGGGATGTTTGTCACAGGATGTGGGGGATGCAACGATTAGTTAAGAGTGGTTTATTGTAACAAGACTTTTATTAAACAAAAAAAAATCTTGCTATGATGTTAAAATATTTCAATAAACATGGTCTGAAAAGCAATATGTTGAGCCACAGAGGTCACATGGGTCAGGATGCAGATATGTCAGTTTATGTTTGCATGGGTTACATAAAAATTGTACATCTGATGAATGTAAATCTGCTCTGCTGCTTTGGATAACAACCCAACATCTTAGATTGATCCAGAAGCTCAATATTGGCTGTGAAGGACAGCAGGGTCTTGTTCTTAAAGGATATTGTATCAAGCAGCAGTGGACACAGTTTATTTTTCTCAGAGAATAAACTAGTTGAAAAAAACCTGACTTAAATCCCTATTTTCAAGAAATGCAACTGTCTTCATGATCTTTCATAAAAAGAATCATTGTTTTTTAGCATATTTGCTGGTTATCGCTGCGGTATCTCACTGAGGGAACAAACAGCTCAACAGCCATAAGATTCTTTAGTGAAAAAATGTGGTGTTAATATCCTGTAACGGGTCAAATGTTCTTTTACAAACATGTCTGTCTATCTGCAAAACAGGGAGACTCGAAAGGTGAACCACGATATAGTGAGGGACCACTGTAGTGCAAATAAAAGATGGTGATAGGTAGAGAAGATGCCTAAATCAGGCATTATATGACCATTTTAGGGTTAGCTTTTCAAGATTTAAGATAAAAAGATTAAGATTAGTTTCAGATCAAAGCAAAAAAAAACAAAGATGTTATAGAAACACAGGATGGGTGTCGTCTGTAGGCGGTCTGAGTAATCAAAAGGCTGATTCTGTCCTTTAGTCTCCACAGCTCTGATTTAAAGACCAATTTATCTGGTACCCTATTGTCAAACCATCCAATCTGGCCCCTTTTGTTTGTGATTACTTAGATTACAGATCGGCAGGAAAACAGACATTTTCATCTGCCGGAAGACGAGGCAATGACGGATCACTGTCCTGGTGTTTCTAACAGCCCCCCTCTCCCCCGGTACATGCCGCCTATTTGTGTTAGTCCTTTCGAAGTGTCAGCTCAGCTCCTGTGGGGATGCACGGCGTGCATGGATGGAGCTGTTCGCTCTTCATATGCTGCATGGCATGAACAAAGCGGAAAGCTGTGTGTTGCCTGTGATAGCTCTGACCTGGATCCTGTAGCCTTCAATTCACTGACAGGATCTTTCTAAATGCCACTCTTGAATTTTTATTCCCCCACAAACACACACACATCTGCCGCAGCTCACATAACGCGCTGCAGTAAAGGTCAAAGTAGCTCACGGACTGATCCGGTGTTCATCGCTCATCTCAGTAATGTGGCCTTTCATATACAGTAAGTGCAGGATTCTGCCATTTTGTTATTGACAAAGAAACCCCCGAAAGTGGAAGCTTTGGAAAAGTTTCTTACCTAAGATGATCATAAATTTGCTACACTCAGTAGTAAAAGAAACAGTTTTTACAAATATTTTTTGTTAAAAATTGAGAAAGACATATTTACAAATTCAATATGAAATTAAGGCGATTTGATCACTTTATAAATCGCTGATTGCAGTATTTCCTATTTACTGTTTCAGCAACAATTTTACCTAAATATCTATTTAAAAGAAAAGGGGGATACAAAAGAAACCACACCCACCCTCTCCTACCCAAGCTCTGATCTTTGCTCATTATAGCATTTTGAGTCTGAAAGTTTGGATACAATGCACATTTTGTATATAAAGGTGATTTATTTGATGGTAAATATTAATTTTACTTAAAGTGTTTCAGAATTATTTATTTTGGATGTTGAGGATGAATGATGGCATACAGTATGTCCCCATGTCATATCTGATGATGTATGGGACTCTAACCATAGCACTCTGCACTGAGTAGGATTGATTGTTCAGGATGTTGCTTTGGCACAAAAGCTGCAGAAATCCCAAATCCCAGAAAAACCAGTTCAGCCCAAAACAAACTGGCTCCTTTTCATTTTCATGTCATAGCAACAGACAGTGAGTGGGATGTCCTGCACAGAGGAAACCAGAGTAAGGAATGCTGCAAACCATGAAAAATAATTAGTTTTGTCCACAAGTATTTTAAATATAGTTTTATTCTTATTAGTTTTTATTACACCTTAAAGGCCAGTTCTGTAAAGATTAAAAAAGGTTTTAAGTGACGAATCATATTTGGTGTCGTCTACTCACTACAACAGTCAAACATTTTTGAATCCCCCCCCCACCCTCTATTTTTACAGCTGCATTTCATAAAATGTTGTGTATAATTTTGTGACTTTCAGCTCCGACATCAACAAACTCACGCCTCAAAGTTTAGAAACAAGAAACCAAACCTAAATCCTTGGATTGATATAGATATAAGAAATGAGTTCCTCTCTACACCAATTATTTTTGTTCCTAATTAGCCACTTCAAGGGCAAAGGCATGGCGAACTAAATCTGGAGAATAAATGAAGCCACCCCCTCTGGAGAATTAATGATGACACGACCCAGTTTTTTCCAAAACCGTTCAAACCAGATGTCACCAAAACTTTTAATTCCAATGGGAACGAACTAACACAAACAGACCACACACGCACACACATAAACACTGAAGAAAAAACCTGTGAGCGACTGTCACTGTATTTCATCATTCTGATATTTGTCAAGAGAACGCACAATAAAGGACAGATGCAGAGATTGTAACATTCTGCCCTTAACTAAATCAGCTTAAATGTCTGCACAGTTAAAAGCAAAAAAAAAAAAAAAGGTTTCTGGAGACGTCTTTGCCACCAACCTTTCACATTCACACAAACTTTGCGGTGTTTTTCTGCTTCTCTGCATCTGATAGTATGAAACGTGATATTTGCGTTGACAAACTCATCACATTCCTGAGCAACGGACACATCTATTGTATGAAAGGACAATGTGACAACGTGCATTGTGACACAGAGTCATATTTCGTTCCAAGCAGGTGTGTGCGCGTCTGTGTGTGTGTGCGTTTTACCAAGATTGCGGGGGAAAAGAATATTGGATTAAGCTGTTTTCTGATCAAATCCAGTCATTTGAGTGAGTCTGTTTTACTCAAGCACTTAACGTTGCATGGTTTATGCAGAATGGCTTGAATAAAGCAATATCCAGCATATCTTAGGGTTTCTATGGGTAACAGTATGGACTGTGTGTGCAAAACTGTACAAGGGTGGAGAAAAATCCATAAATCATTTAAGTCAAAACAGCAACCAAATCTAAAGAAAGAAATACTTTTATTTTCTGCTATTAACAAGCTAAATCCACCAACATGTTTTGGTTCATTTACCTGGTCTTTAAAAGAAAAAAAAAAATTATAGACCAGAACAGCATTAATCCCTCTCAGTCATGTCTTAAGTCCCAGTAGGTCTGATTTATGATCTTGTGTTTTGGTAGTTTTAGTGCTGCAACCTTTGAGAAGAGGGCATGTAGACACCAGCCAGTCAGACTTGTGGGTGTGAGAACTTCAAATGGTTTTTGTACACACAAAAAACCTTATCTACATTTCCTTTCATCCTCAAAATGTAGATGATGCTAAACTTTGGGTCAAATTCAAATTAACCTTTGAGAAAGTAAAATATCCCGTTTAAAGATATACATCTGGTTTAGTAATTTGTGTCAGTTTCCCAAATAAAGTTAAAATTACATTATTTTAACATTATTTTAACATTTGGTATAAGCAAACAAACTCATTTAACACTAGCGATTTAGTTTCATACCAGGTTTGGTTTGTAACATGATGCACTTTATCATGTTTTTGTATCTAAACAGGTGACGAAATATCCAGCGGGCACAGTCCAGAAACAAAAGATCTTGCTGCTCCTTCTCATCTTCACCCAGTTCCTCCTCATCGCCACTCACCTCCACAGGTAGACACAACTTCCTGACATGGATACAATCTTTTTTCAGACATGATAATCCGTTTAAAGCATTAAGTTTCCTCTAAGAACAATTGAGAAGATTATTTTGATTTTCTCAAAAACATTAATAATTAGCATTTTCTACGTCCGCTGTCTTGCTTTCAGGGAAAAATGTGTTTAAACTTTTTTGAAGGGCACATTTTTGTAAAGAACATCTAAAATCTGTTCAATAAATATCACAGGAGGTGGGAACAAAGATGAAAAATGCTTTAAGCACAGGGTCAGATTTTGTTAGCTTTGCAAAAGTGACAATTCATTTGTAACCATAACTTTTCTTGTTTCATCTCTATCGTAAAAAGATGTGACTTTTTTACCTTGAAGTCAATTTTTAAAATCTCCAAGGTAATCGATGTCTACATTTATTCTGCTTTAAATAACGTGGCTTCAAGTAAAGGTCTTAAAGTGATTTCTTTTTACTAACTTTATTGTTTAACTACTAACATCTAATATTGTGGAAAGGTGTTGTCTGTCAAATAACTGACCGGTGATCATCAAAGTCTGTGTTCCAGTAACTGTTAAGCTACATTTACACTGGGCATGTGACATGTGTTTAAGAACGTGCATTTAGCCCATGTTTACACTGGACGAGCAGGGAGGGGCTTCCTCTTTTTTTTCTAAAGTTTACTATCCCATGTCTCCCATTTACAGTTGGAAGAGGCTTGGTGCGAAATGTCGAAGTGGTGCAAATCTCGCCAAATTTGCTTCAGACTTTGTCTTTCACATCTCTGTTCCGATTTATAAATATAACTCATATAATTCTGGCCGGGCAATAACTGCAATTATTAATTTCTCCTTTATGATAAATTTCCAAATGGTTGACACTTCCGTGAATTAAAAAGGACGCCATTCATATGTCACTACCAAATCAGAGTAGCTGACTGGTCAAAGTTCAACCTGGTTTAACTTCATCAGCCGTGGGTTTTTTTTTTTTGTAACAGGGCCTGAAAGTGTCTTAAATATGTGTGTGAACACGAGTGTTTTCATTGAAAGTGATCGCTTGACTACTTCTGCCTAAGGAGTTGAGAACATAGCTTTAAACTCATTTGTTTAGGAAAACCATTGGGATTAGTTGATATTATATCCAGCCAAAGTAAAAAATAAATAAATAAAAAACATATTTTCAAATCCACCCAAATGACAACACATTGGGTCCGCTTTTGTAAAGTGATTTTTAGAAATTGTGAATTCCTGACCCTGAATAAGGAAACTTCAAAGATTTGGTAAAATCATTTTCCTCTGGCTTAACTAATGGATTCCATGGAAATATAATGATTGGAACAGAACTAATTTGTTATTTTTTACAAGGATGGATTCTAATGCAGATTATGTTTGGACTTAGATTCAAACAAAATCTAAATGCCTTTCGATCCAGATTTAGAACCAAGTAGATAAACAGAGAAAAGCAAATGAGTGGCAGATCAAACACATCCAAGTACAAACATTCAAAAGGACTTTAGATGAACCTTTTTTATGGACTTTAGTGCAGCTTGGCATCAATCTGGGGTTCTGCCTCAAAGCACTCGTTCCTGAAACTCCTGACTGTTTTCCAATACTTGTATTCTCTTCTTTCAATCACTTGTTCCTTTATTCAATTCAGCAATGCAATGCCCTCATTAGTTACTTAGAAGCAAATGTTCAGCATGATCGATTAGCCCACTCTCTTAGATCCTGATGCAACTTTATATCAGTGTAG
The DNA here is from genome assembly GCA_023969325.1 of Oryzias curvinotus. Taxonomy (NCBI): domain Eukaryota; kingdom Metazoa; phylum Chordata; class Actinopteri; order Beloniformes; family Adrianichthyidae; genus Oryzias; species Oryzias curvinotus. The sequence continues at coordinate 9,427,089 of CM043709.1, forward strand.
TTTTAGGATGGCGCATTTAGTGATTTCTTCACTCAATAAACACAGTATCACACTGCTGTTTGTTTCAGCCAAAACCAAAGGTTTTCTCAGAAAAAGTTTCTTTTCATTGAAGACAGAAAAAGATGACACTACACATTTTTATAAGCAAAATTAAATAAAACATGTTTTATTTTCAACTATTTTAGTGTGAGATTACAGTTTTTATTATAACTGAGTCGATTAATAATTACAGTTAGTTATTAAAGAAGTCAAACACATATTAACACTGCACTTTCTGAATAATAAACTATTATAAAAAAAACAAAACAAAAACAAATATTACCTTTTTTTCATTTCTATTAAATATTGGTTGCTATACACACTTTTTCTTATCTTTAAATGTCACTGAAATGTTTTTTGCTCTTTTACATGCCTCTCTAAGTCTTGTGTGTCTCATCACGTGTTGTCTATCAGGTGGTGGTGCGCGACTCAGCCCATCTTCTGACTTCTGGACCTCTAACGTCTGTCATTCTGCTGCTACTTCTGCTGTGCCCATGGGCACCCCGCTGAACATGAATAGACGGATCTTTAGAAAGGGACAGAAAAGCCTGAACAGCAGCTACGTTGTGTATTGTTTTGTGTGGTGGCCCTGGAGCTGGAGCACCTCGTCTGCTCCGATTACTTCGGCTGGTCCACCTGATGGGATGAGCTGCTAAATTTCTACAGCTGCTGATGCAAAATATATGCCTTTTTGTATTACCTGTACTGACCTCCACACATGTTTGTATCTGTTTAACTGATCAGATAGACTGCACGGTACTACTGACTGTTTTTTTTTTCCTTTTGAAGAAGAGTGTAAATACAAATATATATAAATTCTATATTTATATGAAGAATTTGAATAGATAACATTGTTATGATGTGTGAATAGAGATTAATATAGGGTTAAGAAACAACATTTGCAGCAAACTTAGACCCAAGTCTAAGTTTGGTCTAAGTTTTAAACCGGAGGAAGAGAAAGCAAGAGCTTTTTAAGCGTCCAAGAATGATCCGGCTCCACAAATTCAGATTGAGTTAGAATTATTGGTTTATTTCAAGCAATAGTTATGAAGCACATTTTCTTTTTCTCAAACATCTTCTGACAGCAGCATAAAGGCTCCTATAGAAGGTAGCCTGATTGTATGTGTAGGTTGATTTTTCATTAAGCAAGAGGATTTTTGTTCCTCCTTATCTGTTTTTTTTTTTCACAAATGCTCTATTCTGTTAATGCAAGACAGGTGTATTCTTGTAATATTTGCAGCACTGAAGGCTGAAATTGGTCCACAGTCAACTAAAAACTTGGCATAGTGGGTCCAATTGTTTGCTGAGTACTCTTCCAGGAAACAGTATTATGGTTGTTTTAGTAGAAACCATAAGAGAAATCAGCTAAATCTCTTTTTTTGAATGGTCAGAACTCAGATATAGGAAAGAAACAATGCTTTTTTTTAATTGTGTTTCAGTTTCTCTTTTCTCACTTAACAGTAACAGGCTACCGAAACAAGACAAGACAGAAAAAAGAACAGCCATCTGCCCAGACAATGAATAATATAACATTTCACTGTCATATGCAAAAAATGAACTGTCATGTTCTTTCAAAGACTGGCTTGGAACCAAATGAGACTGAATAGATGCTAAAAAGAAAAAAAAAGGAAAAATCCACAATACTAACAATTTACTGCCTTTCATTTTATTTAATCCTGTTCTCTGAATCTTTTTTTATAGATGTTCAATTAAGACAGCAGTGATGGGAACCATTGAGGGAGCTGCAAACTATTTAATAAAAATGAATAGCATCAGAATTGCATGGCTTTGTGCTCAGCCCTCAATGCTCATAAGGTCCAGATAGATACCTGGAATGTTGATGGAACATGTTGAGAAGGATGTGAAGGACCCAACAGAATATTTGTCACCTTGTGGAGTTTAGAAACATTTAGAATATTTAGAAACATAAAACTATAAGCAGTAATATTGTGAAACTGTACTTCATCTCCAACAGTTTTTAATGAGGTGATAGTACAAGTATTTTAAATCTGTTTGCTAAACTGTGACTGCGACGGCCTTGTATTGAAGCAAAATCTGTATCATTGTAATAATGAGGAACTAAGCGAAACAGGTAGGTGTACAAGTCTTAGTCATTCAAAGCATCTCACGTTTTTTAGACAAAGCGAAAACCAGGATCAGCCAGCAATGTTTACAGGAGGATCTTACAAAAGTTATTTTTATACATTTTACATCCTCATTAAATAACAGCGATTAATATTTAATAAGATGTCTAGAATAATAGAGTAACAATGTCAAAACTAGATCACTTAACTGTTGAATTTAAAAAGTTGTATGACTTTAAATTTAGTTCATAACTGCACCACTGTTGGTCCTGTATTTGTGTGAAAAGGTTCGATGGTGTGCTAAGAACAAGCTGCATTGGGTAAATGTTGACATGATAAATGTCTCAAGTTTAACAGCTGGTGTTAAATGCAAACAACCACAATGCAACAGACGTCCTGCGAACTTGGCTGTGGTTGCTCTGTAAACCACCGTGCTCCTGTAAATTCTACCTGCCCACTTACTGCTAAATCTTGTCCTGCCACTCTGTTCTGTTTTAAAATTTTCATAAATAATAAACATTTTCCAAAATAATTCCTGTCTTATGTGTTTTTTTGTTGCTATGACTGAAAGGAGGGTAAGCAGGATTTCGTAGCAAATGGTGATATCAAACTTCTGTATTTGACCTGTTTACTCCTTTCACTATCAAACCTCATTTCATCAAGGACAGTTTAAAACATATATGTGGGGACTTCCTGAGTACGGATAAAATGTCTGTGGTTTTATGCTATCTGTTTGTGTTTCCCCTGAAGTCACTCTGAAAACCACTCAATGTCTAGCAGTTTCACATTCACCACGCTTCCTCTTCACAGTTTGAGCAGTTGCCTCAGCAGTCAGGGTCTATTTGATTTCTTGTGTTTTGTGACGCTAAATTTCAGCACTTTTGTCTTTTCATTTAATAGGGCTGTGGCTTTGGGATTTTGGCCTGAAGCCCAGTGAGAGATTTATGTGACTGTGTTTGCATAGCTCTGAATTTGGCACAAACAGCTTAGCTGGCACAAGAAAACTGCCACATGATGGCTGAATAATGTCACTGAATGCAAATTTGAGCGAAACTGAGGAGGTGGAAAGTTTCATCTCTTGTTCTGATGTTGCTTTATCTGGAACTTTCCTATGGACAACAAGAAACATTAGTTGTAAAAGAGGTTGAAAGATGAGGAAATTGTGCATCTCTAAACAGATAAATACATTAAATCCGACTGTAGAAGATGGAGGATCACTTTTTGGGTGGATGATGGTTAATCTTTCCAAAAATATTCCCTTTTTTTAACGCTAGAGAGTCACCACTTAGCAACTTCACGTCAAATCTGTGCTGGGAATGCTCACAATTGACACAGTCAGCCTGATTTTCTCTCCAACGTAACCTTAAAGTCTAATTTTCTGCTATTTTTCAAAAACACACTGAACAAATAACTTCTGACTGTAGGATTCTGACCAACAGAAATATAACTTAAAAGAGAACTGGACATCTAATGGAGTTTGTTCTCCCCAACTCAACAATGCTTGAAAAATGGACTTTTGACAAAGTAAGGTGAGAGATAAGAAGAGCTACAACATTTTTAAGATAGTAGCTGAAGGTTTATTGTGTTGGATGGTTACTTTTACAAGGGGGTTGTGTGGCTTTGGACACACGAGGGGCATATTTGAATAAACCCTTCTTGTTTATAAAGTTAAACTTTATTTTTCTTAAGACACGTATCTATGCAGACCCGAAAATACATAATACACATATACATCAACTTACAAGGCACACATATGTCATTCCTGCATGCAAACTTATTTTTGTTAATGCAAACATGAGAATTACTAAAAATGTTGAGTTTGCCTAAACTCCAGGAGAAGAGGATGGGGGTGGGGATTAAATGATGGTCACTTGTAATTTTACCTGTATCAGCACCAATGCCCAGTATAGATGTTGTATGTTTTTAAAGAAATCTTTTTTAAATTGTCAATATTTTACCTTTTTTGTCAAATATCTTCCGACCTCTGATCGAAGTGTCCATCTTTTTTCAAACAGCTACACACACAGAGGTATTGACTGGAAAATCAAGTGAATCAAGTTTGAACAAGTTGTTCAAATTTAAAAATTGAACAGATAAATCTTTTACTAGACATATATTAAGAAGTCTGTATATCATGGCGTTATACTTCTTGTTTTTTGGGTTTTTTTTTTTGCTATCTTTTAAATTCTGAGTTCATATTTGAGTTAGAAATATGTCTTTAAGATCTTAAAACTTGCAGAAATGCACTTTTAACTTGACTGCTGAAGTGTCTGTGTCATTTTCCTTCATGATCTTCAGAAATCTTAAGGCTTCTTTACTCTATAATCACAGGCTAAACAACAATTACTTACACTTGAAAAAAATCCAAACTCTTTGTAATGAAAAAAAGAGCACTTGTCTTTTAAGTTATGACTGACATTTTGACCAATATTCCTCTATAAATTATTAATCACTTGTAGTGTTTACAACTTTCAGAGCACTTATCACTCTTCTGATTGGCACATTGCAGGACTCAACACATTTTTATTGCTGTTTCAGCTATAAACTTGTGACTACACAATCCAGATATTGAGATGTTGGTACACAGAAAATATGATTTATGAGGCTTGCAAATGGACTCACGCATTTTCATACCAAAGAGTGTTATCTTGAGTGCAAAGAACCCTGTGGGATATTTTAACACCTGATCCATGCGCGTCCAAGCAGTTCATTGTCTCCTAAGCCTTCTGGGAGCAAAACCTCGAACATCAACAGCTGATGAATAAACGGTGTGAAATTAGACTCATAATTTGAACTGGGTGTTTGGGGATAATTTACCCCTGAAAGCTGATCGTTTTCACAGCAGTTACAGAGCATCTTCATCCATGCTCTGTAACACTAGTATTACTGCAGTTCTGCTGGGGCTATCAAGGATTAAGTGTCTTGCTGCTGGCTGTTTTGCCATCGCTCTGCTTTTGAGAAGGAAAGGTATCATTTAAATAACCTGAATACACTTGTTTCTTTTCAGACCTCCCTGTAATTATCAAATCTACTGTTTCTGTTTTCAAAAATAAGAGTGAATTTAAGCATCAGCAGCCATCAGCTAGTGTAAAACTGCTAAAGCATGAAGCTGAATAACTGCTTCATGCAAAGATTATGAAATCACTAAAATTTTACTTTTTTTTTCATTTTTCCTGTTCGGATTTTAAATATTTATCTCCACTTAAATATTCATTAAATCCCTAAATTGAAACTTAGTTTAATAGCAGAATTACTTTTTGTCATAATGGAATTTTTTTGCCCAAGTATAAACTCTTACTAAGAAAATACTTTTTTGGCATTATAAGTGGGGGGAAAAAATGGGAAGATGTCAAAACATTGTATGAAGCTGTTTTTTTATTATTATTATTTAGTGGAGCTTCAGCAAAACTTTCAAAGGCACTGAGGTGCATCAGTAAACAAAGAAAGTCCTCAAAACTTCTGTTATGACATTTACAGAAGTTAAATGGGACTGGGAGCTCTAAAACCCATGTTTATCTTAATTAACAACTAACCGCGATTAATTACATTTGCACAAAACAGCTTTCAGTCATAACTTTTATACCTCTTGCTATTTTATTATTTTACCATTAATATTTACCATTATAACTTGTATAGATATTAAGAGAATTATGTAAATGAATTATGTAAATTAAGTTTCCAAGTTTCCAGGGGTGGCTGCATGGTGGCGCAGTGCTTAGCGCTCTAGCCTTCACAGCAAGAAGGCCCCTGGTTCAAGTCCCTGCTGGGGGACCTGAACCAGAACATCAACATCAATGTGAAGTTAGCATCTGTGTGGGTTTTCCCCGGGGTCTCCAGCTTCCTCCCACTGTCCAAAAACATGCTTCATAGGTTAATTGGTCACTCCAAATTGTCCAATAGGTGTGAGTGTGCATAGGTGTGTGATATGTGTGACCCTGCGACAGACTAGGGAAACTGTCCAGCATGTCCCCTGCCTTCGCCCATAAGTTGCTGGGATAGGCTCTGGCAGGCCCGTTACCCCGAAAGGGATAAAACAGTAAAGATGAATGAAAAAAAGTTCCAAGGTGACTGATCTACAAAGCAATCAACTAACCTATCCTCAGCTAGCTAGCAAAGCGTCATGCTGCTTTTCTGGACCTTCGTTTGTCTTTTAGCCCACAAGATCTGAAGAAGGATTTTAAAGTTTAAAAACTTAATTAAGAGTATTTGTGCTTTATCTACATTTCTGGGTAAATGCCACACAAAGATTCACAGCTACCCTATGGTCCTTATTTCTCTTGCAAAAGCTCTGTTGGTTTCTGTCAATACTTGTGGCATTATCTGACTCCATGTATCGATCAAAAAGTAAATGAGTTTGATCAGTAAAAGTTAATACGACAGTGGCTCAGGTGGTTGAGCGGGTCGTCCAATGATCGAAGGATCGGCGGTTCGATTCCCCGCTCCCACCAGCCAAAATGTCATTGTGTCCTTGGGCAAGACACTTCACCCTCCTTGCCTCCAGTGTGGCCTCCACTGGTGTATGAATGTGCATGAATGATCCTGGTGATGGTCAGAGGGGCCGTAGGCGCAAACTGGCAGCCACGCCTCTGTCAGTCTGCCCCAGGGCAGCTGTGGCTACAAAAGTAGTTACCATCACCAAGTATGAATGAGGACTGAATGAATAATGGACACATTGTAAGCGCTTTGGGTGTCTTGAAAAGCGCAGATAAATCCAATCCATTATTATTATTATTAATAAAAACTGCAGATATTTTGTCTAAAATAGTCAGCAACTCTGTTATTTATTCAACCAAAAGCAGTGCACATATTTACACTTTATCATGTTTCATATTCACTTTAAAAACAAGATCAATATGTTGACTTAAAAGCTCGAGACAATCTGTGGCCAATTAGGCAGCTCCTGCTACTCGGCTAATGTTTGAACCACTTAAACATTTGATGATCCAGTGAGAAAATGTCTGCTTTTATTTTGAACGTGCAGTATTAACTTTCACCTCTTTAAACATGGGTTTAAAAGGTGAAAGTTAACGTGGGTGTAAAGAGGTTCTCAACTCACATTTGGCTTTCTAAGCACAGACATTTTAAGAAAGTAAAGCACATTAGTGGCTATTAAGCTGACAAGGGATAAAATGTACATAAATGCGTGAGCTGTTAACATAACTTTATTGTCTCTCCTTAGGGAATGGTCAGACTTAAAAAAATATGCCCTATTTGTTTAGCTAATGTTGTGGCATAATCCTCAAATAAGCCACACTATGGTTGACTCTAGTGTGGTAAAGGTCTGGTGTCATCATCTAATTTTCAACAGATCGTCTTATTTTCAACAGTCATTGATCAAAGTTGTTGAAGAACATGACAGGTTTGTCTCAGTTGGAGTAAACAGTCTCCAGCTAAACTCAGACAAGACCGAAGTTATTGTTTTTGGCCCACAAAAACAAAGAGAAAGTGTCAGCAGCTACATTCATTCTCTGTCTCTTAAACCCTCAAATCAAGTCAGAAATCTAGGGGTAATCATGGACTCTGACCTGAACTTTAACAGCCATATCAAGTCAGTAACATCAGCGGCATTTTACCATCTGAAAAACATTGCCAAAATCAAAAACATAATGTCAAAGCGAGACCTGGAGATACTTATTCATGCATTTGTCTCCAGTAGGTTAGACTACTGTAACGGCCTGCTCACTAGCCTCTCCAAACGAGCTGTAAAACAGCTTCAGTACATCCAGAATGCTGCTGCTCGAGTCCTGACCAAAACCAGGAAATATGATCACATTAGTCCTGTGCTCAGGTCTCTGCACTGGCTCCCTGTACCTCAAAGAATAGACTTCAAAGCAGCTCTGCTTGTGTACAAGTCTCTCCATGGCCACGCACCAAAGTACATCTCTGACATGTTAGTGCCATATGAACCATCTCGTACTCTGAGGACCTCAGGGTCCGGCCTCCTGTTGATTCCCAGAGTCAGAACTAAACAAGGGGAATCAGCGTTTCAATATTCTGCAGCTAAAATCTGGAACAGCCTCCCTGAAGCCGTAAGACAGGCCTCTTCTGTGTTCATGTTCAAATCTAGACTTAAAACATTTCTGTTTAGCCGTGTATATGACTGAAAGGTCCTATCTGCACTTTTCTTTCCTTCCTTTTTTTTTTTTTTCTTTTCTTTTAAAGTAAATTTTATGTTGATTATTTCTATGATGTATTGTGATTTTAATGCATTTTTCTGTTTTGTGAAGCACCTTGAATTACTTTGTGTACGAATTGTGCTATACAAATAAACTTGCCTTGCCTTGCCTTGCCTTGCCTAAACAGTCTGCAAGTGTCCATACAAATCTAATAAAAGTCCATACATTGTTGCTGCAGCTCTGTAAGAGAGTGTTCGAGCTCCATAACTAGGTTTCATTTCAAAAATAGGTGACCTTAACCCTTGTGCTATCCAAGGCACTTTAACATTGGGAGTGGGGTCTAAGACAGTGCGCTAAACCTTTTTTCTTCAATGATTCTTGATCTTCACTGGTTTCCATGGATTACATGAAATCCTCTTCACCTTTATCCACCTGTGTCATACTTGGGATAACACGTCAATGTAAAGATCGGGTCATTTAGACCCCATAGGATAGCACATAATGAATGTCATGTGTGGTTTTAAATTGGGCTTTTTTGGGTGTACATATGGGGAAGAGAAAGACAAAAATTAACCAAAATGAGATGAAACCCTCACCTTACTGGCTCTAGCCGTGCTGATTTGGGAAATCTAAAAAAAACAGTGTTTGAGAGCAAAATTAATCAGTCCAAACCAAATTTATGTCTATAAATGTATCTGAACAAGCTGACCCAGAAAAACTCAAATAAAAGGTTCAAATTCAGGGTTTCTATTTCACCTACCTTGTTGCTGTCATATTATTCTCTGGGTGGTACCACTGCAGCAGTCTGCCATCAAAAAAAGGTGGAAGTAACCCATTTATGAAGACAGAGCAATCATCTGTACAAAATGTTTGTTGGAACAAGCTACGCTTAAAGGCAAGAGGACTCGTGAGCAGAAGGTGACATGTTGAAGGAAACACGGACAAGCTGGAGTTAGGGACTAAAAAAGTAAATGATAAATACAAAGATGTGGAGATCTATAAATCAAGCACAAGAAGTTTGTCTCAAACTAATAACACAGCTGCATGTTCTGCTTTACATAGGTGGAGGTTAAGGATTTTTGCACCGATTTTACAGCCACGCCAGCATATGGTCTACCCTTGACTCACAGTCTAGTTAAAAAAAAATAGTTCTCTTCAGCAATTTAGAAGTACAGATAACTTTGTTGCAACTTGTGTGGTTCACAGCACAGCAGTATTCTATGATGAGAATGTTTGTTCAGGCACGCAGCTTTCGTCTTTTTCTTGTTTCAACACTTCAGGTTCAACCAGTGTTGCGTCAACCACAGAGACTGACATCCCTTGAGCCATTGCTGGATTCTGCATCTTTTTTTTTTTAACATCTTCTATATTATTCTTTCTACAGTGAGTACAGGGTTTTTCTGCTGCCAGCCAAGACAGATTGATTTGACTAAAGGCTGTCCTTCAACAGAAGATTGAGGGGCAGAGAACACTTGCCTGTGGTACAGAGCCACAGGTTGCAGCAAGCTAATCTGCTTTATCTTTCTTTTTTTTTTCTCCCAGACGTCGTCACACTCCGCTGAATCTTTGGCACGCACTTGAAAATACAGAGCTAGATGATGAATTTGCATGACACTACAAGGTTGTGTGTGAAAGTATGGAGAGTAAACGCAAAAGGATCTCAAAGAGGAAATAGGTTTAAAGATGCGAGTATTAAACGCATTAAGGCTGTCCTCTGTGGGCTTAGCAGAAGACGATTCAAAGGGGGTTGCAGTTCAAACGAGGAAGTGAGCCCATCAGTAAGAAACTGAGAAAATGAAACTGCTTCAAGATGTCAGTTGATTGAACTTTATTCACCTTACCTAACCTTAAACGAGCCTGAAAAATATTAAATACAAAGAATTGGGAAATTGGGATTTATTGATACCATGTGGCTTGGGAATCAAATGTGCACAGAAACGAGCTTCCCTGCAGCCTCTGACAGCAGTTTGACACAGCTGCCATTGTGTCCTCAGCCAACATTGAAATCCTGCGCTTGTGAGGTGCCAAGAAAAGAATCAAGATGATACTTGCACTCTTGCACAGACAATATCGACATTGTTCCAGTAAATAAAAAACATAAAAGAATTCCTCATATCAGTTGAAACCAGTTTTAAACTGATGTCAACAGCTTAGACAGAATGTAAACACATTTTCAAAATTGTCATCTGGAGGATGAAATAACAATTGCATTGTCGTCAGTTTGTTTTAACGTGGGTGAAGCATTGCAGTCATTTGCAGGGCTCAGGTGCCTGATATGTGTCAACTCTCTTAATGCATTCATCCTAAAACCAGCAGCCAAGGTAGTAAATCACTGACTGGATTACTGTAACACTTATCCTGACTTGACACTGGAGCGTGTGTGTGGTGCAGAGTGTTGGTTAGTGTCTGCGCTGGATTATGCAGTTTTTCTACAGAAAACAGTGGCACAAGAAGGTTCTTGCCCTACAGGTAGAAGACGTTTTCCCTTTTAATTCTGCATGGAGATGGTCCTAATGTATCAGATTACATTCAAGAGTCTGTCTAATTGCTGTGTAGTGTAACCTACCCTTAAACAGATATACTATTGTATTGTAACATGTTGCTCAGGCTTTTTCCTTCATAAATGAGTGATCTATTACCATATGAATCAAAAAAGGGAAACGAGTAGAGTTAGTGATATTGTTTCAGAGCTAAGATTTCCGTGGCTTGAATATAACCTCAGTGCATTTTGGATAACTTTTTCTGCTGTGACTTGTGAACTCATCATTTTTAATGGAAAATAGCCTTCAGACAACCATCCAGCTGGATGTTAGGCCACAGGGATCAGATATCTTGTCAAATGTCTTGGAAATTAATCCTTCTGACAATGCAGTGGTATTGTGAATGTGGGTCAGACTGGATTTCAAACAGGGATTATGTCCAATCTAAATCTACCCAGATATCCTTGGGATACATAATTGTTGAGCATCTTATTCTAAAATCACTTAAAAACAATCTACTCTGACAGATTCTCAAAGATTACTCTTTCTTTTTCTCCTTTTATCAGTCAAGACTGTGTGAGATAATTCAATTTTAAAAGGTCATACATGGTCGTCATTCATCTTTGCTGTTCCGATCGTCATCCGTTAAGTTCATGTCCAATACCACAGGCCAGGAAGTTATTGCGTTCTGTAGAGGAGTTTAGAAATACTTGTCATTTTATTCCACTGGGTCCTGTGAAAAGACTGCCAAACTGTCCAGGGTACCATAGCTGAGAAAGGCTCCAGCAACCCTGCAATTCTGAAAGGGATTTAGTGGATTTAGAAAATGGATAAATAGATGGATCAACTCCAGTGGACAGACATCCCTGCAGTTCTTCCGTTGACCTGCTGCAAATTGCTAATGCTGCCACAGTCATCACTACTTTGTTTAATTCTTGGTAAATATTTGCTTCCTGTTGTCCTTTCTACTGTTTTTCATGTTTGAAGTTACTCATCCTCTTTCAGTCTCTGTAATTGTCCCAAGCCTTTTGTTTTCCCTTCATTTTAAAATACATTATTTTCTTTCAAATCTCTGTTGCAGCTTCTTTGTTTAAGAACTGGGAGTATGTCTCTCCTACCTGCAGCATGCAAAACTGTTGTTTTGTGCCAAAGTGTCATTGGTGCAACTTAGCATGACTTTCACCCTGGGACATATCTGTTGTGGTAGACTTTAACCCTGATTGCTCGTGTGAAGATAATGCCAGAGTTAGAGTGCTGTCTGTCAAACCACAGTCCCTCCTTCAGTGAACTGATTTCAGGCTACATATACATGAGCTTATCAATATTTTATACATTTAATTGATCATTTTATAAACTAAGGATCAAACAACTGTACCTTTAACAGCACGTTTTTTTAAATGCATCAGCAGCTCAAGCCAGAGGATCTTTCATACCTGTTGGTGTTTTTTTTCCCCTAATCCTGAGAAAACCATGTAGCTAAAGCACATATTTCACACCAGACTGATTGTAGATTGCTAAACAGTCTTACAATGCCAATTTCAGTAAAATTATAATTTAAATTCTAATTATTTTATTTTTGTCTCAGCAACCAAAACAAACTAAATCTATCGCTACAAATAGAAACATTTTAGGTATCAACTTTTCTGAACTGGTCATGAATCATTCACCACTAGCTAGCTAATCAGCAATTGCGTGTAAGTGCATTGAAATGGGAAAATACTAATTAAACCTCTAAAGTGTCTTTAAATGATTGTACATTTTTAAGGTTAATAAAAATTACCAGAAATCCTTGTTAAACAAAAGGTGATATTTGCTCAAAAAAGGTGCTTTAAACTGAATATCTATAAATAATACAATGTCAGAGCAATTTTGATGGTTGTAGGTTATGTGAAAATGTGTTAGTATGCATTAGGGATGTCATAATTCTCTGTTTAAAACTGAACCATATGTGACACCATTGAACCAAATCGTGGGGTTCACATGTAAGAAGGCTTGTAAACAAATAAGAAAAAAAGATTTTTAAGAATTTATAATGGAATGCATTGCATCTGGTCAGCGCTGGCCATGTAGAGTTCTGGTGTTGCAATAGCTTTGTTTAAGCTCACTCCCAAGCTGTCCAGCTAAAAACCACTGCATAACAGTGAATGATTATTTTGGGTTGTCAACGAAAACGGATGTTTCTCTGAAAAACTTAAATTAAATGTGGAGCATTTGGGCATTAGCATCCTGCCAATCATGTCCTACCACTTCATGTATCTGCTAGAGTTTTGTTTTTATCCATTATTCTTCTCATTGTGAGGTGAGAGCGCCTACCACTGTTCCACAGTGCAGCTTGTCAAACCAATTATTACAAACAGTTTAAAAATGACCTTCAGGGTTTGACAATCCCAATCCTGCTCCTAACCGTAACTTGTAAGCTGTGTAGTGACATGGACTAATGCACAAGTAGACACCTATTGTAGGAAGCTGATGAAGATTGTATTGGCTTTTTGGCTTTTTGTGGGTGTTTTTAGTCTATTTCCAACAATAACTGACAGATCACCAGTGTAAGTGAAAGTCCCACTCTGATCATCTTTTGATCTGTTGTAAAAGCATTCACAGTGGTCTTTTATTAATGATTATGCTGTTTTTAGCCAAAATCCAAAAACCCATGTTTTTTTCATCGTCTCAGCAGAGCAGCAGTAGTTCATTAGAAATTCACCTCTGATTTGGGGGCGGGACTGTTGGCGCGATGTAAACCTTCCCCTACTTCCCATCATCCATCTGTTAAACACTCTCTCCCACTAGCTTACAGGCCCTCATACCCCCAACCTAACTTTACCAATGCAACGAAAATTGCGAGCAATATCAGAACTATCAAGCCGTAGGAAAACAAGGACAATGAAGTCATAGGTGGATCTCGTTGTCTGTAAGTGGATGCATCAGAATGGAGCGAAGCAGGGAGCTGGTGACCTGCTGACTGTAGTAGCTACGTCACTGATACAGGTTTTTTCCAACGGCAACAACAATTTTAATAAAGAATTACAGCTTTACTCTTAATTTTCTTTTAATATTTCTTTCTATAATATTCTTTATATGGTACAAAAATAAGATTCCCTTCCTAGAAAATTTGAGAAAAATGTAGAGGTGTTGAGGGGCGGGTAACAAACGTACAGTTTTCTGTTTTTTTGTTTTTTAAATTTGTCGTTCTTTTTTGTATCTGCAGGTGGCGTTGTTTAGCTCTGGTCCTCGCCAAAAAGAGACACATGTGTGCGCGCGCATATGTAGCCCCATTTGCGCGCGGGCGCGCACGCACACACAAAGGGAGTAGGGAGAGAGCATCAGCTCTGTCTGCTGCACAGTCCTGTCAGCGCAGATTTCATTGTCTCCAAGCCTAGAAAGGAGAGTCCCCGGACAGCAGAGAAAACTCCCTCTGAGTGATATAAATTGTGCGTTGGAAGCTGCTGTTTCTCATAACCATGACGCTCAACTGAGTGCTGGTCTCCGGCTGCGACACCTGCACTTTCTTTTGTCTCTCATCTCATCTGCAGCTTGCAGCCATCATCAGCGCCCAGGAAAAGAGGAAGAGGAGGACGTGGCGGAGTAACAGGAGCAGTATCTGACACGTTGTTCTCCCCTGCCTGCTTAAGACATCCCGGGGCAGCCGCTGCGGGTGCGCCTGGAGTGCCCCGTTAACCGGAGCTTTGTGTAGTTTGAACGGGACGTTCTCCTTCTCTTCTGTCTCAGAGAATCAGCTGAACAAGGAGAGAGCGGGACCTTTTGCGAACTCAGGACTTTTGTTTTAATTTTTGGAGGAAAGAAGGGATCAGGAGGTCAGGAGATGCGCCTCCCGGTGCTCCTGTGCGTCGCGGTGAGTCTGTGCGCGGCGGCCAGCCCGGAGGAGAGCAGGAGCTGCGCCGACCTGCGGCGCTTCTACACCGGCAAAGGGTTCACTCTGGAAGGGGTTCCTCAGACGGAAATCTCAGGTGAGTTTTTGGAAGATAATGAAGCTGGAACTCAAAGCATTCATAATAAAATACTTGATTGCACTTCACCTAACATTTTTTAGAACATATTGCTTAATTGTGTAGTCATACTGAATTAAAATATAAATTAACTCTTGCGTTGAATCATCATAATTAAGGAAAACCCATTAAAAGTCACATTTAAATAGCATTTACGTTTTCGTTCTCCTATGGCATCCCTGTAGTTCTGATGTCCCTTTGTGTATTTTCCATGAGGTATTTCCCTTTCCCTGAACCCCAGCTGCACTGTGAGCTGTCCAGGGGCATATTTCATTGTCAGAATGCAGGTCAATGCAGAGCTTTCCTCCACATTCGCTTTGTTTCTGGTTGTTTGCAAATTGATGCACTGCAGGCTAGAACACACTTAAAGATTGAACGTTACTTTCTCCTGCTGACTGTTGAGCCTCATCAGTGAGTCCTTGAGCGGTTTTCATTGTCTGCTTTAGTGTGGGCTGCAGGTGTGGTGTGTTTGTGTGAATAAGGAGATGATGAAATAGCCTCTTTGCTTTGCATAAACTAATAATTTAGCCTTGCCTGCAGCAAAACCCGAAAATAAAGCTTGATAAAGTGATGTTGATTTTAACAATGACTCTTCTGAATTATTGTAAACTCCAGTTTGTTAATCAAACTCAATACATTGAGTAATTTTGGGTCATGAGGACTACAAATACTGAGTAATCTGTTCTCACCCTCATAAAGACAAAACTGAGATGGTTTTTCCTTTGAAGGAAATTCTCAGATGTTCAGTGTCTCTTCTGTTTTTCCACTGAAGTCAGACAGAAGACAGACAGCCTTGCAAAGAAACCAGCAATAAAAGTGTGCTGAGACAGGGATATGTGTTCAGTCTGAAGGTCATTTCATCTTGTGTCAATGAAAGTGCTCACGGATGGTTGAGCAAATGATTAATATTGGATGTGAGTGGAAGTGGGGACGTGTGAATAAGATGTACAGCGTTATGGAGAGGCTTAAGAAGGGAGGATAGACGAAAGAGTGAAAAACCGAGAATTAGGAACCACACGAGTCACTTAGGGTCTCAGTTGTGGCCTCATAAAAAGGCTATAGAGGAGACCTTCTTCAACTCTGCCCAACGTTTTCCATTAAAATCTTTTAATGGCACTTTTAAAGAACAGGGATTAAGCCACTTGGTCCTGGATTCTTTTTTAGCCATCAGTTCCCAGAACTCATTAAAACAGGAGGAAGACCGGAAAACTATAAAAAAAAAGGTCAAACTTTTTTGTTTTGACAACAGAGATGTTCACAAGTTACTTTTTGCAAGTCAATTCAAGTCTTTGATCTCTGTCAACCTCCAGTGACTCAATGAAAATCCCATTCTGTTGTTACTAAAGATCTTGCAAACACACCATTACTCTTTTTTGTTTGCATTTCTACGAATGAAACCCAACAAAAAAAGTAAGAAACAACTTGTTTGTGAGGTTTGTCACACTCGTGTTTGAATATTACTTGTTGCATATTTAACTAGACCTAAAAAAAATACACAAATGCAAATCCTGTCCCAGCTGTAGCCTTGTTGTGCCTGCTACAGGCTCACATTGGGTGGAACAAGCACTTTCCTAATTATTCGGTACGAAATAATCAAATCAGAATACCTAACTTTCTTTCTTTTTCTGATTTTATTTTGTTCTGCTGGGATATGACAGAAGTTGTTCTTCTTTAGCTTCATCCACTCACCCCTAGATGTGGTGCAATTGCTTTATTCTACTATGTTGCTGTTAAAAACTACACTGTCTCTTGCTTATGACGTCACTGCTGTAACATGAAGGTCGGTGGTGATATTATAACAATGATCTACATTTACAGAAAGTAATGCTAAAAAATAACAATAAAAACGCATAAACACATTATCATTGCCTGATTGTTCTCATTGTGTAGGCGTTTTTTTCCCCCTAAAGGTTTTGTCTCAAGTTGTAGTCAGTTCGCATGCACACTTTGTTGAATCAATGTTCCATGACTCCATATAAATGTCAGTGAACCCGTGACGTATTTTTGACAATAATCTAACTAACATGAGAAATTTGATATTCAAAACAAACATAGATTATATTCATAACAGTTGTTTCAAACGTAAAAACAAATGTTATATTTTGCAAAGCATGCCCAAAGTATTGTTTTGTGCTCAACTTCGTCTTTAGGCAGACGTTTCTTTTTGACAGTTACCTTACCCCATAGTTGTCTGTCAGAAGCTGTTCATACTGGCTGCACACCAACAGTTCTTAAAGTCTGCTTCTGTTAAGAGCTGCACGGTGGTTGGTGGTTAGCACTGTCACAGCAAGATGACTGTGGTTTGAAACTTTGCTTGATCCTTTCTCTGAGTTTGCGTGCTCTTCCTGGATTTCTCACCAACAAAGTTCAAAAGCAAGATTGGTGACTGTAAATGGTTCCCTTAAGAATGAATACTGGAAATGGACTAATGAAGTGTCAAAGATATAATCCTTGAAGTAGCAGGGATAGGCTCCAGCAACCGCCGTGACACATGCACATGCCAAAGCAGGACAGAAAGATGGTGATAAACGCTGCCACTCAAATTAACTGGATTTGGATTTCAGCATTAACAATAATAACTAAAACCTATCTAAAGTTTTGTATGTTTTTTGTCTTGTCAATTTGTGGTAGAATCAGTGTAGCGAATAGTGTTGTTGAAATGACTTGAGTGTCCTTATGTTGGTCCGGGAGACACCTATAACTGTCTTGATGAGTTTGTATGTCTGTGGATAAATGGATCTAGGTGATTTGATATAGCCTCAGAGCTTCACAGGATTGCAACTGAGATTGAAAGGGACATTGATTTTGAAGATGAGTGTCCCGGCTCACTGGCCCTGCGTGTAGAGCTCTGGAAGCAGAGAGGCAATATCCTCACCTCTGCTTTTGTTCTGTCTTTACAAGAGATATGTGCTGCGTAATCACAAAATATACTCGTCAGTCATGATTTTTTTTAGCCATGATGTTTTTTAAAATTCAAGCTTATTTCTAAAAATCTTGGGTATGTTGTATTGTCATTAACTGATGTAGAGTTGCATATGTTGAGGAGTATGTGAATGTCATCAATAGCAGCAGCTTCAAATTTTCAACATTAGAGAAAAAAAAGACATATTCTTTTAATGTTGGCTCACATCTTTTGTTCTATAGGTTTGACACCAGGCAAACGCATGAATGGAGGCTGTCTTTTCTGCCATCTGGCCGTCTGTCTTTGTGCCTGCAAGCGTTTTTTGCTCACATTTTAACGCATTGCGTGGTCAATAGATAAAGACTCCCTCATCCTTGAGAGTCTGTGTGTTTAAAAGTCAGTGAAAGCCAACACCTTTTCTTTGGAAGACCTTCACTGCAAAATGCTTTGTCCGTATGGAGCAGCACACACCCATGTGATCAAGTGACATCTGGAACCAGACGCCAACTCCATCGCCTGCACACTTCAATTTGGCTGTCAAGAGGTTTTTACACCTTTTGTTGGTTTGTGGGTGTGTGCTATGTTGCCTAAACATTAAATAGGTGTGACATTGTTTTCTTTTTTGAAAATATGTAGAGATGTAGAGGGACTTTTAAATTAAATTTTTGCATTATAAGGGTACATTTTAGACTGACTAATCATCAGGTTTGGGATGTGTTACAATCTTAGCAGGTAGTAATTTAATACCAAGGCTAAGGACTCTCTGTTAGTTTGGATAGAAACAATCAATGTTATTCCTTATTCCTTGTTATTCCAATGTTATTTTATATAAAATACATTTCTCATATAAATATATTCACATTCATTGATATTTCTCAAATATTCTAAGTATAAGCAACTGTAATTTTTGTCAAACGTGTTTTCATGTGAATAAACAAAAAAAAAAAAACGTTTCCCCTTGCTGCATATTCCTGCAGAGCCTCCTCTGACAATGGAACAGAGGAAAAACAATAGTTTATGTGTTGAGACATTTACATATTTTAATTAATTTACTGTATAATCTGTCAAATATTAATTTTGTATTTATTTTTACTAAAATTATTTTAGTGTTTGTTTTAGATATTTTAATACGTTGGCTGACTGTAACTGATTCGTTGTTTAAAGATGCGACCTGTCGTCTCATAGAAACGACAAGAGTAGATCTATATGGGAAGTAATTTAGACTTGCAATTTGTCCTGTACTAGGACTAACCCCAGGATTATACACGCTGTTTAACTCCTGCTCTTCCAGTACCAAGAACGGCAAGCAAAACAGATATTTTCCACAGAGCATTTTATTGAGCGTCAGAGTAAGCAGGGTCAACACAACAAGCTAAACATCTGCTTTGCTTGGATTTTGGCAACTAGAAGAAAAAAGCGGTCAAAATTAAAACACTTAACATTTCTACTTATTAGATCTTTCAAAACAGAACCACGTTAATGTTAAAGCACTGCAGTATAAAGACATGGCAGAAGATCCAAAAGCAGTCCCAGCACATGTACTCACAGTTTTTTAGCAAACTCCTGGCCAATTAAAACCCTTCTTTGATGTAAAGAATCAGTCTTGTGGCCAGTTCAGCTTTAAATTGAGTTGTGTTATTAAAGCAGCGTCACAGGAAGAAACACAACAGTTAAAGCAGGGATTCTGTCTGGCAAAAATTGCTACCTGTTTTCAACAACCAAAAAAAGATTTTTTTGACCACCCATGCATTGATTTTCTAAATCTTTTGGGGTTGCTGGAGCCTATCCCAGCTACTGTTGCGCGAAAGGTTGCCGGTCTGTCGTTGGACCACATATTCACAACCAAGCCATTAACCTTTAAAGCATGTTTTTGGAATGTGGGAGGAAGCTAGCGAGCCAAGAGAAAATCCACACATACACAAGGAGTACATGCAAACTCCACATAGAGGCAAGAGTGATAACCGCTACACTATCAACAACCAATAACAACAATGGGCTGCATTGTTGTTGTTTCTTGACAGTTTTGAACAAAACATATTTACAAAGTAATGTTTACAGCTGGATCACCTGCTTGGTTGATATCATTTTGAGAGCTCTTGCAGGGCTCAAAATCTTTTCTGAAATAATGTGCAAATTAAAACTAGTTCATTCTAAGGGTAGGAGCAACTTTTAAAATACTACATAGAAAAACAGCAAACTTTTCTTTTTTTCAAATAGAAAATGCTTGTTATTAGCATTTTAGCATTTTTACATATTAGTTATACAGCAACAAACGGAGCCGGTTTAGCTCGTGCTGGTTTGTGATGCCTTCCCTCCGTGAAACCAGGGTTCAAATCCGGGCCGCTTCCTGTTCCCTTCTCTACCTCTGTGCCGGTCCCAAGCCCGGTTGCCTTGAGAGGGTTGCGTCAGGAAGGGCATCGGCATAAAACATTGCCAAACTTACCATGCGACTCATTCGCTGTAGCGACCCCTGATGGAAAAAGCCAAAAGGGAAAGAGAGTTATACAGCAACAAACAAATATCAAAATTACAGAGATTTTGCACTGATAAAAAGGCCAAATCCCTTTGTTCCTACTTCAGTAACTACCATTTTAATGAATCAATATTTGATATTTTAATTGATTGAAGCTTATCGTTGCTCACAGTCACTGTGATTGCGGTGTGTACGGGGATTTATGTCAGAATGAGAGCAAGGAAACTGATGCTGTCACACATCGCATGCTTTCAAGCTTTCATGGAGCACGCCACCATGCGGAACGCTGAACACCAAGCACACTCTCACTTTCACCACGAACACCCTCAGGGGCTCCTGCTCCTCAGAAACTTTTGCCCTCCTCCTCTTCCTTCTCCTCCTCCTCCTCCTCTCTGCTGGTGTCTGGTACCATCTCTTTATTGTTTTTCTAGACAGGTTCAGATCTATGATGTGAGGGCATGTATTTGCAAAAGCAAGACCCAGGGTTGGCTGTTAAAAGGAGGGCTGTGAATCTTTCATGATTTTAGATGCAGCAGCATGAAAGAGGAGAGAAGCATGGGGTGGAGAGAAAAGAATGTGATGTGGAGAAAAAAAGGTGAGCGTAGAAGGAAGATGAGAAGAAGGGAGGGAGCTCTGTTCTGCCAGGCTTTTTTGTCATCCCCATTGGTGTCGTTTCGACTAGCTTGATGCAGATAAGGCTGCTGTTTTCTGTATTTGATCCCTCTCATGGTGCCTCCTTTTAAAGTACCTGAAGATAAGACTTTATGCAAGAAAGCTAATACCTTTTCATGCAGAAAATATCTATGCGAAGAAGAGCCACCGTGTCACTGCTGCACTTGTACAGCCCCACAAGACAGTTAAAGTAAGCAAATCTATTAACCCCTTGATGACCATTGATGCAACTATGCAAACCACTTAGGCTTCAAATTACCATACTTTTAGCATGTACTTGAAAGTAAAAATCCATGTAATTTTTTCATAGTTGGAAATAACTTCAGGCGTCAAGGGTTAATCATTTTAGTTTAAGAAGTCCAGTTTATAAAAATAATTTATTGTAATCATGGTGGAAGGTTCTATTAAAATGTCTTTGAAATACATTTACAAGAACAAATTAGGCCGAAACATTCAACAAGCAAACAATTTCCTGATAACTTTCTAGAGGTAACTGTAGCTAACATAAATTATTCAACTTGTTTGCTGCAATAAGCTAAACCCGTTTCATAAAAATCTAGATGCATTTCCATATGAAAACTCTATCTGTCATGTGACCTAATTTCATCAAACACCTTTTTATTTAATCATTACTTTTTTCGTTTTAAATGGCCTATATCCTGCCAAATCAACTTGTTTGAGCTTTTAAGTGTATTATAAAGCTAATTCCTTACGATTCCAGCCCTTTCCATAAAGAGTCTGTGCTGCCAGCACCGCCCCCAGTGCAACAGACACACCCACTTACTCTTTGAAGCTAGAGGTAATTGGCTAAGTCAAGAGTGCAAGGCTCCACGGCATGCACATCAATCTTAGTAAAGTTCGGATGTTGTTTGTTTTCATGGGCGAAACTCAGACACGCCGGCTTTAAGTTGACGTCATGAAATGGGCGGCGCCCACGAGGAGCGAAAGGCGGTGCCTCAGAGATCGAGTCGTGTTACTGCCGGGTAGGAAAATGAGCTCACAAAAATAACTAATATTTCATAAAAATGTGTTCTTCACTGTGCCAAAGATAATATATTATCATGCATAAGCATTTGATTTACTCTGAAAGGGTTGGAATAGCATAATACCCTTTCAATGTTTTTACTACATGTTTTATGCATTTAGCAACCAGTGTAGTCATAATGTATTTACTAGTTTAATAAGTCTATGCATTAAGATAAATGTACAAATTCTAAAAGTGCAACTATAGCATGTGCAATGTAAAAATTTTTAAATATCATTATCTGCTAATATCTTTAAGGCGCTGTAAGTCTGTTCAGAACCAGGTTACGTCATCCAGCCTTTAGCTCATCTGAATTGGATTTTCCTGGATGATGCTGGACTGACGCATTTTGAAACTAATCCAATAGATTGTCAGATAGGATGAGCCAAGGTTCCCCATTTGAAAGTGTAACTGTGAAGCCCTAAATTGAAGGACCAGCTTAACCAACTCATCTGAGAAATGTCAAAGTCAAAACTCAGTCACTTGATTTCTTTTACATTTTTTTTTTTTTGGGAAGGACATGTTTCTAGGAAGGTAATGCACACTGGCTTTCATATTCTGTTTCTTTTTTCCTTTCCAGCCTATTATTTGTTAAACTTAAATTAAAATAGTACCATTCTAGACTGCAACAACTGTGTCTGCAAAACACATTTTCCTATAGTTTTTCTAAGTGATGCTCAAGTAGGAAAAAAGTTCAGCATGCATTTCTTGGTGAATAAGACAGCTGATTTTAGTCTTAGATATTGCTTTTAAACTAATATAAGTTCTTGAAGTGTTAAATTTAAATCTTTAAAAGTAAGGCAAATTGCCAACAGTTCTCAAAAGGGGATATTTATGCCAACAAATAGAATAAAAGTCATCCATTCTTTCCATTTTATGGCTTTTACAGCCTCATTTTCTTATTCTTCATAGCCACCAGCCCTGTGCAGAAAAGAAATCTGTAAGTCCTCCGGTGTCAACATCTAATTAAGTCAGACTGAAAGGTCAGAGTCAAATAGACTTCCTGCATCTTCATGACAGTCACGTTTTATGCAAGTGGTGGGCACAAATCATTCTATGCTTTACCATCAATCTTTGTTCCTAAAAGAAATGGGGGATAAACCAGTGGTGCTGCTCAGTAACCTCTGTTGATTTTTTTTTTCTGCAGCTGCCACCTCTCTTTCCCTACGCTCCAGTTCCCACCTCGTGTCCTTGTTCTTTCCCATTGCTTTAAATTTCACTTTCTCCTTATTAGACACTATTTTTACTTTCTTTTCCACCTTTCAGCCTATTTTCTTACTGTTCCTTCCTCCTCTCAGAGGGTAGAGCATCCATCTGTTTTTCAAATGAAAGATGAGTTGTTTGTCTGATGTGGTACACTCTGCAGTCGCTCTACTGCTTTATGAGTCAAAGCTTTTTATATACTCCATGAAGGGCTGTACACACCATGTGTGTGTGTGTAAATGGTGAGGAAAAAAATACAGATTAGACAAGTACTGTTCAGTGTAATAATTGGTTTCCCGCAGCAACAAGTAAACATTCATTTGCAACATTTGAACATCTTGCCTGAAACGGTAATGTTCATCACCATCTTGAATTAGCTTTAGGACAATTATTTTCTCCAAATTCTGCTGGAATGTTATAACATGTGTTAACAAAGAGTGTAAACAGCGAGAAATAATAGAAAACAAAATCTTTGTATTCACGTAGTAACTATTTTCTTTGTTTTTCATCCTTATACTTGTGGAATATTATTGCAGATAGGTTGAACAACCATATTTTTATTTTTATTATTATAAATTCTCCCCTCTTTGAAGTCATTTTTGACACCCTCAACAAACTGATTCAAAGTGGACATCGACAACATTGACTGCACCGCCACCAAAAATCAAAAGCCTGTAATGAGAATCACTTTACTTTTGGGTGAGATGCAGAACTCTGAGCCTCAAAAGAAACTTCATGCACTTTGGACCTTGAAGAGGTTAGAGAAGTGATTATTACATATATGTCCTTCCCATTGACTGGAAATAAGAACTGAGTGACCCCTCTCTCTGCTTGTCTTAAACAGGAAGTGAGTGCTGGTTTCAAGAAGCCAAAATCCCATTGACATCTAAATAAATAAACAGCTATTACTCAGCTATTATCTATGATTGGAAGGCACATTCAAAATCTTAGGTGCCTTTACATTAGCATTGATTTTGCTGTAGTTTAAAATAGATATATTTTTAAAGAAACCAATCATTTTCCATCTGAATCCAACATGTGATTGCATGCACAAATGGACTCCTGGCCAGTTTAAACACTGCCTGATTCCAACAGCAGCTTTACGGCAAATCCATCTTTACTTTTGTTTGCAATGTTGTCTTCCACTAGGTAGCAGGAAAATCAAAACTGCACTTTCAACTGAAAAACAAACTGCTGCCTTGTAGAAATATTGTCTGCTCTCCTTTCTAACAGCACTTCTTGAGAAGAACTCTCACAAACCATTAAAGCATAAGACATTATGCCCAGGAGAGAAATGAAAGTATTTCACAAATTAATTCTGAAATGAGAAATCCTGCTGTATTCTGGTGGCCTAATTTTCACATCACAGTCAAAGATTTTCAGAGATTATCATTTCATCCAGAGAGAACTTAAAATTAAAAAATGTTATTTTTATTAAGGCAAAATGGAGATAAAATTTACAAGTTCAGGCTATATTTGTTGTAAACATATAGAATAACAGCCAGAGGCTTAGTTCAATAAAGTAGTAGTATATCTGAATGTTAAGATGAAGCGGGAGGTACAGACACTTAAAAAGAAAGGTTTCATGTTAAGGCTAATTTGTTTTGCAGTTTAATTGATTTAGTTAAAATATTAATTTAACATTTAAAAGAAACAACTACATATTTTACGTCTTAGAGGATGTCACGCGGTTTCCCTGATGTAGGTTTAATTTTCTCTCAGGTTCTCGTTGTAACAGGTGTACTTATATAGTATAACCAAACTAGATGATTTATTATGCACTTTCTACTGTGTGAAGAATATTGATAGAGACAACTCAATGTCCTTATCAAGAGATCGTAGTGACACATTCACCCGCTGTGCTGACAGGATCAGCGCTGGAGAGCATTATCAGAGGCAGATCTCATTGACTGGGGCTACGTGTCTTTACTGGTTTTTACTGTCAGCTCCACAAGGGAAAAAAGATAGTGTTAACTTCAATTCCCAATTCCAGCTCAGGGAGGCAATCATCTTGGATACACTTTAGTAGACTGGAGCAATGATTGATTCCAAAGTGTAGTTTTAAAAGGTTAAATTGAATAGGGTGAAGGCTGCCACTTCCTACAAGTAGTTTGGTATCTTAGTAAGACCCATCATTTTTCTTTTAATAATTTTCTAAATAGCAATATCAGAATCTATCATTAGAATTGTTGCTGTGGTAATCTAAAGGCTGTGCAAGCAAATGATGTTCTGCTTTTCTGTGCTCTGAAAAGCTGCCATCCTTCATCCTTTTCATAATTTTAACCTTCCGGGTGTCGCCGCTCAGGTTATTGGATGTCATTTTTTATTTTTTATTTTTTATGGCAATTCTGCATTATTACAGACAATATCACAGGGGATGTTGAGGCGTTGATTTGAAAAAGTTAGAGAACCACACAATAACACTTCTTTGCTTGTAGTTTACAGACATCTGCGTTGAAACATATGGAAAAGTGGAAAAGCAAAGGCAGTCTGACTTTCAGTGATGTAGCTCTGATTTCTTAATCCACAGGATATGTTTTAAGTAAGGGTTAATGGCCGACGAAGTGTGCGGTTATTACTTTTTAACGCACGACGTGGAAGCCTCGGACGGTTGCTTCCGCGAAGTGCGTTATAAAGTAATAACCGCACACTTCGAAGGCCATTAACCCGCTTATACCATGGTCACTTACAAAAGCAATACATATTAACCAGGTTTTAGTCCTTAATTCTTGTTTTTTTTTCGATTTGGATCGCTTTTCTCACAAAAAGCAGACTATATGTTACGTGATGCGGCGCGATGCGCCGCGTCACGTAACATATAGTCCGCGTCGCGCAGCACCACCGCTGCAGTCAAGATTCGGCGATATATATATGCTGATCGTCCCGATAGGTTGAATAAAGCATCATTTCAAAGAGAAACTTCACCTCTTACCGCTTGTTTTTGTCCAAATTATGAAGCAAAAGATGTTTTAAAGAAGCCGGCGCAGTGATACAAAACATTTAAGCTAGCTGACCGGAACTTCTTCTTTCACCGTGCGGTTATTAAGTTTTAACGCATACCCAGCAGCCAATCAGAATCGAGTATTCAAGCGGACCATGGTATAATACAGTTTAAAGCGCAAATATTGTACAAGACTATTTATTACTTTGAAAATCATGTGATAGTGAAAGTTAAAGTAAAAATGTTTCCATTGTGTGAAACAGTGAATAATGTTTAAAAATCTGTAAAATTAAAAACTTTTTAAGCTCTAAAATTCATGAATGTGTTGAAGGATTTACTTAGAAATTTAATAAGGAGCCGTTTTAACCTAATAAATGAGCAAAGAGAGCTCATTAAACCTGATAGTTGAATGAGGCATAACACTTTACTGACTTAATGTCTTATAGTAATTTATCAGAACAAGTTCATATCAAATCATATTTATAGAAAATATAAATAGTGTTATTTTAACCCTTGTGCTGTCTTGGATGACCCCGCCCTTACTTTGACATGTTCTCCCTACCATGACAAAGGTGGATAAAGGTGGACAAATTTCATGTAATCCATTGAACCAGTGAAGATCACAAATCATTGAAAAAAAAAGGTTCAGAGCACTGTCTAGTGGGTCTAGATGACCCAACTTCCAACAGTAAAGTGCCTAGGATAGCACAAGGGTTACAAAAGCAGAAAGTAAAATGAAGCAATACTGTCTCATAACTTCTTCATTGGGCACCGGCTCACTACAAACATGTGGCTACATGTGTAAAAGATTTGGTGGTAAAACTTCCTTCTTAATGGAAACACATCATCTGCTAAAAATCCTCTTCTTGCAAAAATCAGAAAGTCTTTCTTTAAAATGTTTTTTACTTTCCATTATTATTATTCTATAAGTGACTTCATATAGATGTTTGGGACTGTACCATTTTTGGTTAAGGAATAATTGATCAAGCTGTATTGTGGTTTTATTTTGAAATCCATGTACCCTACTTTCAGTTCCCTACTTGTGTTTTAGGTGTTAGTTCACACCTGCTTTGCGTTTTGTTAAATTAACCCCTCATTATGCTCTCAGCATCCACACCTGGCTGTAGTTACTCTATTTTTTTACATGTTTCTTTGATAAACATTGCCTGTCAGCGTAGGCTGTATAATTTGCCGAAACTCACTACCATTTTTGTTATTTTCATTTTGTTGGAGTCCTACTTTTTAAACGTTTATTTTGGGTTGCACCTCATTATGTGGGTTACCAAATAAAAAATAAAAATGCATTCACTATGCACTTCTGCTATTCACTCAAAAGTGTAAAATGAAGGGGACTTTCTGAGATAATTTTTTTTTTTTTTCTGAATTGGAGAGTTGGGCATCAGTGACTGACACAGACCTCTTGGCAAAATCTTAACAAAAGCTGGTACAACAGGTGCAGTGTACACCATTAGGTTAAATGGCTAAAGGGAATTTCTTTAGCAGATATCTCTTTTATGTATGTTATTTGCTTTAAAAGTGTTTAAAAGGTAATATTTCCTGTAAAATCGGTACCAAGAAGCTGAATAGGTGAATAAAGTTTTTGCTTCATTCAAACTTTCTTCTCTTGAAAAGCTTCACTACAAAGCCACGTGGCTGTTTTGTCGGTTCCTCTAACCAGGCGGTGTCACACTCGTTCAGCTTCTACTGCTTTGACTCTAAAGACTTGACCTGGAAACGACCGACCTCAGACTGCGACCTAATGTCCGTATGACCATGAAGATTTGATGCCCCCCTGCCGAGAAAGATCAGAGATGGCAGGCTCGGCCTTAAATGCACCTTCCTTTTGTAAATCTTTCTCCAACTCCAGTTCACTGACACTTCACTGTTGGATTAGGGATGATGTCTAAACCCCTGGTAATCCCAGCCAGTTAATCTGAATTAACAGTTCTTACCCCACAGCGGGATTTTTAATCCTTCACTGAGAATCCTACACATGTTAATTAACTTTTTTTCATTTCTAGAAAGAGTCATTGTCCCTCTGAAATTTGCTCTGCAGGTTCAGTTTTGTTTAAATTCTTGCTTCTGTTAATATCAGGTTTAAAAACAGCCATAGAAAATACCTAACGTCTGCTGTCAGGGACAGCTGACATGACCTTTGCTTTCCCCAAATGTATCCACATACTTGCACAAATGTGCATACTCATTCAGACAGATGCTGACTCTTTGCAGCCTGGATGGCGTGCATCAGTTGGCACATGCTGAACTTTTCCCAGTTTAAATGCATGGTAACCAAAGCAGTAGTTAGTTCAAGAGCCTTTAAGTACTCCCAGAAATTACATGGAATTATGGTATTATATAGAGGAGCTGGTGCCATGCAAACACCCACCCACACATAAACTCCCAAGCAGGTTGTTTCATTTACTTATTTTATTATTCATTTCAGTAGGTTTCTCTTCAAAACAAAAATGTTTAATCTCTAAGATTGTTTTACAAAAAAAGCGTAATGAATATATTTTGATTGGTCAACAACGTGAAGGCGTCCATCTGATTGATCAAATGCACAAAGGGATTTAATTGATTCGTTAAATGCTTTAAGCTGCCATATTGTTTTAACTCATTTAAGGTTTACGATTTATTGCGATTTTCACCATCCTTTGCGATATGCATATTGCAGAGCTGGATATTGTGATAACGATAAATTTGCAGTATATTGTGCAGGCCTACATCTGTGTTTTGAAACTCAATACTCTACGACAGTTTTACATGCTGTGATTGGCCAGACAGGCCACAGGGGAAAGGTACAACGGAATGCAAAAAGGGTGACTTGTTTTAGCATTTACCTAATACATGTTGAATGTCTTGTATGAATAATAACTAAACCAGATTGCAGTGGATGCTGTTTAAATTTGCTAGACATAATTGCGGTTAAGCAGTTGCTTTTTGTTTGTTCTTTTTCATGAAGGTAAGTAATCTGCCTCCTAAATTAGGATTAGTTTGTTTCAAATGTGGGGGCAAACCAGATTTGCATACACAAAAAGGGAAAATCTATGATGTTCCCCAGACATTCTAGGAAGTAGGTTGTATAGATTATTATGAATTTGAACTCCCAAACTCAAAATTCGGCATAAATTGTATGGCCCACGTATGGGTCTTAAATATTTCATACATAGAAATAAAAATCAAATATATGTTGACATCAGGCTGTGCATAATTTTTGGGGGGGAAGTTTGGTATTTTTGATCATGGGAGTCAAATGGCAAGTTCTTCTCTTTTGAAACCAGCTTCTAGTGGTCCTTTTAGGAACTGCAACATTTTAAATTTCAGGTTCCGTTTCACATTTAGGAGTGGATTTGGGGCTTTGAAAAAAACACAAATACCTTCAGTTACACATTATAAGCCATATTTTATTAGCAGGATACAGTGTTTACCATAGTCAAGTTTTCATTATTTTCCTTATTACTTCCCTAAACTAACACAGGAACTAAACTAACACCTTTCATGTTTTCTTTTTAACTAAAGACATGTGGTGCATAACATGGTCCTACTGATATTTTATATTAATATTATTGCAGTATGATAAGTTCACCTTTAGAAGCATAGCTCCAGTTCATATCTTTTACCAGATCTGTGCGGTTTCCTCACATTTAAAACGATAAAAGAAACAGCCAATACATCAAGTTAACCAATCACAAGAGACCTAACCTCAATGAAGGTGGGGCATCAAAACTGGGTGGAGTTTAGTTAAAAAAATTGAAACAGGATCAGTTTAAAGAAAAGTGATGCAGCAGACTGCAATGCCTGCAAATCTGGCAAGCTTGACTTAGATGCACACGGAAATGACTACTTTATAGATTTAGACAACAAAAATTACTGTTATCACTGGGACTTTCCATCTCCATTCTCAAGATATATATTTTTTACATCATTTAAAAAAATACTCTTGGTTATTAGCATAATTACCATTAGAACTCTTGCTGGTGCATTTATTCTTTTCAGCTATCCCTTTAATCCTTCTTCTCTTTTTATTTCTATGTTATTGCCTTCTCATCCCCCCATCTCTCTCATCATTACCTCTCCAATCCTCTGCCCTCTGTTGCTTTTTAGTAGATGGTAAAAAGGTAAAAGTCTACTTGGGAGGAAGGCCATGTGGGACATTAAATCACATACAGGTGGTCTTAAACGGTAAAGAGAGTGTGAGATGGGAGTGCTCGTGCGCACACATGCACAGTTGCTGCATGAGCTTCTCATTTAGGTAGCAGTATTTCGCCACAGTAAGTGACAGGGTTATTGTAAGGTGCTCATTAAGAAAGGGAAGCAGCGAATAAATGTCTAACTGAAGGGAATAAATGCAAACCACTGCGCCACTTTTACTGCTCAGCAACCAGCCTCTTTGATGTGGGAGGGTGAGGCGAGGGTGAGACGAGGGCAGGCTCAGGGCGTGAGTTAAAGGGAAGGCTCCTGCAGCTCCCGCCTTACATTTTGTTCACAGAGAAATGGCCGCGTCTGCCCCATGAGGGTCGCAGTTGGGCTCACTGTACTTCTCATTCAAATGTGTCGCAACAATTTAGGGGATCACAGGTCAGCTTAGTTACAACCTGTTACCATGGTAATGCAACTCGAGGTCACTTCCTGTGAGAAACTTTCATCTCAGCAGGAGAGAGGGAAGCAAAAAAGAGGGAGGGATGTGTAAATGGAAGGAATGAGGCCATGACATTTGACGGAAACGAAGGGCTGGTAGAAGAAGTTAAACTGATTTAAGGGGAAAAGTTGAAACGGAGGATGAAAGGATGAAGAGATTACTGAGAGGGAATCAGGATGAGATGAGACTTGAGAGGCCGCTGGAGTGAGGAGAAGGCATAAAATTGTTCGTTATGCAGACTTCAGTTTCACTTATATGAGATTTGGACTTTTTCTTACCAAGTTATTACAATCCTTTGTTTTTGTCCAGCTGTCAATGAGTTTTCAAACAGTAGATTGATCATAAAGTATCAGTAGTTTGCTTAGGTTCTAAGAGATAAGAAAATGAAAAAAAAAAATATGCAGGCATGTCAACACTGAGATAAAACAGGTACGAGATGAAAAGATGAAACACACATTATTCCTAACTTTTCCTATGTAAAATATCATCCAAAAGGCAAAAACATGGTGATCCCCAATGACCTAATATCCAAACAGCATCTGGCTAAGCAATTTAAGTAAACTGGATAAGTTAGAGAAAAGAGGTATAACAGTATGTATTGACACAACACTTGACTTCAGTTGCTTGTGATACTTGTGTGATTCAAAGATCAGTGCTTTGATGTAGCATAATAAATAGAAAAATGCTCTAAAATGACTTTTGTATAAGATGAGTGAAGCACATATGCCAGTACC
The DNA here is from genome assembly GCA_023969325.1 of Oryzias curvinotus. Classification (NCBI taxonomy): domain Eukaryota; kingdom Metazoa; phylum Chordata; class Actinopteri; order Beloniformes; family Adrianichthyidae; genus Oryzias; species Oryzias curvinotus. The sequence continues at coordinate 9,458,400 of CM043709.1, forward strand.
ATGTGCCGAGCAGCAACATTAATCATTAGATTGATATTTGGAAGAGCTGTTTTTGTGGTATTATAGCTATTATATTATTATTATTATTGTTATTGTTGTTATAGCTTTATATACATTAGTTTGATGCATACTAGCTTAAACTCAATATAAATCCATCTCTGAGTCCAAGTCAACATAATTAATTTCTACAGATGACATTCTCAAACAGCTGCTCATGCTGCATCTAATCTATGTCAACAGACAACAAAGATGTTGGTAACTTTCACACAGGGATTGTGCTAAAAGGTCTTTTTCTGTTGTCACAAGTAAGATCAGTTAAACAAAAATATTATTGCTTATGTAAAAGTAAAAAAAAAAGAGGAATCCAATAATTATTTGAGTCAGTATTGGAAGTGGTGCATTAATGCAGTTAATTTTTGTGTGATTAATTAATCATGACTTGTAATTAAATTCATTTTTAATAATCTATATATAATATAACCTAATTTCTGCTGTGAAAAGCTGTTGAGATATTATCATTCAAATTTATAATACTGTGGCACAGGAAAAGATCAAAATACGACTTAAAAAGTGACTTTATTAAGTTTTTAATTTAAAAAACCTTACAACCTTTACTTTTACACCACCAAAAGGTATTTTTTTCAATCTTGAGCAATTAAGAAAAAAAAGAACATCAGGTCCGAGTGCTCTAATTTAACAAATCAAAAAACAGTAGGAACACATTCTTGAGCGATCCAAAATAAATTTTCCATGAGTCTCTTAGTAAGAAAACAATAACATGATGACATACCTTATTCCACAGTTTATCACAACAGGAAGAAAAGATCTCAGTGATTTTCTTATTTCATTTAACTTGTTTTATTAAACTTGATCATTTTTAAAGATTTGAATGACGCAGAAGAGAAAAACATCTCAGTAGCCGCCTTGCAGCATGCCTTCAGCTGAGGCATTTGGTAGGGATCGTATGTCCCTACCAAAAATACATTTATTTAGTTTGGTTGGTTTTAAAGGATCTTTTTGATGGATGTTTTTTTTTTCCCTATTCATGACCATGGAAGCAGGGAGGTTGGGAGATTATTTCAAAAGGGACATGTGATTTTTTTTTACACAGCTTAAATTTGCACATTTTTATATTTGCAGATGGGTGGAGCCATGGGCAAACCCACTAGACTTTTAAACTTGACTTTGTCCTACATAATTTCCATTTTTGAAATGTTGTTGGTGTGCCATCCTTACAACAAATTATTCTGATGTTATCTGAGGTCAGTTTTTCGACAGACATGTTCGCCGTCAGTCAGAAGCAAACACACTGAGGTTGGCTGGCAAAAGTGAAATGATGAGCTTTCTTTATTAGTCTTAAATGTGAATTCATTTTAAGTGATTCCTCTGAATCAAACCAATCTGGCTAATTTAAAGATTATATTTAGTTTTCTGATTGATTCTCCTTAAAAGTAATGTAGGTCAGTTTGACATGTTTCAGCTGTTTTTTTTTAATTGGTTTCTTAGTCAGCAGCTGAAACATGTCGAGCTGAAGGCTTGAATCTGGAAACCTGAGATTTGGCGTTGCTTTACTGCTTGCTGATTCAGCATCAGTGTTAAGGCTACCTGATCCGCTGTAAAAGATGATCTGCTGCATTGCTGCAGGTTAGATGTTTGATGAAGCATTTCTGCGGCAGCTGAGGGTGTAATAAGATTTTCACATCCCTCTTTCATCTGCTGAATGCCTCAGCAAAAAACTCACATTAAAAGTTTTTCTGGAGATAAACATGTAAAAGAAAAGAATCGATCAATAGTTATTGTTAGTGTGAAAGTAATTTTAAAGAAAAACATATTGTTGTTTTTGTCCTTTTTATCTGAAACAACTCTGTATGGTTTTAATATAGCTGTGGCCTAAAATGAGATGTGTATGGAAGTGAAGGGGAGGAGTTTATATTCAATCAATACCTTTACAACAATTTAGTAAACGTAAAAATGCTTTGTTAAGGACTTTTAAAAATATTTCTCATAAAATATTTGATAAAAATGAACACCATATTGATCCACCTTCAGTTAGTTTTTTTTTTCAACCATAACTATCCAAATGTAGGCAGGTGTGAAAAAATGCTGTAAACAAAGAATCCTTTCAGAAATGGAAGTGTTAACTGTTTATTTTCATCAACTGACAAAATGCTGTGAAGGAACAAAAGGGAATCATAATTCATATCAATATTTGGTGTGACTACCTTCTTCTTTTAAAACAGCATCAGTTCTTCTAAGTTCACTAGGACTCAGTTTTAGAAGTAATTCCATTTTTCCAAACATCTACCAACAGTCAGTGTTGGTCCTCTCGCATTTTTCTGTCTCTTAATGTAATCCCAGACTCATCCAATGATTTTGAGATCAAAATTCTGTGGGGGTCATGCCATCACTTCTTGTACTTCTTGTTCTTCTTTATGCTGAAAATAGATCCTAATGACTATGGCTATATATTTAGGGTCTACAGAATAAATATGGGGCCAATAATATAATAATGGATTACATTTATCTGCGCTTTTCCAGATGCTTAAAGCGTTTACAATGTGTCCATGTTAATCCACTCCTCATACTTGGTGATGACAGAGGCGTGGCTGGCAGTTTGCGCCTACGGTCCCTCTGACCATCATCGGGACATTCATGCACATTCGCATGACAGTGGAGCCACACTAGGGGCAAGGAGGGTGAAGTGTCTTGCCCAAGGACACGACAGTTGACTGGGGGGGATCGAGCTGCAGACCCTTCGATCATTGGACAACCTGCTCTACCACCTGTGTGTTACTGTTTTTGCGGGGAAAAAAAAGCATTGTTAGATTTTTATGCCAAGTTTTCGCAGATTCCCACAGCCCACCTAGGGTTAAATGCCTCATTAGAGAAGCTGGGCTTGCTGTAGGCCATTTTGACTTCATAATTAGGGAATCTGTTTAATTCAAAACTTGTTTGCAGCTATGCCTACAGATGTAGAACAGCTTGTTTAATCTACCACGGTGAGCACATCAAAACGGCGCTTAACAACTCATTTCCTTTCTCCATCGAGAGCGTCTAGCACTCGTTTTTTTTCCCTGCACCAAGCTCTCCTGCTCCCTCCCACTTTACTCCTCAAAACTCCTCATGACACCTCCAACATACCTAAGCACGTCTTCATAAGGAAACCAACCTCATGAGCAGGCAGACAGAAAACAGTGAAGGCTAACAAGAAATCATCCAGCCAGCCAACAAGGAGCTGAATCTAGGCCACATGTAGACATGATGTGTGGCACTGAGTCCAAACACTAGAAACAAAGGAAGGAAAACTCGAATTCAGATCCTGCTTTAATAAATAAAAGGAGACAGTATTTTGGCCATGCCCAAACGCAATTTGTTCAGACATGAACACTTGACAGCAGCTATCTGTTACCGTGTCTGACTCTTAAATATGAATTCATTAAACTTGCTGGCATGGTGCTCGCTTGTTTGGCTTCTGGCTTAAGCCTCTTACTTCATATTTGCCCTCAAGTGAAATAGATTTTTGCATTTTTTCCAATTTACTCCTCCAGCTCAGAATGTTGTTACATGTCACTGCAAATTCATTTGGGCAATTTTTAATCCAAAATCTTACGCAACTGCCAGATGTCTTAAAAGAAATGTTAACACGTTTTGCTTGTACTGCAAAACGGAGAAAACAGCTGTAAAAAGAAATTCACACTTTTTATCTTTAACAAAAAATACTGTGCATTGATTTCTTGCAGAAATTGATTGCTTAAAATCCCACTCCAGTCATTTTTTAAATCTTTTGTCAAAGCGTTCCCAGTGGTCTTTTAAGTATGATTATGCCCTTTTTAGCCAAAATCAAAAATCTGCGTCATTTTTTAGGACAGAACTTCACCTCTGAGTTGTGGGCGGGACTGCTGATGTAGAGTGAGCCTGCTCTCACTTCCCATCATCCTTCTGTTTACACTCTCTCCTGCTAGCTTACACCCCCTGACAACTGCAATCTAACATTCCCGATGCAACAAAAATGGCTAGCAATACTGGAGCTATCCGGCCGTACAGTTTTGTGCCAGATGCCAAAACAAAGACGTACATGGATCTAGTTGTCTACAAATGGATGCATCAGAATGCAGGGGAGCAGAGAGCTTGTGGTCTGTTGATTGTAGCTTCTACGTCACTTCTACATGATTTGAATAAAGAAATCCTAAAAAATACTAAAGCATTTTGATTGTAATATTCTTTGTAGATGTCCTCCATCATGAGGAACTGCCACAAAAACATGTTAAAAACACTGAAAACATTTTTTATCTGAGAGGGTCTTCAAAATTTTGGAGCCTTGGTTGATGCCATATACCAACATGCATTCTAAGGTATTTAAACTAAAAACTAAATATTCTAGATGGTTTTAACTGAGCGAATAGGCTAAACACGCACTCCTCCATAGAGGACATGTAACTGTCAGGACTTGCTTCAAGTAGTTCAGTCCTGGTGCTGACGCAGTACAGCACAGATCACTAAACACCTTTCTTTTTCCACATTGATCAATTAAATCTGAGTTAGATCTCCTGAGCTGCTCAAGAACCTGGATAAGCCCAACTGCGTGAGCTTGAATTGATCTCTACAGCCTTTACCTTTTGCCCTGCAACTCAAAAAGCTGTCTGACTTTCTGAGCTAATATGCTCCTATTTTCTATACCAGTTTCCTCTTGTTCAGATTGTGGAGGGGGGAATACTGTCCCAGCTACCATCAGAAAAGAGGAAAAGGTACACCACAGATAGTTCAATAGAGAGTCACACGGAATGAAATGGTCTTTCACAAACACATGCAAACTGACTCAAACTATTCCCTAAACATGACACCTTCATGTTGTTTGCGTTACCACGAAAGTTGGAATAAATCATAACTCTTTTGCATACCTAACTAGAGTTGTGTGTTGAAGCCCCAGTCTGTCTTTACGTGAGAAGTAAACAAGATAAGAAAACCACCCATAATTGAAAACAATTTCCTAATCCGTATGTCAGTGCTTAATGTTACATGTTTTAATTGAATAAGATCTCAGTTGATTGGCTGTTTTTCTTGAAATTGAAATTATAAAACGATTACAACAGCTGTCTTTGATATCTCTGAAAGATAATCTCTTTAATCATGTGACGGTGCAAATCATTCACCCTGGAAGTTTACACGCTCCTTGTGTTGCATAGAACTTTGGTTCCTTTCTGCAGTCATGAAGTTTTGCAAACATGGAGAGTGATGCCATCAGTTTGACCCCTAAGGGGAATGAAAGCTCGACTGACAAATGAGATTTGTTTCTCAATAGAAGCTTTTCTCATCAGTAGAGCTGCAGTAATTTGGTGACACTATGGATTACTTCCAGGTGCTTTGGCTCGCTTTGGTGCAATATGAAAATAAGGTGAAGGTGTGAACATTTTTATACAATCCACACCCAACCAGACTGAGTCTAACAGGCCATGCAGAGTTGATGCGGTATCACAATGGTGACTGGGTTAAACTGGGATAGGAGTACAAGTTAGGGAAGGTGTCAAATTCAACTGGTCTTTCACTGCGAACATAGCCAAAAATAGCAATACACCCCTCTGTCACTTTATTTCTTGGCTGGCTAGTCATTCAGGTTGTACTCTTCAAGGATCTGGATATAGGTCAGGGTAGTTTTCCTCAGATTTGTTCCAAAGTACTGCAAAGCTAAATAATAAACCCACTAAAACTAACGTCACAACCAGAATTCATGAATTCTGAGGAGTACATGTTGAAATATTTGTTTCCAAGCTTAGCAATTTAGTCCAGGTGCAAAAACCTAAACAAGCTTGACAGTTTATACATGCCACTGAGCCAGGGTGGTGATTAAGAACCTCACAGTCAAGGAAGTCTTTCTTAGAAAGAAAATTACCTTTTAAGCAAAAAAGATTTTTGTGCACCTGAAACATCAGAGCAGCTGCCAAGCCTCGTCACTCTAAATTCACATGAATAGAGAAAGCAGGAACTTTAAAGAATTCATGCTACAGCTGCTGCTTCATATCTGATTACAGCACCAAATCTGTCTTAATTTTATGCTCATTACTGCTTTTGTTGCTAGGGTTTCATCTGCCTGTCTATTCCTGGAATCTGTTTATTTTGCCTTTATGTCCAACATTGGGTGACTCGGTCTTGGTTTTATGTATCAGTTACTGTTTGAATGGAAGAAAAGTGATTGACCTTTGATCACATGATCACTCTAGCTGTCTTCTTATCGAAGTGTCCTTGGGCAAGACACTGACAGACCTGGGTAGCGCCATGCCTGGGAGATCTGCAGCAATGGGTGTTTGAATGTGTGTGTGAATGGGTCAACAGAGTGTGACTTTTAAAGGTAGAAAAATGTTCTTTACGTCTATACACCACTTATCATTTTGCAATTGCCCCTAAGAAGGTTTCATTTTTGGTTTATATTTAGATATTTCTGTGCAGTTTCTTTACATGTGGTTCTGTTCACTCCAGCTTAGAGTCAGCTATCACACCTGCTCTTGGTTTAGTTATGTCTGCGAAAGAATGTTACAGCCTATTAAACAAGGATAAAAATGTGGAGGACCACAGAACAAAATAAAAACAGGTTGAAAGCATGGAAAAAGACAGATGTTAATCTACTTTTAGAAAACCAGCACTAAAAAAAAAGAAAATTATACAAAAATTGTGAACCCTTGCACCTATGTTGTCGTAACATATAAGGGCTGACTAAAATTGAGTAAAATCACGAAAAACTGTTTTAATATGAACCCAATATGAACCAAACAACAATATGACTTCAGAGATTGCCAATCTCTTATTTTCGTTTGGTTGAGCCACTAAAATAGTGAAAACACTAAAAAACAACACAAATCTGTCTTTTGAAAGTCATGTTGTAACATTGTGGTGAAGAGGGGTCTGTAACTACAGTACTCACATTTAAATTTCTGATTAGATTTAAGGTCAAAGAATCATAAAATTATATAAATCTATATAATATTAACAGTAAATATGAAAGCAGCATATATTCACATTTTACAAACCAGAAATCTACAGCTTTAAATATCCTGAAAAATGATATTCAACTAACAAAAGCGAGGTACCATTTCCTGCAGCACAGCTGCCACTTTTTGTCTGTCCAACTGTTGTCACACCTCACACAGTCACACTCGTCCACCAGCAAGCGGCAATAAAAGATTCATGCAGCAGGGATGATGAAGGCATCTCCTTTTCTGCTCCACTTACCATGGTGGACAAATTCTGCCCTGCAACCCACATGCACACAAATACACACGTTTGCACACACATAGTCATACATCCAGTCATCAGTCCAGGAGCTGTTAAGGGGGAAGCAGTGAAGCACACAGCTGCGGGGTACCTACTTGTACTCTTAACCTTCGTAGACATGAGCACACACATCTCGAGGGCTCTTATCTGGCAAGACACTGATGCCGCACACCTCTGTCTAGCCTGTCTGGTGAACATGGTTGATGTGTATGTTTTTCTTCAGTTTTTATTTTTACTTTTGCTCCCAAGCTGAATATAAAAGTGTTATTGGCAGGTCTTAACTCTCTATCTGTGATGCATACACTTTATTATCAGTGTGCACTGTGTAGATTTTGGAACAAAGGATTAACAGCTTCCACTAAATTCTTTGAAGCCTTTCTTTTGAGCTTTTTTGTGATTATTCTACTTGCCATCTCTTTATTTGCATTAAATGTATTTTTTAAGCTAAAAAAAATTTTTTTAGTACACCGTTGGGTGTTGTGGAGAAAACTAAATAAAAATGTGATAGCCGAAAGCTTTCAGAAAAAAATGTATTTTTCAACAAAATGATTTTAATAAATTGCAATTATATTCCTTTTGTTTGTGACTTAGTCAATACATGGATGAGATTCTTTGATGCAATTCTCTCCATTCATGTGATTTCAGAAAAAATGTTAACAAAATGCATATTTTATAGCACAGTATGCAAAAACTGTAAAACAATCATTAAAAATTTAAACGTTTGTTAATGCTGAGGCTCTTTGCACTATAGGATTTTATCTCATTTGACAAATTTACCTGTAGCTGACCATGAGAAATTCCATAAAGCCCCTCAGAACGCACTATTTTACTGGTGAAATATTTTTCAGATCAAAAGTTTATACGTATAGGTATATAAGTGTATAGCATGCTAGCATACTTACGTTGCAAGAAATCATGATACCTAGTTCTACAAATACCAGTAGATTTTCAAGAGAATAATAACAGTCTTAATTTCCTAACAATACTTTTATGTTTGAGCATAATGATCAAACTTTTATTTTGTCAAAGATTCATTTTTTGTTTAGAAACCCATGTATGCAGAGATTTTGAAGTTTTGATAGAAATCAGGATTAGAAACTATCTGATCATGAAAAAGTTTGATGTCACCACAACTATAAGAATTGTTCACATTCAAAGTAAAAAATCACAATTTTTATTCACGTAACATGATTAAACATTTTGATTGCATAAAGTTTTGCTTAAACAGTTATGTCTTCGGAAACCCTTATTTGTGTGCTGTTTATGAGACATTACAGACAAGGGGAGTTGAAAGACATACACACAAAAAATCTACATGATCTCTCACTGTCTTTTTCTTCAATTTTTGACTAAAGTTTTTATGTCTTGCTTGCAAATGTATAAGTCTAAGAACTGGCATGTATTTTTGTGTCTCCCGCTGTACTAGGTGAACAGCTCCGGATGTGTCCTCAGGGTCAAACCTGCTGTACCAGCAGCATGGAGGAGAGGCTCGCCAACCTGAGTGCCAAAGAAACAGAGGGACAGATCAGAAAGGCAGGCAGGTCCCTGCAGACGACTTTGAACACTCTCCGAACAAACTTTCGCTGTGAGTTTGCTTTATATTTGTGTCTAAGTGCATAGTCACGCAAAAAAGTGACATTTGTTTGTTTTGTTTTAGCCAGGTTGGTTTTCTTTTTGCCCCCGCTGGCCCCTCGTTTTTCTTACAACCTCTGCTCCAACAGCAGACAACAAATGAGTGTGTGAGTGAGTAAGGGTTTGTGTGTGTGTCCTGTGCGACAAGGGGACCCCTGACTGGGTGCTATAATGAGAGCGGAGTCAGCCAGACACAATGAAATGTGATAAGCCGTTCCACTGATCTCGGGGGAAGCAGGCACACTCACTTGCATTTGTCCACGCACACACTTGTAAACAGAGGGGTGTCCCTCGGGGCAGTGGCTAGCTCAGCTAATGAACAGTTGACCCACTGAGGAGCTGAGAGTGCAGATCACTGCACACCATAGACAGAGAGAAACAAAGGGAGGATGAGGACTGAGAAGTTCCACAACACAGGGATAAAAGCAAATGCTTTAAGTGATGATGTGCCGTCAGCAGCTGGGAAGCACAGAGTCAGATTACAATGATAATGATGGAAAACAGAATAGATGTTAAAAAAAAGGAGGGAGTAAAAAAACAAAAGCTCATTGGATAGATTGAGTTGGTTGCTATTTCTAGGTTGTGCCACCAGATGGCAGTATGCGACACACGAAACCAGCTTCCTTCCTTCATGAAGAAATCCCTTTATCCAGTGTGGGTCTTTGAGCAAGACCCTCCGCGCTACTACCTTACTATGTAGTCATAAGAGGGCCAGAGTCTGGGTTACCATGTGCTGATCCCCAGCCTGGATAAAATACAGGTTTGTGACAGGAAGGACATCCGGTGTAAAACTTTCTCACTAACCACCTGTGCGAATCAGTGACAAAACTAGTTTTTACCCTTGAAACATAAGTTAAAAAAAAATATTAAAACGTACAAAATAAATTATTATTATAAAACTGTTGATACTAATTTCCAGAGTACATTTTAAGAAATCTTGAGAAGAAAAGTAAATACAAAATCAAAGTTGACGCAAAATAAACCCAGATAAACTTTTATATATGTCAAGCTTGCTCCAAATTTCTTCTTCTTTTTTTTAAATCTTTCTCAGTGATTTCTCCTCTTCCCTCCACCCTCTGCAGCCTACTTCACTGACCTGCATGGCCATTCTGAGGGCTCCCTGGAACAGGTGTTGACTCCACTTGGGGCCCTTTACTCGCAGAACACTCGCCTGTACACGGATCTCTATGCAGACCTCTATCTGTACTACCAGGGGTCATCTCTCAGCCTGGATGAGAGCCTGTCTGATTTCTGGTCCCGCCTGCTGGAACGACAGTTCAAAATCTCTGCCAACACAGATGTAAGGAACAGTGACTAACACAAATCAAGATTGGGGATAAATTGGTTGGAAAATGGTAAAGAATTTAGCTTAATTTTTTAAAAGCTTGTTTGTGTGTATTCATCTTGCTTTTACCCTTATTATCTGCCCTATAAAGACACATGACAGATCGTGGGCTTTATTTTTAAACCTGGCATTATTTAGAAATCCAACCAGACTATTATGGTTTGAAGGGGATCGAAAGTATGCAGTGTGCCATTTAATAGCATACGGAAAACCATATATCTCCTTTATTGTGTTTGCTGTCATCTCTTTTTGACAGGCCAGTCTATCAGAGGATTATCTTGAATGTGTTGCTAAGCAACAGGAGACGCTGAGACCATTTGGGGACGTCTCACGAGACATGAAGGCCAAGGTGATCCGGGCTTATGTCACTGCGAGGTCGTTTATCCAGGCGCTGTCAATCAGCGAAGAAGTCGTCAATAAGGTTCTTAATGTGAGTGTGTTTATATTTGTGTTCCTCATGCAGAAAAAGACATAAATCAAACCTGGTGTTACTGGCCTGAGGGCACTGACACCATTGGAAGTGTTTTTATAATGTGTTTATAATGTACCCTGAAGTGATGGGAATTCACTTGTGCGAGTGTTTTGGTGTGTGTCAAACATCTGCTGGGCTGATTCCCAGGAAGCAGATATAGTGGCTTGCAGGGAAGTCACACCCAAAATGTCTCCACCCTAGAAATTGGAAACACAAAAATCACCCAAAAAAATGACAAAACCTAAACAAAAATGTGACACAGCTGTCACACTCTGGGTGGGAAAATGAGATCTCAGATGAGTAAAGTCTTAGAACATTTCTTGGGTCTTACTTATTTTAAGTTAGCCTTTAGCCTGAGCTGCAGGCATTATTCTAAAGGCTCTTTTCTTCATTTAAACCTTATATTTCCATTTTCTTTCCCAACAATCCATTTTAAAGAACCACTGAGATTGTTTCCTAATCCCCCAGTTTACCATGTCTTTTTTAAACTGATATGATTACACTGCCCTCTACTGTCTACTACTTTACTGTCACACTAAACACATGCATGCCTCTCTTCTGTTGGTGTCAATTGTGGTACCAGGTCTCTCTGGGTCCAGAGTGCTTGAAGGCTCTGATGAAGCTGGTTTACTGCCCCCACTGCCATGGCCTTTCTTCTGTCAAACCCTGCTTCAACTACTGCTCCAACGTCATGAAGGGTTGTTTGGCCAACCAGGCTGACCTGAGCCCAGAATGGGACAATCTGATAGGTAAGATAAATCCAGAATCCTTCTAACTTTTATAGATCTACCATTATTTGTATTTTGGTGGGTGAGGCTTACATGGAGCAGAGTTGGTGTTTCTGTTTTATCACTTTAAAAAAAGTAGACGGTATCAACAATTCCAGATTGTATGTGACCTTAATTGTACAGTACATACACCTGGAAAATGCCAGGAGGTTTCTAAAATGTTTCTGTCCCTGTTCTTTTTTTCAGACACAATGATTGAGGTGGTGTCCAGTTTCAGCACAGAGCCCAGTCTGGATGCGGTTCTCTCCTCCATCCCACCTCGAATCTATGAGGCCGTGCACTACCTGCAGGAAAACATGAACACCTTCACAACCAAAGTAAGACATTGGGAAGAGACTAATTATTGCTGTTTTGTTCCCAGCTCTAAGGTCATGGAATAAAATCATATCTACTCATTGTTAAAGATTTGATACTTTTTCAAGCATACGTCTAAAAATATGAAAAGTATACCTCTAAAAACATGTTGATTATTGAGTAGAAGTTCAAAATCTGTTGTTAGTCAATTAAAAAAGTAAAAGTCGTACTTTATGTAGAATTATTATGCTTTTATTGAAATACTTGTTGTTTGTAGATAATAATAACACACAATCCAGTGCCCTTTTGAAATATTGCCAAAAAAATAACATGTTCAAAACTCATAGTATCAGACTTTGATCAATTAATGAACATCTGCAAAGGTTTCCTGAGCTTTGAAATAGTCTTTCTGTCCGGATCAGTTGGTTATGCAAACATGGAGAAGATTGCTGACTTGACAGATTTGCAGAAGACATTCATCGACACCCTTTCCAAGGAGGGAAAGCCACAAGAAAAAGTTGGTTGTTCACAGAGTGCTGCATCCAAGCCTTTAAAAAGAACATAGAGTAGAATGAAAAGGTGTGGAAGGAAAACGTGGGCCAGCAAAAGACTGCAGCATTCCATTCAAGAATATACATACCTGTTATCATAGATCGGTATTTTCTGTTATAATAAATAAACATAAAATACTCAGGAAAGGTCCCCTTTATTAGTCTTAACTAATGCCCATATTTAGGCAAAAATACAATTTGTGAGGAAAACGTAGAGACTAAATTAGTCTGTGATGACATCTAGTGGACGTTTGGAAAAATTGATTAGTTAGTTCTTCAAACTTTCATATTTCAGGGGAGCGCTTAACTGTTATACACTCAGCCCTTCTTGTGATGGTCTTTCTGTTTTTTTATGTTGGTATTTTCCTGAATTATGAAGTACAGCAGAGCAGATATTATCTTGTTCTATTCTTTTTAGTATTTCCATTTCCTCCTTTTGATTTTTTAAAAATAAAATCATTGTGTTCTTTCATGTTTCATGTTTAACTTTTTTAACCAAACATTTGAACAAAGGTGAAATAAATGTACATTCATGTCACTGACAATGGGAAATACATTCTTGTGAGACTTAGGATGCACTTAAATGACTACTTTGTGATACTAAATCAAGAAGATCAGCCAGGATAGCATCAAAAATCCCAGCATAGTCATCGTTCTTGCTTTTCTGCACTTCCTATCCATCAGGTGTATCGAACATGTGGAAGTGTGGAAGAATCTGGAAGAGGAAATCCCGCCCTCCATGAACAGAAGACCAAAAGCAGTCCATTAACTGCATTGGAATATAAACCATCGCCGACTGCTGGGCTCAGACTGAAAGCACAGGTGGGAATTTCTCTTGTCAAACTTTTTATGAAACATTTTGAAGTCTGGATTGACCAGCAACATTTGGGATTTTATTTTTCAACAACATGTTTTTGTTTTTTTTTTACTTAAAAGCTTCACAGCTTTTTTTCCTGCTTCTTCATAAGACAATGAAAGGTTCTGTTAGAGCAGCTGTTTTCTGAGCTTTGACATTTTAATCAGGGAAAAGCACCACATTGATGTGCTGTCATGGTTACAGCTCCATCAGTACATACTTTAATGGGTATATACTTTTAAAGCTCTCATAAACCACCACCCAAAACAAAACTTATTACAATTTTAATGGTTAGACTTGGAAAAAACAGAAAATATTTTATATTTGATCATCTTGTGCTGAGAGTAATGTGTTTTTTTGGGATGCTGTTGCAGATGTTGGATCTCATCAAACAGCTTAAGGTCATGCATCAGTACTGGGTTAAACTCCCTGTGGAACTCTGCAAAAAACTGGCAGCAGGAGAAAGCAATCAGGACAAATGTTGGAATGGAAATACGAAAGCAAGGTGAGGAATGAGCAGGAAAACTGGAATGTTGTGCAAGAGTGATTCTTCCTTACCTAAAAGAAACGAATACTGTATTTAACCCTTGTGCTATCCAATGACCCCACCCTTACATTGGCGTGTGATCCCTACCATCACAAAGGTGGATAAAGGTGGAGAGGATTTCATGTAATCCATGGACACCAGTGAAGATCACAAATCATTGAAGAAAAAAGCTCAGCGCACTGTCTAGTGGGTCTAGATGACCCAACTCCCAATGTTAAAGTGCCTAGGATAGCACAAGGCTTAAATGCACGGCAGAATGACTTTTACTTTGCAACATTTATCTTGCACATCGTTTTAACTTTTAAGTGATTTATTGCATTCTAATGATAGGATTGATCTAGAATGGTTACAAAGGACCTTTGTTTAATGTATATATATATAAAAATAAATGAAATAATCTTTTCATCTAAATGAGAGATGTAGATGTAGCTGTGTAACTTATATAAATATATGAGCTTTGCTCTGTTTTTTTGAATATTTAATGTCATGAAATTAATTGAAAATAGGCAGTGTAGTGGTTAACTAAATCCCCTCACAGCAAGAAGACCCTAGTTTAAATCCTGGTTTGGACCTTTCTGGTGTGGAGATTGCATGTTCTCTTTGTGCACATGTGGAATTATTCCAGCTTCCATCCACCCTTTTAAATCAGTTTTAATCCAAAAATGATTAGAAGAAAATGTGTTAACGTGACATTGTAAAAGCCTCAAAACCTGAGTCATAAAGGCCAGGGAGTGTGAGAGGAGTGTTAAAGAGTTGCCAAGTTTTATTCACTAAACTCCATTAGTTAGGTTTTACACAGCTCCCTTTTGGAACTTCAAAAGGCTTTTTATGGCTCACTGTTTTTTATAAGACAGCTCTAATGACCCATGACTGGTTCTGGAATTTAAAAGAAAAAGAACTCAGAAGAGCTCTCCCCTCATTCCTGTTTTAGTAGATCCTAAGTTCAAATCAAGGACAAGATATTTCAAATGAGTTGGAGCCACTTTTGGATGCAAAAGACACAATGACTCAAAATGATAGAGTTCAAATCAAGTTAATAAAGTTTTCCCTCTTTTGATTTTAGACCAGGAGCCGGAATGTTTTGTGTTTGTTAACTTTTTCCAGTACAGTGAAGTTCTGTTGATATACTTTATATTTTGAACAGAATTGTAAAATCTGCAGGATGCTTATGCACTGAGATCTTTTTCCAACTTTTTTCCTAATAGCTAAATTAGTTAAAATAACATTGTTGCAAATATTCTGTTTACTCAAATATTTTTGTAGCAGCACAAAAATAAACTAAAAATAGTATTTTTCATTTGGCACAATTCACCATCTCATTTAGGGGTGGGTAAAATACAATGCGGGGGCCATATGCAGCCAGTCAAACTATTTACAGTGGTGGACAAATTTGTTGGTACCCCTCAGTTAAAGAAAAAAAGTCCACAATGCTCACTGAAATTACTTTAAACCTTTAAACGTAAAAATGAGTTAAAATTTATTGAAAATTAAATAATCAAAATCAGCTAACACTTTTGAGTTGTTGATTATTTTAGTTAGTTATTTAAAAAAAACTAACTAATGAAATAGGGCTGGACTAAAATGATGGTACCCATTACGTCATATTTTGTTGCACAACCTTTGAGGCAATCACTGCAATTAAACGGTTTCTGTATTTGTCAATGAGCCTTCTGCACCTGTCCACAGGTATTTTATTTATTTTGGCCCACTTCTCATGAGCAAACTGCTCCAGTTGTCTCAGGTTTGACGTGTGTCTTCTCCAAATGGCATGTTTCAGCTCCTTCCACAGATGTTCAATGGGATTCAGATCTGGGCTCATTTTACCTTGCACAACTTCAAGAAACCCTGTGCCAGATTCAGCAATGCAGCCCCAAAACAGAACTGAGCCTCCTCCATGTTTCACAGTATAGACTGTGTTATTTTCGTTGTATGCTTCATTTTTGAGTCTACAAACATAGAGCTGATGTGCCTTACCAAAAAGCTCCAGTTTTGTCTCATCTGTCCAAAGGACATTTTCCCAGAAGTTTTTTTTGTGTACAAATATCGTTCACACACGCATACTTAAGCCTTCAAACCAACTAGTGTGAAATGTTTCATTCAATCACGCAAAATATTAGTGCAAAGGTGAGCTAACACCTGTGCTCAAGTGAGTGTTCATGTTCGTCTAAAATGGATGGTGGAATGTAAAAAGAAGGAGGGAGAGTGCCCAGTCATCCCCACACCAAGACCCCCTGCTGCAGCAGCAGCGGCAGCCGCTGCAGCCAGAACCCCCCAACGCCTGCACGGTAGCAGATAGAGAACAACCGCCACCCGGGTGATCACATCCGCCACCCAGGCCAGGGCCAGCAGGACCACCACGGGGCCCCCAGAGCCAGAGAGCAGTTAGGCATGGGGGGACAGAGAGTGCAGCTCCAGCTCAACCAGGTGAGCAGTCCTGCGCTGCACAGGGAGGGCCCAACGCAGGGCCCCGCCCCAGAAGAGCACCTCATCACCACCCAGGAGTTCTAGGCATCCCCCCGCCCCAACCCCAGGTACGAGCCAGGGATGTGATCTCTGGCTCCTGGTCTTGCCAGAAAGCTCAGGGATCCCTCTTCCTGCGTGGAGAGAGGGCTGCCGTCCCAGGAAGCCAGCACCCAGGGAACATGGCTGCCGTCGCCAAGGGTGCAGTACACCCTACCAGGGATGGGGTAGGGGACAGATAGTCCTAGGTCCCACCTTCGTTGTGAAATGGGTGTGTGTGTGTTTGTGAGGATGTGTGTGTGCATGTGTGTGTGTTTATGTTGGAATGTATATTTTGAGGAGAAAAATGTGTGTGTATTAAGGGGGCAGTTCAAATTGGCAGGTAGGGCACTGAGGGGACATCTCCTGATTACTCACAGCTCACAGCTCACCGCATCCGCTCACCTGATCTGGATGTAAATACCCTGAAAGTCTACAGTTAACCCACATCTTGTTGATGTCCCATCACCTTCCCCACCAAGGGGCCCTAAAAACACAAAAGTAATGGCTGATTTTGATTATTTAATTTTCAATCAATTTGAACTCATTGTTACTTTTGAACATTTCAAGTCATTTCAGTGAGCATTGTGGACTTTCTTTCTTTAACTGAGGGGTACCAACAATTTTGTCCACCACTGTAATCTGGGGCACCAAACTGAAAAAAAGTATATTGATAACTCTTTTTCCCTGCAATGCTGGTGTGTCCCCATAGCTGGTGACAAATAAATTGACCTCTGTTTTAGGTGCAGAAAGTTATTCTGCATTCATGTGGTGAAATAACATGGAAGACGTGTTGTTATTCTGACGTTCATGTGTGTTTTCCTATTTGGAAAGTCAATAAAAACTCCAAAGTGTTCCTTTATAAAATACACACATATATATATATATTAATATCAATCAAAATTAAAGCATGTTTTTATCAAGATTACCAAAACACGCCATACCTCTGTTCCTTGTTTGGCCCTTCTGTCAAATTTGAGAACCCTTTGTGGCCCACAAGTGAAAAAGCTTGCCCACCCATGATCTAATCAGTCTTTAACTTGAGCCAACACAATGATTCTTCTCATCTGCATTCAGGTACCTACCAGAGGTGATGGGTGACGGTTTAGCCAATCAAATCAACAACCCTGAAGTGGAGCTGGACATCACAAAGCCTGACATGAATATACGGCAGCAGATCATGCAGCTTAAAATCATGAGCAGCAGGCTTAAAAACGCTCTGGACGGCAACGATGTGGACTTTCAGGATGCAAGTGGGTCTCTTTTGTTGTGGTCATCCTATGCCATTTATATTTGTTTGTATGAAACGTTAGATCTGAGATCTACTGCAAATATTAGTGCACAGGAGTGGGCACCCTCTCTCCTCCCAAATAAAGAAGAAGTTACAATCTGACATTTTAGTGTGATTTTACTATTGAAAATTAAAAATAACATTTATTTTTTCTATATGGAATACTGTTGTAGTACAACTTTTTGTGATGTACTATGCCTTTCTGCAGAAAAAGGTTATAAAGACGTGAGAGATTCTGTCTCAAGAAAAGAAAACAGTAATTTCTCCATTACTAGTCTTTTTTTGTCATTTTCTTAAGCTCAGTTTTTTGACAGTTTTTGCATAATGTGAATAGATCTAAAGGTTTTGCGCTGTTGGGAAAATATGTGACTTATAAAATCAAACTTGTAAAAAAAATCCTACAAAGAAGAAAAGTTCATCTTCTTGTCCCTAAAGCAAACGCATATATTTCTGCTTTAATGATCTTCTAGGTGATGACATCAGCGGCTCAGGAAGCGGCGTGTGTTCAGGCGGTCTGTGTGCACTCAGCAGGCCAGGACTGTACACTTTTACACCAGACAGCAAACCAGCCGGTGCCTCAGCTCCTCAAAGGTCCACCGTCAGCCTGCTTCTCCTCCTCCCACCTGTGACTATCCTGCTGCTTCAGCGATGATGGGCCGTTGCCTCCTGTCAGGACTGAGGGGGAAAGACTGGAACATTACTTTGCCAAAAATTTATTTCTAAGAAAGACATCTCAGCCTACTAATGGCCATTCCCATTAATTAAGACGAGCGAGTTCAAGTTTTTATTAGAAAGAGTTTGCTGATGGATTCTTTTGTTCAAACGATGAGGTTGTCAGGGGAGACGGAGATGATGTCCTTTTAGCTGCAGCGGTGCAATCAGCAGGTGCCCTTATTTGGGGGTGTTTTTCTATTTTTTTTCTTTACAACTTGAGTCAAAGTTGTAAATCCAACAAAAAAATGTGCTGTACGCTGTGAATGTTTGTGTACATTTATCTTGAAGACTGGCACAACATGGAGCCATGAATGTACTCATAACCTTCAATGTTGTCGTCTGGAGATGTTGGCTTCAAAAAACATTTTTTTGGGATGATTCAACATAAAATGTCAAAAAATGTAATGAAGTGTTAAAAAACTTCCATGTTAAAAAAGATACGGATCATTTTTTTGACAGCTCACTGTTTTTTGGAAGTAGTTACATAAGAGCCTTCTCAAAACAAGCACACACAAGCAGTGACAGAGAAACTGTGTGCACGTCTGCCTGAGATAAAAATAAAAAAATAACTGAAATGTGTCATCAACACAGAGATAAAAAGGTCAAGATAATGAGTGTTGTGTTCACTGACAAATCCACGCCATGGGATGAACTGAAGGTTATATCAAAGTTTCTTTGTCAAAATAGAGACATCACAAAACAGACATGATCCCCTCTGAAATCTGCTCCGTTTTGTGTACATAAAGGATAGCTGCCAAATTCTGCCCACATTTACCTGCTGATGTGTTTCTGAACTGAGCATGCCTTTCTGGACTCTGTGATGATGCAAATAAAAAACTTTGGATTTACACAAATGTTATGTTACCCGTGCACATTTTCACATTCTTGTATCTGAGCTAGTTTTTAATCATCTGTGTTTTTAAATCAGACATTTCATTTATTAAACTGTGTTTGATTTCAGCATTTTTCCTTCAAAGAACTGAAAGTGATTGAGTGATTGTGTTTTATAGGGTGTTTTTAATCCATCCATGAGTCGCACACAGGTCAAAGTACCTGTAGGTGTTATCCACTTAATCCTTTTTATCTTCTCCACATCCTCTTTACTCTAAAAATAAAGCAGCCTTGTCTTTTTTACTTGTAGTTTGGAAAATATGTGAAAGGGGATTTGCAAACAGAAGATGGGCACACTGTGGTTATAAAGGGATGGACAAGGTCAGCAACAATACTCAGGTAGGCTGTGAGACAAGGTAGGAAGGATCCATGCTTTCATGTTGTTGATGCCAAATTCTGATCCTACCATCTGAATGTGGCTGCAGAAATGGAGACTCATCAGACCAGACAATGTTTTTCTAATCTTTTATTGTTCAATTTTGGTGAGTCTATGTGAATTGTAGCCTCAGTTTCCTGTTCTTAGCTGAAAGGATATGCACTCTGTGTGGTCTTCTGCTGCTGTAGCCCATCTGCCTCAATGTTGGATGTGTTGTGCGTTTAGAGATGTTCTGCTGCCTTTATCACCTTCCATGTGTCTATTAGGAGACCTTTCAGAATTATCACATTTGAATCTTGACTCGTCTAAGAAAAATAAATGTATTCTTGTAGCAATAGCAATTGCTAAAAAACCATCTTCATGAGCTGGAAATCAAAGAACACCATAAACCTGTCTAAATGGAAAAACGTGTTTCTTGAATACATTCTTTTAGCCAATTCATTACCTTCTCCCACTGACACGACTGGACCACTATCTGTATGGCCAGCTTTCATGGAGTTCCTAGATGAACATTAAGTTTTATCTGAGATTACTATTATCTTTTTTTTGTAATGATAACTAGAGGATTATTTCTAGTGTGTGACTGTTACTGCTACTGACTTTTCTAGTATCAAGAATGTGATGTAATGAATATGTCTCAAGCCTTTCCTATCTATATGAATCAACAATCCATCTTTTTCTCTTCATCCAATGCAGTTTGGTTTCAGAGCTCAGCACTCAACAGAGACAGCTAATTGCTTTTTCATAGAAAACATCAAATCTCTATTAGATAAGCGTGATGACCTGAAAAAAGCTTTTCACCCAATAAATCAGAAAAAAACTACTAACTAAAATAACCAAATTCAATTACTCATTAAAACTATAAAATGGATGTAATCATATTTATCAAATAGATCTCAGTCAGTCAGTCAGGATAAATCTTCATCATTCCCCTCCTCTCCATATCTCTACACGTGTTCCGCAAGGTTCCATTCTAGGGCCTATACTTTTCTCTCTCTACATTAATGATCTCCCTTCTGTTTGTTCAAATGTCTTCATTCAGATGTATGCTGATGATACTGTCATTTATGCACATGGCAAAAACAGGTCTGAGGTGGCAGAGAATCTCACCAGAATTATGGGACATGTTGCAGAATGGTTGGAACAGTCGAGTTTAAGACTTGATGTGAACAAAACCGGTTGCAATGTTATTTTCCAAGACAAACCGTAAAATTTTCTAGCTGATGTTTTTGTGGCAAGAAAGAAAATAGAAGTTGTTGAAAAATTCGAATATCTTGGCATTTTAATTGATACAACATCCAATTTTAAATCTCAAATCCAGAATGTATGTAACCGTATTAAGTTTAACATGTCTAATTTTAGATTTGTTAGGGCAAATCTGTCACTGCAAGCTGCTACAATGTTCATGAATGCAATGATCTTCTCCCACATGACATACTGCCTCACTACCTGGTCGCAGGCAAACAAATCAGCATTAAAACCTCTGGAGTCACTTTACAAACAATTGAAATACAGGGATAAAAACCATTAAGACATCATCACTGTGACATTTTACAAAAACACAAACTGTTAAGTTGGGAGAACATCATTAAGTATACAAAACTATAACTGTTTTATAAAATCATCAATGGACTGTCATCCCCTCCACTCAAGTTGTTAACATAAGATTATTCTCCCAAAGAGTGACAAGAGGGTCGGTTTGTCAAGACTGTATAGTTCCTTTGCGAAAAAGTGCCTTCAGCCAAAGCGCCTTCTCCGTAACAGCAGCACAAGAGTGGAACTCTGTTCCTCACATTATTAGAGACCTCACCACATACACTCTGTTTAAAAAACAGCTAAAAAAACTGGTTCACATCACAACAAACATGTCTACAGTGAACTACTTTAATGTTTGCCCCTCCTTGTCTGATCTATCACCTTTGTGTCTTTTGTATTTGTTTTTGTGTTTCTCACTGTGTGCATGTTTTATGTATATTAATTGATTCTTTATTGTACATGTATATTTTCTATTAATGTATTTAATTCATGCTCCACACTTTTTAGGTTGACGATTGTAACACCTGTCCAGGGACTACAGATGAAAAATAGCCTTTGGGCTAATTCTGGCGCATTGCAGCCATGCCTTTAATGTGCACTGTCCCTGTTAAATTAACAAACAAATAAATAATAATGTGGCCCTAAATATGCATAGTTAGCAGAATGTATGATGGTAAGGTCAAGCTTGTGGATGGAATTCTCTCTCGTCCTTTCATCACACACACCCACACACTTTTCCTATTTATTCTTATCTCCCGTTTTTGTAAGTATTGGTAGCTTTGTGTTTGTCAGATCTGTTATATGTGTGTGTATATATATATATATATATATATATATATATATATACACATATAAAAAAAAAGTTTTTTTTTATATGTGTATATATATATATACACACATATATATCTCACATGTCATGCTGGCAAAAGGCTCCTCGCCTTGAGCAGCTGCCTAAAGAGGTACACAAGAGACAATGAAGCCAGACGGATAAACAGGCTGTTCGCAACTCAACCTGCGAAAGTGTACGCTCAGTGGCAGGGTCAAAACAGCCGAGCAGACCCACCAAGACTAGAAACTGAACAGTACTGGAAAAGTATATGGGAGAAAGAGACAGCACATAACAGCAATGCCCAGTGGCTGGTCTCTCTGAGAGAAGAACATAGTAACCTCCCTGAACAGAATCCAGTAACCATCACAGTGGCAGACATCCAAGAAAGAGTCTCAGGTATGAAGAACTGGACAGCACCGGGCCCTGACATGATACATGGCTACTGGCTAAAGAAGCTTACCACACTCCATGAGCGCCTGGCAGCACAAATGAACCAGCTGCTAAGAGATGGGACTCACCCCGAATGGCTAACAGAAGGGCGAACGATCCTGATCCAGAAGAATCCCTCAAAGGGTGCAGTCCCATCCAACTACCGACCAATAACCTGTCTCTCCACAACATGGAAGCTCATGTCAGGCATCATTGCAACCAAGATCAAAAGGCACATGGATCAATACATGAGCAACTCACAGAAGGGCATTGGTAGAGACTCCAGAGGAGCCAAACACCAACTCCTGGTCAACAGAACAGTCGCTCAAGACTGCAAGTCACGACAAACCAACCTGTGCACAGCCTGGATTGATTACAAGAAGGCCTATGACTCAATGCCACACAGGTGAATCACTGAATGCTTGGAGCTGTACAACATCAACAGGACTCTAAGAGCCTTCATAGGAAACTCAATGAAGCTGTGGAAAACCACCCTTGAAGCCAATGGGAAAGCCACTTGCACAAGTATCCATCAAATGTGGGATATACCAAGGTGATGCTCTGTCCCCACTGCTGTTCTGCATAGGTCTGAACCCCCTCAGCCAAATAATCAGCAAGACTGGCTATGGATACCGACTCAGAAATGGGGCCAACATCAGTCACCTCCTCTACATGGATGACATCAAGCTATATGCTAAGAGCGAGCGTGACATTGACTCCCTGATCCACACCACCAGGATCTACAGTACTGACATTGGGATGTCATTCGGGCTCGAGAAATGCGGCCGGATGGTGACAAAGAGAGGCAAGGTAGTCCGCACAGGAGGGATCTCACTCCCAGAAGGAACAATAGCAGACATTGAGGACAGTTACAAGTACCTTGGAATTCCACAGGCAACCTGGAGCAGGCAACAAGGAAAGCTGCAACAGCTAAATACCTCCAACGGGTAAGGCCCGGGCAATAAACAGCTACGCACTGCCAGTTATCAGATACCCTGCAGGAATAAAAAGATGGCCAAAGGAAGAGGTACAGACCAGGGATGTTAAGACACGAAAGCTCCTCACCATGCATGGAGGGTTCCATCCCGCTAGCCGCAAGGAAGGAGGCCGAGGACTAGTGAGCGTAGAAGCCACTATCCAGGATAAAACATCCAAGATGCATGAGTACATCAAGCTCAAGATCCCAACTGACAGTGTGCTTAGTGAATGTCTCAGGCAATGGAGAGCAGAGGATGCAGTGCTGGAGGACAGATCCTCATGGGAGGACAAACCCCTCCATGGGATGTACCACCGGACCATAACTGAAGTGGCTGATATCAAGAAGTCCTACCAATGGTTAGAAAGGGCTGGCCTACAGGACAGCACTGAAGCACCCATCCTGGCAGCTCAGGAACAAGCCCTTAGCACCAGAGCAATAGAGGCACAGATCTACCACACCAGACAAGACCCAAGGTGTAGGCTGTGCAAAGAGGTGCCTGAAACAATCCAACACATAACTGCAGGGTGTAAGATGCTGGCAGGTAAAGCATACATGGAGCGCCACAATCAAGTGGCTGGAATAATATACAGGAACATGTGTGCAGAATATGGACTGGAAACCCCAAGGTCAAAATGGGAAATACCTCAGACGGTGGTAGAGAATGAGAGGGCAAAAATCCTGTGGGACTTCCAGATCCAGACTGATGGTAATGGCGAACCAACCAGACATTGTAGTGGTGGACAAAGAACAGAGGAAAGCCGTTGTGGTGGATGTGGCAGTGCCAAGCGATGAGAACATCAGGAAGAAGGAACATGAGAAACTGGAGAAATACCAGGGACTCAGAGAAGAACTGGAGAAAGCCTGGAAAGTGAAAGTGACAGTGGTGCTTGTGGTAATTGGAGCACTCGGGGCAGTAACCCCCAAGCTGGAGGAGTGGCTACAACAGATACCTGTAAAGATCTCAGACATCTCAATCCAGAAAAGCTAGGAACAGCTAAGATACTGCGCAGAACCCTCAAGCTCCCAGGCCTCTGGTAGAGGACCCGAGCTTGGAGGAGAAACCACCCACGGAAAGGTGAAAGGGGCAAGTTTTTATTTATTTATATTTATATATATATTATTGCTTTTTTTTTTTTTTTTTTTAGAGACGTTCTGTTGCAGACCTCAGTTGTAACCAGTGGTTATTTGAGTTACTGTTGTCTTTCTGTTAGCTAGAACCAGTATGACTATTTTCCTTTTACATCTGGCTTAAACATTCCATTTCCGCCCACAGAACTGTTGCTCACTGGATATTCTCTTTTTCAGACCATTTCTCTGTAAACCCTAGAGATGGTTGTCAGTGAAAATCTCAGTAGATATGCAGTCTCTGAAAAACTCAGAGCAGCCTGTCTGACACCAAAAACCAAGTCACTTGAATCACCTTTCCTTCCTATTATGATGGTAAGTTTTAACTGCAGCATATCATCTTTACCATGTCAATATGCTTAAATGCTTTAAGTTGTTGCCATTTGTTGGCTGACTAGAAATTTGCATCAATGACTTGGACATAATCCGGGCCTAAAGGGCCGGTGTCCTAAATGTTATCCAATCAACCTGCCATTGAAGCTCCTTATTAGCCAAACACACCTGATCCAGGTAATCAACAGCAGATGAGACAGAATTTCTGGAAAACCAGCAGATGGCCGGCAGTCGGGGTCTTACGTTTAACACCACTGTTGGAGAGAAAATCACAAAGTTCCTTTGTAATGGGAATTATGGTATCAAAAACACATGACAATTTCAACTTCAATTGATTTTCTTTTTATTTAATATTTGATTTAAAGCATAACATTGAATTGCAATAGCTGCAACTGCAAAGAAACATTTTCTTAAATTAATATATTTTACTTTCATCTTGTTCAATTTCTCACTATTGACCATCAAACTACAACTGACTTTCAATTTAAATCCATCGTTTCAAGTAAAGAATTTTAACCCCAATTAGACTAAATATTCTGCAAAGGAAAATAGTAATACAAGAAAATAAATGCTCACAATAAATAAATAAAAATTAATTCAAAAAGAGTTTCAGGAAATGGATATCAACCCAGTATTAACCATGCAAAAAACAAGTATGTGACTTATGCCCTAAAAATACAGGGTCTGCCGCTCCCATATTCTTTTTACAGGAAAACAGCATTTCATGTGTGGACTCGTTTGTACTTAGTGAGGTTACTTCTCAGTAAAACGTCGACCACATTCTTTACAAAACAAAAGGCTTTTCTCTCGTGTGGATTCTCATGTGAACACCTAAGCTTTGGTTGTAAGTGAAACTTTTACCACATTTTTCACAGGAAAACGGCTTTTCTCCTGTGTGGACTCGTTTGTGCATAGTGAGGCTGCTTTTCTCAGTAAAACTTTTACCACATTCCTCACAGGAAAAGGGCTTTTCTCCTGTGTGGATTCGTTTGTGTTGAGTGAGGCTGCATTTCTGAGTAAAACTTTTACCACATTCTTCACAGGAAAAGGGCTTTTCTCCTGTGTGGACTCGTTTGTGCATAGTGAGGCTGCTTTTCTGAGTAAAACCTTTACCACATTCTTCACAGGAAAAAGGCTTTTCTCCTGTGTGGACTCGTTTATGCTTAGTGAGGCTGCTTTTCTCAGTAAAACCTTTACCACATTCTTCACAGGAAAAGGGCTTTTCTCCTGTGTGGATTCGTTTGTGTTGAGTGAGGCTGCCTTTCTGAGTAAAACTTTTACCACATTCTTCACAGGAAAAAGGTTTTTGACCTGTGTGGATCATCATGTGATGCCTTAAACCTTTTGCATTTGTAAAACCTTTTCTACACTCTTTACAACAATGTTTCTCTACTGTTTTGATTCTTGTATTTTTTTTCAGATTTATTTCCCAGAAGTTGTTTTCAACACCAGGTTTTTCTAACATTTTCTCTGACTCAGTGTCAGACTGATCTGATCTGTGACAGCTGTCCACATTTTTGACAGTACTTCTGCTCCTCCCATCTTTTTTTAGCAGGTTTGTCTCTCCATCTGTAGTTGGTTTAGATTCTCCATGCTCTCTTCCTCCCTTCCTCTCTTCTCTTCCTTCTTGGTTCTGACCATCAGTTGCATCAAAGCTCCAAGTTAGGAGCTGTTGAAAGTGAAGATCAGCCTCATTATGGTCATTGTCCTCAGACGTAGGAGTCACCATCAAGGTATCCTTTTCCTGCTTCAGATCAAGTTGCTCCTCGTCCTGGCTGGAGTAGCCCTCCTCCTGTTGCTCTTTTATCTGTGGAGGTTCTGCATCCTTCTCTTTCACCAGAAAGTTCCTCAGGTAATATTGGGGTAGAACTACAGAGACAAACACAAAAACAACTGTTTGTGTGCATCAACACAAGAACACCCAAGGCGGTCATTTTGACTGCTTAAACATTAAAAACATCACAACTTGGTTAGAAATGAACTAGGGATCAATAGGTCCTTAGTTATTTTAGGGACGTTTTGATAATATTGTTTTATCATTTTAATTTCAAAACCCATTAGAGATGTGAGTCTTCAGCCAACTCTATCTGTATTACCATAGCAGTCAAATTGACTGCATGCTTTTTACAGGGGTTTTTCTCATTTTTTCTTCTCATTCTCTTGCACTCTATGGTCTTTTGGTATCTTTATGTTCTCTGAAGCTAAAACCTTGTTATAACTTCATTCAGAAGGAAATCAGAAAAGCTTTTTTGCCTGGTTCTGTAGAGCAAACTTTACAGAACGAGGAATTTGACTTGGTGTTGCATCTCATATAAGAAACGGAAAAAAAAGGGCAAACAGTATAACATTCTACAGAAAGGAGAAACAAAAATGACAAATAAAAAGAAAACAGGGCTCTAGAGTGGGACTTTTTTGGTCACACGGTATGCCCTCTCCAGGATGCGCTGCGGGGAAAATAAATTTTTTATCACTAATGCTTACTATGCATTTGTCTTACCTAGACATTTTGATAGGCTACTATGGACGTACAGCCTATACTGCCTTCTTGTATGCCTTTCAGCGTTTTGGAGCCTCAGACGGATTTGTTTTGCTTTTTTGGTCCAATATGGCTCTTATAACATTTAGGCTTGCCCACCCCTGACTTATACAGTCAATGGAATCTACGCATCCCCTTCCTTCCTAAGAAGCTGCAAGCCTGGCCTCATGGTTCTCTGTGTCCGAGCTGAATGTAGGATATGGTAACCCTTTCCAGATCACTTGAACAGTTCGCCTTGTTTCGAGCTGATTGGTATAAACAAGTAGCCTATGATTCAAGCTTAGTGGATCATTGACCGTGCCTTGTTCTGAAATTAATCATGAACCAGGACTAGTAGGCTACAGTCAAGTATTTGATCCCTTGCTGATTTAGTTGGTTTGCCCACTAATAAAAACATGATCATTCTATACTTTTATTGGTAAACGTATTCTAACGTGGAGAGACAGAATATCAGAACAAAAATCCAGCATATATCTTTAACATTTTACATTAATTTATTTGTATTTCATTGAGAGAAATAAGTATTTGATCTCCTAGTAAGCATTAGGAGTTCTGGCTTTCAAAGACAAGTTAGACACTCCCAATCAACTTGTTACCTTAATTGAAGACACCTGTTCTAACTAATCACCTGTATGAGAGCGACCTGTTCAAAGAGTCAGACAGATTCCAAACCCTCCAACATGGGTAAGACCAACGAACTCTCTCAGGACCTCAGAGACAGGATTGTTGACCTGCACAAATCTGAAGTGGGCTACAAAAACATTAGCAAGATGCTGGGTATGAAAGTATCAACAATTGGTGCATTTGTGAGAACATTTAAGAAGTATAACGTGACCATCAATAGACCTCGGTCTGGTGCTCCACAGAATATTTCACCGCGTGGGGTGGCAATTATCATGAAGGAAAGGGAGAAATTGGTCTGCAACCACACAGCAGGAGTTAGTGAATGACCTCAAGGCAGCTGGGACCAAAGTCACCAAGAAAACAATTGGCATACACTTTGTGCCGCAATGGATTAAAATCCTGCAGTGCCCAAAAGGTACCCCTGCTTAAGAAGGAACATGTGGAGGCACGCCTAATGTATGCCAATGATCACCTCAAAGATGCATAAAGTGATTGGGAGAAGGTTCTGTGGTCAGACGAGATCAAAATCTAACTTCTTCTTCCGGCTTATCGCATCAGGAGTCGCCACAGCAAACGAGTCACATGGTAAGTTTGGCAATGTTTTACGCCGGATGCCCTTCCTGACGCAACCCTCTCAAAGCAACCGGGCTTGGAATCGGCACAGAAGTAGAGAAGGGAACAGGGAGCGGCCCGGATTCGAACCCTGGTGTCACGGACAGAAGGCGCCGCAAACCAGCACGAGCTAAACCAGCTCCCACGAGATCAAAATCTAACTATTTGGCCTAAACTCTTCTCTTCATGTGTGGAGGAAGACAAATGCTGCCCAAGATCCCAGGAACACTGTGCTCACCATCAAACATGGAGGTGCAAACATTATGTTTTGGGGGTGTTTCTTTGTCAAGGGCACAGGGCTACTACACCGCATCAGTGGGAAGATGGATGGAGCCATATAATGTGCATTCCTGAGAGACAACCTCCTTCCCTCTGCTAGGAAGCTGAAAATTGCTGTGGCTGGGTTTTCTAACATGACAATGACCTAAAGCATCTAAGGCAGGGGTCGGGAACCTATGGCTCGTGAGCCATATCTGGCTCTTTTGATGGCCACATCTGGCTCGCAGACAAATCTTTATTTAAAAAAAAAAAAAGGTTTCATTAGACCAGTCCCTCTCGGGCGTGATGCGATGCCAGTTTGTAAGGGCCTGAAACCTGTGAAATGCCATCCCGGCAGATGCGCGCTCCCGTCTTTGAGAATGAAAAGGGGAGGGGTAGTGGGCGCAGTAAGCAAGGTGAGGCGGTGCTCTGATTAGAACACGCTGCCTGTCACATACCACACACTGCAACGTGTGAGTATTGCTGTACTGACAATGTTTGGCTCCATGTTTGCATTTGAGCAGTCTTTCTCACATCTAAAGAACATTAAGACCAACCTATGATCACGTTTAACGGATGGAAGTCTCAACGCCTGCATGAAGCAAAAAGGTTCCCGACCCCTGACCTAAGGCAACAAAGGAGTGACTCAAGAGGAACCATAGTGGCCCAGCCAGTCTCTGGACCTCAGTCCAATTGAAAATCCATGGAGAGAGCTGACGGTCCAATTTGCCAAGCAACAGCCCACCAACCTTAATGATTTAGAGAAGCTCTGCAAAGAAGAGTGGGTCAAAATTTCCCCTGATATGTTTGCTAACCTTGTGGTTAACTACAACAAACGTTTGACGGCTGTGCGTGCAAACAAAGGCTTTGCCACCACCAAGTATTACGTGCTTTTGGATAGAGGGATCAAATACTTATTTCCCTTAATAATTAAAATAAGTTTTTTAAAGTTATTTTCTGTATTGTTGTTTTGATATTCTGTCTCCATGTTAGAATACATCTACCATTTGGAGTATTGAATGATAATGTCTTTATTAGTGGGCAAACCAACTAAATCAGAAAGGGACCTCCCTGTCCATTAAGTACAGGATGGAAAGGATGCTCAGGATTATCCACAAAGAATACAAGTTAGGGTTGTGCCGATGGACGATATCATCGTCCATCGTGATGGGTGACTGACATCACGATGGAGAGACACCATCGTGATGCCACGCTGCGAGTCGACACCATAAGCCGCGGTTACATGAACAAAATATCTTGATCGGATCAATGGTCGGATTAGAATCCAACCGTGTACATGAGCCCAGAAAAACTTTTTCAGAATATAAAAAACGTCCCCATGGGTGACACTTAAGGTCGGAATAAATCATTCGCACATGCGCAGTAGTGTTTTCAAACCGGAAGAGAAGATTAGCTCCGCCGAGCGGCTACATAGATAGATATGGCAGCTCGGTAATATACTAGATGATCTTCTAAACGTGCTTTTATTAATGTTACGGTTATTATGAAGCGCCTGTTCGCTCATTTTAATTGTAATCCGTGTGGTCAGTGCTTTTTCTGTTGAACGGAGCCGGAAAGAAGCCCGTATTAGCAGTATGCTAACAACACGGGCTAACAACATTAGCATGAACATAAAATGTATCCATGCGGGAAACGCTGCAATCTGCATCTTAATATGTGGGAATAACATCAGCCTTTATTTTGTCGAGACATGACTGGACACAAATCCACATGATTGTTTGAACGGTTTTTTAAGGACTGAGCGACATTTCTGCTTTGTAGCTAACAGCGCTCCTCAGCCGCTATGTGTGTGTGCTGGCGCTCCGAGCCCCGACACACACTTTTACCGGAAGACCCAGTTCTCCTGAGTTCGGTAGCTCGCTCACGTAGAGCGGCGGGACGGATCACAGTCCTAAGTCTCCCACACGTAACGAAGCACCCCCCCTCACAGCTGTAAGTCCGTCTGCTCTGCTAGAGACGCGGTCGCTGCTCCACTGGTCCACCTGACTGATCAAGTGCAGGAGGAGCGGACCACTTCTTTTCTATTCTGTTCTGTTTGTTTTACTTTTTTTAAAGTCACTTCCCTCAGTTTATACTGGATCATGGCGGATGAGTCATTATTTGGGAGATAAAATAAATAAAGTAATAAAGTAAAATAACGAATAATAATAATATAATAACGAAAAATTACCCCCCCCCCGGACGATATCATCGTCCATCCCGATGGTTGACTGCAAACATCGTCAACTGCCAATTTAGGGGACATCGCCCAACCCTAATACAAGTTGATTCATTTTGTCCAACACTGCTTCGACGAGTGTCCATTTTAATTTTTCACCCGATAACAGAGCCAGACGATCAGTATCTCTGTGTTGCCGGCAGCTATGCTGCCCCCCTTTTTAGTTTCCTCAGGAAATTAAGTAAATTGTGTTAATTTTACACAAAGAACTTTTACACAAAGTGGTATTTCTATCCATTAACAAATTTTTGAGTATTCCACTAAAAACCTGCATTCTGAACACCAGCCCCTCCCAATCCACAAAAACGAGCAGGTTCTCACATTCATACGTATACAAGTGAGGAACAGCCCCTTCCAGCAAGAGTATGCACTGCCAGCACCGCCCCACAGGCTAACACCCACACACACCAACCAAGAGCTAGCTGTTATCGGCTGAACACTTTTTTTCACTATATGCGAATTCACTATATGCACATCCACCTTTACAAAAGCTGGTATGTTGTTTGTTTTTGTGGGCAAAACACAGAGGCTGAGGTTGGCTCTAGGCTGACGTCATGAAATGGGCGACACCAGCAAGGAGCGAAAGGCTGTGCTTCAGAGATCGAGTCGTCTCACTTTGGGTAGGGCAGGGGTTGGCAACCTTTACCATTCAAAGAACCATTTGGATCAGTTTCACACTGAGATGAAAGCACAGGGAGCCGCAACACTAGGTGTGTTAGAAAAAATGTTTTTGCCGATATATCTTGGTAGTTCATTTGACATTACTTGTATTGATTCAAAATGCTGTCAGAATATTTATTTAATTATTTTTATTCTTTATGAGTGTGATATTTCCTTTGATCTTTTGTCCATTTCCCACAACCTTGAATAGACTTTTCCATCTGTCAAACACTTAGAGTTAAGATAAGTGACATGATGGAAACCAATTCACTTTGATGCAGACTCCTTTCTATTTATTTATTTAATCCAGTAAACCCAATAAAGTATATGAATTTTAAGGATAACAAATATTTTTTATTAGGAAGCAGCTGTTACTTTTGTTGCGGGGTCTGGAATCATAAGCGGTGAGTCTAAGCCTCGCCACTCTACCTCTTCGTTGTTTTCCCCCACGTGCAACCCCCCCTCCAACGTGTTCAAAACAGATAGCTCAACATATGGACATCATAGCAGCAAGAATAGTAGGAGCACCCTGATGCAAATGTAATTATTTTTTACATGGAAATGGGTGGTTTTAGTCGGGGGGGGGGGGGGAGAACTTTCCATCCCATAACGGGCGTGGTGCAGCGGTAGGGCGGTCGACCCATGATCGTAATATTGCCGGTTCGATTCCCGCCTTGCACGCCCATGTGTGCTTGGGCAAGACACTGAACCCCACCTTGCCTCTGGTGGGAAGTTGGCGCCAGTGTTCGGCAGCAGTGCCACCACCAGTGTGTAAATGTGTGTGTGACTGGGTGAATGGGACTGTGAGTGTAAAGCGCTTTGGGCCTTCGAAA
Organism: Oryzias curvinotus; assembly: GCA_023969325.1. Lineage (NCBI taxonomy): Eukaryota > Metazoa > Chordata > Actinopteri > Beloniformes > Adrianichthyidae > Oryzias > Oryzias curvinotus. The sequence continues at coordinate 9,490,912 of CM043709.1, forward strand.
GAGATTAGAAAGCGCTAATTAAGAATACGCCATTTAGAATAACAGATTCTGGTGGGTGTTCACAGCTGAAGACACCCAACCACCACGTGTCACGCTGGTCTCTTCCTCCTGCCTGCTCGCACTACCTGACAATGTTAAAGGCACCACGACAATCTTAATAGTTATTTTACAAAAACACAGAGAGCCGCAGCACAGGGAGGAAAGAGCTGCGTGCGGCTCCGGAGCCGCCGGTTGCCGACCCCTGGGGTAGGGAAACTGTGCAGCGAAAATAACTAGTAATTCATTATAAAAATCATTCCATAATGTGCCAAAAGTAATATATTATCATATATATGGATATAAATCCATCTGAAAGGCTCAAAAAGAGCATGATATAGGCCTTTAAAGGAAAATAATTATAATAAAATAAAATTATTTCTGTTTTTTATTGAGATTATGAAAAATAGTTTTTATTGGTAGTGTGTTTTTAAGAAAGAAAAAATACGAAGGCCCAGAAAGGTAACAATACAACACTTTTGGTTTTGCAACAGCACACAAAATAACACACTACAATTCGTCACAACACTAAAAAAAAATAACTCACAACACGAAACATTAACAACACAACAACTTAAAACACAACACAAACTCAAAACAGAAGTATACATGCAATGGAAGTGCTCTTATTCTGAAATTTCCACTGGGCAGGATTCACAAGATCCGTCCAGAGCTTCTCACGCTTCTCTCCCGCTTTGTCTGAGAGTTGTCTGCATGACAGACGCTTTTGGGTGTTTCTGTGTCTATATGACCCACTTTGAAGGCTCAAAGTCCCTCAATAACCCAAAAGGGAAAGAAAATAATAATAAAATTAGGGAACCTTTTTAATATTATTATTATCACTATGAAAATAAGAAAAAAATTAGTTTGCTAAAGTCTGAAAGATATTCACAGATTCAAATTTCCGGCCTCAATAGCTCTTCTTATAAATGTTCAAATGTGACAGCAAGTATCTCAATCATATTGATGCAGCGAACCGGTTGCCAAGGGGCCGTCAACAAGGTGCAAACTCTAAGCAAAGGCCATTCTGTAAAAATGAATGATCTCCCTCAAAAATGAATAAATGTGTACATTTATATGAGCTGGTACTGAAGAAGACTGATGAAGACTCATCAGCATTTTCATGCTACAATCAATATTTTGGGAGAAAGTCCATCTTTATTTTATTGTATTAATTTTTTTTTATTTTAATAGAGATATGAATCATAAAAAGGGGCCTCACTAGCGATAAAGGTACTGAAGCTCTTGTCACCAATTGTTCTATACTGACTAATCATGACCCTATTGTCCTACTACAACAAAGATTATGTCGTAAATTTGCTTAGTTTATTTTTTTAGATTTATTTTATTTACATGTGGATCATGTTTGATCAAAAATGCCCAACAGCTTTAACGATACTGAAACTAAAGCAATAATCTGACATAATCTAACATTTATTTGTTTGTGAGAGATTAATGATTTTTACAGAATGGTCTTTGCTCAGAGTATCCACTTTGTTGACGGTCCCTTGGCAGCCGGTTTTGCTGCATTTACTGCTGGAAGAGAACAGTTCTCATAAAAGGCAGAAAAAACTACTTTTTTCTTTAGAAATACATTTGTAGTTCACTCTCTGTGTTAATACAACATGTTTGAGATGCTTGCTGTCACATTTAACCATTTATCAGAAGAGTTATTGAGGCTGGAAGTCCGAATCTGTGAATATCTTTTCAAACTTTAACGAACTGATAATTTATTTTCATAGGAGAATAATAAAAATAAAAAGGGTCGCCTACCTTTACTTTTGCTTTTATTATCTCCTCTCGGGTTTTTGCGGGACAGTAAGGCTTTAAGGTGGGTCACATAGACCAGTGTTTTTCAACCAGTGTGCCGCGGCACACTAGTGTGCCGTGGGAGATGGTCAAGTGTGCCGTGGGAAATTGCCCTCAACTGAAACATTTATGATCTCCAGGATTTCACCTCTTTGTTCATCCAAACAAGGCCTAAAAACACTAAGAAATAAGGAATATGACAGATCATAAAATACTTTTTTCTTTGTGTTTATTTGATTCTATTAAAGACATTTTGATAAAAATGACGGTACCGATTTAGCTGCAGCTTAATTTCCGTTTTAGCAAAAGTCACGCCCCTTTAACTGTCTCCACCAATCATTCTTGGATTCTTAATCACGTGTCATCAGTCTGACCAATCAGAAGTGGTTAAAGTCTTCACTTCCTTGTTGTGCATTCTGCTGATAAAGTCGCTCAGTTTCAAAAAGAATACCAGCTAAAGCTCGTCTTTAGCGGTGTAGCTTTCCACAGAATCCGGTATCAGACCGTGGAACAAGTGATCAAAACAATTAAGCTCAGAGACCGGGTCGTTCTGCATTCGGTGGATTATTGAACTACATCTCCCATGATGCATTGGGTTAAAAGTAACCCAACTCGTCTCTCTTCTTAACGTATTGAAACCACAACGAACACAAATCAAACAGTTTTTAAATCTTTTAACTTAACTTTTATTACATCTTTTAGAGAAAAAAACAGCTGCAGCTTCCAGCGTTTTCTGCCTCAATTATAAAAAAAAGAATGTGAGATTGTGGAGGAACTGTTCAAAACAGACTGAGTTTCTCCCGTTTTTTTTTTTGGTTTTTTATTTTTTTATTTTTTTGAATGCTGGTGTGCCGCGAGATTTTTGTCAAGGTTTAAGTGTGCCGCGGCTCAAAAAAGGTTGAAAAACACTGACATAGACACAGAAACATGCAGAAGCGGCTGTCACCCAGACGGCTCTCAGACAATGCGGGAGAGAAGTTGCAGAAGAATCTTTGAACGGATTTTATGAACCATAAATGGAGACGTGATTACTGACGTTTTAGGTCAGTGGAAATTTCTGAATAAAAGCATTTCCGTTGCATATACTTCCGCTTTGAATAAAGAGTAGCCAGTTATTGATTCATGTTGTGAGTTCAATTATTTTATTTTTTTTTGTGTGTGTTATGATGAATTATAGTGTGTTATTATGTGTTGTTCTTGCGAAATCTAAAGTGTATCTGGGCCACCGTAAAAAAAAAAAAAAAAAAAAAGAATGTTAACCATTTGAAATTCACCCATCCACCCTTACACACACAAATGAAATGGATTGTTTTTGTTTCAAAAATAATTTTATAGTAGTATTAATCATTTGGATTTGACATCAAATAGAGTTTTCATATTAGCTGCTCTAAAAAGCTTAGCCAGGATAGCTGAAGGCTCACAACCAACAACCAACAAAATAGCAGCTGTGATAGTAGTTTCGGTAAGGTCCAATGAATTTGAAAAATTTAGTCACATAGCCAATTTTCCCTTGTAAATTACGTCTCGTATCTTAATTTATTTCTATGGTGATTCTAATACTCCATCGTTATAAAAGCAAAAATGAACTTACGTAAAGTTTGAGGCTGTGTCTGTGGATTACGGACGACTTCCAGCAGTCTGCTCTGTCGACGGAGCTCTTCCTCGTAGTGAACGCTGGTTTCTTCAAAGCGTTTGATTATTTTATCAGTAGCATCGGTCAAGACGGCGTCGATAAAGTCTTCAGGAAACTCATTTGAAGACATTGTTACCGCAGCGGCCCAGAAACTCACGTGAACGAAGTGACGAAAAGCACTGGCAACATACCCTGGATGAGCGATAGGGGCTGCTGCTTTTTCTTCTTCTACCACTTCTCCAAATAGTTGTTTGAATATAGGCTAACAGCTATTTACCCCCACCTAGTGGAAAGGAATATGTCACAACGTCACAAAACGACGATTGTTATTTTTACTATGCGTTTTATTACACAAACACCTCTCAAACATCCCATTTATTTAACAGCATCTTTATCACTCAAGTGAGTGCAGCTGCAACATACCTCCTTAAGGAATTACTGGAAATAGAAATGTCTTTAATTCTTCACCACCGCCAAAAACATTTACAAAATGCACACTGCATGCTTAAGGTCCTGCATTAAGTAGGGTCATACATACATGATTGAATTTGCATATTAATCGATTTCGGCCTGTTGGCTAAAATGTAAAAAGAAATCTTCACAAGTCAAATAAATTTTCATTTTTTTGTGGTTGTTTTTGAATAAAAAAAAAACAGTATTTTAAAATCCACCCTATTAAACACATTTTAAACAACTAAATTACATTTATTTCAAAACAGCGTTTGCTACTGAGTCTGGGAACTGACATGGTTCAAATAATAAATATTCCGTTCCCTCAAAATAATATTCCGTTCCCACAAAATAATATTTTCCTCTCCCAAAATAATATTTCCTTCCCTCGAAAATAATTAATCCGTGCGAATGAAATAATAAATTTGTGCGAATAAAATAATTATTCACGTGATTAGTCATCACAAACACAGATTTTAGCGATACTTGGATTTACAGCAGATACCTTCGCATTTCTGTCTGTGTGTGTCTCATTACATTGCATGGAAGACACTGAGGATGTTTAAAGATCAGATTTATTTATTTTAAAAAACACAAAAGCATCAGTTATCATGTCTCCATGTCTGCATCCATTCACATCCCGGTATGGTCGCTGTCCTGCCGCAAAAGCCGCTTTCTGCCGCTACTTCCGTGTTTCTGTGATACACATTTGTTCAAGAGGGGGAAAATAAAAACAAGAATGATCTATTTATTATTGTCTCGAAGAAAATAAGACAAATATCATAAGATTTAGGATGCCCAAGCTTGCTTGTTCACAGAGACTTGACTGCTCACCAGACCTGGAATATCTGGCAGTGAAATGTAGACCAGTTTACTTGTTGAGGGAGTTTTCAATCGTCCAGATTATTGCTCTTGACATCCCACCACAGGCTAATGCTAAATTTGCGCTAGAGAAGCTGCATGGCCTTGTAAGCAGCAAGCTAAATGCCCATCCGGAGGGAGTAATGATTGGGGCAGGAGACTTTAATCATATAGAGCTTAAAACAGCACTGCCAAAGCTGCACAGATATATAGGCTTCCCCACAAGAGACAACAATACTCTGGACCAGATTAAACATCAAGGGAGCCTACAAAGCTGCAGAAGTCCCCCATCTAGGTCTATCAGACCACATCTCTTTGCTAATGATCCCATCCTACAGACCAGTGGGGTGCAGAAGCAGACCCACCATAAACACTGTACAGGTGTGGAGTGAGGAGGCCACCACATCTCTGCAACACTGTTTTTATGTCACGGACTGGGGGATGTGTTTGCTGAGGGATCTGACAAGGAAGACTACACGGCTGCTGTACTGGATTACATCAAGTTCTGTGCAGAGGAAACAGTACCCAATAAAACCATCAGAACATTCTCCAATCAGAAGTCCTGGTTTAATGGAACAGTTCGGTCACTGCTAAAGGCCAGGAACACTGCCTGCAGGACAGGAAACCAGCTGGAATACAGCACAGCCCGGAGGAATCTGACAAAAGGAATTAAGGAAGCCAAAAACAACCACAGACAACGGATAGAGGGTTACTTTAGGAACAACGACCCTCACAGCATGTGGAGAGGAATCAGGACTTTGACTGACTACAACAGAAGCACCACACACGTCAGTCAGGGCAGGGATCTACCAGACACACTGAACCTCTTCATTGCTCGCTTTGACAAGCAGTAGAGAAGACCCCAGCCTGCCAGCAGGATGCAGCCTGAGGGGCAGCCAACACTCACGCTTGAGCAGCACTAGGTGAAATCCATCCTGAAAAGGATCAACACTGCAAAACCAGCTGGACTGGATGGGGTGACAGGCTGCCTATTGAAGTCCTGCGCTGACCAGGGGGGTATTCCAGAAAGCATGTTTAAACTACACTGACTTTAACCCTGAACTCTGGCTGAAATCCGCCTGAACTTGCTTACTCTGGGTATATCAGTTCCAAAAGACTGGATATGAGTTAGCGTAATTACGCTCGACTTGGTAACCCTGGGTTAATGCATGTGCACGGCGAGTACATAAAGACATTCTCAATGGATTGCTGATTTCCGGAGTCACCATGGAAACGTGTGGTGAAAAAAGAAGACGCGCTATACTTCAGTGATACGGAGTTGGAGATTTTAATGACGGCGTATGATGAAGAATATACGCCCATCAAAAAAGTAACAAGGCTCATCAGCAAAAGAAAGAGTTTCTGCTTGAAGAAAAAGAATGGATAAAGTAAACGCACGAGTTTCAATCTAATTTCTATTTTCATTGTGACGCATATCTTTAACTTATCCAATTTTGCCAACTTAAACGAATTACTTCTATTGGTAACAAGTAATTGAGTTAAATTTATTCAACCTAATTTCTTACGTCTATAAAACTCAATAATTGTTTCTACAACTCAAATTTACATATTTATCTAACTAAATGTCATATTACTCCAATTCAATTAATATTTTTTCCATCCTAATTTATTATAATTCATGAACTGTCACATGTCTAAGTTTAAACCGGCAGATATACTCATTTTTATAACAATAAAAAATATATATGTTTACACTTTGCAGTCTTCCATTTACCAACTTTCCAACATTTACATTATGGTATTTGGAAGTGCGGGTGCTATATAAATTCATCATATTCTCCCTCCCTCTCACTCATGGTGCAGATACTTAAGAATAGTAGGACAAAATAACTCAGCAAAACACAGTAAAACAGCTAAACAACTAAACGCATTTGGTCAAAAACCCACACTTAAACCCAAATCCGTCCAGACAGGCAAAGGGAATGGTATCCCACAATCCCTTGCGGTGCTGCTCTAACAGCAGCACCAAAGTTACATCTACTTAATTGAATTAATTTGAATAAAGTAAAATAACTTTCTGATAACTAAGTGTTATTTTTAAGCTGACTTAACAAAAAAAAAAGACCAGCTGGCTGGTGTGTTTACAAATATTTTCAACCTCTCCTTACAGCTGTCCACAGTCCCCACCTGCCTCAAATCCACAACCGTTGTTCCTGTGCCCAAAACACCTGCTGTCACAACACTCAATGACTACCGTCCAGTTCCCCTCACCCCGGTGATACTGAAATGTTTTGAGAGGATTGTCTTAGAACATATCAAACAACCCTGCGAACTTTGACAAACATCAGTTTGCTTGCCGGGCAAATAGATCTGTAGAGGACGCCGTTTCCACCACACTTCACACAGCCCTGACCCACCTGGAGCAGCCAAACACCTACGTCAGGATGCTATTTGTGGACTTCAGCAGCGCATTCAACATTGTAATCATAAACCAGTGAAGAGCACAGGCCATCAGCATGGACTGCAGCCATCCTGGACATTCCTGTTTGTGCCGCTGCAATCCGGCAAGAGGTACCAGGTACCGGGAGACGCAGCTTCTTCCCCAGATCTGTAGTTTCCATCAACCCCCCCCCCCCCCCCCCCCCCCCCGCAGTTTCTATCTCCCACTGACTCAAATCTTATTAATCTCAAACATCCCTCAGTACAACACACTACTGAATGTGCAATAAAGCTGTGTATTTATTATGACTTTTTTTTTTAAAACTTCTTAATGTATTTTCTGAAATTTTTATATTTTTATATTGGTTTTTATTCTTTGATGCCTACTTCTTTTTGACTGAGGGCCAACAGAATTTTCGTCTTTCGAATCTTTGAAGATATTAATTTGTGGGAATGAGATATTTTTTATTTTGTCAAAACACGGGCTCTGTAGTTTGCTATTCAATTATTGGTGAATCAGACAATGATGTTACTTTTGTTTTGAGCGGGGTTGGTGGGGTGTTTGTCAGTAAAAATAATGTCACAATCGAGAGCGTCACTGAAATCCAATCCTTATTGACAACAAACTAAGCTAGAAGCAGCACATTCAACATATATAAACTAAAACCTTAAAAAGTACTTAAATTATGGATAAATCCAATCTTGTTTTACTAAGATCATAACTAGATACCCTATGTTACCCATGAGGAAATTTGGGGTTACAATTATTAGAGTTTAATACATACATTCTTTGTATTTAAAAAATGAGCTGTCAGAATTGTACATAAAGCTGGTTATTTGGATCAAACAAACACTTTTTATCAATCCAGATTTTTAAAACTGCATAACCTGTTGATTTGTGTACATATGCCATGCAGCATATGTACACAGCCTGTAGAAAAACAAAACCTTGCAATTTTCAGAAACAGTTCTTTGGAAATGATGGTAGCTACAAACCGAGGAAATGTTGGAACCTACAAATTAAAATGATAAAAAACCCAGATAAAAGTTTCTGTGTGTCAGTGAGCAGCACTAAACATTGGAACAGATAATGCAATAAGATGAAACACTGTTAAATGATCCACAAATTTAAGAAAATGTATAAAGAAAGTACTGTTTCACATTGAGATGAGAGAACTTATAGGTCAGAGGGAGTTCATACAAATTCCAAATCTAAGGATTTTTAAACTGGAATGCTGTGAAACAATATTTTCTGATGATAATAAATAGCACTGTTTCCACTGAGCGCTCCAGTCTGGTCTTTAATCAGTTTATGAACTCAAAAAATCTGCAAAGGTTTCCTGAGCTCTGAAATTGTTTCTCAGTCTCGATCACTTAGTTATGCAATCATGAAGAAGATTGCTGACTTGACAGATGTGCAGAAGACATTCATCACCACCTTTTCCAAGGAGGGAAAGCTGCAAAAAAAAGTTGGTTATTCACAGAGTGTTGCATCCAAGCCTTTTAACAGAAAATAAAGTAGAATGAAAATTTGTGGTAGGAAAATGTGGGCCAGCAAAAGACTGCAGCATTTCATTCAAGAATATGGGGGAGCACTAGAAAGAGGGAGTTTGAGGAGTTAGTTCATCAGGTGTCATTAGAAGCCATACGGAACATGGGCTACAAATGATCGTTATTCACATTAGGCTACTCCCAAAACAGGGACAGTACAGTCTGGTCCATAAATAACTGAACAGCGACACAATTCCAACAATTTTGGCTCTACACCACCACAGTGGATTTGAAATGAAACAAACAAGATGTGGGTTAACTGTAGACTTTCAGGGTATTTACATCCAGATCAGGTGAGTGGTGTAGGATTTACAACAGTTTGCATATGTGCCTCCCACTTGTTAAGGAACCAAAACTAACGGGACATTTGGCTTCTCAGCTGTTCCATGGATCAGTGTGTGTTATTCCCTCATTTTTCCAATTACAATGAGCAGATAAAAGGTCCAGAGTTTTTGAAGTGTGCTGTATGCAATTGGAATCTGTTGCTGTTAACTCTCAAGATAAGATCCAAAGAGCTGTCACTATCAGTGAAGCAAGCCATCATTAGGTTGAAAAAACAAAAGAAAACCATCAGAGAGATAGCAAAAATATTAGACGTTGGCAAAATGACGGTTTGGAACATTCTTAAAAAGAGGGAACGCACTGGGGAGCTCAGCAACGCCAAAAGACCCGCAAGACCACGAAAAACAACTATGGTGGATGACCAAAGAATTCTGTCCCTGGTGAAGAAAATAGACATATTCCCTTTTCATGATGTTCAAATGTTTTGAGACACACATAGTTCTGTATTTTCTGTATATTTCTTTTTATTCAACCCATGGAATAAAAGCTGAAAGTCTGGACTTCAATGGCATCTGAGTTGTTTTATTTAAAATTCACTGTGGTAATGTACAAAAACAAAATTGGAAAGAATGTTTCTCTGTCCAAATATTTATGGTCCTGACTGTATATATATATATATATATATATATATATATATATATATATATATATATATATATATATATATATATATATATATATATATATATATATATAAAAACGCCTCTCTCACCCTCCGCGGGTGGTTTCTCACTCAAGCTCAGGTCCTCTACCAGAGGCCTGGGAGCTTGAGGGTCCTGCGCAGTATCTTAGCTGTTCCTAGCACTGCGCTTTTCTGGACTGAGAGGTCTGAGGTCTTTCCAGGTATCTGTTGTAGCCACTCCTCAAGCTTGGGGGTTACTGCCCCGAGTGCTCCAATTACCACAGGCACCACCGTCACCTTCACTTTCCAGGCTTTCTCCAGTTCTTCTCTGAGTCCCTGGTATTTCTCCAGTTTCTCAGTTCCTTCTTCCTGATGTTCCCATCGCTTGGCACTGCCACATCCACCACAACGGCTTTCCTCTGTTCTTTATCCACCACTACGATGTCTGGTTGGTTCCCCATTACCATCCTATCAGTCTGGATCTGGAAGTCCCACAGGATCTTTGCCTTCTCATTCTCTACCACCTTCTGAGGTGTTTCCCATTTTGACCTTGGGGTTTCCAGTCCATATTCTGCACACATGTTCCTGTATATTATTCCAGCCACTTGATTGTGCCGCTCCATGTATGCTTTACCTGCCAGCATCTTACATCCTGCAGTTATGTGCTGGATTGTTTCAGGCGCCTCTTTGCACAGCCTACACCTTGGGTCTTGTCTGGTGTGGTAGATCTGAGCCTCTATCGCTCTGGTGCTCAGGGCTTGTTCCTGAGCATATATATATATATATATATATATATATATATATATATATATATATATATATATATATATATATATATATACATTTATCAAACTTAAACCATGTTTTTATCAATATTCTATATTATGAGGTCAAGCACATATAACCAGCTCTTTTACCAGCCATTTTTAGAATTGACAAAGCCTTTTGGATAAGAGGTGAAACGTTTTCTTCTTTAAAAAACAAGTCCAGATGACAACTTTTAAACCTACTTCTGTGATGATATTTTTGGTATGATTTCAAAATAAAATGTTAAAAAAAGTGATGAAGTGATTTTACTTCCATGTTAAAAAAAAAGATAATTGTCAATTTTCTGACAGCTCACTGTTTTTTTTGAAGAAGTAGTTACATAAGAGCCTTCTCAAAACAAGCACACACAAGCAGTGACAGAGAAACTGTCTGCCAGAGATCATCAGAAAAAAGTAAGTGAAATGTGTCGTCAACACAGAGATAAAAAGGTCAAGCTGATGAGTGTTGTGTTCACTGACAAATCCACGCCATGGGATGAACTGAAGGTTATATCAAAGTTTCTTTGTCAAAATAGAGACATCACAAAACAGACATGATCCCCTCTGAAATCTGCTCCGTTTTGTGTACATAAAGGATAGCTGCCAAATTCTGCCCACATTTACCTGCTGATGTGTTTCTGAACTGAGCATGCCTTTCTGGACTCTGTGATGATGCAAATAAAAAACTTTGGATTTACACAAATGTTATGTTACCCGTGCACATTTTCACATTCTTGTATCTGAGCTAGTATTTAATCATCTGTGAGTTTTTAAATCAGACATTTCATTTATTAAACTGTGTTTGATTTCAGCATTTTGTCCTTCAAAGAACTGAAAGTGATTGAGTGATTGTGTTTTATAGGGTGTTTTTAATCCATCCATGAGTCGCACACAGGTCAAAGTACCTGTAGGTGTTATCCACTTAATCCTTTTTATCTTCTTCACATCCTCTTTACTCTAAAAATAAAGCAGCCTTGTCTTTTTTGCTTGTAGTTTGGAAAATATGTGAAAGGGGATTTGCAAACAGAAGATGTGTACACTGTGGTTATAAAGGGATGGACAAGGTCAGCAACAATACTCAGGTAGGCTGTGAGACAAGGTAGGAAGGATCCATGCTTTCATGTTGTTGATGCCAAATTCTGATCCTACCATCTGAATGTGGCTGCAGAAATGGAGACTCATCAGACCAGACAATGTTTTTCTAATCTGTTATTGTTCAATTTTGGTGAGTCTATGTGAATTGTAGCCTCAGTTTCCTGTTCTTAGCTGAAAGGATATACACTCTGTGTGGTCTTCTGCTGCTGTAGCCCATCTGCCTCAATGTTGGACGTGTTGTGCGTTTAGAGATGTTCTGCTGCCTTTATCACCTTCAATGTGTCTATTAGGAGACCTTTCAGAATTATCACATTTGAATCTTGACCCGTCTAAGAAAAAAATTATTCTTGTAGCAATAACAATTGCTAAAAAAAAAAAACATCTTCGTAAGCTGGAAATCAAAGAACACCACAAACCTGTCTATATGGAAAAACGTGTTTCTTGAATACATTTATCTAATTCATTACTTTCTCCCACTGACACGAACGGACCACTATCTGTATGGTCAGCTTTCATGGAGTTCCTAGATGAACATTAAGTTTTATCTGAGATTACTATTATCTTTTTTTTTTTGTAATAATGACAAGAGGATTATTTTTAGTGTGTGACTGTTACTGCTACTGACTTTTCTAGTATCAAGAATATAATGAATGCATAGTTGTATATGTCTCAAGCCTTTCCTATCTATCTTTATGATTCTCTAATAATGTAGCCTCAAATATGTATAGTTAGCAGAATGTATGATGGTTGGTTCAAGCTTGAGGATGGAATTCTCTCTCGTTGTCCTTACATCACACACACTCTATTTTTTTACCCTTCCGTTTTTGTGCGTTAGTATTGGTAGCTGTCTGTGTTTGTCAGATCTGTTTTTCCAGTATATTTTCATTTCTTTGTTGTTGTTTTTTCTCTTTGTTGAGTCACTTAAATAAAAAATGATAAATAAAAAAGAGATGTTCTGCTGCAGACCTCAGTTGTACCCAGTGGTTATTTGAGTTACTGTTGCCTTTCTGTTAGCTAGAACCAGTCTGACTATTTACTAACATCTGGCTTCTACACTGCATTTCCGCCCACAGAACTGTTGCTCACTGGATATTTTCTCTTTTTCAGAAAATTTCTCTGTAAACCCTTGAGGTGGTTGTCAGTGAAAATCTCAGTAGATCAGCAGTTTCTGAAAAACTCAGAGCAGCCTGTCTGATACCATAACCAAATCACTTGAATCACCTTTCCTTCCTATTCTGATGGTCAGTTTTAACTGCAGCATATCATCTTGACTATGTCAATATGCTTAAATGCTTTGAGTTGTTGCCATTTGTTGGCTGATTACAAATTTGCATCAATGAGATGGACAGAATGCAGGCCTCCATTGAAGCTCCTTATTGGCCAAACCAACCTGATCCAGGTAATCAACAGCAGATGAGACAGAATTTCTGGAAACCACTGTTGGAGAGGAAATCGCAAAATTCCTTTGTAATGGAAATTATGGTATCAAAAACACATGACAATTTCAAATTCAATTGATTTTCTTTTTATTTAATTTTTGATTTAAAGCATAACATTAAATTGTAATTTCCTATGTTGAATTGCCAATTGCAAAAGGGTTTTTAAAACTACAAGACTGAATAGCAAATTGAACTGTCAATTGAGAATTGCACATTACTTTGACTTATGGGTAAAAAAAAAAATCCAACCACACCAGAAACATAAAAAAGACAATAAAAGAAAAACAAGCAATAACTGCAACTGCAAAAAAAACATTTTCTTAAATGAATATATTTTACTTGCATCTTGTTCAATTTCTCACTATTGACCATCAAACTAAAACTTACTTTCAAATTAAATCCATCATTTCAAGTAAAGTAAAGAATTTTAACCCCAATTAGACTAAATATTCTGCAAAGGAAACATAGTAATGAGAAACAAAATGCTCACTATAAAAAAATAAAAATTATGAAAAAAAAAAGAGTTTCAGAAAACAGATATCAACCAAGTATTAACCATGCAAAAAAAAAAATACAGGGTCTGCTGCTCCCACATTCTTTACAGGAAAAAGATATTTCACTTGTGGACTTGTTTGTACTTAGTGAGGTTACTTCTCTCAGTAAAATATGCTTTACAAAAAAAAAAGCTCTTCTCCCATGTGGATTCTCATGTGAATATCTAAGGATTTTCTATGACGGAAACTTTTACCACATTCTTCACAGGAAAAGGGCTTTTCTCCTGTGTGGACTCGTTTATGCTTAGTGAGGCTGCTTTTATCAGTAAAACTTCTTCCACATTCTTCACAGGAAAAAGGCTTTTCTCCTGTGTGGACTCGTTTGTGCTTAGTGAGGTTGCTTTTCTGAGTAAAACTTTTACCACATTCTTCACAGGAAAAAGGTTTTTCTCCTGTGTGGACTCGTTTATGCTTAGTGAGGCTGCTTTTATCAGTAAAACCTTTACCACATTCTTCACAGGAAAAGGGCTGTTCTCCTGTGTGGATTCGTTTGTGTTGAGTGAGGTTGCTTTTCTGAGTAAAACTTTTACCACATTCTTTACAGGAAAAAGGCTTTTCTCCTGTGTGGATTCGTTTGTGTTGAGTGAGGCTGCATTTCTCAGTAAAACTTGTACCACATTCTTCACAGGAAAAAGGTTTTTGTCCTGTGTGGATCATCATGTGATGCCTTAAACCTTTATCATTTGTAAAACATTTTCTACACTCTTTACAACAATGTTTCTCTACTGTTTTGATTCTTGTATTTTTTTTCAGATTTATTTCTTTTAAGTTGTTTTCAACACCAGGTTTTTCTAACATTTTCTCTGACTCAGTGTCAGACTGATCTGATCTGAGACAGCTGTCCACATTTTTGACAGTACTTCTATTCCTCCCATCTCTTTTCACTAGGTTTGTCTCTCCATCTGTAGTTGGGTTAGATTCTCCATGCCCTCTTCCTTCTTGGTTCTGACCATCAGTTGCATCAAAGCTCCAAGTTAGGAGCTGTTGACAGTGAAGATCAGCCTCATTATGGTCATTGTCCTCAGACGTAGGAGTCACCATCAAGGTATCCTTTTCCTGCTTCAGATCAAGTTGCTCCTCGTCCTGGCTGGAGTAGCCCTCCTCCTGTTGCTCTTTTATCTGTGGAGGTTCTGCATCCTTCTCTTTCACCAGAAAGTTCCTCAGGTAATATTGGGGTAGAACTACAGAGACAAACACAAAAACAACTGTTTGTGTGCATCAACACAAGTACATCCAAGGCAGTTACTTTGACCGCTTTAAACATTAGAAGCATCACAACTTGGTTAAAAAAGAACTATGGATCAATAGGTCCATAGTTCTTCATTGACTGCATGCTTTTTACACGAGTTTTTCTCATTTTATTACTTACTAAATTTCCCTACTCATTCTCTTGCGGCTCTATGGTCTTCTTTATGCTCTTTCTTTATGCTCTCTGATGCTATAACTTTGTTATAACTTCATTCTACACACAAGAGAAACAAAAATGACAAGTAAAAAGAAAACAGGGCTCTAGAGTGGGACTATTTTGGTCTCCTGGTGTGTCCTCTCTGGGATGCGCTGCAGGGAATATAAACATTTAATCATGAATGCTCATTATGTATTTGTCTTACCTAGCCATTTTGATGGTAGGCTAATATGGACGTACAGCCTATACTGCCTTCTTGTAAGGCTTTCAAGCTTTTTGCAGCCTCAGATGGATTTGTTTTTTGGTCCAATCTGGCTCTTGGAACACTTAGGCTTGCCGGCCCCTGACTTATACAGTCAATGGTAGCTGCGCACCCCCTTCCTTCCTAAGAAGCTGGAAGCCTGGCCTCATGGTTCTCTGTGTCCGAGCTGAATGTAGGATTTGGTAACCCTTTCCAAATCACTTGAACAGTTCGCCTTGTTTTGAGCTGATTGGTATAAACAAGTAGTCTATGATTCAGTACTTAAAGCTCAGTTGATCACTGACCGTGCATCGTTCTGAAATTAATCATGAACCAGGACTAGTAGGCAACAGTCAGAGTAAAAAGTATTTGACCCCTTGCTGATTTAGTTGGTTTGCACACTAATGAAGACATGATCATTCTATACTTTTAATGGTAAATGTATTCTAACACGGAGAGACAGAATATCAAATCTAAAATCCAGCATATAACTTTAAAATTTTATATTAATTTATTTGTATTTCAGTGCTGCGTTTACATGGACAAAAGTAATCAGAAAGAACGGCTGATCGGAAGAAAAATGCATCATATAAACACGCCGTTCGGAATGCTCTGCCCCGATCAAACTCGTTTGGATCAAAATTTCTTTCCGATCAAGATAGGTGGGCTATGCCGATTGTTTATCCAATCGTGTTGCATGTAAATGGTTCATTCCAATCGTGTGTCACTACTGCTCTGGTTTTACGTCACGCATAGACGTCACGAATGAAAATCTATGGAGAGAGCTGAAGGTCCGAGTTGTCAAGCGACAGCCCACCAACCTTAATGATTTAGAGAGGATATGCAAAGGAGAGTGAGCCAAAATTATCCCTGATATGTTTGCTAACCTTGTGGTTAACCACAATAAACGTTTGACGAATGTGATGCAAACAAAGTATTAAGTGCTTTTGGATAGAGGGATTAAATACCTATTTCCCCCCCAATAAAATACAATTAATATAAATTCTTTAAAAAGTTAAAGTTAAAAGTATAGAATGATCACGTCTTTATTAGTGGGCAAACCAACTAAATCAGCAAGGGATCTCCGCTGTCCGTTAAGTACAGGATGGAAAGGGTGCTCAGGATTCTGATTTTGATTTTTTTATTTGATTTGAAATGGTTTATTTCAAGCAATTAAGTAGAAATAATTCACAAAAGCAATATAGTCATCAGTTATACATTCATACAGTAACTAATCAAACTTAAGATAATTAGACATTCTCCACGATGAATACAAGTTAATTCAAAGTCCTACTCTCCATCACTGCTTCGACAGTGTCCATTTTAATTTTGCACCCGATTATAGAGCCAGACAATCTGATCAGTTTGTTCTGTCTCTCTGTGTCGCTGGCAGCTATGCCCAAAAATGAAATGGATTGTTTTCATTTCAATAATAGTTTTAGTAGTATGATTAATTTGGATTTGACACCAAACTAAGTTTTTATAATAGCTGGTCTGATTGGTTTGTTTAGAATGTAGTAGGGACTGCAAAGCGTGTCACTGCGTATACCGTCTGCACATGTTCAGTCAGTGTATTTACCAAACATTTTTGTGAACCAACCGCAACTTTTTTCTGATTTTGGGTCGATCTCCCAGCTTCGTGAAAGTTACATGGTGAGTAAAATCTCCAAACTCACACCTCAAACTTTAAGGAAACATCTGGAAACCCCCGGAATTCGATTCTACAGACTCGACTCTCTATAAAAGCATCTAGAATTATGTAAAAGAACGCAAAAATGAGCAATCACTTGTTAAAGGAGGCAAATTATTCTTTTCCTCACTTTTACAGTAAAACTACAAGAGCCAAGTTATTTTAGTTATAAAAGTTATAAAATCGGATATTTTATTTTTAAGCCATATCGCCCAGCCCGACTCTGAACTGATGCTTTATTCAACCCATCAGGACTATCAGCATATATATCGCTGAATTTTGACTGTAGCGGTGGTGCGGCGCGACGGACTATGTGTGATGTGATGCAGCGCACACAAATGTCATAGCAACCTCTTCAGATTTGTTTGTAAAAGTTGAGCGTGGGTCCGCCAGTTTTGGTCTCTAGGGAATCCGTCACGCTGACCAAGTGGTACAGACAGAGCCAATCAGAGCTGTCGACGCATCCGAAAGCAACTAAAACGTCCCGTCATTGGTCAATTAGGCCGGGAAGACGAAGACAAGATAGCCGCGCCCATAGATTAAGCGATCCACGGAGAAATACAGAAAAAGCTCAAATTCCCCGATTTCAGACAATTTTTTCATTCCTAAAGCGATTTGTCCGTAGAGATCAGGTCTTTATTTCCCAGAAGGTATGATCGGTTTGCTCAAAACCCCGGATTTCCGGGAATTCCCTGAAGACTATCATCACTGTAAATAAGACTATAATATCAATGCCTCTACTTTCCTATAGTCAATCTTCTTCAAACTTGCTGTGATATTTGTGAACATCCTTTCCAACAATAATCCTGTGAAAGTTTTGCCTCACCTTAAATGAAGCAACTTAACAAAGAGACATGACCAGATGTGCCCTTTAACGGGGAGTTTCTTCATTTCTGTTTGATTCCATTCCATGTCATCCACAACAATCCACAAAACACTCTTGTCAGTGTTAAATCTCACTTTTAGAATCTGTCTGATTTATTACATTTCAAACTAAACACGTTATTTCTGGTAGTTTATTATAGAATGGACAGACATGCAATATGAATGAATACATTCATACAAATGACAATATAGGTCTTGCAATAGCTCTCATTGATTTCGGAGCACAGTACATGTTATTTAATAATGGGTAACTGTGACATGGTTGAGATTAGCGTTTTATACCGTCGTTTCTGCTCGCTGGGCGTGTGTACCGTAAACTATGTTGTAAACGCGCACGCAAAAACGACGCTGAAGTTGGCTTCCGATTCACAGCTTCCGATTCGCGAGTGCACTAAAGGAGCATTCCACTGTTATTTTCGCACTAAGATCCCCTTTGACCAGGTCCTGTTCAAAAACCGCTGGACCTGGACTGCTCAAACCTGGATTAATTTATAATTTAGATACTAAAGAACCCAATAAACACAGTTTCTGATTTGTGAAACCAATCTCTGATTTGTGAAAACGCGAAATAGGTTGATTTTTATCGCATTTTGCGCAATGAGTCGACCTTTGCCCGGGTCCTGTTCAAAAACCGCTGGACCTGGACTGCTCAAACCTGGATTAAATTATGCATTAGATACTAAAGAACCCATTAAACACAGTATCTGATTTGTGAAAACTTCCTCTGATTTGTGAAAATGTGAAATAGGATTAATTTGATTGCATTTTGCGCATTGAGTCCACCTTTGACCGAGTCCTGTTCAAAAACCGCTGGACCTGGACTGCTCAAACCTGGATTAATTTACAATTTAGATACTAAAGAACCCAATAAACACAGTTTCTGATTTGTGAAACCAGCCTCTGATTTGTGAAAATGTGAAATAGGATTATTTTGACCGCATTTAGTGCATTCAGTCCATCTTAGACCAGGTCCTGTTCAAAAACTGCTGGACAAATCAGAGATTGGTTTCACAAATCAGAAACTGTGTTTAATGTATTTTTCAGTATCTAATGCATAATTTAATCCAGGTTTGAGCAGTCTAGGTCCAGCAGTCTTTGAACAGGACCTGGTCTAAGGTGGACTGAATGCACTAAATGTGGTCAAAATCCTCCTATTTCACATTTTCACAAATCAGAGGCTGGTTTCACAAATCAGAAACTGTGTTTAATCTACTCTTTACCATCTAAATCATAATTTAATCCAGGTTTGAGCAGTCCAGGTCCAACGGTTTTTGAACAGGACCCGGTCAAAGGTGGACTCAATGCGCAAAATGCGGTCAAAATAATCCTATTTCACATTTTCACAAATCAGAGATTGGTTTCACAAATCAGAAACTCTGTTAATGGGTTCTTTAGTATCTAAATTATAAATTAATCCAGGTTTGAGCAGTCCAGGTCCAGCGGTTTTTGAACAGGACTCGGTCAAAGGTGGACTCAATGCGCAAAATGCAATCAAATTAATCCTATTACACATTTTCACAAATCAGAGGAAGTTTTCACAAATCAGAAACTGGGTTTAATGGGTTCTTTAGTATCTAATGCATAATTTAATCCAGGTTTGAGCAGTCCAGGTCCAGCGGTTTTTGAACAGGACCCGGTCAAAGGGGATCTTAGTGCGAAAATAACAGTGGAATGCTCCTTTAGTGCACTCGCGAATCGGAAGCCAACTTCAGCGTCGTCACGCAAAAAGTAAGTGACGGGTAGCGAGACCGCACTTCCACAGATGTCGGCTCACTTGAAAGCGGTTATTTTCCTTGTAAAATTAAGTCTCGTATCTTTATTTATTTTTATGGTGGCCCTAATACTCCATCGTTTATAAAAGCAAAAATGAACTCACGTAAAGTTTGAGGCTGTGTCTGTGGATCACGGACGACCTCCAGCAGTCTGCTCTGTCGACGGAGCTCTTCCTCGTAGTGAACGCTGGTTTCTTCAAAGCGTTTGATTATTTTTTCAGCAGCATCGGTTAACACGGCGTCGATAAAATCTTTTGGAAACTCAACTGAGGACATTGTTACCGCAGCGGCCAACAAACTCACGTGAACGAACAGACAAAACGCACGAGCCACATGCTCTGAATGGACAACTGGACTGCTGCCTTTTCTTCTTCTACCACTTCTCCAAATAGTTGCTTAAAAATGGGTAACAGCGATTTACCGCCACCTAGTGGAGAAGAATATGTCACAACGTCTCAAAATGATGATCATCTTTATCATACTTTCTTTTTCACACCTCTGAAAACACCTCATTTATTTAACAGCATCCATATTACTCAAGAAAGTGCCGCTGCATCATTCCTTCTTAAGGAATTACTGGAAATAGAAGCGTCTTGAATTCTTCACCGCCAGGGGGACTGACAATCCATGCATTTACCAAATGCACCCTACATCCTACAGGTCCTGCATTAAACTAGGGTCATTACATACATAATTGAATTTGCATATTATTGGGTTGTTGGCAAAAATGTATAAAGAAATCTTCACAAGTCACATTTTTTCTTGCATGCAAAACCTTTTTTTCCTTTTGTGTGTGTTTTTTTTTGAATAAACAAAACCCCAAATTATTTTAAAATCCACCCTATTAGACACATTTAAAACACTGAATAGCATTTGCTTGAAAACAGTGTTTGCTATTTAATGATTGGTGAAACAGACAATGATGTTAGTGTTGTTTTTAGCAGGGTTAGTGGACTGTTTTTATTTGTTTATTTGCTATTTGCTGTAGATCTCTGCAGTTCATCCAGAGTGATCATGCGCCTCTTGGCTGCATCTCTGATCAATCTTATCCTTATTTGAGCTGAAAGTTAGACGCTCGGCCGGGTCTTTATAGATTTGCACAGGTCTGATCCTCCTTCCATTTCTATATTATCACTTGCACAGTGCTCCTTGGGATGTTTAGAGCTAAGGAAATCTTGGGAAATTTTGCATCCAAATCCAGATTTAAACTTCTCCACAACAGCATCTCAGACCTGCCTGGTGTGTGTTTCTTACTCTTCATGATGCTCTCTGCTCTTTAAACAGACCACTGAGACTAAGACATAGCAGGTGCATTTATATGGAGAGGTGATTACATACAGGTGGATTCAATTTATCATCATTAGTCATTTTGGTCAACATTGGATCATTCAGAGATCCTCAGTGAACATCTAGAGAGAGTTTGCTGCACTTAAAGCAAAGGGGCTGAATAATTCTGCACGCCCAATATATCAGTTTTTTTATTGTTTTATATCTTTATGTTTGAAGCCTGAAATGTCACAAGAGTTTGAAAAATTCAAGGGGGGCAAATACTTTTGCAAGGCACTCTATGAACATCATGGGAATGACCAGCTATCATATCGCTTAGGAAAGAGAAGTGCTCTGTGTCACAGAGAAGAACGTACTTTGGTCCGATATGTTCATAACCCAAAAACGAAGGCAAAAGATGTTGTGAAGATTCTGGCTGAATATGGAAAGACTCTGTCATTATCAATAGTAACAATAATAATCATGGATTAGAATTATCTGTGCTTTACCAGATGCACAAAGCGCTACCATGTGTCGCTAATTCATTCACTCCTCATTCATACTTGGTGATGACAGACGCATTGCTGCCAGTTTGCACCTTTGACCCCTTTGACCATCCCCAGGATATTCGCTGGACGCAGGGAGGGTGAGCCCAAGGACACGATGATGGTTGGCTGGGGGGAGCGGGGATTGGACTGCTGACCCTTTGATCATTGGACGACCTGCTCAACCGCCTGAGCCATTGTCACCCAATAGTAAAACAAGTACTGTACAGGGTTGGGATAAAAAGCTACTCTGCCAGGAATAAAAGCCATTACTCCAAAAGAAAAGCCAAATTAAAGTTTGCTAATGCACACAAGGATAACGACTTGACATTTGGAGACATGTCCTGTGGTCTGACTGAAAACTGAAACTAAAAATTTAACTGTTTGACCACAATGACAAGTTGAAGTCTGGGCACAAATGCACTGCTTAGTTTTTACTTGGGATGAGTACTGAACCAAATATGCATAATTTTTAGTCTTTGTCTCAAATCACAAGTCTTTTTTTTTCTCCTATCACAACTTACTTAGCTTTAACAAAAACTATCATCATCAAATAGAAACTTATAAGTAGGAAGCAACAACAGATGATCCCAACAGTCTTTAAAATGCCATTAAGCTATTGTTTATCATTGTCACCATTTTCAACAGCATACTGTTTTTCTAACCGTTTTTCAGAGTCCTGTCAGACTGATCTGACAGCTGTCCAAATTTCTGACAGTACTTCTGCTCCTCCCATCTCTTTCCAGTGGGTTTGTCTCTCCATCTGTAGTTGGTTTAGATTGTTCATGCTCTCTTCCTTCTTGGTTCTGACCATCAGTAGCATCAAAGCTCCAAGTTAGGAGCTGCTGACTGTGAAGATCAGCCTCATTATGTACATTATCCTCAAAAGTAGGAGTCAACATTAAGGTATCCTTCTCCTGCTTCAGATCAAGTTGCTCCTCATCCTGGCTGGAGTAGTCCTCCTCCTGTTGCTCTTTTACAGTGTGTTCCAAAATTATTATGCAGATTATCTATTTTTTATGATTTTTCAAAACACTCAATGCAAATGACATTCAGCATATTTTATAAGTGACTAACCATAAGAACATGTATTAAATGTTATTGAAAGAACCTCCTAAAGATAGCAGTATTTTTTCTTTTAAATAAAAACTTTCAAATGCACTCTTCCACATTATTACCCATACAGAGTACCACGACATTTGATAGATCCTAAAGAACTGAAAGTGGTCATTTGTTAAATGTGCTGCATCAAGGTCGTATTTACTGAAATCAACAGCTATTCCAATCAAAAACATCTTCATAGGTCAAGTTTCATGTCAACATAGGACCTCTTATTTTGCAGCAGCTTCACAATTCTTGCATCCATTGATCTTGTGAGTTTCTGGAGAGTTCTGCTTGTATTTCTTTGCAGGATATCAGAATAGCCTCCCAGTGCTGGTGTTTTAATGTGAACTGCCTTCCTAACTCATAGAGATTTTGCCCGAGGATAATCCAAAGGGTTGAGGTCAGGTGAGGATGAAGTCCACACCATCCTCTAAAGGGGCTGCCGAGCTCTCTCCATGTGATTTTACCACTTTCTTGCTGACATCACAACCTTGTTGGGACATGGTGGCCATCCACCAATCACACATTACTTTATCCAGAGTGTTGTTTAGGGGTGGCCGAATAGAAGGCTTACGTGCAACTTTAAGACTCTTGAGGATCTTTCATCTTGATGTTGGTGAGACTCCAGAGAAACCAGCAGCTTCAAATATGTGTTTGCTGCTTTGTAATGGTATTTTAACAGCTGCTCTCTTAATCCGGCGTATTTGTTTGGCAGAAACCTTCCTCATTTCTCCTTTATCTGAACGAACCCGTGTGTGCTCTGAATCAGCCATAAATCTTTTAATAGTACGATGATCACGCTTAAGTTTCTGTGAAATATCCAGGGTTTTCATACCTTGTTCAAGGCATTTAAGTATTTAATGCTTTTCAGCAGCAGAGAGATCCTTTTTCTTTCCCATATCGCTTGATAATGTTGGTCTGGGTAGTGGTTTTTCCTTTAATTGAGCTCACCTGGCATACAAATGATCACAGGTGTCTGAGATGTATGTCGGTGATCCAAAGATCCATTCGCCATATTTTTTGCAAAAAATCAATCGGCCCCTGATGTTTTTTTTTTTTTTTTTGGAAAGAAGTGGCTTCTTTGCTTCCTTTCTTGACACCAGGCCATCTTCCAAAAGTCTTCGCCTCGCTGTGCGTGCAGACGCGCTCACTCCTGTCTGCTGCCATTTCTGAGAAAGCTCTGCACTGGTGGTCCAGCTGAATCCTCTTTAGTCCAATTCTGGGTCTCACTGTGCCGGCCCCCAGCCCTGATAAAATACAGGGTTGTGCCACGAAGGGCATCAAAAGTAAAAATCTCTGGCAAACCAAATAAGCAAATCACATGAGGTTTTTCGCAAAGCCCCATTTTAATATGTTGCGAATTTTTCTTTAACTTCTACCTCAACCATCAAAGTAACAGCCAATTCAGACACAAACTTTGACTATTAAAGGGCATATACCATGCAAAATCAATTTTTTGATCATTTCTCACGAAAAAAACCCTCACCAAAAGCGATATTTTGATCCGTTCATGCATTTCAGTATGGAAGCATTTGTGTCTCATACATAAAAATAAAAGTCAATACCTGAAATTCTTTTTCATTTTTACAATGAAGTTGCGTTCGTTGACTCAAAAATGAAAAATAAAAAAATCAATCCACCATACTTCTTCTGTCACTTAATTAAAATGATAAAGAAAATGGTATTTGATGTTTATTTTTAAACAGTTCTCTGGTAAATGTGTAGCAAAATTAAATTAGAAATATCTCATTTGACAATTAAAAAGGATTAACAGAAATGTTTTTTCATTTTCACAATTTAACTGCATTAATTGATTCAAAAACAAAATAAATCAATCCTCCAAAATGCTTTTTCATTTTTTACTTTAACAAAGCTTATTCTATGCCGTAAATGAAGAGATAATGCAAAGAGGGGATTGCATTTTCGTTTTTGCATTCACAGTGCAAAAAGTGTTGCATAATGCATTTCCAGACAACAGTTGGGGGGGGGGTTGCTGCACAGTGGCGCAGTGGTTAGCGCTAGCACAATTGATTCATCCGTGCACCCGGTTTACTAATCTGTGTACATGGTTTAGTAATCCGTGCGCACGGTTTATCCGACTTTTTAGTTCTTTTTTTTCAACCACTGGCACCTGGATGGCTCAATACATTTTATTGTACGAGCAAGAAAATTTGTTTTTTATTCCAAATGCCAAAATCCCAGTAGGAAGGCATATACAAACTGTTTTGTTGTCACAGTCATGTTTTTTTTCTGTACTATGCTGGACAACTGCTTTGACTCTTGGCTGACAAATAAAATTGTTCCATTTTTCTTTCTATTTAGTTTCAGTTATTATTAAGACATGTTTTGAAAAATTACGAGTTTTGTAAAACTTGTTTTTAAAATTCAAATAAAACTAATAATTTTTTTTTGTTTGATGGCTTACCAAATGTCTGACTTTGTTATAGTTCTTTGAAAATTATTGTTCTCAACTGACATCTGTGGATGTTATTAACATGTTTTAGTTATTAATGTTTTGAAAAGTTATAAGATTATTTGTATTTTGTATTAAAATGTATACTTTTTTTTATTAAGATGATGAAACAAATGTCTGATTATGTTAGAATTAAAATAGGATCTCCAGCTACACAGGAAAAAGAGAGAAAGAACAGATGACAACAACAATAACAATAACAATAACAATAACAATAGTAATAATAATAACAATAATAATGATAATAATAATAATAAATACGAGACCGCGCGCCTACTAGAGACAGTGACAGGCGCGGAGGGAGAAGGAGAGAACAGTCTGAAAGAAAGAAGGAAAGTTTGAACACAGGACTAGCAGAAAAAGTAAATTATCAGCAAAGATGAATGTGTTTAATGTGTTTATTATAGTTCCAATCACGGACCATATGCTGAACTAAAAAAAAAAAAAGTGTGGTGATGCGGTGATGACATCACCGCGGTGATGCGGTGATGCGGTCATCGTCACAGCCCTACCTGTGGGTGATGCTAAAAGAGAAACAGTGATTGAAGAGGTTTATCTGGGGTGGTGAAAACGATTATAGACCAAAGTCTAAATGCAAACCCATAATTTAAATAGCAGTAAACAGAGTCTTAAAATAAACAAATAAATAAAAACAACTGTTTCACACAAAGGTATTTGGAACATTTTACAAAATCTACCGCAGTAAAATCAATAAAGTGGTTTTGAAGTTTTATGACAAAACATACAGTTTTAAAAAGGGTATCAATTATAGATTCAAATACGTCAGCTCTTTGATATATTATTAGGTTTGATCATTTTTTAATCCATGAATACTGCTATCTTCTTAGTTTTTTGTTGCAATTCTTTTTTCTTCTTCTTTTTGTTGCAATTCTTTGTTTTCTTCTTGGAAGTATTTGATGTCTAAAAACTAACCCTCACAGAGTTGGTTTTGTGTATTTGTAACGATTCATTTTACCAACATTTTTTTTCGTTTCATAATTTGTGGTTGATGAAAAGATTTATAACAGCTTTTGGTTTGTTTTGAATTATCCAATTCACTGACCTGAAATTGATCCAGGAAACCTTTAGCCACAAATTCAACCAATGTGACTGACGTTTTTTGGATTCTTTGGATTTCTTACAAGTTAATTAAGTGTAAAATGTGTAAGTGTAAATTAAACTAAGCAGTGCAATTTTAATGACAAATACATTATTAGACCATTCTATCAGACTGTATGGTCACGTCTTTGCAAAATTCAAAGTGTTTCCACACATTAGACTGTAATGATGGCTTGATATTTTTTTCATGCTGTCATCACATGTGCGTTGTCCACTGTAATGCACTTAGTCGTTTTAAGTTATAGTGCCTCATTCCAAATGGTATTTTCCTAAATTAATTATAATTGATTTATCTCATTTTAAGAAAATATAATGGCATAAGTCAACTCAATTAACAACTTTCCTCAGACAAATTGATCTGGTTGGATAGGAATATAAATCAATTAGGTCAATTTATTGTTACACCCCTTTGTGTTGTAGTTTTCAACATCTCTGTGAAATTCATGTCCAACTTTTTTTTTTTCCTCTGAGGGTGTAGATCTTTTTTGTGTCCACTGGGTGTCGCTGTCCCACCACGCAGCCCTTACTGAAGGCAGGCAGACCTGACCATTTGGCTTGCAGCTTCGGGTCAGGTGCAAAAGAATGGATGACTGGCTTTCGAGCCGGCATCCTCCTTGCTGATTGGACAGGAAGGTGTGGGAGAAAAAGAGGCTGAGCGGAGCCGCCGGCAGCAGTTTATCCTCCCTCAGTCCCCGCTGACTCTGCCGGTTCTGCTGAAACTGAGATGTGACTGCTCACCGGAGGAAGGCAGACCATCATTCCGTGGGATTTTTTTCTTTCTTTTCTTTTCTTTTCCTCTCAGCCCGATGATGGGGAAGGACAGGCGAGGAGTCATGCCGGGTTGTGCTTGGGTTGTGATTCTTGTCTGTGTGATTCCCTCTGTGTCTGCAGTGGAAGGTAGGTGGACATTTGTTCTAATGTGTGATCAAAGTGTGTATGGAGGTTTGCAAGCTTCACCTAAGTTTGTTTAACTTTGAGTGCATAAACTTAAAGTAAGGTGACACATATGGAGCATTATTAAACTTCTGATTTACACCCATTTTCTTTCACTTCTTATGGACTGTCAAAGGCTGGGATCATGTCTTGTCCTTGTCTTGTGGACTTTTCTATATAACAGTGTTTATGTGCTGTCAAACATGTGTTTCCCCTTCCACTCTGTTATCACCGGGTCTGCTGAAGCAGCCAAGCGAATAATAATTATAGCTCACAGGTGCTCCATGGCTCCATGCTCCCCCTCCCCAACATCACCTCTTGCTCCACCTGCTGTTTCCCCAGAAGCCGGCTCTTTTATTTTTTTTTTTCCATCACCTTCTGCCTCTTTTGTTGCACGCCTCTATATGATCCCCCGCTACTCTCAGAGCCCCCACTGCTCCTGCAAACCCCTCATCCCTGTTGCTGCTGCTCCCCACCCAGCGTGTTATTGTTGCCTCTCTTCCAAGCATCCTCTTTGTTTTAGCTCTCTTCTCAGGTGCTCCTGAGTACCCCCCCCCCCCCCCCCCACACACACACACAGACGCATCCCATCCCTGCCTGTTTGGTTGCCACTTCAAACATGTGCCTTCCTGCTATCACAGAAAACTGCTCCCCTTCTTGCAATTGCACCACAAGCAGGGGTTTCAACCCCCTCCCCCCATATTACTTTTACCCCCCCCCCCCGTCCTTGTATCTCGCTTCTGCAGCTGCTCAGGCTTCACACACCTTCTCAAGACTGACTGACCTCTTGTTTCTTCCTGTTTTTTACCCCGAGCAAACATCTTCTTTCCCAGCTTTCAAACAAGTACCCCTCCTTTGATTCTTTTGCAGACTCTCTTGTTTTGCCAGCTGCACCCCCCCCCAACTCACTGCTGCTGTTGCTTGTGGAAGCACTAGATTAGTCTGCTGCTGCGTTTTAATGGTGCGTGTAATGACGGGCCCCGTGCCGAGACTCGCCCATTATGAAACATGTAAATTCAGTGAAGGGGCAGCTCTGCGTTGATTAAACAGAATGCCGTTTCAGTCTATGTGTTTGTGTGGATGTTTTTTGGACAGACAGAGAACTGGGTGGTTTAGTCAGGAAAAGGGAGTGGGTGTGGAGAAGGGAGTAAGGGAGGTGGGGTATTACAGGTACAGTGTGGGTGGTAGGTAGCTTTGTTGTTGCAGTGTTTTATTTTCATGGTAAGTAGGCACCTAATGAACTGATACATAAGCTGATCAGGGTCTGTAAAACAGACTCTTGGCCGACACGTTCATGGAACATTTTTTACTGTTCCCAGATCCGGACCACATTTACTTGGCTCATACAGTACTAGAACACTTGACATTAGTGCCCATCAAGAACAAGAACACCCCAAAAAGTGTTGACCTTCTGTGATCAAAACTTTTTTTCCCTGTTCCTGAAATAAGAAGAACATAAAGAAAAGCACAAATTACATTTTTAATTCACTCTACAGCTCTTTCAAAATATATTCTTATCTTTATTAATGGAAAGGACTGAGCTGCTTTCAGTGGGAAAAAATATAAAATAACTGATTATTCATTTTTGAAATCAAGGGAACTTTTTTTGCTTTTAAGTTATCAAAGTCCTTTTTAAGCTTTATTCTGGCAGGGTTAGCAACCCCTTTAGCATTTTTGGTACTACCCCAGGGGTGACTGCTTCTAAGCTTCCTGGTCGACCTTTTTCTGTACACCTTGTTTTTTTCAGATTTATATTAACTTCATATATTGTGGGGTGCCTCAGGGCTCACTTTTAGATCCCATTTAGTTTTCTCTTTACATGCTGCAATTGAGATACACCATTGGTGGGTTTAAAGGTGTCTCATTTTATTTGAATGCAGATGAACTTTAGCTGTATATTTTTTCAACATTGATGGTGCTGAAAGTCTTATTGTGCTGTTCAATTGTTTGTCAGCAGGCAACAAATGTTTGACTAAACATCTGAAGCTACAGACAAACTTGACAATTGGCATGCGTTCAAGAATGCGCTAAATACGTGTTTCTTGAACGCATGTTTAGCCTATGGTGTTCATACTGGACAAGCCGGGAGGGGCTTCTTTTTTTACAGTTTACTAGCACATGTCCACCACCTACAGTTGGAAGAGGCTTGGTGCAAAATGCCAAAGCGGTGCAAATCTT
This sequence comes from Oryzias curvinotus, assembly GCA_023969325.1. Taxonomy (NCBI): domain Eukaryota; kingdom Metazoa; phylum Chordata; class Actinopteri; order Beloniformes; family Adrianichthyidae; genus Oryzias; species Oryzias curvinotus. Next base: position 9,520,121 of record CM043709.1, read on the forward strand.
GTGAATCTTGCTTCAGGCTTTTTCTTTCGCAGCTCTATTTTGATATATATGAAATATTTATTGACATTTCTCCTACATGAACAATTTGCAAACATTTGGTACTTTTGTCAATTAAAGGGGGCACCATCTATTTGTCACTATCGAATCAGAGTCTCTGATTGGTTAAAGTTCAACCTGGTTTAACATTTTTAATGCGCACGTGTTTTCTACAAAGAGCTTGAAACATAAAGACGTATCAACAAAAATTGACATTATTCGTGCTTACTTTCACTTATATATCTGGTTTCATCTGATCTGAACAAAACCTAAAATCAAATCAGTGTGTCCACCTTTTATTCAGTGCTTTTACCGTTGATGCCACTCACATTATATGACAAATATTAGCATTGAGGAAAGCCTTCAGCATTTGGTTCCTCACCTCCTGGATTAACTTTGTGACTTTGTGGGATTTGTGGCAACAGCATCACTGAGAGGTTATCCAAAAAAAAAAAAACATTTGTCATCAAATTCAGCTGGTTGAACCCCAGGTTACATGAGTCCTCTGGCACTGATAAGCGTATAAAAACATTTATAAGCTGATAAATGACAGAAAGCAGCATTTGTAAACACCATGCAAGTTCTGCACATACTATACACATACTTTCATTGTGTAATGCTTGACCCAAATTTCTCATCCTGCTGAAGAACCGTGGCCAAATTTGAATGTAAACTAAGTTTACAATTTAAAATCGAATTCCAAAAATGCTTTATTATTGCTTAATTAATATTTTTAGTCGATCAGCCAGAGGATAATATTATTATTTGAGCTTAAATATATGTTTGTGCATTCAAAACTTGATGCCTGACAACTGACTTTGACATAGCTTTTTTTACATTGATCTTTTTCTTAAATATTGGTGATTTGTGGATCTAATTTGCTTATGCTTGTTAGTGTTTAAAGTATATTTCTCTGAATTATGTATTGTTTACAATATTTAACCATAAACCTCTCAAGTCTTTGTTAACTTGGCAAATGCATGAAATTTGTCCTTACATAAAACAGAAAATTTAAGCAAACTTTACTGTCTGCTTTTGGGGAAAACTTGGTATTTTTAACATGATTTTTTTTCAACATTATTACTTTAAAAGTCGGTGCAAAGCCTTCAATGGATAGTAGTTGGTATTAAAGCTCCATGTTTCCCAAAGAAGCCCCGGGAGAGTGCCAGAGTCATCTGTATCAAATGCAAAGTCAGCAGTAGATTCCAGCACTGAATCTGCTGATTTGTGTCAGAGCGGAGTCTCGAAGGATCAGGGAGTTAAACTGTTGTCATGCAAGACCTTACATTGGATGCTATATTTAGACATGATAAATTGGTCTTCATTGTTTTCCGACCAGTGACAATACATACACTCCAAGACTCATTTAAGCTCCTTCACATAAACTAATCCAGGCTTTCTTCTCCTAAGCCTGAACACAAGTGTTATTGTGTGACATGCTGCAAGTTCTAGATCTAGGTTTGGATGTTGGCATGACAAGCTGTAATTTGTGATTGCATCCACTGTGTGCTTGTGGTTTCATGAGCACTGAAATGATCTCCTGGGCTGGGGAATCACACCCTTAATTCGAATGGATATGCATAAAACACATGGCCTGCCACACTGCTAGCACTCACACATGTGTGCTGCTTCAAAGATGCAACTTTTTATATTTATCTGCTTTCAGGTTGTTATAGTGACACATGCACATTTGAATTGGTACCATATTTTTTATTAGATGCAGGACATTACGGGGCAGTTATAGATCAGTCTGTGTTATATTAAACACTTCTCTTAACGCTAGCAGGATATTAGATTTCAGAATTTGTTTTATTGGTTCAGGATGATGTGGAAAAGAATGTACACTTTGTGTATGCAGAGGTCTGTCTCGGTTTTATAATGTGAAAAGGTTTGAATTTTCACAACCAAACCAAGTTAGTTTTAGAACATTAAGATGGTTTGGATAACTTTTCTGCTACTGAGATTTAGAAGTAGTAAGAAACTGCTAAACTGAAGAGTTAAGTCTGACATCAAAACTTTGTGGTTCCTTTGGTAAGAAATAAGGATGCAGAAGACTTGGCAGTGTTTAACTTGAGCTGGTAAAAGTTGACAGTTATTTGGGAAACTGCATCTTCATATTCATTTCTGGTCTGGAATGGATTCAGGCTAATGTGCTATATGATATACAGGAGTGTCTGCCAAATAGCCAATGCAGTCTTAAACTGTTAAATATCTTATTGACAAATGATCTACTTTTAAAATGTCTGTGGCAGATTTCCACATTAACATGATAGCACTTAGAGAGGCCGTGCCATGCTTTAAAAGACAATCTAATCCTGATCACTAATATCTTCACGTCTTTCTCTTTTTAACAGTTTTGGCCCCTGTTATATCAAGTATCTGCTGATGTTACCTCTATCCATATTGGCCATTTTATTAACCAGTACTGTGCATTAGTGGATTCCATTGTTTTCTCAGTACACAGAAAACAGGCCAATGGGAAAGGTTTTGTAAACAGAGAAATCATAAAGGGCTGTAGGTTACAGCTGTATCCCCTGATACAGACCACTAGAATGTAGTTTTTGTTTATCTTTGGTGTTCAGTAAATGTAGAACATTATTGATAGAAGCAAACTTAGGCCTCAAACCTGTACCTGTTTTATACGCACTGTCTCAAACACAGACTTTTGGACAGTTTAATCCCACCTTAACTGAAAAAAGCAACTTCACGTCTAGCACCTTCAAAGTTAGTTTTGTTTTGAGTGGTGTTTTTGGGTGTGTGTCCTTGTTGTAGAGAGAAAAAAGCATTCACATACGCATTTCTGACTGGGAAAAATAAACTGTATCCACTGCTACTTGGTATATCCTTTGGATAAAGAATTGATTCTATTCTCCTTTAAAGACAAAACAAACTAACCCTATATTAAAAACACCCGGAAGTTGTGGTTTTACTCCTTCTAAGCACGTCAACAGAAATACCTGTAATTTTAAATGACAGACAACAAACTTTGCTACGTTTAGTTATAATTAAGATTTGGAAAAAAATATCTACAGCAAGCAGAAAAATGAAACACGGTTGGACAATTACAAAAAAATGCATAGATTATCTTGAGGTGCAGCAAATATTATCTCACACTACAGAAAAGGAACAAATGTGATTCGGATATTTTAACATTCAGGAAGATGACAACAAATGAGCAAGATAACAAGAAAGAGTTGATTAACATTTTTTTTTGCTTCAGACACAGTTCAAAATGTTCAAAATATCGTCTCATGCTCAGTTTAAAATATTCTTCTTACCTTGCTGTTTTCCATATTTTACATCATACATAGACCTGCTCCTTACAGAGTTTTCTTTTTTGCTCTTTTAATTAAACTTTCTGAACATGCCACGCATTGAACAATAAAGCCGGTATACGGCAGCAGAAGGGTGCAACAAGTTCTACTCTTATTTTCTTTGAGCTAGAAGTTAAAACAAGCATTCCTTTTTATGACGACTAACTTAATTTGTGACATTGACGATCAAAGTAACAAGTTTTGTAAGGTTGTGTTTTTTACTGCAGTTTTTAGATGTTAGTGGTTGGAATTTGATGTAAACAATATGAAAGATTGGCAGACTGTTTAAAAATTGTTATAGTATATACTCTAAATACTACTAAAGTTGACCATAAAAATGTCTTGAGATAAATCTTTCTTCTGTTATGGAAACCTGACCAGAGACACAACTGCAACACACTAAAGCAAATGCAATAGAAAACTCTTGAACTTTTGAATTTACAACAAGGAATTGACATTTTGAAGCTGTGGTGAGTTTTGCAGATTGTCCTACAGGAATGGAAGGAAATGTTTTAAAAACCTTGAAGAGGAGCCAGTGTTATATGTAGGAGTGGCTCACTTGTCTGACTGGAGACATAAGGAGACACAGAGACGTCATTCCCTAGATAGCCTTGTAAATGAGCCAGAGCTATCTGCTGAAACTTAGTGAAGGCCACTAGAGGAGGGTACAAAATTCACAGTAATAGTTCCTCAAGAAAGAACTTCTGATAAAATGCAAAAGAACTGTGTTCATGCAAGTTTTTTGGGTGCCGTAGTCCCTAAAGGTACTGGTGGAAACACAGTCTGTAGTGATTGGTACTTATAAAAAAACAAAAAGAAACTTGAGCGCATTTGAATATGTACCAATGCCTTTTAAAAATGTCAACAATTTGTAAATTCAAAGTTGTTTCAAGGGGACCAATTAGCATAAAAACTACTTTCGTTGCAGTTTTAATTACAAGCATTTGTTTTGAGATTGACATGGCTGACATATTTCAAAAAGCATCAGTTCAATTTATCTTCATGAAAGCTCACTGCAGTGTGCATCATTCACACAAACTCTACTAGTTATTTGCATAACAAACCAGCCTAAATACATTATATTTCTCTGATTTGAAACTACAATTGAGACTATTAGAGAACAGAGAGCTGGTGGGCATAAAGAAATAAAAAGAATCCTTTGTTTTTACTTAAATTCCCTCTTTTCCTTTCACAGGGATCCATTATACTGTCACTTCATCTAATTTGCAGCTTCAAAGAGTCGCATCAATGCCGGGCTGAGCGAGACAGACAGCAATGGCATGCTTCTTGAGTTGCGCTGTTTTCCATATCGATTCTCTTTTTCACTTTGTGAGTCAAGTGTTGGCATTCATTACCTTTGTTTTGCACAAAGACTGAATCATTTTATCATTATCCTGAGGTAGAATTAACCAATGAAAAAAATACTCGCAGTTAATTAGGCCTTACGAAAAGTGTCAGAGTGCACCCTTTTATTTTGTTTTAAGGTGCTAAGATTGCTGAGAGAGAAAAATGACAAAAACGTTCTTAACGTTTAATCCAATAACAATCAGTTAAAAAAAGTCTCAGTTTGGAAAACTATATGGAGTCAACCATAAAACAATATATGGGCAAGATACTCTTTTTTTCTTATTCATTGTTCTTTCTTCTTTTGTTCATGTTTGCAATAAAGTCAACAGTGTATATTTTTTTACTTTGGCTGGACTAGCAGGTCTTTTATATCCTTTTTGCACAGTGCATGTCGGGCAGTGCAGTTTTGTATTATAGCCCAGCATATGATTGAACATAATGGCCCATTATTTATTTGCTGCTTCTGAGTAGGCCCTCTGCCATGCTCTTCAAGGCTCTTGCTGTGGGCATATGGCTTCACAAATAGTCATGCTGGAAATTGTGGACTGCTGTTACAGTCGTAGTGGGGAAAAGGGGAGAGGGCAACGCTTACTTTGTTTTACCTTGAAGAGGTTGTGGGCCTTTTCAAACATTTTAGAAAAAGAGATATGGCGTTTATTGTTATTGCACATCCCCGTTTTGAGCTGATGTTGATGTTTTCAAGATTATTGTTGTACAATTACAGTAAAAGTGAGGAGAGAAAAAAATATTACCTTGTTATTAGAATACTACGTGCCTTTGTTGATGTCATAGGGGTAAAAAACTACAATATGTTCTAGATTATTTTTCCAGATTCCCACATTTTCACAGATAAGATGTTGGTAAGGCCAAAGAGCTGCTGAAATCTTGCTGACATACTTTCATTTAAAAAGCTGTGTCACAAGGCCAAGGTTTCCACCAACAGAACAGTCTCTGATCCCTGTTTGAAGTATGTTCTATGTTTGTTTATAACCATTTTGCTCTTGCTCAGGTTCATCCACACTCGTTTTTTGCAGCTTCTGTTGTGTTTGTTTTTAAGCAGTTCCAGCAGAGCGCTGAACATTAGTCGCCTCTGCTCTCCTCAAAGCAAAAAAATGATGTCTGGGAAAATGTCACACAAACTCAGGATATGTTTGAATCATGATCTCACATAATTTTTGTTTTATTCTTTTCAAGCTTCTATTCAAGGGATATTTATAATATGTACAAATATTGCATGCCAGAATAGGTGGGGTGTACAGTTTTATATGTTTAAAATTTCTTTCTTTTTCATTTTGTTTAAATGCAGATTTATAAACAGCATTTGATTGCCGACTATTGGACCCATTAGTAGTTGTAAAGATATGTCTAAGAAGGTATTTGTCTTTAAAACGTCCATTTGTAAACTTTTTTGGCCAGATTGAGTGAGGACTACTATGTTTTTCTCTTGTTTGTTTTGCTCTGTATTTGAGAAACTATGACCATTTGTCTTCTTCTTTGCCAGAATTTCTACTGCTGCTCAATGCCTCTCATATTTTTACTCAAGGTTTGTTTTTGCTTTGTTTTTTTCATTTTAACATTCATCTTTCCACTAAACTTGGAAAATATCACAGCATTTTTCAAGTTTTCTCTTTCAGCTGCGTTACATATGCCCCTGCTCAAATATAAAGGAGGTACTGTATCTCCTCGTTGTTCCAGATTTTATTACAAGCTCATAGTTTTTAATGTTTTTCACAGCTAAAAAGTCCCTCTTTGCTCCACCACAGGATAAGTTGCATTTGCTTAAGACATGCACCAAATTCCAATTTTATCTTTCATGCATTCGTTCCTAAATACTTCTCAACACACTTTGAACTCCTGAGCAACCAGTATATCAATATGAGGCTTACGTGAACCATGACTTTGCTCGGTGTATGTGTTAGTGAGGAGATTAGCACAAAACTTAAACTTAAAGTGGTAGTTTCTTGGCTGCAGTTAGGGTAGTCTAACCTCATGATATGCTGTGTTGAAAATGACCTAATCCAGAATAAAGTCTATTATGGACCATGAAGGTAGAAGAGAAACACTAGAGTAGCAGGTGAATATTTAGTATTCTAGAATTCCTTTTGTGCTTTTTAAAATACTGTTTTCTTGTTTTTTTATTATAGAAACAGCTGCTGTTCTCAGTTTGTGTGAGTCTATCGAATAATCCGTTTCTAATCTTTTGCTCCCCTGAAGTTTGGTCTATATTAGGATAGAGCCTCACGCAGGCTTTGTGTAATGCTTCAAAAAAAGTTACAACCAAAGCTTAAGCTTTTTCTTTCTTTGATTTCAAGAGCAACAAAGATGAAGAGGATCAGCGTCATGGCAGATGGATAGAAAACCTCCCTTACTCTGCTGAGTTGGACTAATAAAGAGAATGCATTTTTGAAGCAGTTGGATTTTGCTGTACAGTTCAGTATTGTTGCAGGTGTCAGCATTCATTGCATGGTGCATTTGGAGCCCGTGAATTTAGACCTTGTTTTCCAACATTTAGGAGCAGCTCCAATTAAAAAGAGTGTTTGTTGAAATTGTAAAAATAGGGTCGTGGTCTTACGAAAAGAGCCAAGTTTGAGCCAAGTAAGTACTTTGTTGGTAGACATAATTTGGTCATCTCTTGGTTATCTTTTTAGATTGCATAAGATTTGTAACCAAGACAGAAAAAGTCACTAATTTGAATGAAAGGATTTATGGATTTAGCTCCACACCTGTCAGGTGGATTCCAGGGCACCAAGCTTTTCTATGCTAGCCAGTGTTAAAAAAAACATTTTTGGGTACTCCTGCAATGTGCTTTTTAAGATGATTCTGTTGTAAATCCTCTAAATCACAAGAGTGAAAGCGGAGAAAAATATATGTAATACTAATGCCAACATTCTCAACCCACAATTTATTTGAGGATTTACTTTTTGTTAGTTATAGAGACTTTTCTAACAGAGTATCAATTTCCTGACTTATAGTACATTTCTTTAGCTTTGGCCACATAGCACGCTCAGATCTCTCCTGAAATAGTTTGTTGGTTGAAACGCCACCATTTGATGAAAAAAAACATCTGCAAGATGCAGGAAGTAGGTCCGACGAGTGATAGAAGCAGGGCTTTTGCTGAGGTGAGGACAATGGATGAAGGCAACGGTTGCACTTTAGTCCTCAGGGTCGGCATTGGAGAAGATGAGGGAGCATCAGTGTGACAGCTGGTCAAACTGTGTGCGTCTGTGTGAATGCATTCAAGTAAAGCAATTCAGTTGACTAGACAGCAGCACTTGACTTCAACGACCCCCATGAGCACACACAGTGGCACGCACTTCACACTTAGATAAACGTCATCTTCAAGGCGCAGATGATGAGTGCAGCTGCGATCAAAGTGACATGAATATGAGCACCGGCTGGAGGCTGGAAATGAAGATAAATGTTATATCTTTGCAGATTTTTTTTTCTTAGTTCTGGCTGTTCCTTTGATTTAAATAAGCTCAGTTTAAGATGTTGTGTATTCTTCCATCCCTAAACCATTCATGACAACTTGTTTTTTTAGGGTTTTTTTAAAGAAAGAAGGAGATATTTTTAACCTTTTGTAACTTTTAAGAATACGGTCCTACCACTAATCTTTTAGGAACCCTTAACCTGAGCTTACTGACTAATGCTAAGCATATGCTAATGTTTACCAAAACACATCATTGGAGAAAAGAAATAGATATGTTAATCTTTAGATAAAAAAACTCATATAGTTATTTCTGAGAAACCATCATAAAATTCCTACTATCAGCCGGTTTATGTTGATTGCGTAAGAACTTTACTACTGTTGCATATCAGTGCAAACCAAAGAGTTACAGTAATTGAAATAAAGGAAACACTGGAGCTAAAGCTCCGGTGTTAAAGGGTTGATTAAATACAAACAGGGATCTAAAATTGTAGAAAGTTGTGTGACTATTTCAAAAAAAATGTTTTGTTTACAAAATGCATTCAAAAATGTATCGAATTGTTTCTGAGTATTTCTTTATTCAAATAATTGTGAATCCGGAGCAGTCAGAAAAATACTGTTTGAAAAAGCTTAGCTATGATGTAAAAGAAACTATCGGCTCCCTGCTCCGCTCCATTCTATTGCTCGCCATTTTTGTTGCATCGCTAATATTAAGTTGGGGGTGTGAGGGGCTGTAAGTTAGCGGGAGAGAGAGTAAACAGATAGCTCTCAGATATGGATACAGTCCTAGAAAACAACACAGTTATTTCTTTTTATTTTGGATAAAAATTGCATAGTCACATTTAAAAGACCACTGGGAATGCTTTTGCAATAGATCACAAGTTGGGTGGGACTTTAAAGAGGATCGAGGTTGACAACATTTTGGTTACTACTTGCTTATATGGATGCATACAAGGCTGTACAAGTATCTATGCATGAGTCGCAGATGCTTCATTCTCAGCTAGTATTAAGATGGTGCTCTAAACAGATCCACTTGCTGATAGATTAGGACTATCAGGGAAGAAACAAGAGAGACCTGGTGGTTATCTGTTACCACCACTTGTTCAGTTTGCCTTACTTGAGCCTTCTGTGTAGAAACAAAGACCCGTGCATGTATTAAATGTTGTGTGTTTATAGAATACAAATTAGTTTGGCGGAAAGCCTATCAGAGCAGCAGGAAGGACTATCTAAAATCATGCTTGGTGTTGGTTTATACTCTGCATTGTGTCTTTGTGTCACTTCACTTCAGGTTACGGTTTCCAATCATCACAACCACTTCATTTTTATTTTGTCAGATTGTTTGCCTCTTTTTCACTTAGTTCAGGTTTCCAATTTTTGTTTTGTCATGGACGAGTCTATTAATGAAAATGTTTGAGTTTTCAATGTAAGTCGTGATGTTCCCTGCAAGTAGGTTGCCTCTGCTGACTTTTTTCATTTCCAGAATGGTGCATTCAACCTATGATATTTATAGGTCTATTTATTTTTATTACATAGCTGCTTGATGTTTATTTTGTAAAAGTTCTTCCTGAACTGAGATATTGGTGACACAAATTTCCTTTAAATTGCTTAAACATGTCTTGGGAAAATGCCTTAAAAACGCTCCACAACCAGCATATTTGTGTCAGCTCTGTCACATTCTTAAAGGTTAATTTTTTTTTTCTGGAAAGTGAAGAAGAATATTTAGTTTACTGTTGGTGATAGAGCTTTGTCAGATTTGATATAAAACTGATTTATCACCACTGTTGGAAGTAATTCATTACAAAAGTAATTTGTTTATAACTTAAGCAAACATTTAAATTATGTTTAAATAACCTAAATTGTGTTTATCTTAAAAATCCAAATTCAATCTAATTTACAATTTCTGACAACTAGTCTGGAACACATGAAACAACATGAAATGTTCTTCTATAATTGTAGCTGTTTAAGTACATTAAACTCACAACCTGAGGCAGTAATCTGGATGTAGTTCTTATATCTTCAAACAAATACCATCTTTTTTTTCTGTGTTTGAAAATATTGGCTCTGATTGGCACGTCATTCATTGCAATTTTAAGAAAATGATATGTAAAGTTAAGGTTCAATTTTAGTAAAAAATGGACAAGTAATCTGTAATGTGTAACAGTATGTAAGTAACTTTGCACAACACTGTTTCTCCCTGCCTGAAAGGAGAACAATGAAGATAACAATAATCATTGACAAGAGCTTGAAGCTTGACTTACACGGGAAAATATATGAAAAAATAGGAAGGGTTCCACAAATGGTGGACAAAATAAAAGATAAGAACATGTTTGAGCTAGACAACTGTTTAGAAAACAAGGTTAGCATCAACCATTTCCAGCTGAAATGTAAGATAAAATTGTCTCTTTGTTTCACAATGACAACCTTGGATGTTTAACACTAATATTCCCTCTAAAATAATCAACCATTCTCTTTTTCCAGTCTGCAGCCAATCAACATGCCGTCAACCCAATTAGTTTACAGGTCTGTGCTTCATTTCTCCCCTTCAGATTTTATGATGTTTGCAGCCAATTGAATTGCAAAACGCTAGCTGTCGAATCACCTGCTCTTCAAAATCACTTGAAATTGATTTTTTAAATATTTATTCAACACAGTACATAAACTTGGAAGCAACAAGCTCCACTGCAATTTGTTTTTTTTTTATATTGTGCTTTTATTTGCCATCATTTATCTATGCAAAATGACCACATGTATTCATCTGAATATAAATATTTCTTAAGAAACATAAAGTGATACAAAACATCAAGGCTTACAAACATCTGCTGCATCTATAGAGCTTAGTTAACTTTGCAACTATGAAGAAAAAGTCATTCAAATGGAGTTTTTTACCTGTCTGCTTCAACAGTAAATGCCAAATTTTCCATTTGTTCTGAACAACTCCTTGGTTTAGCGAAGTGACATGGAAATTACTTATTTTTTTATCACACGTTATATATTAATGTACTATTTTAAACTAAAATGTCATTTAAATTTAGCGTACAAGACCTGGAACAATCCAGTGTCTACATTTATAAAGGAGAGTTAGGTTACATTAAAAAATGATCCTGATCTCTCGTTTACAGAAAAGAACAGGTGCAGAAAATCTCACTGATATTACTTTAAAAGAACGTTGAGGAAATATCGATTTAAAATTGGTTTTCTTTCTTTTGTCATTTTGGCAAGATGGCGAACGGGTCCGAATTATTTTCCACAAAAGTAAAGGAGGTTAAAAAATAAGGTGAACATAAGGGATGAAAAACATAAAGGACGTGGTTGGGTGCAAACTTTAGAAATTAGACCATTTTGTTTGTCTATGCCAGAAAGGTCGGTCAGGTCTTCTCAAAGTGTGTTCTTTCTTTTCTTCTGCTTCTTACTGAGCAGGGAACCCATTATTTTTATTTTTTTCATCATTGTTGATTTTAACACAGAGAACATGTCCATTGTGTTGTCATGAATAACTATCAAACAAAATAATGTGAGGGTCATTTTTTTGTTGATAGGCTGACAGCTGGGTTCTCCTGGCATAAATTGACTTTGTGAAAATGAAGAAATGTCTTAACTAACCGGTGAAGCATTTTCAAATTTGATTGGCTGACATAAAGCGGTCTGCTGATTGGTTGGTGAAGGGAGAAGGTGGTGATTGGGTGATCAACTGAGACTGTGTCTAAAGTCTGAGGTTGTAACTTGACTTTGTTTTAGTAGATCTCTGTGTATGTGAAAGCTTTGTTAGAGTGTATGTGTTGTGTTCTTTCAAAGAAAGAAAACAGTTTTGCAAGTATTACAACCTTTTTAGAGCTATATTTTTTTTATACATACTCAAATATTTTAAACAAGGACACATTGGGATTGCAAAAGCACAAAACAAGTCTGCACTCTTTTTTTTTTTTTTTTTTTTTTTTTACAGTTTTACAAACTTTCTTTTTTTTACCCATGTGAATATTTTACAACTGCAAAATACTTTTGATGAGAATAGAATTAATACTATCAAGGTATTTTGCAACATAATGTGCCAAAATGTACTACCTAGTGAGAGCAGAATTCTTGTGGTCACGGGTCAGGGTCTTTTAACAAGATAATGACCCAAAACGCAAAAGGCTGAAAAGAACGCTAAGTGAAAAACAAAAAACAAAGCAAAACACTGAATGACCTTCTGGGCCCCATATCTTAATGAACATCAGTTTGAAGAGCTGAGATGTGATCTGGAGAGAATTTCAAAAAGTTGTGCTACAGCATCATTTTTGTAGAAGCCTCTTCATTTAATTTGTAACAGTATTTTCTTTAAACAGCAATTCAAGCAACATCTAATATCCATTACACTTTTATTAATTACCCAAATCTCCTGTCCTGTTAAAGGATGCTGAAAGAGTTAAAATTTTAGATATCTTCAGAGGAGATCTGACTCTGCTTTCTTTGTCTGTGCACCAATCACACCACATGCATCGATGATGTCTGAGGCACACTCTGTTGGGGTTCTTATCACTTCTAGCCTAATTCTACATTGACAATGAAAGTCATCAAGCATTTCTGCCCGGAAAATAAAGGTTTTAATCTCAGGCAAGTGGGTGAAACCTTTTCCAGGGTCACTACATAACTGAATTGATGCACAACAAGTAGTGGTGGCAACAAACCTCACATTACTGAGGTGTAAACACAAAGTATTTTTCAGTTGCCTTCAGTACTTAGCTTATTAGGGTATTTATTTGATCTTACATTCAGGATTCAGTAGAAGTAAACGTTCCTTTAGGACAGGTTGTTAAACCTAGCAAACTGAATGAAGACCTTTACAAAAGAAGTTAATCATGAGCTTGTCCACCTTTACATCTGGTGCAAATGTGTCCTTTCTTACTCTAAAACACAGTTCTTGGACATCTTGACTGTTTTAAAAGGGATGTGGTTGCTCAGAAAGGCAGATGGTTATAAAGCTTACCAGTGAAATATGAAAAGAGTAACCCTGCTAACCCACTTGGGCTTACAACAGACCAAGACTTTCTAGGTATTTCTACACACAAGTCTAGTGTCCCCCAGAAGAATAATTGAAGTCAAATACACCATACCAGCCCAGATAAAATACATGGTTGTGTCAGGAAGGGCATCCAGCATAAACAAATCTCTGCCAAACCACCTGTGCAACTTACTGAAACCTAATTCACCAATGGGATGTGCCAAAAAGTGAACAAACAAACTTAACAGCAAGATATGATGCTCAGAAACAAGACTATGTTTCCTTTGACATCAACAAATATACTGTATCAGCACAGTCCTCCTTATCTTAGTGACATATTCTTCCGTGAAAGTGTAACCTTTAATTTATCATTGCTGCATTGAACATACACTCACGTCATCTACAAAATAACCCGTCCTATCAAACCACAGAACATCTCTTTAACAAATGATGTCTTCCATGGCACCTACTTCCCCTCTCCTTCAACACCCAGCATGTCACATAGACGCCCTTGTGTTAGTCACAAAGGCACAAAGGATTCTGCCACAGTAACAGACTGGATGCTGCGTACAGCACGTGTGTCTGAAACACAAGCACATTTCTTCATGTGGTCGTGGCAGTTTCATCATTCCCTCCAGAAGAACAGAGACAGACAGCCCTCGCTGGGGCTCAGTTCTAAAAACACTGCAGCCCTTTCTTCTTTCTTTGTCATGTCTCTCCTCTTATCTCAAAGACAATAACTTTTTTGTTTATTTTACAGTGACTAGCATTCCCTGTTGTCTCAAGCTTGTTTTTTTTTCTTGTTGTATTTATAGTGACAAGCCTCGGTTGTGACAGGCCATCACATTTTGGTGAAGCACATTACATTTAAAGGCCTTGTTTTACTTTATCATATTGAATTATTCAGCATAATCTGTCATGGTGACAAGTCGTCAAAAAGCTGCAATTCTCAATGTTTTCTCGTCGTAACACAATTGGCAGAGGAAACGTTGAAGTTACAGAAACGTGGCAGCTGCAGAAACAGAGGTTTAATGGCTTTCTTTTCAGTTCTGCAAAGATGAGATTGACGCTTTCTTTAAGATAGTGATAACGTGTTAGCTCTTGCCACATTGACAAGCCTCCTTTCATCAGGGGAAATCTGCACATTTTCTAGGTCAACGCGGCAGAGGACGACACAATGAAGGAATGAAAAGAGGAGTGAAATTAGAGGATGAGAATGATATACAAAAGGAGGAGAAAGACATGAAGACTTGATTCTTAAAGTGTGAGACTGACATGTTGTGTTTGCTTTGAGTAAGATTTGTGTTCATTAAGAAGCTGTTGCACATGTGTGTTGGTCTCTTGTTCTTCACGCAGTGCTACATTTCCCTCTATGACATAATGACAAAGCAGCCGTCTTAAAAGCAGACATTTTTTTCACGGTGAGGCTTATGTTTAATCGCAAAAATCTGCTCTGAGACCTCAGCTCTCTGTGGGTAGACTTGGCCTGAAAATGTCGGCCATGTGTTTTTATTTCTGATAGATGGTTGGAACAAATTTCTATCCATGCTTTTCAAGATTATTGGCTTAGCACCTGTTGCTGGGCAGCTTTTGGTGTCTGCTGGGTGTTTGTGCCTCAAAAGACTCCTATTATAACTTTATTAAAGACAGAATTTGTTGATCACCTTTAAAACATAAAAGTCATCCAATAAGTTTTGGTTTTGTGAATTAACACTTCAGCAGAAGAAAAGAACAGGAAGAAAAGCTGAGTGAACTGATGAAAAAAGTGATGAAAATCAAGAGCTGCGTAATATTTTTTATACTTAAGACCCCTTTTTAGTGCAGCATTGTAGGATTTCTTTCTAAAGATGAGAGCCATATATAACATATTTTAAAATTAAAACTGCATTTTTGAGTATTTCTTTATTTAAATTATGATGAATATGAGTTTTAACAAGCTCTCAGCTGTGACATAGAAACTAAAAGGAGCAGGCCCAAGTCTCCCTGCTCTGCTCTATTCTAATGCATACACTTGCAGACAAATAATAAATTATTGATAAATTAAGGTCTTCTTTTTCCTCGTCCAAGCTGGCATCTGGCTCAAAACTGTACGGCTGGGTAGCTCTGATGTCACTTGTCTTTTTTTGTTGCACCGATATCATTAGGATGGGGTTGTGAGGAGCTGTAAGCTAGCATGAGAGAGTATAAACAAACGGATTATGGAGGTTTACTTCCGCGCCAACAGTTCCGCCCACAACTCAGAGTCAGACTTCTATTGAACTACTGTTGCTCTGCACAAACTATGTCCTAGAAAACGACACAGCTTTTTTGATTTTTGATTTTTTTAAAATGACATAAACGTAATTACAAGATCACTAGGAACCCTGTGATAGATCAAAAGGTAATTGGAGTGGGACTTTAAAATCATTTAGTGAACTCTATCATACCTCCTACAATTCATCCCATCCGCTCAGAAAACATGTTTTGTAGTAATAAAACAGAGGCAGCTGCTTGGTGCCAGGCAAAATTGAGAAGTCAACATTGTACATTTCAATAAAATGCGGCTTAAAATATTTATAGCTCTTTACTATGCAAATTCTTTAGAAAAGTGTTTTTGCGCTGGAGCTGTATAAAACAACCTTATGAAGGGAACAAAGAAGTGCTGCTGGATTCACCGCAAAGCTGCTTCTAAAAAAAAAGGAAATGTGTTAACTAGCCAAGAGTCTGCTGAAAACTGAGTCTGCGTGTTTTGCATCTTTTGAATAACAAAAAATGTAGGCATTGTTTTTTGTGTATTCATAGTTAAGGGGATTCATGTACTTCATTTGACTTTTAAACACCCTTTAGATTCTAAATTGACTTGCAAAATTAGCTAGCAAAAACTAAATGTTTCTTGTTGTTTTGAAATAAATTTACAGAAATTTAGGATATCTATTGAATCGGTTAGTTCAAAAGGGGCCCAAGTCCACAATTTTTTTTTCCAAATAGACATATTATATGTTCTATGGTCTTCAAGGGATCTGATTATGTGCAAAAAAGTCCCAGGTCCGTTGTATTGTATTGACTACGCTTGACATTTAAAAAACATTAAGTGCAAAATTCCTGGACTTGGGCCTCTCTTGCATGGGTTTAGCTTTATCCCATCGATGGCAGCACTAGTTATCCAATATGGCAGCACCCCTGTTTAATTCAAGAAGGGCCCAAGTCCAGAGACTTTAGTTTGCTAGTCCTTTGAAATTATAAAAGTGAAGTGCTTCACATGATAGCATTTGGAAGCTATGAACTGGTGCTAAATCTGGGTAAAGTAGTAATCATTTGGTGTAGCCTCCCTTTAAGCTATGTAATTAAAACCATTTCCTGGAAAAACAAACCTCTTGGACTTGGGCCCCTTTTGAACTAACTGATTCAATTCACACTGTACCAAAAAAGAAAAAAAAAAATACCCTGCCCCACAGCAAATGGCTACTTTTGTTTATTCTATGTAATATTTTGTTGTGGACTGCCTGAGCTCTTATGTAACCACACTTTAGAAGTTTACACAGCAGTAATAGCTTCCCCTATAGATCGATTCATACCGCAAGTCTTTCTGACTGTTTATAAATCTTCGTCCTCTGGTCTGTGTTTCTGCACAATGAGAAAAATGTAGCCCACCTCTCATCTCAGAACAACAAAATAATAAAAAGCCTCCAACAGAAAGTAAAAAGTTCAGTTGCTGTCAAATAAATTCAGAAAAGACCTGTCTTTGATGCAAGGGGAGCACTGCTCCAATCTGCTTATAACATTACATTATTAGGATATAGACAAACCCCAAAACAGCACAACAAGGTCTACTTACTAAAATTCAAAGTATGTTTTGTTTCAGCATTGACAGCAAAGGATTGAAAGAATTAGTAAAGAATGTTCTCATTTGTGTGTCTTTTTAGTGTCCTCGCATTTTGTTGAGTTCAGAAAGCCTACCTTGAAATGAGAGTATTGAGGTTTCTCCAAATTCACAAAAACTCTCCAGAATTTAAAAAGTAATATATGCTTGAAAGTACATTATTGAATGAAATTTATGGGAAAAAAGGGGCTAATGTTTCTTTTAATATGTTAAATTAGCATATTAACCTTTTTCTTATTTGAAGCTCCTCATCCAAAGACACTTGCATCATCGTGTCAGTTTCTGCTGAAAACATGCATTTCCAAACTGCTGAGCAGACTCTTTCAGAACCACAGGGTCATTCAATTAGCCAGCATATCAGAGTGATGTTGAACATGCAGATTACTAACTTGGGCTTTATGGGCTTGAGTTTGGGTGGGAAGAACTTTCTGCTTTTAGGATCACAGCTCAGCTACAAAAATGTGAAAATTTAATCCAGAGTTTGACAACATGTCTTCTTTTGTAGATTAACTTAGAAATAAAAAAGCTTTTACTAAGCCTTTGAGTATAATTTTATTATTAGGACATTGGGGTATTCTCTAAACAGACATTTAGTATTTAGTATGTGGGGGCATATGATTTTCATGCGTCTGTTCAGTGCAATTTTGTATGTTTTTTTTATTAGTTAAGTACGTATATCTACTAATGATCAACAGTCGTCCTTGTGGGTAAAAGAGTTATCTGGGCCTTAGAGTAAATTTTTGTTTGTTTAATTTGCGTAGCTGTAAACACCTATGTTATGTTATTATGCCCACAGGCATAATGCATTTGAGTGAGTTGTTAGTAGATCAATAAATATGCCCAGAGTCAGACAGGTAAAAAAGTAATTTTTTCGATTTTAAAAAATGGAATAGAACTGCATAAAAGGTCAACAAACTAAGAAAGAACTGATCCATGGAAAAGGGTGGCTTGGCGGCTAAAAGCTGGTCGGCAGGGATCAGAATTGGGTTAATAATTTCCACACAAAAAAAGACTCAGCTCAGGAAACTTACAAACTAGATGAGGACAGAAGAAAAGAATCAAATAACTGAAGAGCACAACAGTAATTCTAAAGCTAAATTTAAACACAGAATATAGTAACTACAAAAAATGAAGAAATAAAATTGGTGATCCTCATAGTTTCCAGCAGTACCTTCAAACTTTGTGACACGCACAGATACACCAACTCTGTCCGACTTTGAAGCATTTTTATAGAGCTTTTAATATACTTAGGTGGTGCCAGCCTTTACTGAAACTCAGAGAACACGTGAAGGGAAAAAAAGTAGTTTTGATGCTAAGTAAATTATTTAAAAAAATGTTTTGACATAATCACAGACTAAACTAAATGTACCCGTCACTTGAGCAGTTTAAGGTTTTATCTGCCAGATTACTTAGGAATGCTTCAACTTGAATAATTTCAGGTTAAAATGTGAAATAAAATTTCGCAAACACAAATACAGAGGACTTATGGGTTTTCCATTGACATAATGGATTCCTTAAGTCCTTATTTTAACCTCAATCACACTGGCCAACAAAGTTGGTGTTTATGCCAGAACAAGGTCAAACGAGGTAGCAAATGCAAGTACGCACACATGCTGCACAATGTAAATCAGGGATAAGTGGTATCTTTGAACAACAGTCTAATCTGGTGTAAACGGTTTTAGCTAATTTTCAGCTGATGAGCTGACCTCTTTTGTCATTTGACCTCTGTACTTCAACCTCAACACATACAAATAAAGGAGAAGAGATTGAAGCAAGACGATAAAGGGACTCCTAATCCGGCATCTGTTCTGGAATTACTTCCCCTTCTCCCGTGTGAGACACAACAATGATTTACCAGGGTCTTTGACTGCTACAGATTTACCTGCTGTTTATCCTGCCATAAAACGGCGTCTGCTTTGTTCACGGTGTAGCGCGGGTGGAGGGAATGCACCTCTGTGGGGGTGGAAGGCTCTCTGCAATCACATCCTCCAATGTGTCAAAAGTAATTAGGGTGATTTTTGAATGTGCCCTATTATGTGCAGAAAGGGTGTGTGTTGTGTGCTGTTAATTAGAATGATGAGCAGACTTTAATAAGGCCGGCACAGAGACTCCAAAACAATACCCGTCTTGTTTTCTTCTGATTAGACTTTTCCTATAAAGATGTATTCACAAGAGGGTTTACAAATACATGTTCCTTCTTAAGGAATTTGTTTGGAAGGACAAACAAAACGCTCAAAATCACACACACACACACACATATATATATATATATATATATATATATATATATATATATATATATATATATATATATATATATATATATATATATTTAGAAAACAAAGGTATGTTTTATTTTATTAAATTGAGGGTATTAGGTAAAGGAGGTTTTTGTTTCATCTTTTTAATTATATAAATGGCAAATTTGGTCAACAAAACCCTGATGTGCAGAGAACTACTTTATTACTAGTCAACATGGTAAAATATGAAAAAACAGTCCTACTTTTTAAATAATAATAGCTTTGTTCTTTTTTTTTCATATTTTTCACTTTTAATTGTTTTAACAATTGAGATTGTGAAGAAGTCTTGTAAAAAATAACAAATGATGTGATTTCCATCCATCCATCAATCCATCCATCTTCTGAACCTGCAGAACCCTTTTTGAAGTCATGGCTTCGATGAAGTCTTTCCCAGCTTGTTGTGCAAAAGCTAGTTACAGCCTGAGCAGGTTGGGAGTCTACTGAAGGGACAAAAACCACACTCAGAGGCAATTTGGAATCTTCAGTCAACTTATGATGGCTTTGAACTATGGGAGAAAAAGCCATGCATGCAAAGGGAGAGCATGCAAACTCCACTAAGAAAGGTCCTAGCTGGAAATTGAACCATGTGAGGTGAGAGTGCTAAGCACTGCACCACCAAGCAGCCCCTTAAATATTCTAAGGATATAAGTTAATTCCTGCCTTATCAAGCCACACTCTAGTAACATGATTAACCCTCATTCACAAATGTTCTTGTAAGAATTTCCCTAAACGTCTTCTTGACATATGCTCTAAGGAACATCCACGTTTTCATGATGTGCTTATAAGAAGCAGAATTATTTGCAAATGTATTTGTGCAATTGACAAATCTGATTTCATTTTTCAGAGCATATATACTTGTTCCTATAAATTATTTTGAGAATCAAGTCTTTTTCAGATCATGTCCCTTCTTGCAAAACTTTTGTGTCATGTTTTCTTGCCAATAATCTCTCCCTGTTGACTCCTTTTTGCTCAAAATGTTTAATCATTCACGTTTACGCAGATTCCCCAACAAACATTAAAAATATCTGCACAAAATAAAACTGATATCTTCTGCATGTCACTGTTTTTGTTGCTTTTATCACCAACTGTCACCAAGCTTCAATAACCACCAAATTTACAAATTGATCACATCCGTCACTGTTAGTTTTCTTCATTTTTGCATGGCAAGCATTTCATTATCAAAATGTCCTTCCATCTCCAGGGAGAGTCGGAAAAACTGGGTTTTGCAGTAATTAGGTGAGCTCATTGACGAAAAAAAGGAGCATCCTGGGTAGACAAAGGATAACAGCTATAGAGAGGTGGAGCGAGGAAAAGGATGCACATAGGGAGAGTACGAAGAGGAGAGCAGATAATGAGAGGTAGTGTGACAGCATGAAAGAGTGCAAGAGGAGCTCACGTTGAGAATGAAAGGGCTGCTTGCCCACGGCTGCCTCATGGTGTGATGTCGTTGCAGTCTGTTGCCATGTTTTATTAGAAACACCACCATGCTAAGGTCTGTATTATGGGCTTGCCAGCTTACTTATGTTGGCTCCAGCTTCTCAGTGTGTCCGCTTGCTGGGCTGTGTCAGTGTTAATTTTAAATACATTAAGTTAGGTCGGCTACACAAAACACAGGGAAACCCACATTAGCAGTACATTAAATTAAAAAAGCCCATCAGTGGACCAAGTGGTAGTTTTTAATGTTTTCTATTATGCTAAAATCTGTATTAGATGCATGACAAATTCATGTCAAGGTTTGCAACTGCATGAAAGTTTGAAAAATGTTATTTACTGTCAAATTTGTGACTTAAAAAGCTGAGTGAAACATGGCAAAACAAAATAAATTTCAAAACTGGAAATATGAGAAAACAAAAAATAAACAAGAAAGAACACCAGAGATCAGTCCTGACACTTTGATAGAGGACAGGATGCTGTGCAGTGAGTTCAACACTTAACAGCTGGACATGCACATTCAACCCTTTAAAGAAGGTAAAGATAAGACCAGCTTTAAAATTGCTGTGCATTTCAGGTGAAGCCTCAATTTTTCAGATTTACTGGAATTCTCAGCTTTCCAGAAAAATGACATTTCTGAGAGAGGTGTACGGCCATTAACTCCTGCTGACTGATCCCACATTAGTGGGCAAATTATGTGACAGGTAGTAAGAACATTCGTGTGCTCTGGAAAAATATTATATTGGTGCTCTTTGTGCTTTTGAAGCAGTTTTGACCTGTAATGTAATGTTTCCTGGGCAGTGAGCTGTAAAGTTACACCTGTTAGCACAATTCTCCATCATCCATTACCGTTTCTCTGCAGGGACAGAGTACTTGCTCAGAAAAAAACAACAGCTTTTTTTGTTTCAAAGCTTACTGACAAAACTAACAAAAATAAAGAATTCTTCATTCGTTTCTTCATTTTTTTCCGGAATCCGGTTTTTTAGGAGTTTTTCCTTACCGCGAAGGGGGGTCTAAGGGCAGGGATGCCAGTATAGCTTAGTCAGTTTGTTAGTTTATTTTAGTATTTTCCTATTGACTCCTTGTACTCATCATCCTTTTGAGTCATGTTTTACTTCAAAGCCCATCGAGACGACTGTTGTTGTGATTTTGGGCTATACAAATAAAATTGAATTGAATTGAATTAAAGAAAAGGGGGTGCACTTTCTGTATAGTGTTGCATTCCCAATATGCAATGGGGTTAGATGGGTTCATTTCATAAAGAAAAATCTTTAAAGTATCAGATGTTAAAAAAAATTGTGACATTTTTATGTTAGAAAAAAACATCCAAGTTCTTTATGTTCATAAATTGGGCTCAAATGCATCCTTACAATTTTTTTTCTTTGCTTACACCATACTTGGACTTATTCCTGTCAGCGTTTTTACTTTTTACTATGAAATTAAAAAAATGTTGCTAAATCAAATGGAACCTGGGTGTCAAATCTTGATTGTAATTGTGGTGTGGAGAAGGACAACAATCCCAAACAGACCAGGAAATCTACAATAAAATAGTAAAAAAAAAAAGGATATATAAATAAACAATTGAAACCTTTATGAAATGAGCCAAGCCAATAACCAGTAGAGAATAAATCTTCAAAGGAGTCTTTGTGTTTATAGCTGCTCTGCTTTGCCTGCATGCTACAAATAATGCAGTGTTTTGCTCTCTTTTTGTAAAATGTAACTGCAGTCTGAGTTGCAGTTGTCATAGTCATTTTGCTTTAAATACAGTCTGACCTTGATGTTGACTTGCAGTGAAATCTGCTTCTGGGAAAAATATTGGCAACTACCCTGACTGCTTTCCTTTTGAAAATGATCCTTTCCCATTGTGTAAATAAACGGGAAAAGATTATCTTCAAATGACCTCAAGTTGCTTGAAAATGGCCTAAAACCCTTTCCTGTCTGACTGGCAGGAAAAATAAAATCAATAAGATCTCTCCTGATGTCTTTGCTTTAATATCTGATGTTGCAGGCAAACTGATAGAAGTTTAGCTTTTCACTGAGGTAGGTGTAGTTGCTAAATTATTAATTTGGTTTTCATAATTAAAATATAAGGTACTTTCTTTTTCTTTTAATTTTTATTAGGCTGCAGAACTGTTTCTTTTAATTGAGTTGTTATAAATTAAAATGGGATTACATGGATTACCTTTGTCCCCGTTGTACCAGTCCAATAGAGAATTTGTTTATCCTGTATTAAACAGATTCTTATCTCTTTCTATCAAAGCCAGAACAAAGGGAAGTGCTCTGCAGGCAGTATGCAAATAACATTTTTTTTTATATGAAAGACATGCATCATAAAGTAGTGCTCAAGATGGCAACTTTAATTAAACTTGTGCATTTTTTCCTTCTGCTACTCATTATTTCCCCCTCTTTCTTTTTTTTTTGTCCCTCTGACAGAGACAGTGATGGACACAAGGACTGCGACAGCTGAGCTCGGTTGGATATCGTTTCCTGCCAATGGAGTAAGAGCCATTGTGCAACGGTTTACTGTTTGTGTGAGTGGTATGTGCGCATGTGCGTGTTGGTGTGTGCCGGCACCTGTGGGGAAAGCGGTTTGAGAACATTTTACAGTGGTCCATTAACGAGTCATTCAAATTTTTAATTACAGTGGCTAAGGTGACACCAATTAACCACTGCTAACGCCGAAAAGAATGCATTCCAAGGGATCATAGCAGTGTAGCACTCAGGAGTCTGAATTCAACAAACACAAAAAATGAAATTAGGTGGAATGGAACAGAAGAGGTTGTTCTGCGCTTTTTTTTTTAAGCTCAGTTAGCTTCTTCATGCCGTGGCTTGGCATCTCGCTGGTCACAGTGGACTGTGTTCGAGGTGAGGGGCTCTAATTGTGATGAATGGTTGTCCCTGTGCAGCATGGAGCAAGGTTGAGGAGAGAAAACAAGAAGAAGAAGGAAATAAGAAATTGAAGGCAGGAGGGGAAATAAGGGAGAAAGTTTCAAATGTGTCAAGCTGCAGTAAATCCATTGCCTGTTTAGCTTTTTTAGCTTCTCATTGTGTTTCCCTCTTGCTTCACAACTAATGCCCTGCCTCACACAAAAAAAACCCCGCCACCAGTGGGAAGAGGTGAGCGGATATGATGAGAACCTCAACACCATCAGGACATACCAAGTGTGCAACGTGTTTGAGCCCAGCCAGAACAACTGGCTGCTCACCACGTACATCGACCGACGGGCCGCACAACGCATCTATGTGGAGATCCGCTTCACTGTCCGGGATTGTGCCTCCATACCCAATGTTCTGGGGTCCTGCAAAGAGACGTTCAACCTCTACTACCTGGAAACAGACAGGAGTGAAACAGCAGGCAACAAGGGAGTGGAATACTGGGCAAACGCACCATTTCTAAAGGTAAATATCATCAAACAAGACCTGTAAAGGATTATTTAATCTCCTTTTGATTTATTTTTCTTCCTTTCTTGGTCAGGTGGACACTATAGCAGCAGACGAGAGCTTCTCACAGGTTGACTTTGGAGGGAGACTGATGAAGGTGAACACAGAAGTACGGAGTTTTGGCCCGTTGTCCAAAGGAAGAGGGTTCCATCTGGCTTTCCAGGACCTGGGTGCCTGCATGTCCCTTCTGGCTGTTAGAGTTTTCTACAAGAAATGTCCCAGCATTGTGCAGAACTTTGCTTATTTCCCAGAGGTGAGAACAGCAAAGTGATTCTTTCAGCTTTTGTAGCTACTGATGTAGAGCTTCATTGATTAATAAAGGTTGAATTGTAACATCAGAATTATTACAGAAAGCATAAAAAGAAGGGGTTTTTTTCTGTGGAAAAACATGAATCAGAAGAAGATAAACTATAAAGAAAAACAACAAAAAGGATTGTAAAATGTTCTTAAAAATTTGTTTTATTTCATAAAATAAAATAATAAAGAAACAAACTAAGCCAAAATAATGGGAGTTAAGTTTATATGTATGCAATATTTTTTTTTAATTGATCAACTTTTGAAACAAAATTGTTTTAGAAATTAAGTAGGATTTAAAAGATTAGATCTAATTTAATAAATACTTACCCTTGAAAGCACTGTTTATTTAATCTAGACCCTGAACGAAGTGAAGCATCTCCGTCGCAGTTCACACACAACCAGAGCCGACCCAGAAAGCCTTTGGGAGGCTTCATGCTGCAGCTAGTGGAACTTCTGCCACTGATTAAAAAAGTTCCAACCATCCATCCATTTTCTAAATCCGCTTAATCTCTTTTGGGGTCACAGGGTTGCTGGAGCCTATCTGTAGTCACTGTTGGGAAAAGGGTGTGTACAACCAGAACAGTTAATCATTTAGAAACGTTTCTATTCAAAAGAACATAGCTTACAAGCACCACTAGCTTCACTCTCCTTTCATGTGACTTAAAATTTGTTTTTAAACTTTCTCATTTTTTTAAAGGTATTTCTTTTGGGAAAAAACACAAATATACATCAACACATGACTCCTCCATACACAAACACAAAGCTGTGACAGAATTTTGCTTTAAGTTAAGGTAAAATGAAATATTTAAAAAAGAAACTAAAGTATAATGATCAGAGAAAATGTTTTAATGCATACAGACACAAAAATGTGAGATGAGATGATTCTCACAATAGAGACTGATTGTTCTATGTCTTTTGATGCTGCAGACACTGACAGGAGCAGAGTCTACCTCACTAGTCATTGCCAGAGGAAGCTGCATAGAAAACGCAGAGGAGGTGGACGTGCCCATAAAGCTCTACTGCAATGGAGATGGAGAGTGGATGGTACCCATCGGCAGCTGCAGCTGCAAGGCAGGCTATGAACCAGACAGCAGCAACGTGTGTCGAGGTGAATATTTTCTCTAAACAGAACTCTCAAAAACAAAGGAATTTGGTTGGGAATAATTACTTTAGCAAACTCTCTTGTTTTGTCCATACATTTCATATTGTTTTGGATTAAAAAACCAACAAGGCGGTATGACAGCAAATCAATATGCATCCAACATGTTTGCAGCGTTCAGCCTCAGTAGGCTTACTCAGACTGCAATCCACACCTCAACACAATGAATGGCAAGAACATTATGATAATCACTGAATGTGCAAACAAAAAAACACAACAAATTTAAAAAGAAAATATAACTTAAAGTACATTTGTTCTGTTCTGACATGATTTATATACCAACATCATAACTGGACATATTATAGTTTATTGTTTGAGTAAACTCTGCTGAAATGCTCTTTTTTTTACCAGCACAGAAGGACAGAGTATTGCCTTTTTAGCACTTTTAGCCGAATAATGTTATGCACATATAGTGCTCTTTCTGATACATCTTAGCCTGAGGGTTCTGCACACAATGCTCCATATGTTAATATTTGCTGAGGCACACTTGGATGAATGTGTTACAGAAATAGCTTTTCTTCCTCAATGTTCCAGATATCTGCACCTCTTTTTCTTCCTTTTTATATCTGGCCTCCTTCCCCATTTCCTCTCTACAGTAGTACCCATCATTTCTTATTCTCCCCAGAGAGTCTCATTCATTTGATTGAATGTGAGGGTGCACGTGTGACGCTGTGTGATATATGTGCATATGGGGGTATGATAAGTCAGTGCGCTGCATCCCATGTTAATTAGTTTAGCGTGTTCAAGACAGATTAGTCTTCTGCAAATTAGTACTGAACTTTCAGAGTACAGAGAAGTAAACCCACAAAAAAAACCACGGAAAGAAAGTTTGATCGGGGGAGGCTGAGAGAAGGTGAAAGCTAAAAGATAAAAAAGGAAGCAGAGACTGATAGTCGACTGTCTGCCTCGGGTTAAACCTATTATGCAGACTGACTGAATTGTTTGCCGAACTGTTGATGGCAGTTTGTGTTTTGCACAGACAACATTTTCACTTCTTTCTATATTCTGATTGTTTTTATTTTGTTTTGTTTTTTTGTAAAACAGTTGTGTCATGAGGAATTGTGGGTAAGTCTCATTTTAACATGTTTGTAAGAGTTAGATTGTGCAAAAATTATTTCTTAAAAAGAAATGAGAGTCTAGGTAGAATGTCTAGGCTAGCAAAAACTAACAGTAGACAGGATGCAACCCAACTCAATTTATCTTTAATTCTAGTTTAATGTAGTTCGAAGTCATTTAAGATCCCAGGCCAGTCTAAAGACCTAGTCCGTCCAGCGTGTCCTGGGTCTTTCTGCCCAATGGGACATGCCCAAAACACCTCCCCAGGGAGGCGTCCAGTGGGCATCTCTACTAGATGCCAGAGTCAGCTCAACTGGCTTCTCTGGATGTGGAGGAGCAGCAACTCCACTCCAAGCTCTCTCCGGGTCACTGAGCTTCACACCCTATCTCTAAGGGAGTGCCCAGCCACCTTAAGAAGGAAGCTCATTTCAGTCGGTAAATTGAGAGCTTTGCTTTCTTGCTCAGCTCTCCCTTCACCAAAATGGACCGGTACGGCGACCGCATAACAGCAGACGCCGCACCAATCCACCTGTCGATCTCACTCTCAAATCCTCCCTCACGCATAAATAAGACCCCAAGAAATTTAAACTCCTCCAGCTGGAGCAGGAGCACATCCCCCACCCAGAGAGGGCAAACTAAGTTACTTAGGCAAAATCTGGGGATCGTGATTTAAGCGTTCTGAGTATTTCTGGATATGACTTTGCATGCTATAAAAATGATGCACACTCATACCCAGAAATGACATCAATTCAATGGGTTGAATTGATGTCATTTTATTTGGAAACAATTTTTTTAAAGGACAGTTTGAGCTCCTTACTGTATAGTTAGGGCTGTATTAGCCAAAGCTAGCCAAAGCTTCATATCAAAAGGGTAAAGTCCTGCCCCACGTATGAATGTTGATTGTATGGATAAATGGTAATGAATTGTGCTTCCATTCATTGTTCTTGTTTATAATCTAGTCATTATTATCACAGTTTAATGTTTGTGTTTCAAAATGTTTTTAGTGAGCAAAACAGAGTACTTAATTGTGGCTTTGGTATTGTGGTCTACACAAAATTGTTTGGTGAGGTGACTTTTCCATTAGGAATACACAAGTAGAATCTTTGTTTGCTAATAAATGGTAAATTTTAGAAGTTTAAATCTATAATATACTTGATCACAACATGATTCTTAGGTAGTATGTATTTAACATTTGTGTAAAAAAATGTTCTGTTCTATCATGCATCTTTTTCTGTTTCCTAAAACTATTTTAAAATGTTTAAGGGGCATTAAAGTCTA
Source organism: Oryzias curvinotus (assembly GCA_023969325.1). Taxonomy (NCBI): domain Eukaryota; kingdom Metazoa; phylum Chordata; class Actinopteri; order Beloniformes; family Adrianichthyidae; genus Oryzias; species Oryzias curvinotus. Next base: position 9,548,044 of record CM043709.1, read on the forward strand.
CAATCACATATTAAGAATGCCCGTCTCATTTGGCATATTGGGCCGAAAAAATTGGTTCCCAGGAAGAGAATTGTGAAGATCCAATCCTGTGAGCCATAATAAATGTTGGACTGTAAGCCAAACACAGCAGAGGGAAGAATGTGAAAGTTTTTTTTTTTTTTAAGTAGACACCTGCCTGCATTTCTTTCAATTTTCAGGTATCCCACTATGTTATTTTAAAAGACTCACTGTGAATGTTAGCTTTGCTTCCGTCAAAAGTGACGCTCAGTGGGGTACGCTTATCATCTAAAGACCTAAATCAAAGACAAACTAATCTGACGTGTTGACAGCTTCTGTGACGACTGCAAAAACACGTTTGCTTTTACCATTACTTGCACTTTCAAGCATTGTATGACAGATCATATCTTGCAGTTTTCTCCTCAATCTGTTTTTTTTTTTTCATCCTTTTTCCCGAATCAACTGATAACAACTTGGCAGGAAGCTGGACTTCACTACTGGGACAGATGGTCTCTTCTTGTGTGTTTGTCTGAAGGTTTGAGAGTGTCAAGCCACGGAGATGGTGTTTATTTTCCACCAAATCACCATATTGCACAAACCATACGGCTAAACTGGCTCAGGATCAGAGCGGGATCCATTGTGTGTGTGTGAGTGTGTTTGGCACTGTCTGACTTTTTCTCTCTGTCTTTGTGGGTACGCTTAAAAGAGCAAAATATGACGTGTGTTTTGGAAAAAAAAAAAATAATAAAATAATCTCACCCTTTTTCCAGTGCACTGGACTTCAAATATGATGCATGCTCTTCTTCATGTGAGAAGACCAACAATCCATTTTAATCCAGTATGTTTTTAATTATTGAATGAACAGAATGTTTGCCAACTTTGGTTGGCTACCACCTACTGAATGTGTGGCGCCACGCTCCTTTTAGAACAGCAAACTAACAGGTCACTCTTTTACAAGTAAGTGCAAAACCCACAAAAGGTACTTACATACTGTACCAAAATGACTGTTTTCTTGTTTGGAATCCATAAACGTGCAAACACAGGGACCAAAGAGAGGCATCGAGAGATAAGTAATGAGGATAGGGGAGCAAGACTTGTTGCCATGGCGACACGCCCCATGTGTATGAGCAAGATTGTTGAATAAATGACCTTGACAAGCCAGATGTCTATCGGCCTATTGAAGACAGGAGGAAAGGAACGTGCACGGGGCTTCTGACTATCCTGTAGAGAGGGCAGGTAGACTTTTAGAAATGATGAAGCTTAACAAACATGAAAGATTGGAAAATAGATTGAGCAAAACAACTGTTATACTAGGAGTTTTTTAAGCTAACCCAAAATATTATCTTCATTACTGTCTAATATTTGAGTTATTTTTCAATAGTTGGGATCAATTTAAAGCCTTCCAGTTTAAGTGTCTTTTAACCACAGTCTTCCAGAATTTGAGCAAGTGTAAACATCAGAAAAACCTTCTTTTTTTCTACATGTTTGAAAGAAAGTAGGGTTTCCAGAGGGCGTCCAATGAGTATTTATTTTATGCTTTCATTTTTTCCAATTGAAATTTACCCACGCATTAAAGTCATGATTAATGTTTTCAATTTGCTTTCAATGAAAAAGTGTGGGTTATAAAAAGAAAACGAAACAAAATCAAATGGTTACCTTCCATTAAAGTTAACTGACAGGAACATATGTCACACCACTGGAACTTTATAGAAGCATCATTGACATCATGATAAAATGCTAGCAACAACATATCAAGACCACAGATGCATTTATCTTATTAAAGGGTCCTAAACCTGAGTAATGGCAAATCACAGAGTGGAAAGCTGTTTTCCAGGGAGAGTCTTTATTAATCTTAATCTGTTTTTGAACATTTTATACGAGCATGTGTACAATGAAAAAAGCGAATATGAAGGAAACATTAAGCTTTATTCCATGTAAGTCTTTTTTTCTCCTATTTTTGATTTAAATGTGCATTTAAATGTTTCTGTCTATCAGCTTAGATAATAGAATGATAATGATCTTAAAACCTGCATAATTAATGTGAACAAGGTGTGGAAACCTAATCATTGCTGTACATAAGGAACTAGATTTTGTAAGAAAGTTAATTGTGACCTGGTTACCTGCGCCCTTGCAGACATGTGATCCTACAATATATGCAATCTGCATGCAGCTTGCATCTTTATGCACAAGAAGGCTCTGAAGCTCATGAGCTTTAGTGGACTATTTTACAGTGACAGATTTTTTTATTTTTCTGGAGTCAGTCAGTTATAAAACTGTTCACGCACAAGCTTGATGAAATCCTGAGATCTAATCTGAGGTATATTTCAACTTTCATGTGAGTGGGCTTTCATAAAGCTCTGGCTTATGGATAACCCAGGGGAAGAGAACATGTTCCTCTGGTGTAAATCGTGTTAGTAGAAAAATATCAGACAAACAAAGAAAAACAAAAGTTTATTTTTTCTTTTAACCTTTTTTTTTTTTTACATTTTCTTTATAGTTGTGCTTTTGCAACTTTGTCAATCTTCAATTTGTCTTTCCATGTTCTTAACTTGGACCTCATTAAAAGCCTGTTCTGTGATTCCCTACACACCTCACCCATAAATCTATGCAGCATTTGCATATTGATCGTTCTCTGACATTTTATCAAGATAAACATTCATCTCAAACAGGGAAAGAAAAACAAATTGCATAAGATGATTAAAACTGATAAGCAAAACACATGTTTATGTATTTGTTGACTTACCACATCAGCCTAATTGCCATTTTATTAGTTTCCATTTTTCTTCTGTCTTGTATTTGTTCCTCTTCTCACCTAACAGAGAAAATGTGAAAACTTCTGTGTAAGAATGAAAAAAAAGGAATTATTTGGGCTCTTAGAATTGGTTTGGTCTTTCCTATATTTTTAGATTCAAAATGTTTTTTACCTTTTATTTTAGGATGCTCTTTAGAATATTTGGACTTCTTGAAGCACACAGATCCAAGCAGAAGTTCTTTTCTGGTGTAAAATCAAGTGACAGCTTTGACGGGAATAGGTTATGTTTGCAAGGATGCAAGGAAAATAAGCTATAATTCTTCCTTCATTATTTACTTCAGCACAGGAAACAGTTGATTACTAATTATGATAGCTAGCTTTCTGTCACACAAAAGCAAAAGCTAAAATTACACTTTATTATTATCATCTTTGTTTCCTTTTTCAATCAAATAAACACAAACCCATGAATGTGAGCAGTCTAATACAAGCTCTTTTATTGTGTTTTTTATTTTTTATTTTTTCATTTTATAATAAATATTTAGAAAAAATCCTGAATTCAATGTTTTTATTTTTAATTTCTGTTTAATGTTTTGTGCAGTGGCAGTTCCACTGGTTTAGGTCATACTGTGCTGGAGTTTGTATAAACAACTTTTTATAAATATTTGTTCTCATGTGCCAGGCAATGTTTTTTCAAAAAACAAACAAACAAAAAAAAGCAAGTAAAAAGTGCATAAAGAGCATGAAGAGGTTTGACAGAAAAACTTTTTTCCATCCTATTTGATTCCTAAAGAAGGTAAATCAAGGAGGTCAAAACATAAAATAAAAATAAAGCCAAAAAATAGAAAGAAAGCCTTTGACGGATCAAAATAATATAGTGACTTAGGTTGAAAAGGTAAATATTGATTATTATTTTTGAATTTCCAGAGAGCACCTGTTTAATTGTAGAAAAATTTACAAATTACACATTTTCAAGAAATAGGTCAATTTCTCCAATGAAAACAATGGTCTTACCAAGCATTCCTGTTTTAAGAATAAAATACTTGTCACTAAGACATGTTTTCTCAAACCAAGATAAATTTGCTTTTAAAAAACTTGTAAGATTATTTTTCTTGAAAGACAAAAACTAAGACAAATTTTCTTGGAAAAAAAAAACATTTTTACTGTCTTAAGATTCAGTTTGTGCAGTATATGTGTTTAGACTTGTCTGTTGCTTCAGTTTCTCTGCTTACTCTTGGTTCTCCATTTCATTAATCTTCCTTTATTGTGTTTATTTTGTGTAGCTGTCATGATTGTAACAGCGTGTTGAATTTTAGGAAAATCTGGTGTACAACCAAAAACCAACATCCTTTCAAAGACAGTATGCTGACATCACAGACTCTGATTGGACTAAGAGAAGGAGCAGTTTCTCTATTTTTAACTTTAATTAATTATAATTGTGTCAACCTTTCACAGAAGCGCAGGACACGTCACTCTAGTAACTAAACAAGCCTGTCAGGAAGGAAGAAATGGACAGGACTTTAAATTAATTCATGTAAAGGGATCGTTTCTCTTCAGCTAAAAAGTTGTCCTCAGTTTAGGAACAATGAAAAATAGAGGCCCTAGTTGAAGGAGCTCTGAAGATTGCAGATTTTTTTTTGTCATACACAAAATGTGCTTGTGTACCTTGTCAGAAGAAGACAGAAAATCCCCCTCTGTGCTGTGTCAACCTTAAAGCACCAACAGTAACTCTACTGTCATGTTGCTTTTCTAAAACAAACAACACCAAATGTCGTCTTATCAAGACAAACAGCAAAACGATGAAAAACTAAGGGGAACATTGTTAATTTTCACTCAGCCTTTGCAGGAAAATTTGTAAAGATTTCTAAATCTTTCCTTTGGTCTCATCACAGCTTGTCCTCAGGGCACCTTTAAGTCGTCCCAAGGGGCGGGATTATGCCAGCAGTGTCCATTCAACAGTCGCTCCACCATCGAAGCTGCCACCCTCTGTGGCTGTCGGAATGGATATTATCGGGGAGACACGGAGAAACCAGAGGACATGTGTACCAGTGAGTCAGTCTTTCCTTCTCTGTTTGACACACAAAAGCATATGTTCAGTACACGGCCGGACCTGAGCGGTACAAGACCACTGCTGCCTGACATATTACACCACATCAGTGGCAGACATTGCCGACAGTCTAATATTTCATAATTACACGAGAAGCCGGCATCTGCTTTGATTTATCATACGGCACATAAATTTATGAGCCTCACTCCGAGTTCTGTGACTACCCCATCCTTGTTAGGGGATTTGGGGAGCAGTAAGTAATAATGCTGCCACGCTCCACCGGCTCTCTGTTGAAGCAAAGATGTGTTTCGTGTGTTGAAGACGGCATGTTGCTATGCAAGATGGAGCACAGAGTGAGGCAAAAACGCAGCCTCCGTGTTCCACTGAGACGTTGTGTAAGTAGGTTGAGACATGAATCATTTTGGACGCTACATTTGTGTGCACTGCTGGCTGGTGCACCGATGTTACAACATGTGTGTGCGTGCAGGTTCATGTGACCTGAATGCAGGAAAACATCTATTTTATGTTTTACACTGATATTATAGAAATATCTCTATTATTAGTATTAGTCTTTATGATCTGGGTGCCAGTGTGTTATACACATTTCCATTTGCAATCTACATCTACTTCACTTGGAAAGGACTCCAATATTTGTTCCCATTTTTCATTCCACATAGAAAGACTTTATATTATTTTCTTGTCTGGGCAATTCTGACTCTGACTTTCAGTTGTGGTGCAGAAGTAGAGCAGTCGACATCTGATCAGAAGATCAGCTTTAGTTCCCACCTCGCCCACCCATGCGCCGAAGTGTCCTTGGTCAAAACACTGAACCCCACATTGTTCCTGGTGGTTACAGGTTGTCGCCAGTGTTAGGCAGCAGAGCTGCCATGTGTGAATGTATGCGTGAGCATAGATAAATGGAACTGTGATTACCATTTAAAGTCACACCGATCATCTTTTGATCTATTTTAAAAGTGTTTACAGTGTTCTTTTATATATGATTATGCCGTTTTTAGGCACAATCAAACAACCTGTGTTGTTTTTTTGGACATAGTTTCTGCAGAGCAGCAGGACTTCGTGAGAAATTTGAGTCTGAGTTGTGGGCAGGACTGTTGGCACAAAGTAAGCCTGCTCCCCTCCCATCATCCATCTGTTTAAGTGCTCTTCCTAGCTTACAGCCCATCACAACCCCAAGTAGCTTCTATGCCATAATTGCAAGCTTTTTCCACAGGCATTTGAATGAAGAAATACTCAGAAATGCCATTTTAAGCTTAATGTCGTGCATCATAAGAAAAATGCCACAAGAATATGTTAACACCCAAAACAATTTTTTAGCGGAGTTGGTCTTTAACAAGTAGTTGCAAACAGTCAATTGGATCATAGGCTGACCCTGTAAAGCTGTTGCTTTGTGTAATCAGAGCTATAAACAGCTTAAAGGGGCAGTCTATGAGTCCAGTAACTGACAGTATGGTCTGCTGCCTTTTAATACACCTGACCTGCTCCTGTTTGTTTTCTACATAAAAAAAATGATTTTTAAATGAAAGTTTACTAGCAGAGGCTCCCACTGAGTATCACATGTAAAAAAGCATGAAAAAAGACACACAAGTTAAAATCCCCCAACTTTATTTATATCATGAATTGAACCACTTTACACTCAGTCTAAAAGCAAAAGAAGTTAAATGGTCAGACCTGGTGGAGTCCAACTTTGAGTGGAAACAATTCCGACTTAGAGTTGGCTTTAAAAAATGATTAAAATGAATTATTTTACTTTCAGCTTAACTGTACTTTTCCCTTTTTTGTGTCTTCATGACAAGAGCAGATATTTTGATGTTTTGTGTTTTGTTTACTTCCAAAGAATCAGATCAGGAATTCTTTTTGGAAGTATTTGAAACAGGAAGTGGAAATGTCAGAGTTCTGTAAAGCCTGAGTGCTGCATGTTTTGTTGATGGGGTCTGTCAATTACCTCAGGGAAGGCTCATAGAAAAACCTCTCTTCACCAGCAGACACGTTTCAAAAATGAGGCTGAAAATGAGAAAAATAAAATCATTTATCACAGTGGAATGGTGTCAGGTGTCAACCCACTCAGCCTACACAGCACTCAACAAATACTTTTGGACTTTCAATTCGTGGGCTAAAACAAGGTAAATTAGAGTCCTCCAATGCAGAAGTATTGAAACTGAGATCAATCTTTTTAAACAAAGAGGTTTTTTTTTTAAAGAAAGAGTTTAACCAACCTCACCAGTAGGATCTTCAGGTGGGTTTTTGTCCAAACGACCCAGACTTGCTCCTCCTTATGTGGCGGGATAGCAACTTTAAAGACCTCCCAGGTAACTGAGCTCTGGACCCTAAGGGATCCCAGCCACCCTGTAAAAAAAAGATTTTTTTTTTCTGCTGCTTTTTTTCTAATGGTATTTATTCATAAACTATAGTCTATAGTTATAGGTGGGGCCAAGAGTTCAGATTGAATGAAAAAATTACCGCAGCTACTCAGAAAGTCCACACCACTGCAGCTGCTATTTTGTTTTCATGGCTAATGTGATGCTCCATCTTTGTCTTGCAAATTAACAAAACACCCTGAAAACTGTAAAAATGCCTCAACCAGAGAGGCATTGCACATTTTTTTGACTAAAACTGTGGCCTAAGATTTGGGAGCTCTGGTTCTCATCACAACCTCCTCACATTCAGCCTAAAAGCAGAATCAGTGACAGAGGCTAGACTTGGTGGATTTCAGCCCTAACTGGAAACAAGTCTCACTTAGAGCTGCTTCAAGAGCCTGCTCTGCAGGGATGGCATGGCCCCCATTAGTGGGGCTTGTATCCTAAACTCCAATAGGACCCTATTAAAGAAATCCGGGAGGACACTGTTGGTTGTCTTCTCCAAGTCCAATAAACAACTCCCAAGATTCCTTAACAGAGGAAGGACTCAACTGAACATTATGCTCTTTTTCTGAACGTATCAAGCAGCCCAAACTAAGAGCCTCTTTTGAATAGATTAAGTCACACAATAGAGTGCGGTGAAATGCCACATACCCACACTGCAAGGTGGTTTGGCCCAACCCCTTAAAGATGATTTTCCAGCAGAGAAGCACCCAGCCCCACTTTTGGGTTTGGTCTTTGATCTATGTGTGGATTTGATCCCACAGTCTCCCAGTCCCAGAGTGGACATTCTACTTCCAGTCAGATGGCTGGAGTGAAGAAGTTACACTGATCAAACGATTGAATTGTATGCTTATGTCTCGTGGAGCATGGAGCATCAATGCTCATAAGAGGATGCCTCTTATATTTTGAGCTCCCTGCTGTTAGAGCTTTGATTCTGCAGTGTTGCTGTGCTCGCCTGTTGAGGATTACACACTCATCCATATTCCACAGGGTCATCACAGTCATTTCTTCTTATTCCGTGATTTAGCATATGCCAAGGTTGAACATCCGTTTTATCTGAGCAGCTCTGGTTACGCGAGCGTCACACTCTCTGTGATGTGTTTGAAGAGTCAAGGAGAATAGCGCCCGGCAGGCTTAACCTTGTGAAAACGGGGGTTGGGATGTGAAGTCTCACTTTGACACAGAGTGAAAAACGAGGGAGCCGGCAACAGAGAAGCTGAGAGCTGCAAAGAGACACATGCAGAGAGCTGTTGGGTCACTTTCTGACTGTTAGTGACGGTGTTGGCTCACAGGCAAGTTTCCAATAATGGATTGGACTCGGTGGCTTTGCACGAATGGTAAAAAGTATTGAAATGGCTGATTTAACTGTAAAACTCCAGAAATCTCACATGTTAACACAAGTATTTGCTTACTTAGCATGTCCCTGATTTACATCTTAAAAACTATCTTTATACCATGGTCCGCTTGAATACTCGATTCTGATTGGCTGCTGGGTATGCATTAAAAAATGATAACCGCACAGTGAAAAAAGAAGTTCCGGTCGGCTAGCTTAAATGTTTTGTATCACTGCGCCGGCTTCTTTAAAACAACTTTTGCTTCATAATTTGGACAAAAACAAGCGGTAAGAGGTGAACTTTCTCTTTGAATTGATGCTTTATTCAACCCATCGGGACGATCAGCATATATATATCGCCGAATCTTGACTGCAGCGGTGGTGCTGCGCGACGCGGACTATATGTTACGTGACGCGGCGCATCGCACCGCATCACGTAACATATAGTCCGATTTTTGTGAGAAAAGCGATCCAAATCGGAAAAAAAAACAAGAATTAAGGACTAAAACCTGGTTAATATGTATTGCTTTTGTAGGTGACCATGGTATAAGCGGGTTAATGGCCTTCGAAGTGTGCGGTTATTACTTTATAACGCACTTCGCGGACGGTTCAGGCTTCCACGTCGTGCGTTAAAAAGTAATAACCGCATACTTCGTCGGCCATTAACCCTTACTTAACCTTTTGAGATTTTATTGGCAAGGATAGAAAATTCAATAAAAAACAGATTGCTGTTGCAGCACTGGTTTAAAAGCAATTCAGCTAGCATTTACAATGGAAATGTAACCTTAAAAATAATTGCAACCAAACAAAATCCTTATTTTTTTTTAACAGTTTCAGTGCATTAAATCAGATTAAAAGCATGATTCCTCTCTAATAAAATAAAAAAAATGAAATATAAAAGAACAAGAAAGTTTTCTATATGGTTGCATAGTAAAAAAGTAAAGCTTCTTAAAATCTGTTAAAGTAAAACATTAAAATTGGTTATCATGTATCGTATAATTTAATAAATGCTTAGTCAAAGACAAAATAGAACCAGCAACTGCGTATGGGAATCTGTCCACCATTCTCAGGTGCTTAACAGTTCAGCTAGCCATCTATGATTGTTTGCTTTGTTTGGATTTGTTTGGAATTGTCTTGATTAGCAGATGAAACGATCTCTGGTCTACCTAAAAACGGGAGTTTTGGTTCATAGGAGAGTGAACTCTGGTGCAGTTCCCTACAGTGTGAATACAGACATTGGGCTGTTCAGTGGCCGAAAGACTGCAGATTAGAGACTAGCTGGTTTTTGTCTTCTGTAGTTATTTTCTTTCTGGTTAGTTTAAGACAATTCCAGTGCAGGGGGTTCAGTTGGTTTTAAAGCGATTTGAAGGTAAACCAAATATATATTTTCTTGTCTTCTGCCCATTTGAACCAGACCTGCCAGGACCCTAACTTTAGACCATTCTGTAGAACATTTATAGGTAATTTTACCTTTGGGTATATTGAGCAAAAATAAAGAATTATTTGGTAAAAAATACAATGATATCCAGAGGAAAGGAAACTGTATGTCAACTGGTAGAAACATGAACATTTGGGCTTTCTTGCAACCACAGGCAGAATCTGTATAGAAAACAGTACTACTATTTGTGAAATGTTTTCAAACATAAAAGAAATGTACGTTTTTTTGTGACTCACTAGAAAAACCTCCATTTTGTGGATGAAAATTTAAAAAGGAAAAAACATTCTCTAATAGGAAAACTCACATAAAAGATGTTACCAAGACTCAACTAATAAACAAAACTTTTTGAGTGCTTATTTCTTGACGTTTATAAAATCTTCTGTTTAGCTATAATTTGAAGAGACTTGTCATTTTAGAACATGATTGATGTGTTCTGTTCCTCAGCTTCAGCAGGACACAGACAGTGGAAATGAGATTTGATACCGATTTCCTTTGAATCTCTCTCGTTGTCTCCTCTCAGGCGTCCCCTCAGCTCCTCGCAATCTGGTCTCTGTGGTGAACCAGACATCGGTGCGGCTGGAGTGGCATCCACCCCGAGAGATCGGACACCGAGATGACTTGTCTTATAATGTGATATGCCGGCGGTGCCACAGCAGCGAGCGTCGAACATGCCAGCCATGTGACGACAACGTCGTGTTTGTTCCAGGAAAGCAGGGCTTGAAGGGAACAAGAGTGGAAATCAGCAAGCTGCGAGCTCACATGTCATACACCTTCGAAATCCAGGTTTGTGCCCAGAGATAGAAAATCTGCTGTGTAGTTAATAGTAATCCTCAACTTTAAAAACATTACACACTCCAAACTTAAATGGGACATAGATGGTTTTGAAATTTGTTCCAGCTTGGTTCTATTCATGTTCCAAATGTTTTGTTAGGAAACCTTTATTTCTCTAAAAAATGTTGTCAGCAGGGAAAGGACATTTTTTAAAGAGCAATCGATTTCCTTCTGCACTTTTTATTAATAATGAAAAACAATATAGTTTAGCCCGCTTTTCAGCCGGCCTTGATGCTGTCGGCTTTTGCTTTAAATGCAAATAGCTCTCAGAATTTCACTATTATGCACAAAGTTTGAGGCTGCAGAGATGGCTGCTGACACGCTTGCTTTTATGCAAAATATGCAGTTGGTATATTTATCTCACAAGGTCACTCTGAACGGATAAAGGCGGCATGACGGTAAACCCACAGCCTGCCATCAACTGAATAGCAGAAAACCTTGAATTCAGCTCAACTGTTTAGAGATACAATAAAGGGAATTTGTATCTACATTCTTAGTATCGGTTAAGTACTTTGTCCTAATTTAAAGTCCCACTCGGATACATTGTTAAAGTATTCCCAGTGGTCTTTTAAATATGATTTTGCTGTTTTTAACCAAAATCTAAAAGCCTGTCGTTTTCTAGGACATAGCAACAGTAGACTGACAGAAATTTGCTTCTATGCTGTGGGCAGGACTGTTGATTGGAGTAAGCCTACCCCCATTTCCCATCATCCCTCTGTTTATGCTCTTTCCTGTTTCAACCCCGAGCTAACATTACGGTGCAGAAACAAATGACGAGCAATATTGCAGCCATTTAGCCATACAGTTTAGAGATACTGCACATGAATCCAGTCATCTTCATGTGGATCAGTCAGAATGGAGCATTGCAGGAAGTTTGTGGCCTATCCATTATAGCTTCTACGTCATAGCCGCAAACCTTTTCAAATTGTATTTTTTCATCTGCTCCTGATTCACAGGAATTTGGATATAATGTACTCAGCAATGCAATTTTCCTCATACATGTCATTCATGTCATCATGAGAAAAATACCATAAGAACATGTTAAAAACAAAAACATGATTTTAAGCAGAGTGTGTTATAGACACAATGGTAGGCTCCTATGATGGTTAAGAAAAAATTAAAGCTTAAGTTTCATATTCTGATGTTAAATTTTGAGCCAATCTGTAAATGCTTGGATTTGATTGACCATAACACAAGGGGATAAAACAGCTAAATTAAGCAGGCGCTATGACTACCAGTAGGTCACCATTACATTAATTTGGTGTTAGTAAGGAATTTGCATTATTGCTTGCTTTGTTAACTTAGTTAGAGCTGATCAAGAGGTCTTTAAAATGATGCAAGATAATCAAATCAGGACCTTGGGTTGATGAGTCTGACCATCCAGTGGGCTTTTTAAAGACATTAGGCGAGAGTCATGTTTCTCTGTAATCTTCAACTGAAAATTATTTGAATAGTCAAAGAGTTATTCATGGAGATGTAACTGAGATTTTTCTCCTAGAAAAAATTCTTTAGCCTATTCAAAGTCTACATATTCCATGTAGAGTTTAACAAAAGTAAAAGTTTTGCCTTGGATCTAATAGAAAATCTGCAGAATTGTTTCCTTTTGTGGGTGACAAGTTATATAAGGTAGGATAAAAAATGCAGTTTTCCACCACTTCCAGTAGCTTTTTGCAATCCACAGCTTTATTTGTTTTCCCCTATCTGCTGTACCATGGTACACTTATGCATAATGACTACCTCTGCAAGCCCGGCAAGCTTTAAAAACAAGGCAAGAGTGAAAGGAGAGTTTTAGGGGTGTGAACAGGCGCAGCACAAAATGAGCTCATTAAAACATTACATTTTATAGTCTATAATGTAGAAAAACTGACAGCTGCAATTCTCCCCCCACAGGCGGTCAACGGAGTGTCCAACAAGAGCCCTTACCCTGCCCAGCAGCTGTCAATCAACATAACAACCAATCAAGCTGGTGAGTTTGGTTTGCAAAGGCTGCTCCCTGTGAGTATATGTGAGCACATGCCAGTGAATTATATGTGGGAGGGTGGGCTACAGAGATAGTGGAAATTGAGCTACAGCCTTTTAATTCATAAAACATGTTACAAGCTTGTCTTCTCTCTGCCCCTACTCAGCCACTTGCCCCACACCCACTGCTTTCATCCTCTTTTGTTCTTTTTTCCACATCTTCTCTCTCTTTTTCTGCTGTATCTCCTTTGCCCTCTTCCCCCATCAACTTTATTAATCCAAGACCACAAAGTAACAGAGTTATTGCTCCATCAATACTTAATGGAGACAGACACAGGTGATATTTTCACCCCCAAGACAAATTTGCTTGTCATTCACCTCATCTGCTTTAACAAAAGTCTCACCCTGCTGCTTTCAGGGTGAATTTGTGAACCCTTCTTTTTAATGAAATCAACAAAAAAGTCTTTAGTTTCGGGGTGACTGCTCTGCTGTGTGTGTGGATAGGGAAGGGGTTAAATTATGCATTAGCTTGTGAGTGTGTTTCACTGATCCAGTGCTTGTGTGTAAATATAAGTTGTGGAGGTGTGAGGTTTACAGGTGGCTAACTTCAGCTGTCAGATTATGTTTACCGCTGAACATTAGCATAACTTCTGAGTGACTTTGCTGTCAACTGAAGATGTAATAGTTTCAAGCAGAAAATCCCTTAAATTGATGTGCCATCAGGCATATCCATTCGTTCCAAAACTCATTTGAAATACAGTGACAAGATGTGTTGTCCTTATTCCTGTTTGTCTTCATTCGACTCTTTCAAAGTGTTATCCATTTGCAAATGTGATGAAAATGAACTCATAAAACAATCCTGGTTTCACAGCCTATGAGATACATCCCATAACCTCCAATCTCTATAATTATGGATAGAAAATGCATCACACATATAACTCTTGTTACCCCATCAGTGCTGTAATTTGTTTTCATGAACCTTGAAAGGAAGACACATTTTCCCCTTTGCTTGCAAATACAGTTTGACAAGACGCCAAGATTTCACACCGTGTTTCCATATTTATGATGTTTAAGCATCCTAGTGAGCTTTTCAACATCCTAATTGATTGTGTGTCCTTGCGTGTGTGTTTTTTTTTGACAGCTCCCTCTGTGGTCCCCATAATGCACCAAGTAAGCTCAACGAGTCGCAGCTTCTCGCTGTCTTGGCCGGCGCCTGAACAGCCCAATGGGATTATCCTGGACTACGAGGTCCGATATTACGACAAGGTAAAGAGAGACGATGGATGCTATTGTGTGTTTTTGGTGAAAGCTGCATTTAAAAATGGAAAGGATGTTGAGCAAAACCCTAGCCTCCTTCGTTCCTGTGCTTAGTGACATGAAAAATGTTTTAATTACGTCCATTTTTCACAACACTACTCACAATATTGACAACACAACTGTGTTTGTTGTCTCTTTAAAGTATTCTTTATCAATTTTAATTATTTCTCTTGACTTCATACTGGCTGCTCAGAAACATTAGCAGTGTGTTCTCTGGCTTCTACATTTGTTATTATAATTAGATAAGGATAGCAAACATACCAGCTTGTTTCATCGATTAATAACTAGTATAACCGTTTTATTTTATTTGTTTTCCCCGGTGAGCCGTGTCTGTTCATGTATCATCTTTTTCAGTATCGTCTTCTGATAGGTCAAGATTGATCCTAACTGCATATTTTATGGCGCCTGTAGGCGTGATGGGGTCTTGCAGAGATGGACGGTCTCTGTTCATTCAAGAAAAATGAGGATTGGCTCATTAGCAGCTGAACTAACAGATGTTTGTTCAAAGAGTCATCATAAACCATAATGATGAAGTAGCTTGACGTTTCACAGCTTCGTTGAACCAATGCTGGGAATGAAATCAAGATCCAGATTTTTTTATGCAGACAAAAACTAAAATAATGACATAAAACCACAGTTTTTTTTTCTATTGTCTATTCTCATTGAACGTATTTCAAACTTTTGTCACAAGTTTTAACACCTTAAGAATTACCAAAGACTTTAGTGTATATGAACCCACAAGTTCAAGCATCCACTTACACAACCTACTTACTTGATCTGTGGAACACATGACTGACCAACGGACCTTGGTCAGATCAACCAACCAAACTTATTTAAGCACAAAATGTAATTTGTGCAAAGTGCAAGTGACATTAAAACCACAGACACAAAACAGTACACAAGAAAAACAAATTAACTTCAACATAAGAAACGCATAACAAACTACTTTAGTACTATAAAGTTTCAAAGTTTTTGCCCAGGAGCAGAAAAGGCTTTGCTTCTGATGAGGGGGAGGAGCTATCGCTGGCCGTATTCAGATAAGAAACAGATTTCTCAATGAAGTCATTTAGCAGTATCTTCTGTCCAGAGTGACACAAAGAAAATAAATCAGTCAACTCATTCTCAGGAAGAGTGCAGTGGGGAAAATTCGGATGAGTAGGTATTGACAAAAAATGTTGGACTTTGTGTTAAAAGGGATTCCGGTTGTGCAAAAAGTTTGTTTTTAAACCTCAAATGTGTTAGGATTCAATCGGGTTTTTTGTTTCAATCATGTTCTTGATGAAGTTTGCTATGATTTTGCTGTTACTGTTTCTATTGCACCCAGTATAGAATTCACTGTACCAGGTTCAACTTTCAGGTGTTGTCACGCTTTTTGGATCTCACTTGGTTTATGGGATTTGCAATTTTGTCACGATTTGTCATACACAACAGTTTATGACACCTTGACTGTACCAAACCCCCTGGAGATGTCTCATAGGGAATGTCAGCCTATTTTTTGCAGTGGTATGGCCCAAAATGTAAAATCAAAGAAAGCAGGCTAATCCTGTTGGTTTCCTGACTGTCATTTGGGATATTAATGACCTGGCTGCACCTTGCTTGCTGATCAGACATTTTTTAACTTTCTTAAAGCTTACCTCCTTTCTATCCATACTGTGGGTTGTGTTTTCATCTCATTGTGTTACATATAAAGAGTCTGCGCTGCCAGCACCACCCCCAGCCAAACACAAACACCCACTATCTCTGCAGAGCTGGTGGTGATTGGCAAAAGCACTTTTGTAAGGCTCCACAACATGCACATTCATCCTTGCAAAAGTTCCGATGTTTTTTGGTTTCATGGGCGAAACGCAGGCTAGCTGCCGAGGCCGACACTTGGTTCTAGCGAAAGGCGATGCCTCAGAGATCAAGTCGTATTGGAAAAAGGGCTGTGAAAATAATTCATATGTCATTAAGAATGTGTTCTTTAGTCTGCCAAAGGTAATATATCATTATATACAGTACAGACCAAAAGTTTGGACACATCTTCTTATTGAAATGAATGGGAAGATGTGTCCAAACTTTTGGTCTGTACTGTATATGGATATAGTCTCCTCTCTCAGGCTTAAGAAAACCGTGATATAGGCCTTTTAATTCTTTGCAGAACAGAATTTGCTTGCTAGGTCTGAATCCGACTGCATACAAGCTTTTAAACATTACCAAACAAAGAAAAAAGATGGGGACCAAACTGGTTATGACCATTCAGCCCAGCATTAAATGTCATGATTCTGTCTAGCAACAATCACTAGTCAATTATGATTTTCTAACCAAATCTTTTTACTGTACTTAATTTAGAAACACCGCTTTATTTTATTTGGAGTCTCCCCATATTCCATAGGTAGGGATTTTTGCATTCTGTAGCCTCTGATTTCACTCTTCTGTTTGCTGAGGTAGATCGTCTGCAAGACTCATATCTTCGACTCAGTGTTGGAAGGGAATTTTATGTCTCTGTGGACCTCAGTGCTTTTCAGGGTAAAAGACTGCTCCAGCCCTTGGAAATATAAAGATTCCTTTATTTCTGAGGGACAGTACCTTTTCTCACTTCAGCACAGAAAGCATGTTTTTGGCCACCTGGTTTTTCTCGCTTTCTTTGTAACTTTATTTCCTGTCAGGAACAGATCTTTCAATGGACAGAACTCATGCTTTATGAAACTCCCTTCAACCAAACTCTTTGGAAGTTTGCTTCGTCCTTCCCACAGGAAGTGTCCTCTTTCTTTGTCGATTTTTTTCCACTTTTTGCCAAAGGCCATTCCACATTAATCCAAAAGTCACTGTGTTGTCATCATCTGCAAGCTCCTCTGTAGGGGATCCCGAGGCGTTCGAAAACCACATTTGATATGTAATCCCTGCAGCATGCCTCCAGGTCCATCCAGAGTTTTTTAGCTAGAGTACATTCCCAGATAATCTCTTCTGGGAGGCATCTGGAAAGCATCCGTACATAAACTGCCTTTAGATATGTGGACTACATACCCTATTTCTGTAGACTACCCCAAGCCCTCCTGCAGATGAATGCACCTGTATGTGTTATGGTTTCTTTTACGACTTGCCAGAAATTTGATTTCATTGTTTGCGGATGTTTGAATGTCACAGCAACAGAACAAAGGGCATTAAAGCCCGTTGCTGAAGATTCTGGAAAAAATCTTACCAATACTAAAAAAAAGGCTGGAAACTAAACCTTTTCTTGTTAACCTTTGAAAACATAACCTTGTGCAGTTTTTCAAGAGGGTTCCCCCTATTTTGTCAGCAGTTTAAGGAGGGTGAAGCCCCCTCTAAGATGCCTTCTCTGCAACGCACTTGTCAAAAGTGCTGCAGTGTTTTTTTCCCAGGTACCAGGACATGTAACTTAATAAATGTGTGAGCAAATCACAATTTTTTTTTCTCCTTAAATGCATTGTGCACTGTTAAAGTCCTAAAAAGCATAGAGTGAAGCAACCATTACATTTCCCACAATGCATTAGAGAAGTGGGCCTTTATTTCATTACAGGGCTTGCCACATGAATGGAACTTTCAGAGGTTTCAGCAGTGGAATATTGCAGCAAAATAAAAATGATTTATATGTTTTATTCTGGTTTTTCATCACCAAACACAAAAAAATGTTCATCCATGAGGTGGAAAAATATTAATTTGATATCACGATTTTTATTTTTCTAACATAATATTGATATAACATTCAAGCTATATTACTGTGAGTTGTGTTTGTAGATACATTTTTTTTTTTTTGCTCAATTCTTAGGGAGACCTTTTTTCTCTTTAAGAGGTTTTTATTTTTACTAAACAATTTAACTTTTCTTGCTGCTTCTCTTTTTTAATCAAGTTATTGCAATGCATGAGTGTTTAATTTTAAAAAATTAATCGCTCACGGAAGTCCAATCATAACTGCTTTGAGCTTATATTTATAATAATTTTTTTTTATAATAATGCAAAACCCAGAATAGAATTCATGTCTTGAGTCTGAATTTTGTGTTTTTTTTAACTATCAATTTTTTCAGAACCTTGTGACAATTTGCTCTACAGCAGTGTTTTTCAACGCTGTGAGAAATGGTCAGGTGTGCCGTGGGAAATGACACATTCACTGATCTAAAAACATTTACCATCTCCAAGATATCATCTCCGTGTTCATTCAAACAGGCCCTGAGATAACACTGAGTAGTTAGGAATATAAAGATCATAAAAGTTTTTTCTTTGTGTTTATTTGATTCCATTAAAGACATTTTGATAAGAATGACGGAACTGCGATTTAGCTGCAGCTAAAGCTGTTTTAGGAAAAGTCCCGCCCCTTTAACTGTCTCAACCTATTATTCTTGGAGGCTTAATCACACGTCATCAGTCTGACCAATCAGAAGTGGTTAAATTCTTCACTTCCTTGTTCCGATTCTGCTCATAAAGTCCCTCAGTTCCAACAAAAATAACAGCTAAAGCTCGTCTTTAGCGGGGTAGCTTTCCATGGAATCCGGTGACTCGTGGAAAAAGTGAACAAAACAATAAAACTCAGAGACGCGAGACTGTCTGCGTTCGGCGGCTGTTTACACTACATCTCCCATGATGCATTGGTTTAAAGCGACAGCGTCTCAGCGCACAATGAGTCTTCCTTGTTAAACTGTCTTGAAACCACAACGAACACGCATCAAACAGCTTTTAAATCTTCTAATTTAGCTTTTATTACATCTTTTAGAAAAAACAGAAGCAAATTCCAGCTTTTTCTGCCACAATTATCACAAAAATGCATGTGAGATTTCGGAGGGGCTGTAGATCAGTGCAAACTATGAATTTCTCTCTTTTTTTTTTAATTTTTGGATGCATGTGTGCTGCGGGATTTTTGTCAAGGTTAAAGTGTGCCGTGGCTCAAAAAAGGTTGAAAAACACTGCTCTACAGTGTTAACTTTTTTTATTCAACCAGACTTCGTGGCAGTAGAGTGATATTTGCATGCATCTCTGCTGTCATTTGTCCCAAACTATCTGTTTTTTCTCTCTCCATATGTTGGCATATTGTCATTTTTATTTATATTGAATTTTCTCACATGTGTACAAAAAGCTGCTGGTTAACTAATATGTAAATTGGCCCATTTGAAGCTAAATTCAGTCAAACTCAAATGACTTGAAGTCCTCTTGTATTTTGATCAAACCCCTTGAATCAGTTCTTCTTCATTGTTTGATCGGCAGATCTCAGAACAAGAAACTTGAATCTCCTTTTTTTTCCCTTTCAAAGTATCTGTGATAACGAAGGGGAGAGGCAATCTTTTCTGAGATGCACACCAATGCAGTGCTGCTCTCAGGCGGTCCTCCTGCCTGTGCACCCACATGGTTGCCATAAATCACATGGAGTTGGGAGATTATTTGTCTGCAGAGTGGGAGAAGAAATAGTGGGAAGAGAGCTGTGGGGCATTCCAGCCAAACTACACACCTGAGTGATGTCAGAGACTCCCATCAGAGCCGAGTCATCCAGCTACTTCATCTTTATCACAAAAAAATAAAGAAAGAATAAAGAAAGGACGAAAGCTTTTCAGAAAAATCAGATGTGATGTTGTTCAACTCCCCTCCCAATAAATAGACTTGACAAGAGTTATATTGTGCTGTATCCCAGTGGTGTTTTGACCCCATGTCCGTGACATTTAATTAATACTACCAAGATATTATGTCATCTTTAAAAGAAAAAGTGTGTCTTTTAAGATAAGAGGACTAAAGCACCAGCTTTTCCTCCAGAGAGAAAGAGAGCTCTTCAAAGCTCTGTGAAGCCGTCTAACTCAATCAATGAAAACTTCCCGCTGCCTTGAAATGGACAGGTCCTATATCTCTAAAAAACCAGGAGACAATATGACATGGAGTTCATTGAACAAACTGCCTGAATGGACAATGTCCGACCTCGGCATTATCAAGAGCTTCCATTTTCCTGTCTCATGAAAGACTTCTGCTGCTGAACCAAAGAAAGGGTTGATGGTGAGAAACTATGATTGCATATTGAACTTTTCTAATTCAGCCAGTAGAAAGCAAAGTGCTTGCAGATACATCCTCCAGATGCACCATAGGACCATGTGTTTTTCTGATGTATAGCCAACAAATGCACAAAGAAATTCAATGCAGACAGATTCAATACAAAGAGCAAAGCACCTGCAAGGGATTTTCTGTAAGATACAGTCAGGAGGTGTAATACATTATCATTCACACGCATTCACACACTTATGGCCGCCTAAAACAGGCGCCAACTTCTAACCGCCAAGAGTTATATGGGATTTAGCGTCTTACAGTTCGGACACTTTGGCGCATGAGCAGGCAGGGAGGGAGCCGAACTTGCTATCTTTTAATTAGAGGATGACCTCTCTTCCTCTGCATCACCAAAAGAAATTAATGCTTCTGTTTTTTGGGGGATAAAACATTTAACTGGACAACTTCAGATGATCTTTGTGTACTTTTAAGTTATCAGATTTTTTTAGGTTATTCTTACTTTTAATCTTCTATTACTAATTTCATGTGTAAACCTTTTAGATGCCAAACTGTTCAGTATTGAATAATTAGCACAAGTAATATGTTGTACTCAGATTGCTCTTTCTCTGTTTGATTAATAAGTAAAATGCTTTAAAATTTAAATGAAAAATGTGGAGTGGTTATCTTTAATTAGTTTTGTTTGCTGGTAAATGCATTACCAATGCAAAACTAACCTTAACGTCTTTCAAAAGTGCGCTTTTAATGAGATTACCTAAATAACCTTTTTAATATATTCAAACCGGGCCCTCTCATAACCCACTCCCACAATAAAATGTACTTCAATGATCTCATTATGCAGATCTGGTGTCTGTGTTCTATGGCAGTGAAGAGGTCATTAACATCTTCATCGTAGACAGTATTTTCATTCAGTAAATGTCATTCAAGGAGCTCCCCCACAGCTTATTAAGTGTCCAATTAGAGAAGTGCATTCTGTGCTTTAGAACTCATACATAATCTGTTTATTATCACCATAGATAGAAAACTATGTTTTCCTTGCGGAAACTGCTAGAAAAGTTTTTTTTCCAACCGAATATTTTACACACAGGAGAGTACAAAAAAAATCCCTCTGAATAAAGGTCTCTTTTCACAGCAAGGTTGTCAGGGATCTTTAAAGGTCTTCTTCTGTGCGTATTAGCAAACAATTTAAGCAATCTGAGTAATTTAAGTGTCTAATGTATGTGATTGCAAGCTAAACTTGGAAACCCATTATCTCCCATCCCTCTGAGGACTCTGCATCAAGGAGCATCTTTCACAATAGCTCACACATTCACTTGAGTCATGTAAAGTATTCGTTGTAAAAAACTTGGGAGCAAGAGAGAGAAAGTGCCACGTTTAGTCCACAAAAGTCCAAACTGTCAAAACTTCTCTGCTCTTCTGGAAGAAACTGATCCAGAAAATGTCCAACATATCAGGTTTTTAGAGTTTTCCAAAGCACAAAGGAACATCCTGCATTTGTGTTAACAAAAGACAATAATTTGAAAATGGAAGATTGGGCTTGACGGCATCAGCTATGGAACCACATCAATGTTTAAGTGAAGTTTGAATTTTAAGTGTAAACTTAACGCTCCTTGACTTCTTTGTTCCACCATCCTTATTTGCATCCCTCATTCCAGGTGACACACCAAGCTCCCACTCTCCAATCACTTTAGCTGTCCAGTCATCTGGAAGAACCTCTTGATTGTCCACAATTTTTCAACCCTTTGATAAATGCCACTGGTTTGGGGGCTTTTAAGCATTTGTTTGATGCAGTATAGCTACTTTCTGTTGGTTAACTATATCATAGATACTTAACCCATTAGAACCCATCAGTGTAACGAAAAAATATCAGAAATTGATTCACTTGGTTTGTGGTAAAATAAACAATTTAATTTTAAGAAAAAGTAGGTCTGAGTTCTTGTGGATTAAGGAGCCCTTGTGGTGTAACTGGTGTCAGGATACGTTGGTATTTCAACTCAGGTAAACACAAGACACTGTAAATAAACAACGTGTCTGTGGAAATTGACCTTCCTGCATCTGGGTCCTTGGAGTTACCCTCATATAAAAGTCACGCATCTCTTTCTCTTTTAACTTCCAGCACATGGTCCCCTGCACTGACATTGTCCTCTTCATCTTCCTCACCACCAGAACCATACAAACCCCTATTCTGTGCCATCTGCTAAACTCTGCAACTCTGTTGCTGATCTTGTTTTCAGATAACAATGTCTGCACAAGATGTGTGTTGCTCCACTTGTATGTATCACCCCACACTTCTCTCTTTTCTGGAAAAACATGTGCACACTGCCATTTCCATCCCTCTGGAAAAGTCCACCTCCACCTGTCCTTCTGCATTTCTGATCTAAACACCAAACTTACCCATCACTTCCTTGTCACATGCATTTCCCTCTCCCAAATCATTACCCAATCATCACTCTCTCCCCTCTAGGGATACCCAGATCTTCCTCAGAATGTCTCCCTCTCTAGCTCACATCCTACCTGGGGTGCATCACCACTGACATTTTCAACATCACACCTTCAACTCCCAGCATCAGGCTCCCAATCCTTTTTAACACTCTCTCTATCCCCAGAACATTTTTAGCAAACTTCTCCTTCGAAATCACTGGTACTCGATTCCTCTTTCCATCACAACATGATACAACAACTTAAACCAGCTGTCAACCTAAAATCTGTGCTCCATTTCCATCTCTTAAACACGCAGAATATCAACCTTTCTTCTAGGTAAGTTGGTCAGAGTTCCTACTGTCCTGCCTTTCCTTCCAACTGATTGGGTATTAAAATTCTGTTCACAATTCAAATGATTGATTTGGCCTTGGCTTTACACAACTGTCTGCATTTACATTTGGGCCTGGGACATGAAAACAGTTGTACTCCCCCCTCATGCATTTTTCCCTTGGCTTGATCCCTTTCTGGTTGCAAATTTGGACCATTCCATGTTATAGTTGATGGTGAAATAGCCTGGCATAAAGTTCCAACATCTGTCCTACTCATCTGTCCCTCCTATTCACAGCTGGAGATAGGACGATAGGATGTCATTTCTGACCGAAAAGGCATCAACTATTTGAAGTAGCTAGCAGGATATGTCAGCTCAGTATCTGCCATTTAGAGCCACATGCTTTCTTTAATGGTCCTTTAGTGGCCTTTAATGTATGATTGGTGGAGTATGACCAGCCTCAAAACAACTTGTAATTCACAGATTCATACATCCCAGCCTTGATCTTTAGTCTTTTAAAGCTGCTCTGGTGCAGTTAAACATTTTTAGATAATGTGGTTTCACACATTTTAATTTGAGTAAAATATCGGTTTTGCTAGATCTGGGCGGACAAATGCAAATAGGTATGCTGGGATTCGAGTTGTCACTGTTTGTTTTGTTTTTTTAACCCAGTGGATCAATGATCATTCTGCCAGAATGAATTGAGCTACTGGGATTCTGACGAAGAACAATCAAAAATATTTTGGAAAATTAGGTATTTTGGCTCAGAGTGTGAAATGTGTGAAACTTACTCAGCAAAAACAAAAGTGACTTTACGCCATTTCACTTTGATATCACCTGATATGGGAATTTATGAAGATTCCAAATATGAATAGGACACAAGGACTAATTTTAGCTCATAGTTTTGATGGAAAATGTCTCCTGGGAGCAGTTTAATAAGCCTAAAGAGAGGGGATAGGCCATTCTCTCCAGACAGCTGTTACCCCCTCTTTCCCCGTCAGTTTAGTCACCTTCCCTTCCTCCATCAATTTCTTCCTCACCCCACCGTCCCCTGACTCCCACTCTGTAGATAATGAGTCTTAATGTAGTAAATTTGAAATGGCAGAAGAAGGCAGGATTTTTTTTTGCCTCACTACTTATCTCTGGCTGCCAGGCATTCACAGATGGGCTGGCCCCTAACCTCTTTACCCTGGGAGGCATAGAGCTACCCTCACCCCACCCCTACACACACCTCCAAAATCCTAACCTTAACATTTACAGAAAAATAACCCATTCAATCGGCTACATATAATGTCCCTTTGACTCTTCCAAATTATTTTAGCATGACAAAAGATCACAAGTGTTGATTATCTGAGTAATATTTTGATAGTAAAAGAACCCACGGAAGCCAATGAGGCCCTGCAATGTGCTCTCTATCAGTCATTAATCCAGACTAAAGCAATGAGGACAAATTGAGGAAGAAACCTCAGACAATAATGAGCGGACACAAGTGAGGAAGGGTGTTAATGACTGCCACAGAGAAGGTGGGTCCTGGTTATGAATGATTACATTCTAAAAACTCAATCTTCTTTAACCCTCTGTTCTCTTCTGCTAACCCTCTGTCATTTTCCCCAATCTTCCTCGCAATTTTGCCCCCCTCCCCCCTCTCCTGAGACTCCTTCCTCATGACCACCATCTCCTCCCCACTTTGCCTACAACCTCCCCATCCCGCCATCCTTCATCCTTACGGCATGAATCCAACCCCTCCCTTTCATATCCTCGCCGCTGCGTGTCTGACGTTCCCTTTCGTTCTGTTCAGATTTAGCCTCGGCGAAACCTTGCTATCGGAAAGAAAATGACAGGAGACAGCCAGCCTGGAAGGAGCTGACAAGGGTCACTGATAGAAGAAAAGGCGATAGCCTTGAGTTTATGAAGAAAGAAATAACTGGTTCACTGGTTCAAGAATAATAGAAGTCCACATACTTATGTGCCTCTGTTGGTGAAAAGTAATTAAAAGCAATGTGGTCGCATTTTGTCTGCATAAAATGCTGGCATGTGCAGTTCAAAAGGAAAAGAAAGAAAAGACCAAACAAAACGGTTGACAGAAAAAGGGATTAAACATGAAAGTGAAGGAAAGCAATATAAAAATTAGGATGAAGAAAGGGTTTAAATATAATATTTAAAGCAAAACATGCAGCAAATGTGTCATACTTCAATGAAAGTATTGAAGAACTGTTCATCATATGATTTATCCAGAGCCTAACTAGTAAGGTTCTACCTCGTAATTGCAACCATTATTAACCATGCAGTTTTTTCTACTTTTTCTTAGTGATTATAGTTTAGTGTTTGCATCACATGATACTGTATATTCAGATTAAACCTTTTCTACAAAGATGGAATATAAACAGTTTACGGAAGGTTGACAATGTTTTTTCCTTCAAATTTAGTTAGAACACAGAAGGAAAATTATCTATAAATTCTTGTTAAAAATATTTAATAGGACAAAGATCTTTTTATAAGCTCAGAATAAAATGGTCATATCATAGATACTTAACATGATGGTTATTATTTTGTAATTTATTTATTTATTTTTACCACTTTTAATACCACTAAACCAGAAATTTTTTTTTGTCCAACTTGGAGGTCAACTTTAGAAAAATGCTTGTTGTAATATCCTTGAATTTTCATCATACCTAAGATAAGACTTGAGAATATATATTGAAAAAATATTGAGAATTGGTCAAAATCTGCATGTTTTTAGGTATAACATGCATATATTTACATTCAGACAGCTTCAAAAGAATTTAGTTGTGAGCTCTTAAAATCCCATGGAAAGAAATTGTAAAATGCTAGATTGTGAGATTATGAATCTTGTTTTAGGAAAGACAATATAGGGGACAGTGGGGATCAGCTGAGAATATTAGGCTGTTCCTGATAACTGAAATCTGATTTTTTATTTTATTTTATTTTTTTGTCCCCCTGATCGTATTCGTTCATACTCTGCAAGCCCAAAACAAATTGGAAGACAATTCTGCGGCTGTACTCAAAGTGCCATCTGCCTATTCTGGATCTAATTTAGCCCCACAACTGAAATAGCAGGAAGCTTTTTAGGATGCAAACACAGCAACAATAGCAGCTGCAGCCTTTTGTTCCTGCTCACAGCAGGTTTTTTTTTTTTTTTTGCTTCTCTCTTCTTCTGCCATCACTATAAATCTTAAATTATTCCTGTAAAATTCTGTCTGGATTTTTTGCAAAAGTAACCCATACAGACAGTTCCCCACAAGCTAAGCAGATGTTTGTGGTTTAGAAGTTGCTGCTGATGAATATGAATCTTATCAGTTTACCACATTTAAAGACCAACATTCCAACGAAACTTGTGTTTTGGGTGTTTTTAACATGCTCTTGTGGCATTTTTCTCATGACTGAGGACATATATAAAGAAAATTATGCTAATAATTAGTATTTTATTATATATAAAAA
This sequence comes from Oryzias curvinotus, assembly GCA_023969325.1. Lineage (NCBI taxonomy): Eukaryota > Metazoa > Chordata > Actinopteri > Beloniformes > Adrianichthyidae > Oryzias > Oryzias curvinotus. The sequence goes on from CM043709.1 coordinate 9,574,271, forward strand.
GAGTATTTCTGAAAAACAGCATATTTGTGACAGAAAATACTAGGTGGGTCACAAGCTTCCTGCAATGAGCTCTCAGCAACGGGGAGGAGAGGGGGGGGGGGTTGCTTTACACCAACATTTTTAAAGTACATTTCTAATAAACTACCACTGCTCTGCAGAAACTATGTCCAAAGAAAAACAACATTTTTTTTGTGCTAAAAACGACATGATAATAACTAAAGACCACTTTTTTTGAGAATGTTTTTTACCTTTTTCAAAAGATGATTTAAAATACATATGTTTATTTGAGTTTATTTAGAGTTTATGTATGTGTTTCTTCCTCAGTCCCAATCATCACTGCTGAACAGCTCAGTGGTCCTGAGCGATACACCTAACGTGGTTCTGGAGGGTCTGAGGCCCGGGACCGGATATGTGGTGCAGGTGAGGGCCCGCACTGTCGCTGGTTATGGAGCCTACAGCAAGGAAATGCTCTTCCACACCCTCACTGACGGTAAGCGTGTGGGTGGTTGAGTGTGTGTGGAGGTGTGTGTATATGTGAGTTTGGCTTTTATGTTGAGAAGAATGCTGAGAGAGGGAATGCGAAAGGGTGCACGGCAGTGAAATCTGCCTGTGAAGCAACTAAAATCTGCCCTGCTTTTCTGCGTGAGTGCTTACACTCATGTAAAACGAGCCTGTTATGTGAGGCACAGAAGATGTCAGCCGTATTGAATGCTCTCCCGTCCCCAAAAAAACTGTTCAGCTCTGTGTCACATGGATATGAGAAAAACGCAATACAAGATTCTTTTTCTCAGTTGCTCTGCTGGATTTCCTCCCTGTACATTTGCAGATGAATATAAATCCGAGCTCGGACAGCAGCTCACTCTGATCGCGGGCTCTTTAGTAGGCGGAGTGTGTATCGTCTCACTGGTTGCTGTCACCATCATCTGTACAAGGTAATATGCAGCAAACACACACACAGACAAATGTGTTTTTTTATGTAAAAAAATGTCAGATTCCTTTGAAGTTAGTTGGCCCCATGAGATAACATAAATAGTCAGATGGAGAATATTTCTATATTTTCTAATTTCTGTAAGATCATAAGTTTACTAAACAGAGTCCCTGTTCTGCCTTTTAGTTTGAAACTCTCTCTGGATTTGTGTCTTTAGTTGTCTCTTAAAGACTTTCTGTCTCTTCTGATTTATCAGCAACTACACAGATGTGTCACTGCAGCAAGCAGTAATGAGTCCCTACAACCTTATTGTCATGGCAATTTCTTTGCAGTTTGATTATAACCTTTGACTAGAGGGAGTCTACCAAGTCCAGGCCTTTAGAAGCGGTTAAATCTGCAGGATTTTTCTTTATCAAACTAATAAAAATTGAAAGAAATTAACATCCCCTGTGAGTACTTTAAGAATTTAAGTTTCTATAATTTACAACCCATGTAACTCTAAAATAGCCTGCTACTTACCAAAATAAAAAAGAACATTAATTAATTTACTAATGTGCTCCTGTTTAACAGAAGTTAAAGTTAAAGTAACATATGTGTCACACACCAAGGTGTGGGAAATTTGTTCTTTGGATTTGACACATATCCTGGGGGAGCAGTGAGTTGCAGACACAGCCGTGCTTGGAAACCATTTGGTGATTTAACCCCCAAATCCAACCCAGTCATGTTGATTGTCAAGAAGGGTCTTTGGTATGACTCTGACAGGATTTGAACTCGAATATATCCAGTCACAGGGCATACACTATACCACAAGGCCATTGAGCTGGAATATGATTATGAATATGATTTGTTTTTAATGGTTCTTAAGCTGTGAAGCTCTGATATAACTCGGTGCATGAAAAAGGCTGCAGACTGAAAGGAAAGCGCTCAGCCTTTATATGCAGTTTCAACTTTTCTGATAATTTTTTTCTGAAGAACCAATTTACATCCATTTAACCAGAAATACTTAAGTACAGATGTGATAAACCGGATGTCAGTGTTACCGTCCCAAATTGGTTAGTCATTTTTAATTCAGATACTGTCCAAACTCTTCAAATTCACAGCCCGTTCTTGTTTACACAAACAGCCTCCATACTCACAGCGCTGGACTGAAAAGATAAACACAAAAATGCATTATATTACACAAAGTCACACTATTTATTGTTATTTTGTTCTGTTTTATTTTGTTCTTGTTTCTTTTTCAGTTGAGGCATCTTGTTTCCGTTATGGGGGGTTTGGTGGTTGGTCGGAGTTTTTGGGCATGTCTGTCTGTCGTCATCAGGTGTTTTTTGTATGTTTGTGTGACTATGTCAAATGTTTAATTTCGTTGTTTTGTTGTTATGAGTGTTGTTGAGTGGGGGTTTGGATTTTTATAAGCTTTTGCTTCTTCCATTCCCCTTTCAAATTCTATTTTACAAGTCATGGATTGAATTATATTTTTCTTCTCCATGTAAATGTAGATTAGATTTGAAATAAAAAACTTTGAGTTGAGAAAAAACAAAACAAATCAATTCCTAAAAAATTCAACAAGAATAAAATATAGAAAGACCAAGTCCAATGATGCATCTCATATGCTGCTTGTTTCGCAGTGGGCAGGGTCTTTACCATATAAACAGCATCAGGCTGTTTATTCCCTGCAAAACATGCATGTTACTGCCTTTAACAGCTGTGTTGTCCAGATCACCTTACAGCTATGTTGTCTGGCGTGATCACAACTAGAATGAGACCTTTTTAAAGCAGTGTCTGGAGGCATTCCAGACTGCATTTAAAAAAATGTTGCCCGTGGTCCTGGGCTTTCACTACATCCTATGACCCTGGACAACTACTCAGTTGCCTCTGTGGTTAATCCAGCCTTACCCCAGACAGTGGTGGACAACTCCAAACATTACGAACACCTGCCCCACTGCTTTTCAACATGCATAATTGGCTGTCTGATTCAGATCGGCAACAGTGGATACATCTGGAAAACAAATTGGTGGCCGTATTCCTCCACATGCTCTAGAATCCAATTGATCAACCTAGTGAAGTCCCCTGATGAAGAACATGTTCTTTTTTATATTTGGGTCGAGTAATCAGGCCAAACCACTATGCAAGGAAATATTAAACCACCCATTAAGCATTAGTTTGTCAATATAGCTATTTTTATGCCTAAACTAAAACTGAACTCTGATCAGGTTAGTTTGGATCTGCCAAAGAATTGTGCCCGGACTATAGATCTTAAACCAAGACATTTTTTTTAAACAATTTGCGTCTTTTTCTGAATGCGTGAAAATATTAGCATTCAGCTGTTCAGCCATGTTCTACACATGGACAGGTCAAATGCGAACTTTAGATGACGTGACATTTTTTTGGGTTTGAAAATAAATGGATCATATGGATAGGGCAGTTTCAGGAACTCAACTAATCTTGACCGTGACAAACCCTGTTGCAGAATTTCTGTTGGGTGGGTTGCTCAAAATAAAATGCATATATGCAATGTGTTTTAGGTACATTTTCAAATAAGGTTCATTGTGTGTTACATATTATTGTCATCTGCTATTCATGAACGTCCACTAACCTTTGGTCTTCTTACATTAGTTAATGGACACCTCAAATAAAAATCAAACAAATCAAATTCCCAATATTATTTTTTATTCATACAGTCTCATCAAACATTTTTCTATTTTTATACACACTGTGCATGTTAGAGGCACCATGTGCCCAAATCAGCTTGCTTGAGCAGTTTTAAGACCATTTCCATAGTCTGTGTTCCTTGGGGCTCTGCAAATACATGATGTGTTTAAGTGCCAGCTTAAAGCTAGGCCATCTGGGGCTTTAAAAAAATGGTGTGTATCTTTTATGGTGATCTTTCGATGTTCACCCTTTATTCAGTTTTAGACATCACAAACATGTTCACTTGAATGTATCCAGTCTATTGGCAGTTGATGTCCCTTTCATTCAGCACAGTTTATATAAACTGATTTTTTAGCTTTATTTTTTACTCAATCAGCAAATACACTGTTTAAAAAGTGCTTTTGGAATTTGAAAAATAAACTTTCAGTTTGGAGTCAATTTCAAAATCAAAAAGAAAGAGCAGTTGCAGCAGCGAAGTGGTTTGTTCAGCGCGTGGGCAAAGGTGACCTTAGATCAGCTAATGTATCTTCTTTGACTCACGGATGAGCAGGCATTCAGTTTACATCTCTGGTTTGATCTTTCCTTGCATTTCCTGTCTTTATTTTATCTATCTTGTAAAGGTAAAATGTGCCATTTTTACTTTGACCTTGTTGGTCACTTTACAGCAACTGTATTTCTATCTCCCCTGCTGGACTTAAAAGGTTTTTTACTTTGCCACAAATCTTTCAAGAGAATCTGCAACTCTGAATGTTTTAAGATGAAAATGGGTTGCATTGGATTAAATACAAAGAATGCACTTGTATAATTGTGGTGTTGCAAACTTGCATAGTAGGACGGTCGAAAGGCCACAAGCTCATCCTTTGTCAGTCGTCTTTCCTGTTGTATCGCAGACCTTTATGTGTCTCAGGAGATTCCCTCTCTGAGTTTTCTTTGGATGGCCTATTTCACAAATCCCCTCCCACTGAGAGTTCTGTGTAAAAGCTTGTCTGCATGTGTTCACCCAATTCATATCCATCTTCACCCCATTTCATCAGCGGTTCAGTAATTATTGCATCCTTGTCCGCCGATCCTGTCAGGCTGGAGGACATTAGGAATTCTCCTTGGGCAGGTGCTGATGATCGTTTGTGCATTCTTGCTTTCGCCTCAGGTCATCCTTTAGGCGGCCGTGCTCTAAAGCCGCATTGATTTTACATTACTGTTGAGGATTCCTGCTTGTGTGGATTGACAAATCGCTGTTGAGGAGCTGTAGCAAAGACTGGCCTTTTGTTGCTCTCACACCTCTGGCATCTTCTAAACAGATGATAATCTACTAAATTCATAAAAAAAGTTCCCTTTTATGGGAGATGAAATTGGGAATGAATTTTGCTGCAGATACGTATTCATTTATGTAAATTATATCTGCAAGATTTTTTGGAAATAAGTCAGTTTTGTGACAACACAGTGTATAAAACTAGGCTTTTGTTGTATCCTAACTCAAATGGGAAACAGGAGATCACCAATCACCACACGGGGCAGTAATGAGTAACAGAAACACAATGGGTTCTTAATAGAGTTTTTCCAGCTATTTTACCTCCCAGCAGCTGTAGAGAAAATTGCCAATTTGCATCTGCTTTTACCAAAAACTCCAACAGCATTGTGAAAATGTTCCTCCAGTCTCTGGATTCTGTTTTGTTCTATAGGAGGAGACAGCTGAAGGAGAGTGTGTTTGGTGACAAGCTGCAGCAGTACAACACAGGAGGAGGTATGGACAACACTTTTGTTAATGCGTATATCAGTGCATGTTTTAATGTCTGGCGTGCTCGTTACTTTTTTCCCCAGAAGGAAATCTGAGACCAGACATGTTCAGCGGTCCAGCACCCACCGTGACCTTTCCCACCCTGTCAGAGGGACGTGGTTCGCCAGGGGTCAAGATATACATCGACCCTTTTACCTATGAAGACCCCAACGAGGCAGTGCGAGAGTTCGCCAAGGAGATTGACCCATCATGTGTCAAAATAGAGGAGGTCATCGGATCAGGTTTGAAGACACGCTTAGTGTGAATCACTGCAGAAACAAACTTGAAGACCTAATATTCATTCGGTCCGACTGAGCTCATTCGGTGCCAACAAGAGCTTCCGCCAAAATGTCTTTAAAAAGAAAAAAAAGAGACACAAATAAGTAATTTTCTTTAAGTAGGCCACACGTTTGTGTCATTTGGAAAAATTCGGATACAAGCAATGCCGATTCATTATTTTACTTGATTTTCTTCTCCCCTTTGAAGCGAGCAGAGATGTTTAATTCATGTTGAAAAACTTCAGAGGAATAAATTAAAACTGTCTTCACGCATTCTCCGTGGCTGTGTGCACCCTCATGGTGAAAAGGCTGTGTGATGTTGGGAATAGCTACGAAGCTGGCGACCAAGCTCAACAAGATTAACATGGGTGTAAATATGGGGTGGGGGGCGTGGGCTGTAAAGACACGTTTAGCCACAGAAAGGTCCCCGATTCATTCAAGTTTGTCAGTAGGAGAAAAATCCAACAAAATTTAGGAGTACAACTAATAAAATACATTTTTACTTTATGATGAGACTTTTAATATATATATATTTGTAAAAGTTATCGAATAAGGTTTTTGATAACATGTTTCCTTATTTATTAAAAATAATTTAAACTTAAAAAAAATATCGAAACTGCAAAAAGAATTACAAAAGGAAAACTATTTTAATTTTATTTCATTCATACTGTTGATTGTCCTTTATTTTACTTCAGATTTGAAATAAAAAATTAATGGTTACAGGTTCAATACCCAGGATCAGAAGGATTATACTGGAATGGAACGTACAAACTAGTATAATTTCTTTTCTAATATTGTTTGTCTTAGTGCACAGGTAGGTGAATAATAGCCTTTTAATGCAGGTTAAAATTTTCTTTAATAAAGAAAAGGTGTTCCCTCCCACACCCTGCAGAAAAAATGGTTTAACCCCTTTATGCCTGACATAATTTCCAATTAAATATAAAAATGTTGTTTGTTGTTTTTTCCATTCAAGGTGATGCTAAATTAATTTGAGTCCTGGATTAAATTGTTCGTAGTGACATGAACGTTTTGTTTGAATTGTTTGTGTTTTGATTTTGATGAAATTTATTAGAAAATTCTTTCAAAAAAGTTTTGAAAGACATATAGGACCCATCCACCATGCTGCAGCAGACGCATAATGCTGTGTGTTGATGTGAGAATCAACATTTTTTTATCAGAAAATATTGTTTGATAGGAATAAATCCTGTTAAGAAAAGAAATTGATAAAAACAACAACTTTTCATAAGTGTATTTTTTTTCCAGGAAATAAATCAAAGATTGGACGGATGTGCAAACTCATTTTATTTTCAGCCTATCACTGATAAGAATTTGTGTTAAAAAGATCCTTTCAGCTGATATAATCATTTGCTTCTTACGTGGAGAACAAAAGCAAGACTGTCCAGATTCTAAAAAGTGAGATTACTATAAATTACTGACAAATTTGACATACATTAAAAAGCACAAAACTGTAATAACAGCAGATTGCAGCAAAGTTTAAAAATGTTTCAGCTTTGGAAATTTAGTTTTTGCCATAAATCCTTAATTCACACATGTTCTGTCACCTTAATTTATTATCTGAGTTGCTATCAGATGAAGGAGCTCCTGATATTTTAACTTTGATAACTCCCAGCTGATTGAACTCTGGTCCCAAAGCAATGAAGTCCAAATTGCCACTAAGCTCTGGTGTTAAAGGTCCCGAACCAGATCCTGACCTTCACCTCTGTGGGTATGAGTTCTGGGCTTTGGTCTGCGGAGCCACTTTGAGAGGCTTTTGGTAATCCCTCTATTTATTTCCCTCAAGGAATGGGGTTCTAAAGTCAGCCAGAGTAAAGAGAAGGGACAATATCAGCCTAGGGATATGAGAGCTGGCCAGAAAAAAAAAACGTCTTTTTTTGGGGGGGGCTAAATGTTACCCGCTCAAAGTAAAATAAAATCCAAAATTATTTTTTTATTCTTTCTCCTTTGTTGTCCAGTTTTGAGTTTGTTTATGGAGAAATGCTAAAGAAAAGCGCAAAGAAGGAGGGAGGAACAACAGATTGAGGGGGGGAGATGAAAACAAGAAAAATCCCCCTCTTGTGTGTGCTCTCCTTATGAGAAAAACCCTGTTTTTACTCCTAAAATCACTAACCATCAAAGACACATTTCACTTTAGCCTAATACTTTTTGCTGTGAAGAAATATTATAAAAGGCTGTAATGGTGTTGCTGTGGTCAGCATTCAGTGAGAAGGCCTTGGTGTTAATCCCGGCTGAGTTCTTTTTGTGTGGTGGTTGCTTGTTCTCCCTATGCATGTGTTTTTTTTTTTTCAAAATATATCCTAAATACATCCTTATAGGTTAATTGGTATCTCTAAATGGTCCCTATAGGTGTGGGAGTGTGTGTGTGTGAGTGTTTGTGTGTTGGTGTGGCTCTGCGACAGGCTGGCAACCTGTTCAGGATGTACCCTGTAACCATGGCCCAACAGTCGCTGGGTTGGGTCCAAGCAACCCCCCGTGACCCTGAAAGGGATTCAACGAGTTCTGAAGATGGATGGATGGATGGATGGAAGTGTTATTAAATTATTAAACGTTAGAAATTCTTTGTCGGTAATATTTTGCTTACTGAATGTTCAGTAACTCTTTAGTGTGATTGTTCAAACCATGAGGCATTAACAAATGAAAAAATATGCAACACAGAGAATCTGAATCAAAATTTCACGTTCTTCTGTTTTCATAGTGAGATGGTGAAACTGTTTTTTTACAGAAACAATGTCCGTCTGTTTTGCAGAGGTTTTTGGCGAAATGAAGCTCAGTCTGTCTGTCTCAGATACCAGTTTTTGTTTGGGATGTTGTAGGTGCGCATCGGTCTCAGGTTTTTGTCCTTTTTTTGTAGCATTTGAGATGTGTTTAGCCGTCATGTTCTTTTTGAAAAACTGAATTTGCTGAAGCCTAAGTGCTGGTCTTTCAATCAAACGTCCTGTTAAAGCTTAGGCTGCTTTAATGCTCATTTTGCACATAACAGCTTGGTGTTTTTAACCCTTTTGATTAAAAATAAAACCGTTATGTCAGCAGTAAAAGAAAAGAAAGCATTTTCTCTTAGCTTTAAACAGCTGTTAACTTTATGTAATATATACCGAGACTGTTTTCAGATATAATCACATTGTTTTTTTCCTCTTATCCCCTCTCTTCCAAATGTAATACATTTCACTTTAGATTTTCGTGTTCTACCCCTGCAAGTTTTGTTATGAAAGTATCGCAAAGGCAGTTTAGAAATCATATAACAAATTACAAATTTAAATCACGTGACGGATTGCTTTTAAATAACAGTAGCAAGTCATTTTTATTGTATTACAGGGTAGAAGTAACCAACACTGCCCAACATGGATAAATCTCCACAAAAATGGTTTGTTTGACTTAGAAAAACGTCCTTTTTGAAACAACAGCAAAAACGTTTCATCCTGGAGTTCTTCTGAAACAATGTGTTTTGAAAAAGTGCAGATTTAAGACAAGGTTTGACAATGAAAGCAATAAATCTTTCTCTTCAGATGCTCCATCCTTTCCTTGACCTCCTCCATTTTCCTGAGAAAAGAAGTGGCATGTCACTGGGATTCTGCCTCTCTCAGTGAAAATTACTTTCTTTGTCCATGCCCATTCAACCTTCTTTCCCTTATTATCAGTGTTCTTATTCCCTTCCTTCACTCAGTCATCACTCCTTCTTCTGCCATCCATTTCCCCCCCTATTTTGTTTTTCCACCCATCTGTGCTTCTGCTGGTTTGCAGCAGAGGCGCTAGGCAGTGTTTAATGAGCAGGGAGATGTGGAGCAGAGATCAGTGTGAGGCAGGACGGCACGGCCTGTCATCCAATTCCCATCACTCATCCATTATTCAGCCGCTGATTTTTTTCAACAAGGACTTTTATTTTGAAGTGATATTCAATTTTCACGTCCTCAAGCTGCTCACTGCTGCACTTATTCATACAACACGCAAAGACTGATTTTTTTTTTTCATCAAAGTTACAGCTGCTTCACATTTGTGACACCATCCGTCTGACCTGGTCAAATTAAAGCACTTGAAAGGGAGCCATTATGCTGTTTTCCAGCTGGTTAGTTTTAATTCCTGACACCTCGAAATTAGCTTTTCACCCTGAACAACTCCAAAACATTCATTAATATTCTTAACTGATCTGCACACATCTACACTGTTCAGGCTCTGCCTAAGCAGAATCAGGTCCCCACCCTGATCCTGTAAATTGTTGATCTTTGTGTTTTGCTTTCCAACGTGCAGCAGCTGTCTTGTCAACCCAGAAATGTTTCCTAAAGGCAAACAATAAATGTAATAAATATGAAAACCATGAGAGATAAACACTTTGCATGCTGTTTCAGAACAGCATCCATGCAGAAGTTCTATCTCACACAGAACTTTCTTGACAAAGGAGGTGGGTAAGGATCACAAACAAACAAATTGATGGTTTGTGGAGGACCTTAGTGCAGGTGACGAAAGGCAGATGTGGCAGAAAATTGTTATTTTTGATAACCTTATATAGGAGACATAAAAAAACAAATTTAAAGGAACAAGTAAGGTGACAAAACACAAGATTCTGACCAAAATAGATCCAGACAGAGAGGTTTTCTGCCTTTTGCTGCAGTCAAATTCTCACCAAGTCCAGGTCCAAGTTCAGATCACATTCCAAAGAGGCTACTCGTTCAGTCTGTAGAATGCTAACGTGCCTGTCTGCATCTTCAGGTGCTCCAGCTCTACAGCTGGACCAGAATTCTGTTCACCTGACCAGACTATTTCTGTCACTTTAATTTTCTTCCTTTAAGTCATTTAAAAAAAAATAGTAAATAAAGTTTGGTGCGGTAATGTTTAAAATTCCTGGTTCAGTTTGTTGAGTAAATTAATTGATTTTGGTTTTTTTTAGTTTAATGGCTGAGCAGATACCTGTGGATTTTCAAAGGAAGTTCTGAGAAGTCCCATTGCAGCAGCATCAGCAGAGGGAGGAGTGAACGATGTGCACTAAGGGTTTTTGAGAGGAGGAAAATAAAATGTTCTGACATCAGGAGCATGACGAAAACCGGATTAAAACCCAGAGAAATTTGATTCTCCTATATCCCTATAAGTTCAAATTTTGGGGGGGTTTCTGACAATGGTCTAAAACATAGATTTCAAGGAAAAGGAAATCTTGTTATTTATCTTGTAAAATGCTGACAGCAATAAAAAAACTGATAGCCTAAGAGCCAAATTTTTATAAATCAACTTTAACATTGTTTTTCTCTGCCTCAAGCTGCGTTCACACCGCCCTCTACAACGCTGGTTCAAGCGACCACTTTCAATGAAAACTCTATGGAAGCGTGTAAATGCATGTTCCGGGCTTCTGCAATCAAAACTCTCATATTTAAATGTCGTCACGCAAGTTTCTACAACCATTTTTGGGCTCTTCATACAAAATGTTAAACCAGAATAAACTTTGACCAATCAGGGACTCAGATTTAGAAGGGATGTATGGATGGTGTCCCCTATAAATCACGAAAGTGGCAACCCATTTTATTTGAATAATTTGGGTTTGTTCACTCATTATCATTTGGTTGGTGCAGAAACTATTAGCTACTTTTACAAGCACGGCTACTGTTGGCCGTGAACACACGGCAGGCCTCCCCTTCATTCTGATATCCTTCTCTTTCATAATAAGTGTTCCGAAGCATCATATTTTAACAACCAAAAACACTTTTCTGTTGTTTACAAGTTCTAGGAACAAATATGTGCTTTGCCACTTCTCCACCAGAGACAAATGGTTCTATAGAGGCACAGGAAAGGCGAGGCAGCAAATGTCACTACATCCCAGACACCGAATCTTTATCTATGATAATTTTGACATTTATATAGAATGGAACGAAAGTGCCATGTTATTTCTGTGTAACAACACAGAACTGTGCCTAAGGAACGGATGCTCCAAGATGCTCAGCAGCCATCAACACTTTAACTTAAAGGACAAATTAGACAGGTGATCAAACTCGCGGAAAGCCTGTATCCACAAAGTCATTTCTATTGAACAAAAAAGGTGATATTTTAGGCGGTGGAGCCATGTGTCCACCCTTATAGTAATTACTGTGTTGCTTTTATCTTGTTTACCACCTGGACTGCACAACCTTTTCTTCCTCCTGGGATCAGTTATTGAATGGGTCAAACTTTTTGTTGTTTTTTTAGCCTCCAAAAAAAAACTAAAACTGGAAAAAAATGCTGGCCCTTCAGCAAAGCCCCTGACCCCAATCTGTTGTGGTGGAACTGCTCGGAAACCATCAGCATGGAGGTTGTGTGCTTCCAGCTGCTTCCAGCTGAGAGTGTATTAGACACACACTTTTCTGCACACAAGCCAAAGGGCTAATGTTGCTTCTTACATTCTGTGTTCCTCAGAACTTTTTGCTTTAAATGTTTTTCTGCTTCATTCAGGAGAGTTTGGGGAGGTGTACAAGGGTCGCCTCAAACCGGTGGGGAAAAAGGAAATCCTGGTGGCCATCAAGACCTTAAAAGTGGGTTACTCTGAGAGGCAGAGGAGAGACTTCTTGGCCGAGGCGTCAATCATGGGTCAGTTTGACCAGCCCAACATCATCAGACTGGAGGGCGTGGTCACCAAGAGCAGACCTACCATGATCATCACAGAGTTTATGGAGAACGGAGCTCTGGACTCATTTTTGAGGGTAAGCAATGCACGCACACTCGTATTTAATGAGCTGACATCAGACTTATTTACTTTGAGGATTAGCTGGAAAAAATGGTAATCTCAAAGAAAAACTTTTAAACTAACCTTTTCAACTCAATCTATTGAAGATGCCTCTCCAAAAACATTCAACGTGTTCCTATTGTTCAATCAATTCTCAGATTTCCAATTTAAGAAGTACAAAACTGCATTTAGACTGACATAAAAAATATTGTACCTCAGGCCTGAATGACCACAAAAAACACCACAAAGGTAAGGTTTAGGAATTCATTTTAAAAAAAGGGAGCCTTTATGGATACCGGTTTAAATTCAAATTTGTATTGCATTTTGGATGTTGCAGAGTATTTTAAGACTGAAAACTCCCATATCACACAAAAGTACAATCTGTGTGTAAATGTGTGTGAATGGCACTGTGAGTGTGAAGCGCTTTGAGCCTTCAGGAAGGTGGAAAGCACTTTACAAGTGCAGGGTGATGTTTTGTTTTATTATAAAGTCCTTTTAAGTGCTTGACTTAGACCAGGGGTGTCCAAATCCAGGCCTCGAGGGCGGATTCCGAATGGTTTTCAAGAAACCCTGCCTTATCTGCTGTTCATTACCTAGATCAGTTGGGTTTAGCCAATATGGGGCTTCATTGGCAGGTTGGTTGGAAAACATGTAGGACATTGGCCCTCAGGGAATTGGACACCCCTGACTTAGACATTATGTGAACTTAAACTGTTTTATTGCGTGTGTTTTGTTCTTAGTGAAGCATAATCCAATGTTATTACCAGTTCCTTTGCTGTTTGCGTTAATGTACCCTCTGAAGACAAAATAAAAAAGCTTAAAAAAATAAAGTCAACTTTGAGATGGAACTTCTGAAAAAGCTTTAATCTTCAGAAAAGAAAAACCTTAGTCTTTATTTTTTTTTTCTTAATAACTCAGACAAGATCAGTTTAAAATTAAAACCTCGTAAAATATTATATTTTTGTACAATCCATGCAAACTTCAAAAAAGGCATCACAAAAATAGAATTATGTTGAATGAATTGGAACAGAGAGAGTGGGATTATAATCAGTTAGACTGAATGTGTTTATTTTCTGCCATAATTGGATTTTTGCTTTTTTTTTCCACGTATCAAATTGGACTGAGCTTGTTTGAAGCCTCACACTTGTCTGCTGTTGATTGTAGATCTATTAGAACTGGTTCTGCTTTGTTAAAGGTACTTTTCTTTAATGTTAGTTCTACCTTTGGAGCTTTTTCACAAGATTGTGGTCTTTTTTCAGTCTAAAAACTTTATTTAAAAAAAAATGATGTATCAAATGGATTATAGTTTATAAAAGGTTTTATAAGCCTGTAAATGCTTGGGCAGAAGTGTACTAACATCCAAACTGAGCTCCAGTTGAAGGGTGGATAATTGGGAATTTGGAAAAAAGACGCAGCGGTAAAAACAAACCTCCCATTCCTCTTCTCTGTCTGTCTCTTTTTCTTTCCCTTCCTGTGCTCCTGCCTCCTCATCCTGTCTCTCTTTGATCTTGGCCTCCTTTCGAGGCGCCTCTAAAAACAGAAGGGGAAACTCTTTGATGCAGAATCATGCGATGACTCGTAAACGCACACTACTACAGCGATCGATCTCAGTGGTGTTGCTATCCTGGCGTGACCATCGTGCAGACACACCACCTGAAGCATCCGAGGTGCGTGTGTGTTTTCGTGCGTACCTGCTAGCCGATTTTTTTTTTTTTTTTTTATCAGGGGATTAGAACAGAGAAGCGTCAAAAAGCCCAGTTTGATGTGTAAAGTGAATTAAAAGACAAACGTCTCGCTACAACTGTGTCAACAGGGGGTGTCACTGACTTTTCCAAGAAGTAGATATGGATAAGCAATAAAAAAATTCCCTCTAATATCACAGATGAATGTACTTCACAGCACGTGTTCAGATGTAATCAACATGGAGCGTTGATCAAATGAAACTCATTTTGTGCATTAATCAGGTATTGGAAGAGCCATGACCAAGTCCATGAATATTAATGAAGACGTCAAAGTGCCCCTAAGGGGTTTGCAGGTGCTGTCAGTCATCGGCTGATCATCAGAAACTCCTCATTCGAGAAGGGCGGAAAGACTCTTCATGCATTCGTCTGTGCAAATATAATAATATAAAGTGACAAACTGCGGTCTGCAATCATTCGTTTTAATTCACCTGAATCCACTACAAGCAACTTTAATATCTGTCCAGTGAGCAGGAACATATCTGAATACTGTTCACAAGGAATGCAAAAGTATATTTTTTTATATTTTTAATTTTAGATTTTAAGTCTCTGATTTTGCGTTTGCTCTGGAATTTCTGACTATAATATAAAGCCAGAGGTTGGGTATTTAACTTGAAATTTGAGACCAACTTCAGTACAGAGACTTGAAACTCGAGCTTCCGGAAGAAATATGAGAAGAAAAGAAAATATGCATTCCGTTTTTTATCTGTATATATTAAGCTATGAAGTTTCAGGATAAAAATACAAACTTAAGAAAAAAAAACTCTTTTTATCATTACATTTTTTTGTTTTTGAGGTGGAGCAGTGTTTAGCAGTACAAAATTCGAATCCAAACTGCTCTATTGGGCATAAAACCTCCCAATCTTGCAACACTGAATTCTTTGCTCACTCACTACTTCCTGTTGACTGCAATATTCCATTGGTGCAGAGGCTCGGGGGAGAAAGAAACACTTTCACATGATCAGAGCCCCAGAAAGGTGCCCTAGGCAATTGCCTACCTTTGCCTAATAATAAGTCCACCCCTGGTTAGAACTCTCGTCTCTGGGTCCTCCCTCATAGAGTTTGCATGTTCTCACTGTGCATATGTGGGTTTTCTCCGGCTGCCTCTCACAGTCCATAAACATGCTTCCTAGGTCTAATCTAATTTCCCATAGGTGTGCATTGAAGTGAATGTGTGGCCCTGTTGCAAACTGGTAACCTGTTCAGAGTGTAACCTCGCCCTTACCCAAAACTTACTGGGTTGGCTCCAGCAACCCCGTGACCCCATTGGGGATATAGTGGATTCTGAAAATGGATGAGTGTTTGAAAGTAACACAATTTGTGACCATTTAAAAGCTATAAACTTGACTTGTGAAAATCTTAAAGTTCATCTCTTCACTTCACCATAATGTTGACCCACCATGACTTGGACAAAAACCTTATTTATATTTTTTTCCAGAAACACAACTTGGACATGTAGGCAATTTAAAACTTGGTTTAGATTTGAGACAAACACTCAATACACGTCCTAATCTTTCTCAACCTACACCTTGACTTACCCTTGCAACCAAGGACTTAATACTTGACCTGGATTTATAACCAAAGACTCAAGATTAGACTTTCCTGAAAGGCTTGAGCTTTGGCTCACATTTGTCGCCACAAATATTATGCTGGATTTGGACTTTTCCAAGAAACAATGTTTGATCAAAGACTTGACTTGAACTTCCTCCAACATCTTGACCTTGCCTGGGATCTTTGACCATAAACATAAGACTAGACTTCAATATGTAAACAAAGACTTAAAACTAGATTTCAGCTTTGAAATAAAGTGTCACCTCGTGATAATGTGGTTCACTTTTAACAGCCTCCCTGTTTCACAGATTATTTTCAATTCAATATGCATGCATTTTTCTTGTTTTCCTTCTTTTTTAGCACACTGTGTTCTGCATTCTGATTGGCTCTCAACCTTCTCAATGAATCCCCTCTGTGCCATGTTTCCTATACAGAATGCATTCAATTTGCCTCATATACACACGAATCTTTGATCATGAGAATCTTTGATCTTTGATCTTTTCATTTTAAGGTGGCGGATGTTATTTGCACGTATTTACATGCAACCAAGCAAGAAAACTGATGAAAATCCATATTGGCCATTTGTATTTCGTGCAGCCAAAATGCATATTGCTGTACTGCCAGGACGTATTTTAACCCTAACTGCAACTTTACCCCGCCCTATTTACAAGCGAATAGTCACTTCCTATGTTATACAGTATTTATTTTCCATGGTTTGAACTTTGAGAGTTTAAAAAAAGAGTGAAAAGGTTCATGTCAGACTGAAATAAGTGTATGGAGTGTGTAGTGAAGGGTTTTACAGACTTAAATCATCTAGAATCCTACTTTGTGGACTTCACCTATTGCGGGTTATTTATATAAAACTTAACTCCCCTGATAAATGACAGACCACTCTGTCAGACTTGAGTCTTTATTGTTATATATCTACTGTAAAGAAACTATAAAGAACAACATTAGAATTTATGGTGAGTGAAATGTCTCCAAAGAGGCCAATCCTTCAACCATACATGACACAAATGTGAAAAGTAAAGCACAGTTTAATCTCTTCATCATGCTTGCGACGGAACAGTTACGGCTGGTAAAGTCATCAGAGTTTTCATAATGCAATTTTTTTGTCCCTAATAAATGTTCTTTGGTGGCATTTTCCTTAAGTAATGACATGTGTTTTTGCCTCCAAGGCTTTATCTAAATATGGTAAATGATAAGTATGGTAATGGAAAATAAAACTAATCCTTTCACGCTTCACGCTTTTTCAGCAAAATGATGGGCAGTTCCCAGTAATCCAGCTGGTTGGTATGCTGAGGGGGATCGCATCTGGAATGAGGTACTGTCACACACACACCCCCCATACACACACACACACACACACACACATCCTTGTAATCACAGAAAAAAATACAAAGCTTTTTGTCTGGTTTGAAACACCCTTGAAAGCCGAAACTAGGGTGGTGCATTAACTTTGGGCATCCACACTTGGGGAGTTGGGCGTTAACCCAACAACCCTCCAAGTGAAAGATGGCCATCTCCTAGCTTAGACTCTCCCTCCATCTATAAAGCCGGCATAAAACGCAGCACACATGCACAGCAGCATATTTTCACAAACAAGATCTTATCTGTGTTTTACTGCTGGCTGCGATAACACAAAAGCATGCACATATACACATATTAAATTCCTACATTATGGATGGATGGACCCGATAGCTTTCACACAAAGATGGACACACACCCTCAAATCCCATTACGTTCTTCTTTATTTGCCTGGCAGATAAACTGCAGTCATACAGTAAATCCTGTTGATGCTTTAGGTATCTGGCAGAGATGAGTTATGTTCACCGGGACCTGGCAGCTCGAAACATTCTAGTCAACAGTAACCTGGTGTGTAAGGTGTCTGACTTTGGCTTGTCACGTTATTTGGAAGAAGACACGTCCGACCCCACCTACACCAGCTCTCTGGTAAGAACACAAACGAAGGAATGTTTCCTTTTTGTTTGTTTTTTAATTTGAAGAGTATTTTGATTTACCCTCCCTGGGAAGCCTTTACTGCAACTAGTTGTCTAAGAACTCTTTTCTTTCTTTACTCAACCATGAATACTGCTGAGCAGTTATTAATTTCAGAATATTGTCATTTACAGAGCTGCAGGTGGAACCTGCCGCTTATTTTATCCCAATAGACAAATACATAAAAACTAATAAGATTATTCATAGACTTGCATTTTTCTTTTTACAAGACTTATAAAGACATCAGGACTTGAAAGGACATATATGACTCGTTTCAATGAGATGTTACAAGTTTACATAGTTAAGAAAAGATAGATTGCTGAATAACAAAAAACATGCTCCAACAATAGTGTAATTTTTGTTGTAAGTATTTTGGAGAGAAACTACAATGCTCCTCTCAGGAAATTCTACATATTAGACAATGTTTTTGTGCTGTATTCACTTGGCAAACAAATGTAAGCCAATGCGGCAAGGATGCCTTCTCCCTTAAATTCTACATTTGGCTTTAATAACTTTCAACCAAACTTCTTGATGTTTTTAAAAGAAAGAAGACTTGGAAGAAAAACATAAAAATAGAAATACCAACTTTATCTATATCACTTAAATATCAAAATCAAGAGCAGAAAGTTCTTTGTTCTTTTTTAAAACAATCAAGAGGGTAAAATCCTATTTTATCCTCTTGATTTGTATTTCAAATAAATGCAAGGCAAAAGCACATGCATGCAGGAAAAACCAAAAAAGCAAAAAGTAAAAAAGAGAGAGTGTGGGTCAAAACAAAGGAAAAGGTTAATCATCTGAACTCAAAGCAGGTGTGGAGCAGGTCAAACAGAAAGCCGCATTTATTTATTTATTTTTGCCAATTTCCAAAAATGAATTAAAGACACGAACCTCAAAAATAAAACAATTTCAGAACCCAATTTTTTTTTCTTGTCTGTCTCGTTTTATTTCTGTCCATCGTTACTACATCTCTGAAACCCTCTCGTCTTTCTGCAGGGAGGTAAAATCCCGGTGCGGTGGACGGCTCCGGAGGCCATCGCCTACAGGAAGTTCACGTCTGCCTCAGATGTCTGGAGTTATGGCATCGTCACCTGGGAGGTGATGTCATATGGAGAAAGGCCTTACTGGGACATGAGCAACCAAGATGTGAGTCACCCGTCTGCTTGTGTGTCTTTCTTCTGTTGTGCGCCCCCCTCCTCCCTGCAATGATCCTCACACCGTGGATCTCTTTGTGATCAGCGGCCATCCTTGTTTGTTTCCTTTTGCCGTGTCTCCCAGCAGGGAGTCGATGTGCCTCAGAAAAGGCATGGGAAGTGAAGACATCAATTTAAGTGTTACACATGTTGCTGCATTAGTTTGAATCTCAAACACGTGAGGGGCTGATGTCTTCAAGGTGACGTTTGATGCAGAAATCCTTTTTTCCATTGACACGTCTGTTCCAATTACCTTCACACTGCCATCAATTTGCTGCAGCATTTCTGCACCTTTTTGTAACTTTTGCTGTTGCTGTGTCAAATATTATTTTGAGGAAACATTTTACCAACATGCAATGGAACCCAAAAGTAAAAGATAATTTCTAGTTAATTTTATTTGTCTATTTATTTTTAATAGAAACATTTTCAGGCTATCCATATGTACTATTTTCTTACAAAAAAACAAAAAAACAAAAAAAATGGGGAGGAGATAATTTTACTTCAGTAGCCTTTGCAGTATCACAAAGGGGAATGCAAAATATGATTTATTTTTCTATTAAGCTAGATTAATTATACTAAGAAAAAATAGACATAACAATTTTTAATTATTTTTCAAAATATGTAATTGAGGCTTTTAGAGATGCAAAGCAGTTTATCTTTGTTTTGTTTTTATTAATTATGAGGGTAGAAAGAATAGATGATATGATAATTTTTAAAAAATTAGGCTTTAAAGCTTTTCCTTTATATCAGAGGCTATTATCTCAATGTTTCTTTCCATTTTTTTTAATTAAAAATTTGAAGAAAATTTTAATTTTAATTTTTTTTTATTTTTTAATCCCTTTGTGCTTTCTTTTTTTGTGTATTTACTTATTTTTAACGAAAGGCAAAAACTGAGCATGATATGAATCTTTTTTTTAACCCTGCGATAGACTGGTGACCTGTCCAGGCTGTGCACATTTGCTTGACAGTAGCTGCCACAGGTAACCCTGTGACCCCAAAAGGGATTCAGTGGGTTCATTTGATGGAAATTGATGGATGAAAGGATGTATATTTTTTTCTTTTTGGATGTAGCCACCTGTATTAAAAGCATTTTTTTTTGCGATGATGTTAACCCTGCTTTTGGCCATACACTTGGACTTCTTGATTCAGTTTTCCGCAGAATGGTTCCTGTCTTACTTTTAAGGAGGTATTCAGCAGCAGAACTGTATTTTTTTATTCAAATGATAAAACCACCTCTTCCTTATTTTTTACTGCTGAGTTCCATTTTTCTCTCGATCATCTACTTCACCTTAACTACAACCCTCTTACATCCTCCCAACTGCCTTCCGTGCAGCCTCGCCCTTCTCCCCCTCATGGCTGCTGCTGAGTGACAGAGGCGTCCTCTTCAGCCGTAATGACTGAGAGTCGGAATAATGATCAAGACACATTTATCCTGGCACACCCTGTGTATAATGATGGGAGGGTGTGTGTTACAACTGTAGCTAATAAGGGTCTTTGGGGGCATTAGTTATGCGCAGAGCTGACACCCTGAGCTCACACATCTCCCCCACACACACTTACACACACACAGTGGACCAAACCATACACGTACAAAGGTGCGCACACACAGTTTCTAGGAACACGGTGAAATTGTCAGCACAGCCACTGAAGGTGTTCGACATGAATTAATCATAAAAGAGACCTGTGATGTTTCACTGCACTCGCTGCAATTTTGATTGACGGCTGTGCTTGCAGGGAATTTATGCATTACAACGGCTGAGACGCACGTCGGGGTCAAGTATAGTTCAGCGAGCTGGCAGACGAATTCCCAGCTCTGCATTCACAGCATTAAAGGCAAAGCTCCTCATCACTGGCTCACAACACTAAACTTATTGAAGGCGGAGTGAAACAGACGTTGAAGTTTGCTTTAAGGTTTCAAGGTGTTGTTAAAAGATCTAAAGGGTAACACGAGACACAGAAAAGCATGTAGCAAGAGTTTAGACTGGTTTGAACTTAGAAGTCGCAGAGGGAGGTCAAACAAGGTTCATGTTGTAAATAATGGAGACAGAACTTGGCTAAAAAAGGAAAAACTTGCGAGAAGGCAAAATCCTATCAAGCTGAAGACAATAAACAGTGTAATCCTGGGAATAAGATGGGGAAGTGGAGGTCGGGTCACGGGGAATGCTAG
Source organism: Oryzias curvinotus (assembly GCA_023969325.1). NCBI lineage: Eukaryota > Metazoa > Chordata > Actinopteri > Beloniformes > Adrianichthyidae > Oryzias > Oryzias curvinotus. The sequence goes on from CM043709.1 coordinate 9,595,239, forward strand.
GAGTTCACACAAACTCTGCTTTAAAGCTGTGTGGCAGTGATGGTGTCAAAGGAAATAGTTAGCATTCTCAGACTATAAGAAACATAAGAAACAAGTCAGACAGAATCCTCCTCAGTCTATTCAATGCAATAAACATCATACTTCAACTTAAAACCCTTTTCTAACTTCTTCTCTTGTCACATTTATGCCGCCTCTTAGTTCACTGACAGTAGTGACATTCTTGAGCATAGATACCACTTAAAATATACAAAAAAAAAACTGTTTTGCAGAAAAATTTGCTTTCTTTGGTGGCTGGTTGTTGGGGAGCATTAAACAATAACTGCGTCACTTCTAGGTCTCCGTTATTTCAAATAGTTCAATAAAAACTATTGTAAATAGCTGTTTTTTTTGGTAAATTGTGTTTCTAGTTGTGTTTCAACACTAATTAAATTAGGCTTCATTTTTTTTGTCTGAAGCTTTTATTTTGAACTAGAATCTTTTAGATTAAAATAGCAATTTCCCAACAGAAAATGAATGTACACACGCCACCAATATTGGTGGGTCTTAAATAATTTTTTTTGTTTGTATGATGTATGTAAATAGGTTTGTATGAACCTTTTTACAATTCTAACTTGTGTGATAATGGTTGCTTGGGGAACTGATATTCCTCCAATTTCTTTTTGTTGTAAGACCTCAAACAGGAAGTCATGTAGTTCCCTTTAAGTGAAAATGTTTTTCAGAGGAACAGCAGGCAGCCCTGGCCATTGCTCTGACGTATTTTACTGTTAAATCAGTCAAAGTTGGCAAAAATCAAGTCTGTTAAGAACAGAACTTTGTTGTTTTGGGAATCATCATCAGCTAAAACATTCTTGTTCCTCTTGTTTGTTTGAATCAAAGTCTGCACATGTTTTTTTTTTTTTGGTATAGACTTCCAATGCTCTTACAGATTATTATCTCTTTCCCACATATAAGAAATAGGCAATTTATGCATTTTAGTGCTGAGTTTTGTAGCAATGCATATAATACAAATCAAAATTTCCCTGAAAAGCATTACCTTGCCAAAGCTTTTTTAATTAACTTTTTGTCTGTAGTTAGAATCGTGAGGCAAACTTTGACTTATTCTGTGCTTTTGTGAGTCTTTGATCACATTATCTTCCGTTCTTTTTCTAATATTAATACCACTGTGGGGTTTTCTAAACTCACAACTTCTATACACCACAAATCATCTGACATTATGATGCAGAGGACTCAAATTCGCTTTCTTCTGCCGTTTATGAAACGAGCTAACATAAATGTCCTTTTTGAATCCAGGTGCATTTACATCACAATGAGGAAAAAACGTGAAAATTGGATCGAAAAATGGAGGTCGCAAACACGGAAAAAAGGTGCATATATGCACAGTGCCTTCTAATGAATGTATTCGCGCATGATGGTTTTAAAGCCAAAAGGGTTCACTACAGTGGGAGTTTTAACATACCAGCTATTATAATTAGAGTTTGAAAGACACTTGGAAAAAGTTATTAATCCTCCATATGCAGGAACCCGGATAATGTCAGGTCACATTATCAGAGCTTGATTCTACTCATGTACATTTTATTTTATTTTTCTCTAGTGGCCAATCATCTTTTCAGAAGATTTTAGTTCTTCGCATTTGAAGTTCATGATCTTTCTGCATTTTTAATTCTCACCTCAAGGTCTTTTTATAGCAAATTTCTTAAACATCTTCATCAGAATTAGCTCTGAATTTAGTGTAAAGAAGCGTGATTTAACATGTGAGACACTTGAAGATGCAGCCAGTGGTTAAAGATACACATCTGACTTTGCTGCGCTGTGTCTCCCGGTTCGGTTCTCAAATGAAATGACAGCTTTTCACAGAGAATAATCTTAAGGAGAGATAAGGAGCAAGACATGATGAATCTTTAAACATCCTAATATTTATGCATTCAATCTAGAGAGGTAACTGGACCTACATCTTTCCTCAAATCATCCTCAGAAAGGGATATAAACTTGAGAGCAAGTATTAAAAGTGAGAGGATCTCATTATTGGATTGTACACCTTTAAAAATACCTTGGACCTTCCATCTCCTCAGACGATGGCTTTAGCAGGACAAGAGCCTTCACCTCCCATGCAGTGGTAGTAGGGGGGTTGAAGGTCTGACTCGGAAAACAGTCCTTAGCTCATACATCTGGATGAAGATGTGTTCAAAGCTGGACGGACCTTTTTTTTTTTTAAGTGTGTAGAATTAACAGCCAGTTGTCAGAGATGAGGATCCAGAGACATTGGTTGAGATTTTGGTTCATGAACTTCGTCTTGTGCATTCTGGATCCTCTGGACGTGCTGGGGGTCTATATCTCTCAGAATGCCTTGGAGTCACCCCAAGTAAAAGAAGTTGTTTTCGTTTTGGTGGAGAATGAACAGTAGTCTCCTGGCCTGCCCAACATAAGTGAAAGAAAACTGATAGATGGAGGTATGGACCTCTGTCTTCCTTAGACTTCAGTTGGAATTTGCTGATGTCATGGGGGATTTTTTTTTCAACCCTGCTGGCACTTAAGTCACCACGGAAAGATTAAAGACATTTTAGGAACAACACAGCCTCTCTATCAGCAGTACTTTCATGACTTCATATTACTACCTGTCATTGGGATCACAAAGATGACAGTGCTCTGTGGAGCATAGAGACAACAACAAAATTAGGGATAGAGTATTTATAGCATTTTACCTCAGAGGATTTTTATAGATCAAAGGTAAAACAGATATGGGAGGAACTGAGAAAAAAAGCTACAACTTTGAACCTGTCAACAAGCCACCATGTCACAGTCAAAAAGTAGGTGTTTAATCACTCTGTTGTCTATAGTACTTAAAGTCACAGTCTGATCATCTTATTAGTTCATTTAAAAGTGTTCCTAGTGGTCTTTTAATTATGATTTTTTTTTTTGCCCCAAAAAAACTGTGTCGTTTTCTAGAACTGTTTCTGCAGAGCATCAAGAGTTGATTAGAAATTCATCTCTGAGTTGTGGCAGGGAGTCAGCCTGGGCTCATTTCCCATCATACCTTTGTTTACAGTCTCTCCCGCTAGCTTGCAGCCCCTCATGCCCCCTACCTAACATTACCGGTGCAACAAAAATGGCGAGCAATATTGGAGCTATCTAGCCATGACGTTTTGAGCCAGATACCACCTCAGACCAGGAAAACGATCGATTTGTCTGCAAGTGGATGCATCAAAATGGACTGAAGCAGGAAGCTTGTGGCTTTTGTGTCACACCTACAAGCCACATCAAACTGTGTTTCTACGTCTGCAAAGAAATACTCAGAAATGCCGTTTGATGAGAAAATGCAACAAGAATATGTAAGAAATAAACATGATTTTCATAAAAGAGGGTCTGTAATAAGTTCTCCTTTTAGTGTTTTGTTCGTCCAACAGTGTGAGTACCTTCTGTGTAGGACAAATCACCCAAAGGTTTTACGAACTCCTCTCTATGAATTCTTTTACTTTTTATCTGGCAGAAACCTCTGTCTTGTACAGAAAAAGTCATTCAGCAGTGACAAGTCAAAATTAAGAAAAAGTCAGCAAAAACATTATGAATGTGTGTTTGACTCATCATTTTATGTCTTCAAAAGTTGCATTTTGTACCCGACTGTACTGTAAGGTTTTGTTGTCAGCTCTTGATCCCAGTTTGAATCGTAAGGAAGCTTCGTGGAGTAAACATGTTTTCTTGGGTCACATGCCTGAAATTCTGACACGCAAACACAGTGTTCTGGGCTGCTGAGATTACGGAGCGTGCCTTGAGAGAAACTGAAAATCATGTTTCCTCTTCCATTTAGGAGAGTTCCTCCATGTCAAAACGGACACACTATCTGATAGCAGAGCCAGAAGCTGTCTCCTTACAGTATGACAGCTGGTTCAGTTCTCTAACAGGTCTATTACAGACTTGACCCCTTCATGGCCTCTATCACGATGAAAACTGACTGCTCTCTTAGCAAATGAACAGGGCTCCAAGCAGACATGTGTTTAAATGAGGATGACAATGACCTTGACACTGAATCTGTTTACTTATCCTTATTCTACTGACTTTTAATTACCTGGGTCAGGTGGATTTGGAAAACTTGAACCTGGAGTAACTGAGTAGCTAGAGAATTTGCAAAACACAACTGAAAACACAACATTTTATACAGTTTCTACTCTTTTTTCTCTTAGGTAATAAATGCCATTGAGCAAGACTTCAGGCTGCCTGCTCCCATGGACTGTCCAGTTGTGCTGCACCAACTGATGCTGGACTGCTGGCAGAAGGACAGGAACGCACGGCCAAAGTTCCCCGATATTGTCAGCATGCTGGACAAAATGATCCGTAACCCCGCATCGCTCAAAGCCGGATCCAACAACATGCCCCCTGGGTGAGCAGAGAGACAAACCCATTTACATCCACAAGCATCTTTTCTCTGTCCCACTCATCAGCTTTACACGGTGCTGTTAATATTCCCTCTTCCCCCTCATATCTGCTTTCTGCAGCCCTCCTCATCATCCCTTATTAGACCGGGGAGCTCCAGACCTGAGCAGGGTGAGCTCAGTGGAGGACTGGCTGGCTGCTCTGAAGATGACCCAGTACAGAGACTCCTTCATTGGGTCGGGCTTCACTTCTTTGCCACTTGTCACACAAATTACTGCTGAGTAAGTCTTTCTCCAAAGAGACATCTTTTGTTTTTGTCTTTTCTCACCACATCCTTTCAATTTGCTAGGAAATGGAAGACAACTTTCAGAAGCAGTTGTTTTTTTGCACTGTCACTTGGGAAGAAAGCAGTGAAACTAACAGATTATTTAAAAAAAAAGACATGTTTAGAGCTTAAAGACCCACTGCAATGGAAATCCTGTATTTGGTGTTTTAAACATGTTTTTGTAGTAATTTTCTAATAGTAGAGGATATATTCAAAGAAAATTAAGATTGTATTTATTTTATTGAGTATTTATTTATATAAATTGTTGTGAGTCATGTGAATCAGAAAATGCCATTTGAAAAAGCCTGTAGCAATGACATAGCAGCTACAGTCGGTGGGCCACAAGCTCCCTGCTCTGCTCCATTCTGATGCATTCACATATGTAATCATGCTACATCTCGTAGACAAATAAATCCATATCCGACTTTGTTTTCTTTGTCTGTGCTGCAGGCGACTGGCTCAAGACTGCTACACTAATGTTAGTTTAGGAATGTTAGCTTAGGGTTGTGAATGGCTGTAAACGAGAAAGTAAAGGTATGATGGGAAATGAAGGCAGGCCTTCTCTGCGCCAATGTTCCCACCCACAACTTGGAGGCAAATTTCTAATTAAGTGCTTCTGCTCTGCAGGCATTATGTGCCAGAAAACAAAACAGTCTTTTTTTGCCGAATTGACATAATGCAGTCATAATTAAAGGATCACTGGGATTGTGTTTAAAAGATGATCGGAGTGGGTCTTTAAATGATCAAACAACTGTGAGTCCTGAAGAATCAGTTGGTCTTAGAAGATCGAAATGAAATGCTCATTGCTCATGTTTGGAAAAAAAAAAAATCACGTATAGTTATATTGAAACATTTCCACTTTCAAGCACTGCAGTAGAAAGGTAGTATTAAGAGTGTTGCAGCTATTTAATCACAAGACTTACCTAGTTGACTTTGGTCTAATTTTTTCTTTTTCTTTTTTGCATTTACATTTGATACCACCTTTCCACCACTTACCACCTGTGAAGAAGCATTTAGCTAATTTAGAAATCTGAAAAGTAATTTTCTTAAAAGTTTTGGTATGTAAGACTTTGGGATTAACTGCTTCTTGCGTTTAACTTTATCTTTGTGATTTACCTTTATCCTTTTCATCTTATAAATGTTTGAAAATCTCCATTTGCCTTCAAAAACTAGCAGAGTGAACGTGAAAAGAATTTAAAAAATGTCTACTCAACTTGAACTGCATATTAAAATCTGTATTTATGTCTTAAAGCACTGAAAGAGCCCAGCTCATGCTCCATGCTTCAGTTAGCTTGTAAGAAAATCAGGGATAGAAGTCCGTTGCTTGGCTTTCAAAAACTAAGCAGCCCCTTTCTACTAGCTGATCCATCGGATGGAGGCTGCTCATTCCTGCGTAAATGGCTGTATGAGGTTATACTCTTCAGATAAATTTAGCCAAAGGGATTAATTAGAGGTATTTTAAAATTGCACCAGTGTGAAGAAGGTGCATAAAAGGAGTATGAGCCACTGAATGTTGCTGAAGATGCTTTACATGCAATAAGAACAAGTACCTTGGGGGACAGGGGGATGTGCAGCCTACCTGCACTCACGTTTCTTGGGTTTTTAATCCGTTCTCTGCATGATAAATTCACTGTGGCATGTGTGTGTAATTAGATTTTAAAACGGCTGCCTATGTTGCAGAGTGTTCCAGCTAATACAAAGCAGCGCAAATGACATTAGGGGGAGGAATGTTTTTTTACTGCTCCAATTTAGCATGGAGTTCCTACCATGTCCTAATAGATGATATAGAATTATTGATTTATTATGCCTCATTTCAATATTCTTGGGAGGCATAGTTTTATAGAATTTGTTTTCCAGGCTGTCATCCATCTGTTCACATGTGCTCTAATAAAAAAAAAAAAAAAACTAGACTACATTCTTTTTTTTTTTTCCAGGGATCTGCAGCGGATCGGGGTAGCCCTCGCTGGACACCAGAAGAAAATCCTGACCAGTGTTCAGTCAATGAGGCACCACGCCGATGATCAGTCTCCCACTGAGTCGGTTTAGCCATATTTGAGATAATCACAACATTCATTCTACGAGGGAGCAAATTTCTGTTCAGTGCACCGAAGCCCACCTGGATTTCCTGCTTTATGGGATCAGCATTTGTCACTATTTAAAGTCTGAATCAAAAATAAGTATACAAACACATGCAAGTGACTGTTTTGAAACACAAAAACATCTATCATCTAAAAAGTAATCCCCCAGAATCCGCTTTTAAGATAACTTTGACTCCAATCACAGATCTCTGCAGGTGGGTTTCTACCAAACTAGCTTGCTATTGGGAAACAGGGTGTGTTCTTTATGAAGGATAGATCATAAAGATATATTAAAAAAAAGAAAATACCAGAAGAAAACTGACTGAAGTGACACAAATGGGACCACAAGCCTGGATAAAAGGTCTTTCAAACTGTTTGTGGAGACAGGGACAGCAGCTGGCCTTGTTATCTGCAGCATGTTGTCTTGTGACTTCTCCATCATGTTTAAATGGGACCTTTTTTTGAACCTCTCTTCATGTTGAAGAGTCTGTAAATATGATATTGGAAGAAAATTTCCACTTTACTCAATTATTCTAATTTTAGTAAATGTTCTGTCTGTTTTTACCGGAGTATTTGTGACCTTTCTGGTCTTTTTCTTTGCTCATAGCTCAAACGTAAAGGCATTTCAGATTGCTGACTCAACCCAGTTACATATCTGAGTTGGACACCAAAATGAGGTAAAGAAATGTCAATCTGAATCAAAGCTGTTCCCACCTTTGGGACAAATCAACTGTACACTTCGCAGTATTAAGAAAAAAAAGCGGCTCAAGATATTGTCTGAATTGCAACATTGGTGGTCTCCAACCAGCACAACCAGAAAATCTCTGAAAAGGTATTCTCATCCAATGTTCTAGTGATTTGGCAGCAAATTCGCAAGCTGGGAGCCAGTCAATGCATAAATACAGTGCATGAACCAACCCAGAATCCATTGCTCATGTTCAGTCCACACACATAGAGCAAATCTCATTTCTGCCTAAAGTGTATGGCATCCGTCCAGATGGCAATCATCACTCTGCTGCAGGCTGTCTGGCAGGCTCCTTTGTATACTCTTTTTTTATTTTATTTTATTCACTGGCTCCTGGATGCTCCTGTGTTGTCAGGGTTTGTGTTGACTGTCTCATTTCCAACCAAAATGACATCTCTGGTTATTACTGCTGTGTCTGTTTGCAGATGAAAACTGTTTAAAAAGACCTGTACATGTTTTCTTTTTGAATTGTGGACAAAAAGGCACCATACAGATTTACAAGACCGATTAGTGACTATAATTCAACCCAAAGAAAAGAAAAAATAAGCAGACAAATTGACAGCTTGTTTATTAATTCATAGTTGAACCCAAACCCTCTTATCTTGCACGCACAAATGTCTCTTTTCCAGTCGCTCCAAATGGAAATTATGATTTTTGTTGTCGCCTGACTTCCAACAACAGAAAATGACAGTTGTTTGCTTTCTCTGCTGCACAGCTCTGACACGTCCCATAAAACTGTGTGTTTGTTTTCGTCTCGCAACGGTGCTTGGCAGTGCTGGAACACCCCAATGCCTTTTTCTTTTTTTATTTTATTTATGAACACTGTGACATTGAGAGGTCTGCGGTGGTCTTAGAGCTCTGAATATTTCAGTTTCCACTTATCGCCGAAACTCTGCCCTGATGGCGCAGGCGTAGTTGATACTGTGGCTTAGCAATGGCAGATTTTTGGAGAGTGTATACGTTATTAGGATCGACTGAGAACATTTTGTAGCTTAGAGACAAATTTTGTTGTAAAAATCTCTAGGAAACAGACTTGGACAGGGCTCAGGGCTTTTACCAATGAATAAAAACGTAATATTTGAATAAAAGTTTACATTAAATTTCACATCAAGAGTGAGAAAAAGAGATAAAAGCAATGTCTTCATGAAATAACAACTTCAATGTAAGGTTTAAAAATGATTATTTGGGTATCAAAACAGTTTAAGGTAAAAACACAAAAGAAGGCAGTTTCACTAGAGAAAAGGTTTGCATTGACTTTGAAGATGTTGGAAAAAAACAGGAGAGATGATCTAAACCCAGTTTCAGTTGCAGTTTTTTGTAAGCTGTGCAGATAGACGTGTCCTCTTGTTTTGGTTGGGTGTTTGCGACCTGGCTGTTCTGTATTGTATCATTGTCACTGGCATTTTTGGCACATTTTAGCATTAGCATAAGAGCATGCATGTGCAGAATAGAAAAAACAATACAATGTTTCATTAGCTCAGATCTATTGGACACATAGAAATGGCTTTTATACTCCATTCTGTCCCCTCTTATTTGGTCTCTAGTGTTATATTTGAGTTTTAAATCCTCTTGTTTCTGTCTTCAGAGTCAATATTTGGTCTTGTTAGCCCATTCAGATCCACAACCTATACACTCAAATGTTTACCTCAAGTGTTAAAACTTCAGAGCAACTTTTTATCAGTGTTCTTTTGGCAAAAGTTTGATTCGGCACTTGGCACCGCTGATGGCACTTTGGTAATTGGACCGAAGGAAGTTTGCTCGTGACGGACAGCAAAAGACAGATGGCTTACCCTTTTACCTGCCAAGTGGTTTTTCTTTTGCCCTTTTTTCTAAACACTTTCAAACAATCAACACCCAGATGGCTTCTTGTAACAAACCATCTGGTGTGTCACTTTAGTTCAGTACTACAAACCAGTATACTTGACTCAGCGGCTGCTTCTAGACTCCAGGAGAATGCTAAAAATGGCACAGTGGTCAGCTTTGTGTTTGAGAGTAAGACTGCAAAGTCGATGCTTTCCAACCTGTTACCATGCAGGCGCTGCTTCAGCCACATGCAGATTGAGTCTGATTACTACTCTGGAGCATAACAGAAGAGTTTAATAAACACTCAGCATATTGACTGGCTCGAGTATGAAAAGACAATTCAACACTTTAATTTCCCAGCAGTGCTTCCTCATTGCTGTTGCATTGCTGTGCGTCTTGGCATGTTGCTGCCACTTGGAATAATGTGAAAGCATTGGCAGAAAAGTACTGTGTGCATTTTCTGCGTTTGTGCACAAAAAACCAGTAGAAAACAGATTTTTGGTATTAAAAAGGAGAAAAATGTGTGAATTTTCAATATATTTGAACATTTTTGTGATTTTTCTTTTTTAACAATTGTGCCAACTATGCTAAGCTGGTGTGAGTCCTTGTGTGGGACCAGGACTCTTCCTTTGTAAACATTCTGCATTTTAAACCAAAATGGCGCACTCTGTCACTCCAAGAGACTAGAGAGTTAAGACCATGATAAAAAGTTTGTCTCTTTTACCTCATTTTTGAATGACACAAATGGCTGCAGCAGAGACAAGCTCCATGTGTGATTCTGTTAGGTTTGACAGCAAAACTCGACTTTCACACCAGATATTTAAAGCTAAAGTTCACACTGGACATGTGTGGCGCGTTCATGAACACGCTGAACGTGGGTTTTGAGCACACTTTTATCATATAGTCTTTACACAGGTCTGTCGCTACTTCCTACTAGCACACGTACTCATGGTTAGAAAAAGCTTGGTGCGAAATGTCAAAGCAGTGCAAATTTTGCCAATCTTCCTCCAGGCTTTTTCCCCACATCTCTATTCCTATAAATTAAGGAATAATTCCAGCCAGGCACAAACCGAAATTATGAATTTCTCATTCATTATCGAATTTCAGATGTGTGGTATTTACCAAATTCAATTCCCTAATTGGTCATATTTCAATTGTTAAACTTTCATCGTGTGTTCAATGGCCGCGCATTTTTATTTGTAGAGTCCAAAAATGGACCTAAAAACTAATGACTCGTGAATGCGAGAGTTTTGAACACGGAAGCCTTAAAAGCACATATGTGCACATTTACATAGACTTTTCGTTAGGAGTGGTCGCTCAATTGAGCGTTTCCAAGCCCGCTGTGAACATAGCATCAGACTTTTAGACCAGCACCTGAGAAGGGAAAAGAGAACCGGACAATAACAAATGTGACTTTCTCCCAAGCTTTAACAGAAGTTTTTTATCTTTATTTTTTTTTTATAATTAAAAGCAGATTCCACAGCTTTAAGTGTGGGGTTGGAAAAGATACCAGGTGAGAGATGACAAGTGAAAAAGTTAAAGGGAGCCGAAAGGACAAAGATGAAAAGAAGGGAGCGGGAAAGAAGCTGGAGGGGGAGGAGGGGGGGGGGGTGGCAAAGCTCCACTTGTGTTTGAATAAAAATGAGGCTGGGTGAGGAGAGATTACTCTCTTTTTGTCTTTCACTCTCTACTCTACCCAGCTCCTTCTTCCTGTGCCCAAAACCTTTCTGAATAACTCACTCTGCTTCCAGTCCACATTTCCACAGTCTGCTTTGAACTCATAGCTGTTCTATTTTCCATGCCCCCTTCACACTCAGCGTTTTGTGCCCTCTTAGACTTTTATTGGAGATTTTTTTTTTTGAAGCCCCGGCAGTACTTTGTTTTGGAGTATTCAGAAGTGCTACAGCACTCGTTACCTGCTTTTCTCTGCACATCCTACTAGATTTGATCCAATGGACCAGTCCTGCTGTAAAAACACTAAATGTGTTTTCGTATTGATTTTTCTCTTTTTACAAACATTCATTGCTCTGTGAAAAAAAAAAAAAGTCCCTGACTTTGTTTTCCGCTAGTCTTCTGGCTGTTTTTATCTGAAATTACTGTACAGCTGCAGGATGGAATACCTTGGAATTTGGACCCTGTTCCCCTCTGGAGGTTGTAATAACAGCAGTTTTCATTGTAACTGTATGAAAATGTTGCTGCACTGGTCTGCAGCTGTGTTTAACACCTACTACAACATGTTAGTGCTGCCTCTCAAAGCCAAAATCTCTGCTACTAAAAAAAGTGATGTTCCCAAAATTGTGAATATGCATTTTCATCCCCTAAATGGAAATATTTTTCTTTTTAAAAAAAATCATCAAGATTTTGAGCTTCCTAATAAGTGTTTTAACCAGCAACTAATCCTAAAACGTCTGCCTGGTTGCATTTTTTGCAGAGAACTTTTTAGGTCCCAGTTGCTTGCCATCAATAATGTTTTTCTTTGTGAAAAAGACAAAAAACTGCTTTTTAACCAGCTTCCTTTCTCTGTTTCCCTTCAAAACTGTTATAGATGTTGAGTGCTCACAGAGTTGGAGCATCCGATGTATGATAAGACTTTAACATCATGCACATCCATGTGTGCCTGTGTAAAATAATGTGTGTGTGTTGTTCAGTGTACAGTGAAACGTTTGTACATCGTGTGTGGGGGTTTGTAGCTGTAAACTTTCTGACATTTACAATGCACTGTTTGTCAAATAAAGAAGACCAATCAAACTGAAATGAGTTGTTCATTTAGTCCAATGCAAACCAAAAATTGAATTTGTGTTTAAAAGTATTGCTTTGTGATGAGTAATCTATAGAAGTAAACATCAGCACCTAAATAATTGTCCATTGATTGCTGATAAATGAATAAATGACAGGGCAGCTGTAGTGCAAAGGCAGAGCGGTCGACAGGTTTGGTGCCTGTTCATGTGTCGAAGCGTCCTCGGGCAAGACAATAAACCCCATATTGGTCCTGGTGGTATAGACTGGTGCCAGTGCTCGGCAGCAAAGCCGCCTTCAGTAAGTGAACTGTGTGTGTGCACTCGTAAATTGAACTAAGACTGTGAAGGACATTGGGCCTTAAAGCAAGGTAGAAAAGGGCTAAAAGTATTTGCAATTTAAAAATTTACCATAAATAATTTTGACTTCAAAACCAATTGATCTATTTTTTTTATTAAAAAACAATCAAGACTTTACAATCCTTTGCATGATTAAAAAGTCACCTAATATGCTTACAGTATCTTTGCATTCTTTGCAGAATGACTGCAAGTAAAGCATCAAGCAAAAAGTACATTTTTGTTATGGTTAAAATTTAGTTTAAATTTTACTGGCAAGACCAAATCATTTTAAATGTGGTTTTTTATTGTTCATATTAATAATCAATAACAATAATGTCATTCCCTGCACTTAGTTTGCCATTGGGTGACTAAAAAAAAAAACAAAATGGGAAAAAAAAACTTCCAGTAAAAGCAGGCCCAGTAATGACAGACATCTGCGTGACGAGCAGGGGTCAGATAGGATGGAGCCGAGATAAACAAAAGCATCAGCTTTTGTAAGGACACAAAAAACAGACAAGTTTGTTATCTGCAATTATGACGTACATATTTCTGGACAATAGAGCAGACAGGGCCATGGTTTGCAGTGAGGAAGGTGAGAAAAATGCCCAGCGTATCCTGGAATGGCCCTAAATTTAGATCTACTGCATTACTGAAGGGTCAGGGTCACACATGTCACCTTCAGTAAGTTTCACTGATAGAAAAGCGTTGCCTTGGAGATAAAGATGGTGTTTACCCATTTGACTAGATAATTGAGCTGAAAGGTGTCACATCAAACATTTTTCTACTTATTTTTGGTGTTCTTGTATTTATTTAGATTGCATCCAGGGATTTAACATCACATCATCTAAATCTTGTAATATGACACATTAAATGTTCTAAAAATATTGAAAATAACTACAGCTTTTTTGTTAGATGACTTTTGTAATATTTTTGGACCATGATACATAACCACAATAGATAAAAGCTTGTCCCAATATATTTAACTTCTGTTATTCCAAAATTCAATGCAAACTGCTGTTTATTATAAAACACAAAGGTTATTTTAATTGAGAACACTAACTGTGAGAATATTTTCACTCATCAACATTTTATGTCTGCCTTTTTTTTACAATAGAGCAGGGGTCGGGAACCTATGGCTCGCGAGCCACATATGGCTCTTTTGATGGTCACGTATGGCTCGCAGACAAATCTTTATATACCTTTTTTTTTCTTTCATTAGACCAGTCCTTCTCGTGCGCGATGCGATGCCAGAGGGGCGCGCAGTAGTAGCGGTGCTTGGAGAGAAAAACCTGCGCCAGCACTCAGTTTACTATTTATCTACTATTTCACAGAGTTTATTCCAGCAGGAAACCTATTAATTGCCGTGCCTAAACCTGCGCGCTCCCGTCTCTGAGAAAGAGCGCGCAGATGAGGGGACGGGATGTGAGGAAGAAAGCAGAGGGTGGGGGGCACCCCCACCCTCTGCTTTCTTCCTCACAGGCAGCAGGTGAATCGCACAGGGATTGTAATAACGTAAAACCCGCTGCCCGTCACTCACTGCAGTGTGTGAGTGTGTGTTTGTCTCCAGGTCCGCATGTGAGTCTTTGTCACATCTCCAGAACATTCAGACCTACCATCACGTTTAAAGTCTCAACGCCTGCATGAAGCAGAAACTCACCACGTATCAACCAGACTAGACCATCAGCAAAACCACCACGAGAAATACTCATCATTTATTAGCAGCAGCATAACCATGTTATTAAAAAGAATCCACAGACTTATTGTACTTTAAAAGTGTTGAAATTACATCAAATGCTCACATTATGTAAAGTTTTAAACAATTGCGCACATTCCGTGTGGCCGCTTAAGTTCTGATATGAACGCATCAACAGAATCATGGCTTCAGTTCTGTCGTCACTTTGTAGTAGTTTGGACAATGTTCATGGGCCAATAGAAAGCTGGGCGGAAGGGAAGTGGGAGAAGCGCTTTGTCAGCGGGAGAGGATTAGGATTATGAGACTAACCAGAATTGTTAAGTCGAACACATTAGTACTTCCTTGGTTTTGGCTCTCTTTGACAATAGAGACTTGTTAACGATACTTCCTTGTTTGTTTTGATGTGACGAAAACCGTAAATGGACAATCTTTACATTAAAAGCTACTCAGGACAGACAATAATCCATATTGAATTTCCATATCTGAGCGCAACATTAAGCTCTAAATTCTCCTTGATGTACTGTGCGCTGAATTCTTAGTAGATTAGAGAAGTAAGCTGCGTTCTGAAAGTAATAAGAAAGGTAATAAAACTCCATAATGAGACCCTCTTTTATGCCAGCACGCTTAATGAATCATTCATAGTGCAGAAAGTATTTTTTTTTATGCAGGAGCAATATCTGTTCTTCACAATAATTCCTTATAAAGATGAATTTGAGCGATTTAGGTCAGACATTTAACCACTGAGTGAACAAAAAAAGTTGGCAGGGGATGAAAAGCAACAATGTGGGATTTAAGAATTGACACTGAAGCTGTATTCAGTGATAACAGAAATCTATTAACTGTGGAAAGAGCTTCAGAATTCTGTGATCACACAAACATTAGTTATATTTCCTACTCTGTTAATCACTAAGGGATGCTAAAAACTATTTAAATAAAAAGCACATGTTAAAAGACAATTTAAAAATGAGATAATTCATGATCTTTTTGTATTGTTGATATGTCTTGACAATAAAAAACATTTTGAAATCAAGTGTAAAGAAATAATGCTAATAGTGCTAAGCTCTATTGGTTGACATCTAAAGTCTTAAATCACACGACAGTGTTTTGACTCCCGAACTGTCAAAGGCAACATTTTTGCACGACAACAATTTTTTTACAAAATTCTGCCTCTCATATCTGCCAAACCGTTTCTAAACTGTGTATTAGTGTTAGCAACATTGGTGACACTACTACTGTTGATTTGGATTTAAACAAATGATTAACTGTTAGACATATGGGTCGAATTAAAATCAAGCAATGGAAAACCATGGGCTGAATATTTAACCACACGAACTGGTGGTGGAAGACCCAAATTGCAGGAGACAAAGCTTGGTGGCAGAAATGTAAACATGTAATGAACAAACACATCAAACATGAACTAAAAGAGCAACAAAAGAAGGACAAAGCAGGTGACCTGAAAGCCACACGCTTAAATAGACGGAAGATAATTAACTCAATGAAGACAGCTGTGGATAATTAACAACCTGAACCTGGTGTGACCCTGACAAGAGAAAATCCAAAACAGAACATAACCAAAACCAAGACGTATCACTATTGACGAACTAAAGTACACAATCCTCACACCACGTAGATTTGATGGGATTGTATGTCTGTTGTGGCTTTCAATTATAAAACATAAAAAATATTGTACCAGTGAAGGATGTTTTTTGGGGGGTAAATTCCATTTTATTTTATTTTTTTAATATTCACTCTTAAGATTTGTACATTTGATTACTGTTAGATTTTTTTTTGGTTTTCATTGTGAGATAAAAAAGACATTGAAACAAAAATATTTAACGGTAGATATATGTTTTGCATTCTTTTTACAAAATTTATCATAAAATTAAGAGATACAAGATTTAAAAAAATAAATCAATCAATAGAATTGACTAATAAACTTTTATTGTCTGGTCGACATTTCCTGGATTTATTTATCTTTTTTTTTGCTTTATTTTACAATATGTATTATTCCAACTTTGTATTATTATTTGTACAAACGTACAAACAACTTACAAAAACTCCTATTTTAGCAATATACCTATAAGCATATTCAGAATCTTGATTATCATCTTAAGGTCTAGACAGAATTGTCAAAATGTGCTATAAATATGAAAATAGTCTCAAAATTTCAAAATAAAACTATTCCTTTTAATTTGGTTTGGTGAACCCACAAACCACATTTGAGTTTGCAACCAAAAGTCTTAGTTGCTCAATTTAAAACAACCTCTCACTGACGTGCCTCAAGTATGTGTCAGGAGAAATAGCTTTGCACAAAAATAAAAAATCCTCTTTAACTTGTGCTGCTCAGCAGTCTCAGTTTTTAAAACTGATGTCAGAGGTCAAGTAAAACAAAGACTTTCTCACAGTCTGCCGTGAAACCCACCTGTTAATTTCCATCAGCGTTGTTTAATAAAGCTTACTCTCATTCTAATCTAATTTCCTTTTCTTTGGCTTGTTGACCCTTTGCCAGTCTGGCTCTTCTCTCATTACTTCTGATGTTCAGCGCTCAACATGTGTGTCATACTCACCCGCTTTCTCTGTGTGTGTGTGGGTTATTTTGGGGGTTGCTTGCAAAACATGAAGATTAACCTGTGTGAACCCTCATTTTATAAGTGAACTTTAGACCATTAAGTGGGGGGGGCACATATGGTAATGTGGGGACTTGGTAATCAAATTCAATGATCACCATAATAATCACCATCATTTTCCCCTTTGTGGAATCAATGAAATTTTATTTTAATCCATATTACATTTAAGCGTTTTATTATGAGGGGCATTCCTATTACAATTAATTATCCCTTTATGCGATGGTTCCTTTATTCCTGCTTTTCAGAATGTTGTTTTTCCTAAAAGAAAGAATTTTGTACCAAGCAATGATTTACCTACCTCACAATCATTCTGAGCATTAAACCTGAACTTTACCACTCTGAAAAGCTTTAGTGTCATTTTAACACTTGATTAAGAATGAATACTCTTGGGAGTAAATTATACTTAAACACTAAGATGCACAAGAATTCAAAAATGTATCAGATGTTGATTTTCATGGAACTGGCTGCTTCTGAATATATAAATGAAGGACGTGTCCTCATCATGGTCACCTCGAGGTCATTTTCTGAGAATAAAAAAAGACTATTGCTTAGAGCAGCATTTTAAAACTACTAAGATTCCTGCCTTTTTGTCTGATGAGAGCAACACTTGGCTGGATGCAAAAAAAATTAAATAAAACGTTTTGCCACAATGCTTATAAGGTCAGAAAAGGTTGACTCTTGTGACAATGGAAAAAAAAAACCACCCCATCAAACTGAGTTGGGTTATTCATTTAAAGACAGACTACAAGAAGACAAAATAAAAATTTAAGCCAAGCCTGTTTGGCTTAAACTGTTGTCTGTGGCTGCAAGTATTGGACTTTGGTTATGTGGTGCAACAGCAGAATTGGTGACCTCTCTTGTTTGGCAGGTGTCAAAGCACACCTAAACATTGGTGGGAGCACTTGGGTAGGAGACTGCAAGATTTTCGTTAAACAGAGCGGCTCCCCTGAGAAACCTAAGGTCATGATTAGCAGGAGCCTGGAGGAGCTGAAGAAGTTTTTACCCACTGCAGTATAAATCCCTTTTGCTATCCTATGACCCTACCTTTACATTGGCGTGTTCTCCCTACCATGACAATGGTGGATAAAGGTGAAGAGGATTTCATCCATGAACACCAGTGAAGATCACAAATCATTGAAGAAAAAAGGTTCAGTGCACTGTCTTGTGGGGTCTAGATGACCCAACTCCCAATGTTAAAGTGCCTAGGATAGCACAAGGGCTAAAGAAGAGATAAGTGAAGATGCTGGTCTTATGAGGTAATGAGACGAACGCTATAATCAATGGCTTCTAATAACAACACATTTTCTTCAACAGTCCCCTGTAACCACGAGTTTCAGAGAAATCTTAATATCGAGCAATCTAACATTAAAATATTTAGTGACAACAACCTGGATGATGACATTGACCCTGATCAATTCTTTTCCACTGTTAATATGGACTGCAAATATTGAAAGTGTTACAAAAACCACTAGTTTGTTATCTGTAACAAACACAGTGGGAGCCACACATCAGACACATACAAACTAAAGTTTAAAAAAGTATTTCCATTATGAATCAATCTATTTAAACATTGGAATACAACAGTAGATATTTATTGTACTGCCTACTGTATAAAAATGTGGGGGAATAATTAAAAGAGTTCACTATATCCTCTCTTTTTACTTTTATATGAGCCATCAGAATTGTACATAAAGCAGGCTATCTTGATCATGCAAACATTTTTTTAATCAATCCAGACTTTTAAACTTAATGACCTTGTTGATTTTTACACCGCCAACTTCGATATAGAGTCAGGAGAAAATCATTACTATTCAATACCCAAAAACAAACTGAGAGGATGTAGGAACTTCAAGATCAAATTGATAAGAACCACAAAGAAAAGCTGTCGATGTGGCACTAAACTTTGGAACACGTTAAGTTATGAGCTCAAACAATCTTCAAATGTCCAAATATTTAAGAAAATGTATGAAGAAACTCTGATTTCACAACATAAATATAAGAGGAGTTACTGATCAACCTTTGTTTGAATCATTCTAAACACATGTGTGAACTTGATTGTGGTGAAATAACCAAAGCTCTTTTAATTGCAATCAATAAGTGGATACTTTGTGTAATGTGCAATAATGATTACTGAAATGTTTTAATTACAATCAACAAGCTATGGATTTTATTTACTTTATCTGCAATGTGTAGCAATTAAATTTGGATGAATATGATATTGTATCTTGATCATAATCAATGAGTGTTATATATCTCTTATATGGTGGGTTATTCACATTATTGTTTACTGAAATCACGAATACATGCTTTCTGAAGATAATCAATCATCAATAAGCACTTGATTTTGTAACTTGAAAAGAATATATCTGATCAGAACCGGAATTATGAAAACTATGTAAAACTATAAAATGAAGTAATTTAGTAGGGTCGGGATTACATAAACTCGCTTCTTCCCACTCCTTTTCAAGGAATAAATCAAGATCTACTTGACTTTGCTTACTTACCACTATATTTAATAAAGCAAATGTGATTTAAGTGTGTATTTGTTTTTGTTTGTCTGTTTTTATGTATATTTGCATTTCTTCATTGCTGTAATGAGTTTGATAAATCTGTATGGTTTTATTTTATATTGTATTGACTACAATTAATCAAATCAAATCAAACCTATTCTGGTCATGCTGTATCTCAGATTGTTTTTTTGTTTGTTTTTTAGCAAGTTTCTTTTTAGCATGGCATTGTTCTGCATCCTGATGCTTGTATACCACTGTCAAACATTTACTTCCATCCCGTGTGTCCTCTACAGAGTGCTTTCAGCTTGTCAAATCTGCATACAATTTTGACTGTGAGCAGATTTTGTCTTCATTCTTTAATCCTGGACTAATTATTCTATAGAGTGTTGAACTTCAAGAATTTAAACAAGAGAAAAAAAATAGAAATGTCAATGTCTGTCTGAAAAAAGTGTATAAAGTGTGTAGTAAAGCATTTTACAACGTTATAACATCTAGAATTGTTGTAAAATATAAGAAAGTGACTGTACTCATCTCATTTTCTAAGTATGTGCAGCCAGTGTTCAACTCCTTGCTTAGACGCAAAGACCAGGAAAAAGGGTTAGGGTTAGGCAATATGTGCAGCCAACTTCATTTTGCCTTGAAGGCAAAAAAAAAAAAATGCAAAAAAAACCCATATTGGAACCTCGCTACATCTTGGAACATGTACCACATGAATCTTGGCAGCACGTGGTGCATGTGGTCAGCATGTGCTTGGTCACAAGTAAAGCGTGCAAATGACATCAGCTAAAAAACAATGTTGACGACTTTGCAGATTTCATAAATCACGGGTTACGTTTAGAACATAACACCCGCAATAAACGAGGGACCAATGTATAGCCCTACGATCCATAGATCAATTATGATATATATCAATATTTACCTTTTTTTCAATATGCAAATGAAAAATGCCATAGGAAAAACTTTCTGTCGAACAGTAAAAAGAAAATCCAATTAACATAACAGGATTTACAAACACTACCTTACGTGAATAACCACGATAACCTTAAAACAATTTTAAACCATCTGTCCAACCAAACCCTCTATGCCCACTTGTATTCAGCAGTAAAACTTTGACTCTCCTGATGGGCAGAAACACTGAGGTTCTAAACTACAGTGCTCCTTGTTCCATATTACCTCTCATGTCTTCTAAAACATATGCCTTAGCTTTCTGCTTTTCAATTTTTAAGGGTTAATGGCTTTTGGTAGGAACAGGCAAAAAAGAAAAAAACCTGACCAGGCATGTTGGAGAAGTAAACAACAGCAGGAGGAGCTGCATATCTTCATCAGCAGCAGGAAAAGCGAGTGATCAAAGAAAGGAGACGGAGTGAGGGAAAACCTCAAAGATATTCTCTAAGAATCTGTGACACACATAGTGAGCAAACGTGTCTTTCCCCTACTCCCTCTTCAACCTCTAGGATAAATAATTGACTCTTTCTCAACCCAGGTCCACTAGTGTGAGGCGTTTTGCTCTGCAGACGTCATAGATTTGAAAACATGTTTTTTTCAGTGTCATTACATTTTTTTTCCGTCCTGTCCTGCATTTTTTTTCATAATCTATCCTTATCTCACAGAGATCTCAACAGGAAACAATGAGCAGTTCTATCTTTTTTTGGGGGGGGATGAACGTTTATCTATTATTGAGCTGCAGTCGGCAGCAGCTATCTCTATCTGGAATGCTGTTTAAATAAATATGACACAGCACCGGGGAGGTTCGCATGCATCCAGAAATGTACTCTCCCGGGCTCCGAGCTGCTAAATTTACCGGCAAAGTAAAACCTGAGTGAGCTAATTATTCCGAGCACATGTAAAGGAAACTATCAAAGGAAGTGTCGCCAATGGAGCTGACAAAACTTCTTCAGTGATTTGTCAAAAGAAAAAAAAAAAATCCTAATGATGATGAATTTGGCTCACACTTTCAATTCCTTGTCACATCAAGCTTTTGGGTGCCAGCCTCCACATCCTGTGAGGAACCTTCAGTGGTTTTCTATGTTTTTCCTATGTTCCGCACTTGCCGCTGAGCTGTCACTTGAATCAGTTTTTTATTTCCTAGGACAGGCGCTAGTCTGTGCTGCTTAACAAACACATATCTAACTGGCTCTGTGTCAGTGTTGGTGGTCCACTGCTGGTTCAGAGACAAGTGAAAAGCATGATAGGTTTTTAAGCAAGGGAAGTCTAATGACACTAATTTGAATTCTCCTCACGTGTGGATAACTGCAGCTAAGCAGAATAAACTGGTCACTCCAGTGTCACAACTGTGATCAGTTGAACATGAAAGAGCAAAAACTCTTATCTGTTTGTTCTTGAAAGACCCACTCAGATGACCCACAAGTTCTTGTGGTATTTTATAATGATCGAGGACATTTGTGAAGAAAATTTAGTATCAAAACAGTGTTTCTGAGCATTTCTTCGTTCAAATTGTTGTGAATCAGGAGCAGGCCAAAAAATGCTGCTAGAAAAAGAGCTTATTTGTGATGTAGAAGCTACTACAGAAAGCCACACGCTCCCTACTCCCGCTCCATTCGAAGTCATCCACTTGTAGTAAAAAACATCCAAGAAAACACTTTCATTTTACTTGTCTAAGTAGTCATCAGGCTCAAAACTGTACAGCTGGATAGCTCCAATATTGCTCGCCATTTTTTTTTGCCCCAATAATGTTAGGTTGGGGGTGTAAAGGGCTGTAAGCTAGCTAAAGAGTACAGTAAAATCGGGTGTTATAAATCTTCTGACTCAGGAGGTGTATAATTGTGTAAACCCCTTTTGTATTTAAGGGTGAATTTTATGTATATTAACTATGTTTGTATACATCTCTTTTTGGACTGGATGGAAAAGAGAAGAGAGATGGAGAGAGTGGGATGTTAGAGAGTGGGATATGGGTACAAAAAAAATGGCAGTTAAGTGGGTTAAAGAAGTTGGAGGCCAATAAAGAAGTGGGAGAGGGTAGAATCACAAAGTTGTGCCCCAGCAAGAGAAGGAAAGAGAGGGAAAATAAATGTTAAACACTAATCTAGCTCTCTGGACTAATATAAACAAAAGAAAATAAGTAAGTCAAACATAAAGCAGCGTACCCCTACAGCCTTACTTTAAAAATAACTAAAAAAAACAAAGACAAAGACATGAAGTAAGGAAATGGGCAAAGCAGAGCAGACCACAACACAGCAAGACACCACATGAGTCAACCACACTCTATTGTTGTCAGCAAAGAGGGTACACAAGCAATAACTCCAGCAGCTGTGCCCCTTTCTTGAGAAGTGAAGCAAAACTTTTTTAGGGACGCCTCTATAAGCTCTGGTTCAGCCAGGAAGCAACACCTAAAAACAGTGTTTACAGAAAGATGCACAAAAGACCCACAAAACACAGCGAGGTTCCACTTTGCCAGAAAAATACTGCACACTTCACAAGACAAACTCTAACCACAAATTCTGGCCCAATGTGAAATGATTACTCTTGCAATTCCTGTCTTTCTTACCATGTAGAGAAAGTTACTGCATAAAAATGCATGCCAAGTTTACACTGACCACCTTTTGCAAGGAACAATAAAAACAGCACAAAAACTCAATTGGTACATTGAGTTTTAACTGAGAAAAAATTCAGACAAATTCCTGAATTGTTTTTCTCTGGTTGGATTACTCTATTTGGGCTCAGTAAGTTTTGTCTGATTCACAATGAATTGAATAAAGAAATACTCAGAAATCCTATTTAAGCCAACTTTTCTTTAAATATGTCCTCCATCATGAGAAAATGCCACGAAAACATTTTAAACACACACATACAAACACACACTAACGACTTTCATTGGAATGGGTCTTTAAACCACCAATTGACAGACTTGAAAAAAAAAACGGAAAAGTGAGAAGAGATGTGATAGCAAAACTGAAAAGGCGAGGTTGTTATCTTCTATGCATGATGAATATTCATTTCCTGGGACTCGTTCCAGGCTGAAACCTGAAGCCAACAGCTGTTGTATAAAGTTTGTCTTGTGACTGAGAGTATGCAGCTTATACAATCTTCCAGATTAAGTTAAATTTATATTATTGATAAATGATTTGAAGATGTAGGAGATTTCTGCATAATATTTTTCTTTGTTTATTTTTTTTAAAAAAGATCAAACAATAATATATTATTTGACCCAAACACGCATAATATGTCCCTGAGTGCAACTCCATCAAGGGCAGTGGGGATGCAAAGCGTTCAAAATGACAAACCAACAAGCAGACTTCCCACAAGAAGGTTTAATTAGGGAACTGTAAAAAAATCCTACTAAGAATATAATCTTTGTGTTTTGGGTTATGTTTTTGAGAGGTTAAGGCCATCAAAATGACTGTGAATCCATTTAACATTACAAGTGAAATACCAGAATTTGGGATTTTTGAGAACCTTGCATTGGAAAAATCTATCATTGATCAGTGACAACATGCAACAATTTTTTTTTTTTTTTCATTTTAGCATAAATCAAGGGTGACTGCATTTCAGGATTTAACATAAGTATTTTTGGTGAGCTGTTTTTTGTTGGTGAGGAGCTTCAGCTGAGGTCAAAGTCCACATCAAACCACAGCGTAAGGACTGAGAACATCTGCTTGATTTTACAGTCTTCTTAAAGGATGCTCATCCTACAAACAGAAACCGTTTCTATTACTGAATATAAATTTATAAAATGGTTAAAGGGGTAAATTGAGGGGGAAGATTTAAGCTATAAGACCCAAGTACAGGAAATGGGACAGAGCCTTATTTTCTAGAGGCATGACTCTTATTTGGACACCTGTGCATTGGCATTACTGGTACCGCATTACCGCTACTGGTAGCTAGGTTGGCTCCAGCAGCCCTTGAATGGGATTCAGCATATAGTGAATTTGGATGGATTAGTATCTTTTGCAGAGAAAAAAAAACTAAGATGAAACTTGGTACATTTATTGACTTCCTCCACTAGCTAGTAATATTTCGTGAAACATTCTAAACAATTCCTATAAATGCAAGTTTGATGACAATGTTGCAACTTTCATGCCTTCTTTTTGTTTTATTCTAACCGAAAGCACAATTAAGGTTACCCACAATCAACCATATAAAAAGTCAGGCTATTACTTAATGCCCTATTTTGAAGTTGGTCTTTAATTGCAGACTGTAGAAGACCCCTGTGAGCTTTAAAACAGTCTTACTTACTTGATTTATCACATCAAGGTAAGGATTTTGACCTTTAATTACTGCACACCTTCAGGCTAAGTGGTTTGCAATGAGTCAGTCTTAGAACAGATGCGTTAGCTTCCAATTAGCCATACAGGTTGATTATTTTTATGTACTTAATTTATTTTTATTTTTTTTACTTTTCATATACTAGTGCTTCATAGCAGCTTTCAGGGTTAATCAGAGCAGCAGGGGGTTGCTGGTGGACAAGCCATTGAGTCCATGTAAGAAAACATTCAGGAGCAGAAAGCCTCTGTGGAGAAGCACAGGAACTGTTAAGGAACTGTGCAAAAACACCAGTGTTGTAAATTTCTGCCCAATGTGGAACTTCCACACATCAGGAAAAAACAAGGTTTTGCAGACAAGCAGGAACATAGGTTTGTGGTTTTCCTGTCCTTTTGAACTCTAAACTGAAGCACTAAAGTGTGACATCAATCAACCCCAACCGTCTGTGTCCACATTCAAGGAGAAGAAAGGCCTGGATTCAGGACAAAGTCAAACAACTTCTGTCAGGATATGGAAGAGGAGTATTTCAGTGAATATCTGCCATAAAGCTGCCTGTAATAGTTTTGCGTAAAAGTGTTGAGAGTTGGTGTTGGTTGTGTGTCTTTGAAGCAAACAATTATTTTTCAAACAGATAACTAGATTGTTTTGCTCCATTGTGTTGCTTAAGATTAAGAAAAAATAGGCAATATGATTCTGTATTATATATCTCAAAATTGTGCATGTTAGTTATTTAAGTTATCCTACCTATCGGTATCAATAACTAGTACACACATACTTTCTGGAAAGAAGTTATATTTTATTTTGATGCTGCAGAATTTAACGTTGTGTCCATTTTCTCACTACTATCTTAAGCTTTTGTCTTCCGTCATATAGGAGTCTTTTTTCGTCCTTCCAAATTATTCCTCCCCTGCTTTACTTTCCTCTTCATTCTCTGTTGCCTGCATCCCATTGTTTCTTTTCTGCCCTGAAGCCTCTTAAGACTATATTTAGCAGGTGATTCTTCAGGAGGGATCAGCGCTTGTGTTGCTTTCTGAGGGCGCTCTCAGTGTTTGCAGGAAGCAGCTCCCTCTAATCACATTTTTCATGGTGTGGGTCTACTGTTGGAATTTGTTTTAAAGTTGGAACAAGAAAAAGATGAAGAAAAGTTTTTCTGTAACCATGAAGGAAACTGCAAGAACCTGTGTGTTTTTAAAACATGTAAAGAGAATGTAAATGAGCCTCAGTTCACTGCTAACTGCTCACTGCTCTTCAACAGCTACATCAAATTTCTCAGATCATTAGTTATTATTTCTGTAAAAAAAAAAAAAAAAAATTAATTAAATCCTACATCTTTTGTTCTTTCTAATACCTTTTCTTTTATAACAGTGATACATTACTGTTTTTTTTTAGATTTGAATGATTTTTGAGATACATTTTTAGAGACATCCTTTTTTTAACTATTCAACCTATTTTTTTTGTAATGTTTCTGGATAAAGTAAGTAGGAAGAACAAATTATACTGGCAAAATTGTGACGAGCACAAAAAACAAAAAGGACACGGATCGTGTTTACGACATGGACACATTCTGGCTTTTCAATTTTTAACTGTAGCTCATTTTCATAGTTTTCATGAGCAGATGAGGTTGGTGCCCAGCTTGTTTGCAGTTCTTTGCTATTGTTGTTCTTAAAATAAACACAAATTATAATGAAATTCACCTGTTAATTTAGTTAGTTTTTAATACAATACACTTTATATTTGAATACTTTTTTATTCCAAAAAAAATGTAAGTGATGGGTCATTTTGTACTTCTCTTTAATTTTCATTTCACTTCAATTATTGTTTTAAGCAGGGATTGTTTGCTGTTGAATGTAGTGTCTTTGTTGCAGTTAAAGACAGTTTTAGCACTCAGAGGTACGATAAGAGCAACAATGACTGACCCCTTAGAACAGATAGAATCCCTTTTAAAACCATTTTAGCAGGATCTAAAGGTAAATGTTGTTAGACAACCCAAACCATTAAGTGCCCAGGAGGTTTAAGATGTTTATTTGTACTCAGAATACACACAGAGGCTGGTTGTTGGAATCACTCTGAGCCTCTGGACCATCAGATACACAGACCGCAGAAGACTGAGGGAAGTGAGTGGCTGTAGGGTTAACATGGTGGTGAATGAATCTGAACGTTAAGCCCTGATCCCAGTGAACACTGGAGAGGACTCAAAGCAAAGCTGCTTGAAAGAATTACATCTCTGTAAATAAAAACTACTCTAATCAGCCCCAGTGGTCAAACTAGCTGCAATAAAGAGCATCCCAAATGCCACAGCACCAGTGATCCACTCTGGATTGGTTTTTCAAGAAAGCCACAACTGAGATCAAGTGCTGGTATAAGAACATCCAATAGTTTCAAAAGTGTTGAGCAAGACATAAATTTAAGTGTATTGTCATTTAAATGTACCTGTACAGTAGATGTATGCACAGGGCATTTCAATGCATCAGCTTGGCAGGTTTAAGGAATGAAGGTAAACTATAAATAAATAACACTTGATAAAGGTTATGATATGGTTACAAATGTTACCACACATTCATAAGTCATACAGGTGACAAGCAAAAGACTCAGGACACAGCCTTTAGAAGACCATGTTAAGAATGACATCTTTGTCCAACTTACTTGGTCTATCAGTTAGGAAGTCAAGTAAACAGTTCCACAGGGTGGGGCTCAAGCCAAAAGGACTCAGTTTGTTCCCAGATTGTAGTGAGGTTAGAGTGTTGAACTAAAGTCGAGAATCAGCCACAGAAACAGTAAGTGGTTTGGTTGGAGATGCTGTCGGTCAGATCACTCAAGATATTAAGCTTGATCAGCGCTTGTTTGCTTCTGCTTTTGACCAAAAATTAAAAGAAAAGCAGAAAGTACCATATTTTGCAGTTCTTCAACTGGAGGCTGATTTTAAAAAAGGAGCAATTTTCCGGAGACTTCTATCTAAAACAGTTAGTTGGAGTACCGTATTTTTCAGACTTTATGTTGCTCTGAAGTACAAGTCGCAGCAGCCTAAAAATGCATAATAAAGGAGAAAAAAATCATATATAAGTTGCACCAGAGTATAAGTCGCATCTTTGGGAAAAATTTATTTAGCAAAAGATGGGACCAAGAATAGGTATTTAATCTCGAAAGGCAAATTATAATAACAGAATAGATACCAAAACTATACTGAATATATTCAAGCTTCACTACCATAACACACTGATGCCTATCTAACTTCATGAAAGATACGAGGAATCTAGGAACAATTCCGCCCTGCGCAGTCTAATACTGAGTGGTGCTTCTTCTACATTGCTGTCAGTAGCAAATACTGTTATACACACCTACAGTGCCTTCTAGTGGTTGTTTTTTTTATCACAAATAAGTCGAACCCGTGTGTAAGTCGTATCGCAGGACAAACTATGCAAAAAATCTATGACTTATACTTCTAAAAATTCAGAAAACTTGTTTTAATTTGGGCAACCAACTTTAAGACTCATATTTACTGTTCAGAACCCAATGGGTTAGTGGGACTGATTCTGAATACAATGAGAAAGAGAGGTGAGTTTACACAACAATCAGCAGAATAAAAGATCTGTTTTCTCACTTGCTGCTTTTTTTGTCTGTGGTATCGGTAAGAAGTGATGTGAAACAGAGGACTGACCTCCCGATGGGTGATGGAGGTGTCTTGACTTTACAAGGAATCTTTCTGCATTAACAGACAAGCTGGCATTCAATGAAACAAAAAGATCAGGTCAGACGAGATTACAAACTTGAACTAATGTCACCAATAACATTATCTGGTCAGAGGCATAAACTTGAGGTGTACACCAGAAGAAAAGTATATGTCATGACTGACTAGGCTTGGCAGACCCAGATGCTCGAACCCGGAAGGATGACTAGAGGTGAGTAGTAGTAAGTAATGGGTTTATTAGTTCAGCTGGTGATGTTGTCTTGATGCGACAGGGAGGCAACGTGGCTGGAGGGGTCCGTGGATACGAGACGAGACGAGGACAGGAAACGTAGCTTGAAGGACCGACTGTGGCTTGAGAGTTGGCGTGGACTCCAACAGCGCTCCACTGAAGGAGGTGAGTGTGGATGGAAATCTGCTCGGCGCGTCCGCTTGACCGTCCACTCGTGGACTAGGATATTCCTGGAACAGGACAAAGAGTCGTGAGGCAAGATGTTGGAGGCAATCAAGCATGGATCACTAGGGGCTAGAACATGCACCATTAGAGGCAACGAATTCGCGTTGAATACTGGTCCTGGAGCTCCTTATGAAGGTCTGGCAGGCTGATGAGTTGAGTGGCGGCAGCTGCGGAGAATTAGGCCAAGCAGAGAGGGAAGGGGGGAGGAAACTGACAGAGGCACCATGACAGTATAGCTATAAAAATGAGCTGGCTTAGCTTTTTCAGGAGTATTTGTGCTTTTAAAATATAAAGTAATCCTGTACATTGCTGGCTTAAAAAAGTGCTGCTTGTAATATCAAGGTAAACAAATACATTTTAAAAAACTACAATGGGAAAGAAAAACAGTTTTAGTTCAGATTTCAACTTGACTGTCACAGCCATTTGGACATGTAAACATGTTGATGGGTAAATTGGTCTGATTCAAACACTTTATGAAGGTATTCTGTTCTCTGCTTGGAGTTTAGGAGAAAAAGAACACCACTTTGGTATGAGTGTGATACACATGCAGCTGGAGTCGGGAGGTAATTATCTTAGTCGGGCACAATGACCCGAGCTGCATGGCACTTGCCTGTCTCGTGTGTCTTATTTTAAATCAGTGCACTCTTATGCTTGTCTGTTATTGTTATTATTCTGAAAGAAAAAAGTATTTATTTGTTCATTGCTAGTTTTTGCATTGTTGGTTCCAAATGCAAAGTGCAAAATTGTTATTTAATGTAAAACTACTTTTTAAAAAGTACAATTTGTAACTTTATTTAACTCACAAATATTAGATTAGTAAAAATATGAAAGTATGTTCAAAATGTATCTTTTAAACATCACAACCTGCTGGAATAGTGAAAATATCCAAATCCATAATTTTCTGTGAACCGCCACCTTCACATAATGATGAAATCTGAGAGCTTGTTTTGGGCTAATTCCCCCAGTAGGCTCTGCTGTATGGCAGATAGGTCCTCTGTGGCAAGTGAGACAAACAGCAACTCAGCGCTGTCTTATGAGCTGGCGAAAGCAAGGTGGTAACTTAACTTGAATTAGCGTAACCTACCCTGGAGTCAGGGCTTACAAATGCCAGGGCTCACTCTGAAGGAATGGCATGGAATGACTCCCCTGTGGACCCAGTATGAGGGACTGCAGTAATGGGGTTTGGGTGGTGGTCCTAGGCAGGTGCCTCAGTAGATTAACCCTTTACCCCTTAATACCAGAGATGTCTCCGGTGACACAACATAAAATACTCTTCAAACTAACGTAACTATTCGAACGTTAATGCAATTTCCATAATTCCAATGATAATTCAAATACCATTAATACTGGAGCTAAAGCGCTGAGGTAAAGGATTAAATCATGTTGAACATGGCTGCAGTCTCTTAATTTTTTTTTTTTCCCTTCTCACATTACTGAAAGTCAGCTGTGATGTTTTTACAATTCTTCATGACTTCCCTCACTGCTAAAAATAAATAATACTAAAATGTAACCTTGTCCAATACAAAAATGCTAATTTATACAGTTTATAATTGTTTCATATTTCAGATATATATGGCAATGAACACAGGTTGTCTTTCCTGTTATGTCCAGGTTTTATGTTTTTGTACAAGCTCAATTGCGAACTTTGTGAAAGATAAGATTTTAGTACTTCTTGAAATTAATTAAACTTTGACAGTGACTTTAATTTGCAAATTGAGATTTTAATCTGAAACAAGTGTTTCTTGTTTATTTTTTCTCTAGTCAAAGACTCAACAGGTTTCATTTGCCAACAACCCACAGCTGTCCACATTTAGTTAATTATCCTCAGTGCATTTAAGAGTCTGGTTGGTTGTTTATCCTTGTCAAGTCACCTGCTTATCACCTTTAAATAGGTCACTGGTGTTTCACAGGCTTCTCGTGTTGAGGTTTAGTTCTTGTGTTTAAGTTTACCAACTTTAGATTCACTTTCTGTCAAAAACTCTATTTTCTGCACTGTGTTCATGACAGCAAATAGGGCCATTTTAAGTTAAATTCAGGCTTTTGTGCCAATTTACATCAGTCTGTTTTGTTGTGCATTTAGGGATGCAGTGAAGTTAAGGAAAGCTTTAAGACAGCCACAAAAACCTGCAGCTTTGACACAGAGAGGAAATCAGCTGGAACTGCTTTCATTGGGGAGATGGAGAAAGGGCAAAATGGATGTTTTTAATTTGCTTTCATCTATAGTAAATTTACTTTTAAACTAACAAAAACACTTATACGATCTGGAAAGAGTATTAAAAACCCTGAAAAGCATGTTTCTTTCGGAGTTTATGAACACAAATTATAATAGAAGATTTAGTTTGGAAAGTGCAGACACTTGTTAATTTTTGTTGTGCAGTTGTCTCCTTTGTGACCTAAAAAAAGAACTTAAAAATTAGATAAATTAACATACATTTTAATAAATTTGAAAAAGATTTAAAAAATGCTGACAGTGCAGACAGTTGGCTTCAATCTGTCTGTAAAATATAATGAAAGCAAAGGTTTTAGAAACTGCTTCAAAGTATGGATTTGAAGTAATTTCATTAAAGTACTGTGAATGAGGCATAACTGCTCAAACTTGAAATATTACAAAGCATCATGGACTCCATTGTTTTATTTAAGGTTGAGTTTTTTGCCACAGGTACTTGTTTTTATTCATTGCTACTGAAGGTATTTTGATATTTTTCATACAAGGATAGCTCTATATGATTACTTTCGATATCTAAGCCATAGATTAATTGTTGTAAGCCGACGTGTGATATAAACTGACATGTTATTGAAAAGTGTCATCATACATTTATATACTTCAGGTTTTCAGGCTTTGTGAGAAGGACCCCTAACCTGAGTGGATGCATGCAGGCTGTCATTACCTAACAGCAGCAGCACACAGGCAGTAAGGGGGTCCTGATTGAAGTCTCATGAGCAATCATGCTTTGATAACTTGTGATGGTGCTAAACTAGTAAAACCTAGCCACCTCTATTCTTTTCTTTAGTCTTGAGTTGGGCGCTAATTTAAAGTCTCAGCAGTATAACCAAAGACACTTTACTAACCGAGCAGACTAAAAAATCAGTTGCAGCCATTCTGAGGATGCACTCAGATGTGAACCTGCGAGCGGCTTTGATGAGGTGACCATAAGAGGGAGACGGGGGGAAGTGACTTAGTTTAATATCTCCATAGTAACGGTAGATTGCAGAGAAATCAGCTTTTCTCTTTTAATCTCTTTTTAAATCATCTTTGAAAAGATGGGACATTTTGGAGACTATAGTGTGATGGGGAGGGCGAGGATGAATCTCCACCATAATTGTGGCCCTCCTTTCATTAGTTCCCCTTTACACACACACACACACATACACACTCTTCACTGCTTTGTCAGAGTATAGATTTTCTTTCAGCACTGGCCTTGTCTTTTTGCACGACAACTTTCAGAATGGCAATCAGCTGGCTTCATTTTCCACTGTCTCTTTGTGTAGCAAAGAACAATGTCGGCTTTCAAGTCAAAAGATGCTGTTTGAAGGTGCTTCCTTTTCCCAAATATTGGAGTTCCTTACAGGTTGAATAGTAAAAGCAAAGTTAGCTGAAAATGAAAACATATTGCATTTCCCCCATCTTCTCTGATTTCTTTTAAATTTTGTCTTTAATTTCTGCCCTGTTTTTAGAAAGCAATTATGTTGTAATATAAATTTCCTGATCCCTGCTTGCAGCAAAAAAAAAAAAAAAAAGAAACTGCAAAGATTCTGCTGATATGAGCCTATTTTTTACTTCTCAAGGGGCAACCCTGGCGCTGCATTAGGAATGAGTCCTGTCTAGCTCCTTAGTTTAGTGAAAGCATTAACATATTTCCACTCCCACACGGTTTGGGGAAATTATGGCAAAACTACAAGAATTTAATATTTTCGGAATGCTCCTTTCTGCGTGTGTTGGTTGCAGGATTATTGCATCATACTGAAGTTAAATTAAGTGCTGAGATCAGGTTGACTCACAGACTGGCACTGAATTTTGTTTTAATTACAATCTCACATTGATTCCCTGCCTAAACCCTCAATCAGCAGCCATTTATTGAACATTTCTTCTTGGAAATGTGGACATCACAGGAGAAATATCTATGTGAACTTCAATAAGTTTCAGAAATTTCTGGCACTTTACACTTTTTTTTTTTAAATCTTTCTCCTCTTTAAAGATTTTTTAATGCATTCTCTGTATCTCAGAGACCAGAGCGGTGCAGCAGCTGCACAGTCCCTAGCCTTGTTAATATTTCACATAGTTAGAAGCCTGAGCTTCTAACTCCTGGTTTTTCTCCCAAAGGGAAAGTCTTCTCCTCATTTAACCTCCAGCACCCGATCTGCATACCATCCCACCCAGCCGAGGGCTTGACTGGTAACACATTTGCTGCTTGGTGACTGTTATTACCCTTTTCCCCAAAGTACAGTAGGGGAAAAAAAGTATGCCAAGAAGCACATCAAATCCGAAACTTTTAGCCACTTTATAGTACTTGTGTTTTGCATCAAAGAGAAAAAGAACTTTACCTGAATTACAACTCCAAGAAGACATAAAGAGGAAGAAAAACTATGCCATTTTCTTCTTATTTTTTTTGAAAAAGAGCAAATCTACATATATTTGAGCTTCTTTTCAGTAACTGTTTCCAATTATTATATGTTGAAGCAAAATAAATAAATGGGCTTTTATGATGAACCTGAGGAGTCACTGAGAAATCAGCGAATACCTAAAACCGTGAATACTGAAACGCAAATGAGCAGGGGAACATTATGTTCACCTCCTCCCAATCAGAATCAATGAAAGTTGAAAGTCAATGGAAGTTTCTAATTTTCTTGGACCTGGTATTTTAGCTTATGTTAACACCTGTCTGTCCCCATGATTTAAAACAAAAACAAAAAAGCCTAGTCTGAACCCATACCTTGTCCAATATTTATTTATTTATTTCAAAACATACAACCACAGTTCTGGACAAAGTTCCGGGTTTTTTGAAAAGTTTTGGTCTGGTTTTTAAGATGCTTCACACAGTGCCTTGCGAAAGTCTTCGCCCCCCCTTGAACTTTTCAACCTTTTGCCATATTTCAGGCTTTAAACATAAGTGTATAAAACTGTAATTCAACTGCAATTAAAAATGTATTTGAATTGCTGGCTCTGATTGTTTCGGTATTCCGATTCTTTTTCCACCTCACCACTGCTATTGATACTGTCAACCAGATCCTAATCTGACAAAGTCAAAGAACTGTGTGCGTGTGTATCACAGACCCTGCTTTATACTGGTTCAGTTGGGAGATTCTCTATTCATCCTCGGCAACAGCCTATTTTACCTATGGTGTACCACAGGGATCTGTGTTGGGTTACCTCACTAT
The DNA here is from genome assembly GCA_023969325.1 of Oryzias curvinotus. NCBI lineage: Eukaryota > Metazoa > Chordata > Actinopteri > Beloniformes > Adrianichthyidae > Oryzias > Oryzias curvinotus. The sequence goes on from CM043709.1 coordinate 9,629,194, forward strand.
TTATTTTATTTTTTTAACATAAAGTCTAATTAAATCAATGCTTTGTTGATACCGTTCAGTTCTATAGTTCTGTTTTAAAAGCATCTTTTATTTATTGTTTATGCCTCCCTGTGTACTATAAAGGGCCTGTGCTGCAATGCCGGTGTGGGTACCAGATGTTCTCGGGTTGCCGTATGTTCTCGGGGTCCTTCGGGGTCCTTCGACCAATGATGACGTCACAATATTTGATTGGCTGTAAGTTGCCACGACCAATGAGTTAACGTCGCTAAGTTTTTTTTTAAACTTTATTGACAATTGCGGTATCATACATTAACAATGGCATTAACGTTAACAACGACGAACAATAACAATGTAATCTATATTGCCTCGAAGATCAGTCGCCATTGTCAAACATAACATATTAAGACAGAAAATAAAGAATAGAGGGGAAAAGAGAAACAATGAACACAACACACAAATAAATAAAAGCATAAGTAAAATAAAATAAAGGAACATAGAAAAAATCTAAATAGTCTAATACTAGTTAAGTTAGGGGTACTCGTGAAGTTTGTATTTCTGAACAAAACTAAGCAATTTCAAGCCATTCTTCTTTTTCATATAATGAAGTGATTGAAAGTAAAAACAGAGTTCTTTATTAAATGTTATAAAAAGTGGTTTGGTCTTCAAAACTTGACCTCACCAAGATGGCGGTGCTCTCCTCCAATGAGGAACCACGTGATGTCTCCTCTAGTGATATAACTCATTGGAAGGACCCCGAAGGACCCCGGGAACATCCGGCAACCCGAGAACATACGGTACCCACACCGGCATATCTTGTTCCATTTCTGATGTGACTTTCAAAATAGTCCTGAGAGGTGATTTAGAGGTGGATCTGGTGCTTTATTAAAGACTTTAATAGAATGGCATTTGAGTAATGCTGCAGAGACGGATGATGCTGTGATAACAGTTACTGACCTGATTTCCTGGTTGAATTCATTCAACTGCAGAAGAGCTTTGGCACAGTTTGAGCAAAAATATCTTTCTGCTCTTTTGTTAAGACTCTCAAGAAATAAGTATTTTACATACTGCAGCGTGATCAAAGACATCAGAGAGATCAACACAAAAATAGAAATAGACGTTTCCCACAGTGCAGGCAGACAGTCTGACACAGTTTCAGAGTTTGTGTCGAGCTTTTCAGTTGTAACAAGCTGACATTTTTGCCTCCAAGCTTGGAGACAATTTAAGGTTTTGAAAATAGCTTTTAAAACTTTTGAAAGTATGGCCACCTCCTATTTTTTCTAAATACACTTCAGGTATATATCTATGGTCTTCTTTGCAGTTTCGTGTAGAGGTTGTCCTAATGCAGAGCCTTTTTAATTTTGTAGTTGCTCCTATTTAAAGGGTTTCACTCCATGCAGTAGAGCTGCTCCTCACTGGCTGAGTTTAGGACTTCTTTTAATTTTTGGTAAAACATTTTATAATGCATTATTTTTTTAATAACATGGTGGGTGGTGGTCTTATTTGTGCATCACTTTCAGCGTTGTCAAAGTGCAATGGAGATAAATTGATATGGTGATAATCCATCACAAATTAAATCAATTATAAGAAGTAAAAGCCACCCTCATTTGCTGTTACCTTTCTGCTGCCAAACAGTATATTGTATCACAATTATTGTAATGTAATTTAACATTTTACCTTTTTTTAATTGATTCAGTGAATTTATTCCAACCATTTAACCCTATAAAACCACTTGTATTTTTTTATACAGGCATTTCTGAGGCCCCTACCTCTTTAGCATGTCCCAAACTTTCCTTAAAAACCCACTGTGTATATCTTGGTCCATGTTTTCTGTCTCGTAGTTCATCTTCATTCCACAAGAGGCTGTACAAGGACTTTTTTCTGGTCATATCTAAATGGATGCTTCCTTTAAATTGCAAACACTTTTAGTTTTGGTAATTTTCAAAAGTTTATAGTGAGAATAGGCTAGGGGTGTCCGAAATACATTTTTTAGTGTTCTGCGTCGCTCTTAGCCATAAAGGAGAAATGCATTTCTTCACCTGGGTTTGCTCTGAAGCACAGACGTTTACATGTAAATAATAGTTATAACATTTTGTTTTAGCATGACTTTTTAAAGTTATAGAACTGATGTGCATTTTCTGAGCACTGGCAGCTGCACGCTAATATGGATGACCGGCAACTCGATGGCATCATCAGGTGGGAGTGACATCCAAATTGGAAGTTTTTTCTATAACTCTTTGTTTGGAGGGCTAAATGTAGGGAGAAGCCGTAGGGAAAGAATTTGGATTTGGCCTTGGTCTCCAATAAGAGTTCCATCTGATTGCCGGCAATATTCCTATTAACAACTTAAAAAGAACTTTCAGATTTAAGTTAGTCGTCTTAAAGGAAGTCAAACACATTTAAACTAAATCTGCTTTAAGAAAAAGAAAGCAGTGAAGAAAGAGTGAGAAAAAGGGTAGAAACACCAGATCATATATAATTCAGTTATTCTTATTATTATTGATCATTTTTCTAAACTCCTCGACCCTAATAAGCTCTAATGGAGACTCCTGGGAAACTGCGACCTAAATAGCAGAACAGAAGGACAGAGGTCAGAGGTGACAGGCTGCTCATCACGTTAATCATCTCATTTAGTTTTGAATAAAACTACATTGGACCTTTGGGGCTTAATTCTCTTTTCTTCTCCTTTTTTATATTTTTAAAAAGTAATTGTACTTTTTTTAATATAACTTTATAAAAATTGCATTATTGAATAGCTTGCTTTGTTTTTTAGCAGTATTTGTAGACCACGGTTTTGCATGCAGAGAAGAGGTGGTAATAACATTACCATACTTAAACTAAAATAAAAAAAATTGCCAACAAAGACAGCATATTGGAACTGATATGCTGTCTTCATGTCAGCTAATGACACTTTGGAAGAAATGTTAAAGAATATAGTTTGGTTGCAATGCAAACTGCAGCGCTTCTACTTAGTCAAATGCGAGTTGAAGAAAATACTACAGCATAATGTAACTGTGTTGTGGACTTTGCAAAAAAATATAAAATAAAAAGATGAGCTTTTTTCAAGAAAGCATCATTAAATAAAAAAATGTATGAGCTGCAGTTTACCAACATAAGCTGTGCATTTTATACTCGTAGGTGCTGTAACAGCTTATTTGTTGTTAAAGAAAAAGAAATCCTCCAACCACATAAATTACTCTGAATATTTGGGTTGTGAGTGTCAGTGGTCTAAGTATGAAAGCTAAGATGTCCCTCTCCATTGTCACTTCTTCCAGCTCCAGGGAAAGACAGTGAGGCTCTCTCAAGTCACTTGAGCTACATGATATCTAGAGCGTGTCCAGGGTCTACTGCATGAACTCCTCGGTTGGACATTTTCAGTTTCATAAAATATCCATTTGACAGTTTTTGTGGAACATTAAAAATATTTTAACACAAGAAGAGAAACGTATCTTTCAAAAGTCGTTGAGACATTTTAGAAACAGGGTAAGTAGGGGTAAAACTGATTAAACTCTTACCTACGTCAATGGGAATGTTATACATGTAAACAAATACCTCCATAGGACGGGAATATTCAGACAGACACACACATATTCATACATAATCAGAATAAGAACAAAGAAATCGCGCTCCTGCTTATCATTTTGGGCGACTCCTGGTTGAACCCATGAATAAGGATCAGGCTGAGTAACTTGCTGCGCTGCTAAAGAGTTCCTGTCTGACCTGTCAGCTAGGATCTATCAATCTCTGGAGGTGCTTCAGGGGGCAGTTTTATTACACAATGGTGTTCCTGCATGTGATCCAAACCCTCTTCCTGCTCAGTCTGGCTTTGGTAGAATTTTGAAAACATGTTTCAAGTTTTTTAGAGTAATAACTGAGCTTATCCAGAGGAGGCATGAGTGTACCTTGATTTCTGTATCTACCCTGTTGCAGTACATCAACTAAATGAACTCTCACACCTACACTGCAGTGATGTCCCCATTGATTTTGGATTATTGCTCTGTCGCCATGAACACACGCATTAGCTGCAGCAGAAATAATCAGCTGTCAGTGGGAATAGGACAGAAGTATATGCGGGTTAGGTGAGGATTTATGGCAGTCATTTAGGGAGGGAGGGGGTGTGGTTGTACAAACTGGTAAGGAAACGGGTGGCAGATGAAAAATAGACTGTCAGTCTGTCTGGCCAAGGTAGAATCTCAAAAGCCTAGAATTTGACAGTAAGAATGAAATATAAAGTGAAATGTGAAATATTCCAGTGGTGAGACACTTTGGCTCTGTCAGTCCTCATTATCCAGCTCCCCACTTCTTTTCCCTTTTGTCACACCTTCCTGCTTTCAGCTCGGCTCTCTTCATCTCCCTGGCCTTCTCTGTCTCTCAGCGTGCCGCGGGGTGATGCTCAGCCGCAGACTGGTCGCAGTTTTCACAACAAAGAAGGAGTGCAAGAGGGTGGAGCAGAAGACTGTTTGATTCCTGATGGCTCCCATCTGAATTTTTAAAGATGAGTGCAGACAAAGGGAAAATTTAAGCAGAAGTTTGAAACTGAGTAACTCAAAGTCTATTTTTTTAAATATTATGGAGCCTAAAAAAATCTGTCTGTTACCATTTTTTTCTGTTGAACCACATATTTAAATTAAAAAAATGTTGTTTTGGTTTCTACTCCTTTTTTTTCCTGTTTTATTCAATGTAATTAACACAAACTTCCATGTGGGAAACAAATTATATTTTGCCAAAGGGTTGAAAATTGCAATCAACAAGTATTTTTCTCTTCGGAACCCGCAGGGGTTCACATTCTAATTAACAGACAGCTCAGTGTTGGAAAACAGATGACAGTGTCAATAAAATCTCCCTCGTCTCGTTTATAATCCTGTGATTTTTCAGCTCGCGGGTCAGGACCCTCCAGAATTACTTTTTTTTTTTTTTTTTTTACAGATGTTTACAGGGAAAAATAAGTAAATTCTATAACCTGCTTTGCTGATAAGATTTGTCATTTTAAATCATTAGATTCTGTGTGTTTTAAAGTGTCAAAGTGGGTTTATGCTAATGTCTGACTCGGTGTTAAGGAGGTCATGACCAGAAACCTTAATTATTCTTTAGGGTCATGACTTGAAAGGGCAGAGCACGAAGCAATAATCTGCCAACTTTTATACATGAGATCATTTTCATACTGACTTATACACTTTGATTCCTAATTTAATTAGAAAAAGCCAGCTATAAGATACCTTTAACAAAAGCAGCTCATTGCAGACATGGCTACAAAAACACAAACAACGTTTATATAAACCTATATAAAAACATGTACCGACTATGCAGAGCAAATGACAAAACTATCAATAATTTACTTTAAAGTACAGAAAGGAAGAAATCTGAAAGAGGTGATTGAATACAGAGCTGCAGAATGAATTATTGAAAAGCATTTGGAAATGATAGTGAAATTACAGGAAGACGTCACGAATTTGTGAAAAAAAAGTCTTTTTAATTCAATTTTATACAATAAAAAGAGATGTTTTGGTCCTTTTTATAAGAAAAAAAATATTGGATTCAACTTTCTGAAAACACCTATAAAAATATTTTTGGATTGAATTTGCTTTTTTGTTAATGAAAGTTAGGTGTGTAACAACTATGGCTCAGGTTAATGACATGTAACGTGCAAATTGAGTCAGACAAGGCTTGAAACAGTTGACTATTTATTATAAAATAATTTATGGTAAAAAATATCTTTTTTTTTATTTTGTCTATACACTATAAATTTTATGTTGATCCATTTAAGAATGGTCATTTATATGACAGTGTAAAAGTTTTTATTTTTTCTTAAGCAAATTGTTGTTGTTTTTTTTGTTTTTTGTTTTTTTAACTATATTTTCTGTAAAAATGCTTTTTCTCTTTCTTTCTATTTAGCTATACATTTTGCCTGAGTACAAATAACAAAATAAGAAATTTGAATCTTAAATTAGGCAGTTACTACGAAAGCATATTTCACTCTGTAGTCAAAACATTTTTTGGGGTGTATAAAAAAAAAATAAAAAAACGGATGATCTTGGTTCAAATCCTTCCCTTGATTTAGGTTCTAATATTTTCAAGATCTACAAAAGCAAAGAACTCCAGACAGGTTGGGCACTAACATCATCTGCTCATAAAAACTATAAGATGAGCTGCAATTAAAAGTCGAAGTTCCTAATGACTTTATCCAAAACTTTTTATTCTTTTTTTTTAATGTCTCACCACTGGAATATTTCACATTTCACTTTTTTTATTGAATGCAATACGCTTCCATAGGTTACAACAAACCCAACTAATTTAAAAAATGCCGCAAACTTAAAAATGCCATGAACTGAGATTTTGATCATACCATGATTAAGGTCAGTATTCAACACAAAGCAACAAATTTACATCTAAAATAAAATCCAGTTTTAAAACTAACTTTTTGTGTGTAAGATTTTGTCCTCAGTATGACAACACATTTGTGAGTCTATTAAATATACAAAAAAGCATGTATCTGAAAGAAACAATTTAAGATATTTTGGCCAAAATCTAAAGACCTGGGTTGTTTTCTAGGAAATGGTTTCTGCAGAGCAGCAGTGGTTCACATCTGGGCTGTGGGTGGGACTCTTGCTGTGGAGTAAGCCTGCCCCTGCTTCCCAACATCCATTTGTTTACACATTCTTTTCCTGGTTAGCTCTTCACAGGCCCAACCTAACATTAGGGGCGCAGCAAAAATGGTGAGCAATATCAGAGTGATACAGCCATACAGCTTTGAGTCACATGTAGCTCAAATGCCAAAAATGAAGAGATGGATTTAGTCGTCCACAAGTGAATGCATTTGAACAGAATAGAGCAGGGAGCTTGTGGCTTACCAACTGTAGCAGCTACATCACTGGTGCAAGCTTTTTCCATTTTTGTCATTTGCTCCTGATTCGCAATGATTTGAATAAAGAAATGCTCAGAAAGGACATTTTAAGTGTAATTTTCTTCATATATGTCCAACTATCATGAGAAAAATGCTACAGGAAATCGTAAAAAACACGATTTTTATTAGAGTGTGTCTTTAAATTAAAAAAACAATAACTTGATTAAAATAATATTTACTTTATGTCGACTTAAATTTACGGTAACATCAACTTCTCTCTGCACAGATGAGCCTGCAGTAGAACTCTGAAATGATACATTATGATCTTGAGATTTTTTGGAATGAACAACAATTTCTTGAGCGATGAGGGGAAAAAAACACCTCCAACGTTAGAGTTCAAAAGCCAAAATCTGTAGATTTCCCAGCATATGTGGGAAGGACAATTTGAATCCACATTTTGCAAACATTACAGAGTAATGGCTCCTGAAAAAGTATATATGGACTCCTGAGTCCTGACCTTTCCCCAAAAAGAGAGTGTGTGGAGAAATCCAAAAGGAAAAATGCAACAATGATGACCCCATACTGCTGCACACTCTATGAGGTGTACACAGGAAGAAAAGCAGGAAATAACACCTGAAATAATTCATCACTTTTTGTGACCTCCCTGTCAGAGTGTCTTTAAAGTGCTGTGAAAAGAAGTGCCAACATTACCGCTAAAAGCCTGAATGCCAAAGAGGGTGTAGATATCTGTAGAATGAGGTTTATAAGGGGAAAACATGACATTTTTGTTGCCAAACACAAACAGTTGAATGTAAACTGTTATTTTTGTGTTTTTGGTGTTTTGAGATTTGAAGAACTGACATTTCAAAATCAAAACCTCCCTAAGTGAAGATTTTTTTTTCTTTTTATTCTTTGCTATGGTCCCACTGCTGTCAACAGTATGAATATATAACATCCTCCAAATCAGGATGTACTTTATAAAGGGTGCAGTTCCTCAAATGACCACTGAAAGTAGGTAGGGAGCAATTTTTCTAACTTTTGATATTTGATGCTTTATATTCTATCTATGAGAAAATGTGTTTGGAGTGATTTTATTTTTATTTGCAGTTTTGTTTTTATCGTGATTTCTCTATAGAAGACTGTGGGATTTTGGCTTCATGGAGCCAGAGTGTACCATTTGGTATGCAGGGGGGAGGAGTCACCCACTCCAGCGCTTCACACAATCAATGGTCTCACTTCAGTTTTATTCTTAAGGTTCCAGATCTTTGATGGGTGTAAAATAATATCTGTACATAAATGTCTCTGGTTTAAAGTCACTAAACTGTAATTCACTCAAGTTTTGATTTAGGCTTTAATTAGTCAATTCCGTAACCTATATTTCTTTTAATCTAACCCATTTAGGGCTGGGCACAGCCTTTGTGTGATTCCAAAAAAGATCTTTTTTTTTCCGTTATCATGCACCTGGGCTGCTGTCACTTCAGTTTGCACACTGACATTTCTTTCACTGTTTATCCTCACTGTTTTGGTTCAGTGGCTGCATGGCCCATGTTATTACCACCAGTTTTCCAGTCTGAGGTTTCCTTTTTTTGTTAAATTTCATCAAGGCCTGTCTCCAGCTTACAGCTTCTTACACAAACCCTCCACATTCCCGTTCTACACCACTCTCTGCCTTTTGAGAGTTCCATCACCACCAACAGTATCTTGACTCTGGAGTATCTTCACCTGTTGATTCTACGCCTGATCTTCAGCTTCCAGACTGTTTACAAATCAAGACAATTTAATGGGGGATTTCACTCAGTTATTAAATTATTTCTAAATCACTCCTTTTTAATGTAGTGTTCACAGAATCCAAGTTTTTATTTGTTGTGTTACTTTTTGCAATATGGGATTATTAACATGCCTTTTGAGCTAAGTTGAATTAGTCTTCATGCCCTTTTTTGTCAGTAGTATCTTTCATTTAGTCAAGTCAAGTCAAAGTAACTTTATTGTCAATCTCTACAATATTTCCACATACATAGAAATTGAAATTCCGTTTCTCTTCAGATTCAGTCTAAACGGGAAAACAACTTCAAATTGCACAATAAAACAAATAAACTATAAATAGTAGGGGCTATAAAGGCTTTGACTTGACTTTGACTAATTACAAACATGTTTGTACTTTTTCCCTTATCTTCAGCATCACAACAGTCCGACTATTTCTAGACCAATACAAATTACACTAGAGTTATTTGAGGACAAAGTTGTCCAAGTTATTTGTCAGTAATGAGTCAAAAAACTTGTTTTATCGATTATATTACTTTCAAGATGTTTTCATAATCAAATGACTCAACAACATTTTTAATTTCTTTTTTTTTTTTTACATTTTTGAGTTATTGTCCTAAAACCAGTAATTAAATAATACTAAAAAGATACTAGAAAGTTAGTTGTTAGTTGTTTTATATAAAGTGTAAAAGGATATTTAAACTAGAAACTAGACAAGATTACTTGAACTTTTTTGTATTTTTGCAGTGTATAGGCTATTCTCTTCTTCTTACTGCTGAGTCGTGACTCACTTTGGAGCCTTAAATTGTTCCATCGTTTCAAAATCCTTATTTTATTTCTTTAACAATGGAAGCCCCTATATAAATGGTTTCTTGATTTAAGAAGTTTTTCAGGAATTAGCCAGGGTGTAACAGGGAAAAAAACTGATTTTTTTCTTTTCTTTTTTTAGTTGGCTACAGGTTTTTTCCATTACTGGGGAGACCAACAAAAGTTTTCTCCATATGACAAATTTACATTAATTGAGTCAAAGAGGCAGAAGTGTACCTCAAATGGAGAAGCAGCAAACATTTTTCAATGAACACTCTGCTTGCACTCAAGGATCAAAACTGATGATTGAAGAGAGCAGACTGCTGTCCATGGTGCTGAAGAGTCATTGCCATCCACTGCAGGAAAGTTCAGCCTCGTGCTCAGAGTAACCTTTATTCATCCACAACAGAAATGCCTCTTACTGTGCATCTTTCTTTAGGAAGGTTCAGTCCTCACAAACACACTTTGTGCCTTCTCCTGCCAACATTTCTGCTGAAGTAATTGATCATGTCATTTCTTTTCTCGTGGGGTTGATCCCATCCTATTCTCCAGCAAGATAGTTTGGTGCTGCCAGCCTGACAGCTCCTTATGCCACATATGGAGCTAATTCAAACGCATGCTCCTGAACCAGATGAAAAATTGTGTTTGTGTCAGGGGCTTGAACAGACTCCCTTGAAACGCCAACACCTGATGCACTGCATCGCCTTTTTTGCAGATTAGTTTTACAGATTAAAGCATCTTTTTGTAAAAGGGTGAACCCATGTCCCCCCGCGTGCTTTTTGTGTGCCCTTGTGAACATTCTGAATAATGCAGGCAGAATGTTGAAAAGTACATCTGGTGTCAACCAGAGCAAGGAAGTTAAATTTAATTGCATCTGTTGGGGGTCAAAAATTATTCATTTCACACAAACCTAAACACACAGAGGTTAATTAATACACAAATCCCCTTTTGGTTGAACAGAGATTAGCCTCTAACTACTTTAATCAGTCGATTCATTTTTATCTGAAATTAGGCTAAAAGAAAGTTTCTGTTTTACTTGTGGAATCTGAAACTCTAAAGCTGTTGTGAAAACTTTCTAAGTAAGAAATAAATCTGACCTTTGTGCAACATAAAGTAATTTGATAATACTGAGTTTCAGGAAATGCCGAGACTTTTTTTCATTTGATAGGTCAGACTCTCATTACATCCCTAACTCTGTGACTAGTTCCTCCAAAATGCCAAGCAAAATAATCCCAACTGCAACACAAAGATAAGGATTCACTCCGGTGCCAGGGGATAATCTCCTGATAATGTGATGCTCAACAGCAAGGTGTGCAGCAAAGGTAGTTTTGTGGAAGTCCCATTACCTGGTACGTCCACAGATTTGTGGTGTGGGATTTTCCAAAGCACTGGTCCTGTGAGAGGCAGGAGTTACCAACACCGGTGCAACAAGGAATGCTCTTGCAGCACTGAGTCACTTAAGAGATTAGGGAGTAGAAAATGATCAGGGGCTGTGACAGGAACAGTCTAATTTTTGTCAGCAGGTGTTTTCTCTCCAAAAACGTTGCTCCTAAATAGCAGAGCTGCTGCATTTCTCAGGACATTTGTAGAATTCTGCACTTTTGGAGGTGAATATCAGTTTCTGTTTTGTGTTTTAGTTTATCACAATAAGATGCCTAAAAGTTTAGAAAAATCTAAAGTTACCACAGATGTCTTTATGAGATCAGTTTTTATTTTTTGACAGTGATTTTTGACAACTGAGCTGTTGATTCAAAAACAGCACATTTACATCATAAAACATACGTTTTAAAAATGTTAAAATCTCAAATTTATTTAATAATTAAAGTTTGATTTTTTTTTTACTTAAAAATAATTCTTAGTAAAATTAAACAAGATCATACATTTAAAAGTTTCAACTGACAGTTTTATCTGACAGTGTCTTTTAGAATTGTAATATATCAGTGCACAAATGGAACAACCAATATCAATCTCTCTTAATAAAAAAATGGCCTAAATTTCTTGTTTTAGCTAAACAAATGTTTAAGAACTAACATAGTTTTCTTTAGCTGTAAAAAATAAACTAAAGTGACCAGAAAAAGTACAGAAATGGTTTCCTTTCCTCTGAGACTATTTTTCCTGCTGCTCTTTGCTAAAACAAAGGAAACAATTCAATGTTTCAATCCGATTAAAATCACTAAAAACACATATGTTCACTCCTTCTGCTTTATTTATTACCACTAATTGTACTTTGACAAAGAACAGCTATTATTTTCAAAGGACACACTAGACATCTAAAGATCGAACAACAAAATGATGAACAAAAACATTGGTGAGTCACAAGACCTTGTGACTCACCAATGTTTTTGTTATAGTTTGTTGTTGTACTCAGTGTTTTTATTGCTGTCTTTGGTAATTTTAAAACCATTTGTTCATGGTAAAATGTACTGCTTCTTTGCGCTGTACCAGTTAAAAATTGAAAAGCTAACACTGTGAGACTCTTATCCTCTGAAGTTAAAGAGAAACTCCCTGGCCGCTCTGAAGCTCCAGCACTTGTGTATCCTCATTTTCTTTTCACATTTTGTTATTTTACACAGATGAGAAGAGAGTTCTTTGTCCTTTACATGACGTATCTTACATGAAACAATTTGTAAAAGTCTTTTGACTTGTAGTTCAGATTTTCAGGACAAAAGTTACAGCAGAAAAGTGCTGCATTTGAGGACCCCAGTTTACAATTTCTGTAGGTTAGACAATGACACAATAGCTATCTGGCCTTTTTGACAGTTAATTGCCTCGTCCCTTAGAGTTTGGTTCTGACACGAAGGATCTGTGCTGCTTTCTACTTCATAACGTCTGTTGTTGCATTCTTGAAAAACATTCTTGGATTGATACTTGTTATTCCACTTGGTTACAGTGGCAACTGACATCTATCTGTTGACTGTTTAGGTTTATCAACTTCTGTGTTGGTTTGTCCTTGTGATGATTCCCTTCAGGGATTTCCACATTAAATCAGACAGACAGGCAGGCAGGCAGGTAAGCAGATAGACTTGAATGATCCCGAAGGAAATTTTAAAATCACTGCACAATCTACATGCGATTTAGCATCAGTTTTAATGATGGATGCCCTTCCTGACCCAACTCTCTGCAATTTAGAAAGACTTTGGAGTGGCACACAGAAACAATGGAAAGTGGCCCCATGCGGTTATAAAAACTCACAGCACATCATGATCCCTGGTTGTTTTCCATCCAAGGACTAACCAGACAAAACGCAAATCTCTATTATTTTTTTTCAGAGCCAAAATGTTGTTCTGAAGTGTGAGAAACCTTACCTTTATTTAATGTTGCCCAACTAAAATAACCTTGTCAAAGTCAAACAACATTGAGCACCAAGCCTCTGATTCATTGTCTAGAACTGTTGGATGCAAGCAGAACAAATGATAACAAACAAATGACAAAAGATATGTAACAGTGTAAATATAATAAACAAACACGTAAAGAAGTAAACGTAACTCATTACTAACCTTCCATCATAAATTTCTAACATTTAAAGGTGGAATTGATCAAACTGAGCTGTGCTACTATGGCAAACATGAAAAAAAAAATGTAAAAGAAAGAATCACTGAATGACAAGGAGGACACTGAAGGAAAAGGAGAAAAACTTTCTGCCGTGACTGAGCTGTACCTCCATGTTGACCTCCATGATTGATGCAGCTGTTCTGCAGGCGTCATTTTATTCCTGAAGCCTTTCAAATCAACTTGGCAAAGAACTGGGGGGCTCTGAATTGTTGTAATCAGTTTCTGGGCCATATCTGCACAAAGCCTTGCTCAGGAAAAATAAAAATCAGCTTCTGAGGGTCTCAGGAAGAATGAGAATAATTTTATTGGCAGTCAGGAGTTCACTAAATCAGTGAAGCTTAGCTGTTGGTTTTGATTCCTTCCTTGAAAAATACAAATAAGGTTTTTCTAAAACACTGAGATTTTTTACTTTTTCAAAAATTATGTTCTTGTATAGGAGAAAAAAATCCAATTATCCTTTTTAAGAAGATAAAAAATTGTACAAAAACTGAAAAAAAAATGATACCTTATTGGAAGTCTGTGTCTCTGTAATTCCAATGTTGTTGTTTTTCTCTGAGTGTGTTCGGTGGCGGTCATGCAGGATTTAGAATGTGCTGTGACTCAGCAGACAAGAGCAAAGCTGAACGTTAAAATGACTAAATGCTAAATGCCAGCTGGGTAATGAGAAACTGTGTGAAGCCGTCTGACAAAATGAAGCGTTTGATTACGCCCCATATCGTGGATCCCACAAAGAAGGAGCGGAAACATCTTTTTAAAAAAAAAGGTCACCGTTTCAACAAGAGAGAAACATTTGTTTATTTACTGACATTTCTGCATTTTGCAGAGTAATGAAATGTGTTTCAAAAATGTATGTGTCCCTGCTCACTTTAATCTCACTGGTTCTGCTACTTTTACTTTGGTGCTAGTGCATTAGCATCTTTCTAAAAGGTGTGCATTGGTGTCTGTCACTGGTTGGTTATTGGGCTTCTTTCCGTGAAGTTTGTTCCTTCAATTTTGTGCAAGATTTGCAGCCAGGATATGAATAGCCGTGTAAAGGGGAAAACAGGCAAATTCATGTGATGACGGGATCCAAACGGTAATGCTAATGTGCAAGTGTATTTTTTTTTGTTTATATATATTTCTATAACAGAACAGCAGTCACATGTAGTTTTTTTTTTACAAACTTCTTGTAATTTAGAGACTCATTTATGGGTTTGGAAAGCAGTAGAACTTTGGAGGACCTATGTAGGGCCAAAAACCAAACCACCTAAAACAGCTATGTCTGAATTCCCTCCCTACTTCCTACCTGTTAAAAGCAATATAGTGTGGGAATATCTAGTGCTGGAAGTCCTGGAATTCAGACAGCATGTTCACTTTCCATTTATTATTATGACGTCACAGATTTCCTGACGGTAAAACCTAATAAATAGGAAATTTTACAAAAACTCTTTATGAATCCAATATGTTCTGATGTAAAATTATAAAAAAAAAAAAAAATTAAAATCCTTTTTTTTTCCACATAAAAAAATCCTTCACAATGAATTGCGGTCTATATTAGCATATCTAGTATTAATCAAATTGATCTTTATTTATATTCCACTTTGCACATGAAACAAGACAAAGAGTGCTTTACCCAAAAATAAAACAAGCTTGACCATATGAAAATTGTGGCCCCTTCCACCCCTCCACTGGACCCACACGCAACCCCCACCCCCTTTCACACCTCCCACCCGTAACTAAACATTGAAAAACAGGCTGAGCATAGAATAAGTTGGTTGGTGGAAATGCTAATTGTCAGGACCATCCAGTGTAAAATCATAAAACATGATAAAATGAATAGATTAAATTAGCTAAAAGCTAGGTTAAAAATATGGGTCTTAAGCCTTTTGTTAAAAGCATCAATGCTGTCTGCGGCCCTCAGGTGTTCTGGCAGACTGTTCAATAAATTAGGGCCAGAGTGCTGAAAAGAGGCTGATTAGAAGGCTAGTGCTGAAGGATATGAGGGTCCGCGAGGGCTCATATTTGACTAAAACGTCTGACAAATAAGAAGGTGAAAGACCGTTAAGACATTTATCATCCCAGAGACTTCTGGGACATTTCTAGGGTGCTGGACTTTGGAATTGTAGATTCTGACCGCTCTACAAAATGGCGAACACAGTAGCGAGTAGTGAAGGAATTTGGGCACAACCATAAACTAACACGACAAATCAAAACCCTGAAAACCTGAAGCAAAAGAGGACAAAATTTTGAGAAAACAAAACACCTGACAAAGTCAAACAAAAACACAGATTCTTAATAGACTCAGAGTCAACCAACTAACTTAGGAATGGTGTGGGCGCTTGATAAATGAAATCCTTTGTGACTTGGGGAAAGCACAAAACCAATGCAGCATAACTTGAACAGCAAGGCTTAATTGAAAACAACCAAGAAAACTAAAATGACAAAACCAAAAATGTCATTCTTATTTACGTAGATGGAAAATGTGTTTTTCCCCCTAAAACAGTCCAGCAGACATGGTCTAAATGGCTGACAAGTGATCACCATGGTTGAGTTTGTTTACACAGTTATCCAAGAAAACAAGCCTCCTGCAGCAGAATTCAGAATGTAGACGGGATCTTTGTGTTCTTATTATGCTGTGTTTGTTTCCTCGGCTTCACCGTGGGTCCTGCTGAGAGAAAAGCCAGATTAAGCTCTGCTGCATCATTGTAAGGTAGGATATGTGAGGATTTGGACCTTTTTTAGTTTGGTTTTATGGAAGTCAGGTTTTGTGTCCAGTTCTGATTTTAGCTTTCAAAGCACAAGCAATGGTGGTTGGTTGTTTACAAGCTTGAACAAGAACAAGTTTAAAGCAAATAAAAACAATCAAAAAGATGGGTAAAAAAAAAAAAAGCACATCACATGTACCACATGCTTCACTGCAGTTTACTCTAAAAATTAAGGCAGAACATTTAATTTATATTCTGTTCAAATTTTAATTTATGAGATTTTGTTGTTTTTAGCTGTTTATTTAGTTTTTTTATCCGAAAAACATTTGTCAACCAAATTTCTTGGTGGAAATAGAGCTCCAAAACATTTAAAGGAGTCATGGATGCAGACAATCTCTTTTCTTTAAATAATAGGCCTTCTTAGTAAAAATAAATATATACATTTAATTTCCCTATAGAAATGTTCAATTAACAATATTTAGCGTTGAAAAATGTTCAAGAGCAGAACATTACATCTATGAAAGCAACTTTTATACAGTTACTCAGCATCAGATCAGTTGTAGCCGCCTCAATCCTTTTCAGAATCAAAGCCTCCTTAAGTGCCTCTCACTGCAACTGGATGCCGCTGGAGAAATGCCAAGTTGTTGCTTTTATGTCCATACAAATATGCACAAGGCAAAACGTTGTGATTCACCAAACGCACATTTGATTGTGTATGGATACTTACTTTTCCTCTCACTCACGCACAAATTCACAGCTGCCGGCCAGATGCACTGCTTCCTCCCAAAGGTGGACTTGGCAGCTCTGTTTCTCCTCTGGATGCTGATTTTGGCGGACCCCCCACCCCCACCCCACCGCCATCTTTGCAACACATCATGTAACTATTCAGGGGGTTTTTATGATGGTAAAAATAAGATATTTTAAAGCATTAACGGTTTGTTTAAAGAAAAATATATAAAATTATCTGAATACAAAATCGGGTTCTGAGTTATTCTTGGTTTTTTTCATCATACATCCAGCATACTTGGATTTTATATGTCATTATATACCGTACATGTTTTTTGTCACAGAAGTCACAGAAATGCTCAGTAACAGTACAGATTTGACCGAATATTGACGTCATGAAGTTCATTACCTGTTCAGTAATGAGCTCCTAAAATCCTGCTTGACTGCCTGCTGCTCCTGCTTTGAAGCAAACCACACAAATTATGAGTCAATAATCTGTTTAAAGAAAAGCATCATTCTGCTCCATGAAAATGTCCCTCATAAATATTCTTAAATTTAATTGCCCATTTTTTTTTAAATAAAAGGGTTTTTAAAAAACTCAGAAGTACCAAAATACCACACATCACCACAAATATAACAAGCAAAATGTTATTTATTTCTTAATTGCTATAAAGTAATTATGTCAAGCCTGCTGCACAAGGTTGAGATAAGTAACGATTGAGCTGAAGGGGATTTTCCCACAGGCATTAGCGTTCCCTTTTACCTACATAATGGAAAATTCACACAGGGATCCTGCCATGAAAATATTCATCTGTGAGACTCAAAAAATCAAAATATAAAATGCCAGACAAAAAAAAAGTTAGAGCCGTAAGTGAGTTACAATTTCAGAACAAATCATTTATCCAAGTAAATATGTTTTTAGGTCTGTAAGGTTTAATGTTATAGCTACTCAGTTGATGGATTTGATGGACAAAGGTAATCCAGAGTCCAAAAACATTATCATATTTTTAGTGGTTTATGTATGTGGAAATATAAACTGTAGTAAATAGTAAATAAATAAGTAGTAAATAAGGACCTTTTTCTGTTTGTACCATTCTATTATCCAATATTTAAAAACTTTTTTCTTGTGATCCAGACAAATAAAATAGTTCACAATTTTTTTTTACGATATTTTTCAATAGAAACACAATTTCTAGGGATTTCTTTGTCTTGATATAAATTTGAGCTTTTCAGCTGTCCAAGAAAACCTTAAGACTCACTTCTGTCATCTTTTGAGTTATCTATAAGTGTTCACAGTGGTCTTTTAATTATGATTATATCTTTTTTGCCATAATCAGAAAACCCATGCCGTTTCTGTGTCGTTTTTTGTCGTTTTTAGGCAGTGCATGTAGTTCTTTAGAAATTTGCTTCTGAGTTGTGGATGGGGACCTTTGCCCAGGGAGATTGTGGCGCATTTTCTGCATATTTCTACAAATAAAATCTTTTGAACTGCATTTTTTCATCTGCTCCTGAATTAAAACAATTTAAATAAAGAAATACTCAGAAATCCAATTTTAGGTATCTTTTCTTTATACATCATATAAAAAATCCTAGAAGAACATGTTAAAAATATCAAAAACACAATATTCATCAAAGTGAGTCTTTAAGCTACCAAATTTGTTATAAATTATTATATGTTTTATGTTTTTTTTGTTTTTGCTTGGCCCCCCAAGCCTCCTCAGACTTGAGAATATTGCTGAAAACTAAAGCAGAGAAGCACAAAAACCTCTGTCTCTGCACAGAAAGTCCTCTGAGTGTTTGTCTGAAGCTTGCAGACATATATTATTCAAATCAACAGCAGTTCTCAACATCTCCTCTGGTCTTGCTATTCTGTTTGATAGCAGTTGTCCTCATCATCATCATCCTCCTTGCAATCATCTCCTGCTCTATGTTTAATTCTGTTTTTGTTTATTTTGCTTGATTTGATCAGAAAACAGAAAGCTTCTTGGCAGTATCATTGGACGGGCTGAGTAACCTAGCAATGCGCACTTGCACTTGCACTCGGGTTGCCGCTCAGATTCTTCATCAAAGCTCAGGAAGCTGCTTTGATTTCACAGACAAGACACAGTGTGTAATGATGTTGGGAGCAGAGGACCCCCTCTGGAGTGATTGCAGGCCACGTTTGTTGGTGTTGTTTGGATGCATCAGTCTCAACGTTGAGTAGAATGGTCTCCTGCTGTCACCACTCGGCATTCAAATGATCTTCTAGTCAATTAGTCTTGTAGCTGAAGGGAAACCAGCTCGCAGCGCCTTTGTTTTTTGCTCTTAGAATGACCTAAATTTCTCTTTTTAAAAGGGTGGCATGTTCAGACTGACCCCAGACTGCCAGGCCAGTCTATTCCTGATGCTTTCAAGATAATCTGAATTCCTTTCTCAGGCAATAAAGGTTAATTTTAGGAAGTTTTGAATTTTTTTCTAATCCTTACAAGCTGTTGGAGCATGAACACAAACAGCTTCTTGCATGTGTACTCTTCCCGACAAAAGTAGAAAAGCCTCATTATGATCAAAGACTTGTTCCTCTTAATTACTCTGTTGCTGCAGCCTTCTCCTGCCCTCACACACACATGCACACACATGCACAAGCACTCATGTACTCATGCACATATGCACACACATACATTCAAATCCACGAAGCAGAAGGCTAATTAGACTGTGGTTATTTTTAAAACAGCACCATTGTTTCCAAGAGGGTTTCTCTGCACGTTGTTTACAATCAGGGCTGCGATTATCATGTTGCCCCACACTCACCGTGCACTTTACTGGTTGCACCTTCATCACCCCGTCCGACTTTTTCAAATGTATAACTATGTGCACGGCTCTAACAAGCTAGCTTTTGCATGTTTGTCACTTTCAAGGCTGCTTTCTTGACAGAGATCCAGAAGCTCAGGAAAACTTTGCAACAGTTTTCGTTAAAGGCATTGAGATCTTTTGTGTAGATTATCCAAATTTTCTTTAAGTTTGAGAAGGAAAAAAGCAATCTTGGTAAGTATCAAATCTGTAAACAAATTTAATGTTCCTTATTTGAGTTTTTCAAAATAGCGGAGCTCAGTTCTGCAAACATATAAAAAGTGCAACAATAGAATCATCAGACCCTCAATGACATCAGTTTCCTGTGAAATCAAAACTAACATTTTCATAACTTTCCTGCAACAGTGGGTCATTCTTTTTATGGGTAGAAGTTCCACTCTGATCATCTTTTGATCTACAGACCAAATGTTTGGACACACCTTCTCATTCAAATGAATGGGAAGGTGTGTCCAAACTTTTGTTCTGTATGTTAAAAGCTTCCCAGCAGTCTTTAATCTGTGATCATGCAGACATGATCAGCCAAATTTAAAAAAAAAACCAGTGGAAAGGCCTGAGTCATATAGATTCTGCAGAGTAGCAGTAGTACTTTAGAAATATGCCTTTGAGTTGGGGTGGGACTGTAGGCACAGACTGAGTCTGCCTTCATTTCCCATCATCCATTTGTTGACATGCTCTCCCTCTAGCTAACAGCCTCTCAAATCTCTAGCCTAACATTACCATTGGAACAAAATGGCAAGTAATATTGGAGCTATCCAGCTGTACAGTGTTGAACCAGATACCAACTCAAGACAACAAAAACATTCATAAATCTATTTGTCTGCAAGTGGATGCATCAGCATTTAGCAGAGCAGGGAGCTTGTGACCTGCTGAAATTTGCTGGATGGATGAAATTATGTTTTGTTTTTTTTACTATTTTAATATGAATCCTGTGTGCTGCTAACACTTTTTCATCACCGTAAAGCATTGAAATTGCCTCTGAGCACAAAAGGTGGAAACAGGAGATCAGCAAAATTGACAAAACCACTCCAGCACAGCAGCACCATTGTCTTTTTTTCCCACCGTTAGGCAGGGGGAAATTAAGACTACGACAAGTTTACATTAAAGGGATAAATGTGCCTTGATAATATTACCATCCTTTCACACTATCCCGAACACAAACTCAAGGGATGCGTTGATTTACATTTGGAAGTTTTTGACCTTTTGAGGAGCTTCAAATGATTATAACATTTGTGGAATCAAAGGCAAGCAAGTTCAAATGCATGCATGTCGTCATTTCACTGTTCATTTACAATTTACAATTCATAAATCTACAGGGAAAAAAATCATTAAAAATACCTAAGTCTTAGGAGAAAATACTTGAAACCAAATCACACTCAGTATCTTTATTTTTGAACACTCCAAAATAATTTTAGAAAAGAAAGAGATTTAATAGCTTAAGTCTACTTTTTCCAGAGTTAAACACATTGGATGGATCTTAATCCATAATAAAATAGAATAAAATAGAAATTTCAGAACAAACTAAAAAATATAGAATTGAATAAACCAGTCCCTTTTTTGTGTTTCAACTATTTTTTACTTTGAAATATGTTGTACTGTAATATTTTTTCAATTCATGTGGTGGAAAAAGAGACTTTAATCTGCAAATTTCAAAGATATAGGTATTTCAAAATAAAAGCAGTTTGCCTTGTAATTGCACAAAAAAGTGGATCCATTTTTAAAGGTTTGAGACTTTGTGAAACCCTGTGACCCCACAAGGGACAAAACGGGTTTAGAAGATATACACAACACCTTTTAGACTCAAAGGCCTTCTGTTTCCTGGTTATTCTGTATGTCAGTCTTGACAACACTTTTTAGACAATCTAAAGAAAAGCCTTCAGCTTTATTCTACATTCTTGTGCAACATAAACTTGACAGCATTTTGAGGATATTTTATGCTTAAAGTCCCACTCTGATTATCCTCTAATCTATTTGAAAAGCGTTCCAAGTGGTCTTTTAATAATGATGGTGCCCCTTTTGCTCAAAATTTAAAAAAACCTGTGTCGTCTTCTAGGACATTATTTTTGCAAAGTGGCAGTAGTGGAATGTCCTCTGACAGTTGTGGGCGGACCATTGGTGTAGAGCAACCCCCCACCCTTGTTGCTGGGATCTCCTTGTTTTTCCAAAAAATGGCAACCAATATTGGAACTGTCTACAGCACGTGTCAAACTCAAGGCGCGGGGGCCAAATGTGGCCCGCCATGTCATTTTATGTGGCCTTTGAGAGCATAAAAGTTTTTAATTTCTTAAAATAAAAAATGAAAATTGCTGTGTTTTTATTTATATATAGGGGGAATCTGACTTGAAATATCGGATTGGGCAACTATACATTAGGACTTAAACACTGTCCATATAACCTAACCTGACAGAATCAAATTTAACCCTTGTGCTATCCTATGACCCCACCCTTACACTGACGCGTTATCCCTACCATGACAAAGGTGGATAAAGGTGAAGAGGATTTCATGTAATCCATGGACACCAGTGAAGATCACAAATCATTGAAGAAAAAAGGTTCAGCGCACTGTGTAGTGGGGTCTAGATGACCCCACTCCCAATGTTAAAGTGCCTATGATAGCACAAGGGTTATAAGGATTTATGCTAGAGTAACAAGCAAACGTAAGTTTTCTATGCAACTGTAATTGTCACTTTAAAAAGTTATAATAAATAAATAAATGAGTTTTTCAAAATGAAGGAGTAGTTACATTTATTTTTCATTACATTTAGATACATGTATAAGTTATATCTGGCCCTTTGAGGACAGCCACTATGCTGATGTGGCCCTCAGTGAAAATAAGTTTGACACCCCTGGTCTACAGTAGCTATACAGTTTTGAGCCAGATGCCAGCTCAGACAAGGAAAACGAAGACGCATATGGATTTAGTCGTATACAAGTGGATGCGGAGTGGAGCAGTGAGTATGTGGTATATTTTCCCCAAATACAATCTTTTTTTCATCACAGCAATTTGAATAAAGAAATACTCAGAAATGAAATTTTAATCTTAATTTTCTATATTTCCTCCATTATGAGAAACATGCCACACAAACATGTTAAAAAAACCCAAAACACAACTTTTAGTGCAGCAGATCTTTAAGGACCATATATGCTTCTAATCAGATGTGACTTTAAGATACCAAACCTCCCTCGTTTAAGGTTTTATGCGTTGTGCATTAAGATGTACTTTTACCTTGTGTGTGTGAAATTTCTGCTATCTTCCTCTCAGCATGACCCAATCCAGTCACTCAGCTCACTCTTCTTTCCTCTTTTCCCTTGAAGCTGCAGCACACAGGGTGTGTTTTCTGGTTGGACCACTTTCAAGCAAACTGTAATTACCCATCTTTTTTATTTCTTTTCCAGTTAATTTCCTTCAGGGTCATGAAAGGAGTGAACCACAGCTGTCAATGGGTTGTACTCATTCCTATTAATCAACAAAAACTAAAACAGGATTAGGAGACAAATAAAATCCTGATTTCCGCATACGTTTAGCAATTTAGATTGTTGAAAGGAACCCTTTGATGATGCTTAAGATACTTTTTAAGACTAATTATGTCGAAGCAGGATTTTTTTGTTGCAATCGGTGGATAGTGAGAATAACTTTTTTTTTTAAAGGGGCACATGGTTTAGAAATAATTTTCCCCCTTTCACACAAATGAATCAAACACTTTAAAAAAGTCAAGATACAAAACATTTTTGCAGAAAATTGCATTTTGTCTTGTTGAAAAGCTCAAACCAAAGCCAGTCATGCAGATGTGCTGGACAGCTGTTTTGCGACAGTGACACCAGGCAGAAAGAGTCATTTTAATTCACATCTTCTGCCTGTGTTTACTCTAATGCGCCGCTGGAAGATGTAAACATGCCAGATCAAGTCTTTTGCTCATTGGTGAAAATCCAGTCAAGACGTTGGTTTTAGAATAATGTTATGGAGACAACTGCGCAAGTGTTTGTTAAACCTCACATAATCCAAAAAGTGCTATTTTAATTTTGCTATTTTAGATGTTTTGTAGTTCTCGTTTCACCAGTGTGGGGCTGGCTGGCCGTGTCGGGATGTGTGTGTGTGTGGTTGTGTGTGCAGGTGTGTGGGCACATAGATGGCACACCTGCCACTTCAAAGCTGAGGCCAGATGTAGAAGCACAGGGGCTGGCACCACAGTGGGAGGTACCCCCGCAGTTCAGGCCTGTTTTATTGTTTTCATACGCAATTATGAATTCAGTAACACAATGGCTGCCGCTTATTACAATGCCGCACCGGCCCTGCATCTTCACCTGTGGTCCCCCTTTGATGCCCCAACCTGGAGGCACCACATTTTCAGCTGCAAAATAAAAAAGTGATGTCTCACTTTGTTTAAAACAAACACATGCTTTTCTTTGATGTTTACATCCATGAGGGTTTTTTTCATATGCTGATTTTCAAAGTATGTGTTGGCACCTAAGCTATCTTTGTGTGTTGCACTCAGGATTGCAGGAATGTCCTAATATCCAACCAGCGCCACAGTAGGCTGCTGGTTACCATAGCTCCATATCAGGTTACTTGTTTTTTTTGTTTTTGTTTTGCTGTTCTCTTGATGTTAATCTGTTTTTGACAGTACAGGCTTTTCTTTCCACAGTGCAGTGGCGTGCCTGCTAACCCTTTTTGGACTTTTTTCCACCACTTCACAACATAATCTGCCATAAACCGCTGTCTATGAACTCTGCTGAAGCTGTAGTTCCGTGGTTGTCTGCCCAAAGAGGGTTGTAAACAGGTGTGGCCGCATCTTAAGATTCAGAGATTCAAGATTCAAAGATTCAAAGGGTTTATTGTCATATGCAAGGTAAGAAACTGGGTTTCCCGTACAATGAAATTCTTTCTTTGCTGTCTGCTCCAAATGCCAAAAGGTATAAAGGAAACTGAAAATTCACACACAACATACACACACAAAAACACAAGATGTCGTTCAAATTCTAGAAGTGCCAATGTGCAAAAACAGTGATAGTAAACAGTAGCGAATGATGAGGATGTGCAAGGGTGTGCAAGGTGCAGTTTGTTGTTCCAGACTCCTGTAAGCTGTTAAGGAGTCTGATGGCAGAGGGAAAGAAAGAGTTCCTGAGTCTTGTGGTCCTGCACTTCACACTCCTGTACCTCCGTCCCGAGGGAAGGAGAGTGAACAGAGCTCGTTGCGGGTGGGTGGGGTCCTTGATGATGGAGGCAGCTCTCCTGCAGACCCTGCGTTTGTAAATGCTCTGCAGCGAGGGAAGGGGAGTCCTGGTGATCTTGGACGCAGTCTTCACCATTCTCTGCAGGCGTTTGCGGTCCGTGGCGGTAGGGCTGTCAAGAGGAATACAGGTGTGTTTTGCAGCTCCCTTGTGGCTTCTTTGGCCACGTCATGAAAATGGAACGTACCACTGTCCTGTGTGTGGAATGTGGATCATAAAATATTTCCAAGGATAATGTAAGTTACACACACTTATGTCGTACTGGTAATGCTAATGGTAATAGTCATTAGTAAAATGCAAGTACTGGTCCCTTATTGACCCTGCGCCAATGCCTCATGCACAGGGTTTGCAGGTGAGACTTAAGCGCCCATAGGACACCCGTAGGATGTCCACACAAACTACACTCTGATGGTCTAGTTTCCTAAATTCAAACAGTAAGGCTACACTCAGGGAGCACAAATTTATCCCTTAAACAGCGCTAACGGGCCTCCAGCACAGTGCGCAGGATTTAGAATGGTTGAAAAAATGAATTGCATCTCACCTACTACACCCTTACCTACCATTGTGTGTTGTATGTTCACTTCAGCCTGTCACCAACATATTTGCTCTGGGGGCTCACCAAGCAGTCCACAACCTTGATATTTTGTACAGGCCTGTACAAAATATGTGTGACCTGTACAGGTTTGCCCGCAGACAGCCTGTATCCATCTGTAAGAACAGTTGTGAATAAGGCTTTAGGTGGACTTTCTTCAGATGTATCTGTTCATTTACACTGAATAGATTACCAAAGCTGTTGCTGCTGAGAATGCTCGCTAGCTAACGACTGCAGACACAGATTTTTGTGTGTAATCTGCTCCTATCTGCATACACAAAAGTACTTTTTTGGAGATTGCAACGGGAGAGCACAACTTAGTAATTATGTACGCAGCATGACTATGCATGTGAAATCTCCAGAGGACTGCACAGCCTGAAACCAAGTTCTCTGGGTTAGATTTACTTCTAGTTATTTAGCAGAGATTCCCATGTGAGAGAATGGAATGTTTTAGCTTCAGTGAAGAAAAAGACCCAGACATAAGTTAGCATACATTAAATCTGTTCAGAAATAATAATAAAGAAGAACAAGTATAAGGAAAAAGGGAACCAGAGAACAGTCAAATCCATCCTTCTAGACCGCAACTGATGCTGTAAAAACAGCTTTAAAATTGATTTAATTCTATTTTTCTTTGGTTATTCATCTCACAAATATTACTGTTGGTCCATCATCTACCTCTCCCCACTTATTACAGACATTCTTATACCGGTTAAAAAAACAGAGGTTCTTGGTTAAAAAGCTGTGGAATTCATTTTCTGTCCCTGTTTAACATAACATCATTTTAAGGATACAACTTTTCTTTTATCACAGCACTGAAACGGCTTTTTTAAGGATTGGAGTTAGCTGTAAACTATTTCTGATTCTGGAGATTGTTTTTTTTTTTTTTTTAAGTTTAGGCATTCTGTTGCATGCAAATGTGGTGGCATATTTACCACCGTTCACTTTTGACCGCGGCGTTTCACGTTCCTGCTGTGCATAAGAGCGCTGTCAGGGTGTCACCCATTTAACTGAAGGGGATAATTAGGCAGGGAGAGAAAACTGGAGAACTGGAATCCCATGAAACTCACACACAGACCTGTAACTTCACATAAAGAAAAATGCACGACTTGCTGACGGAGCCATGCACACCCGCAGAGGCACACGTTCCTTGTTTCAGTCGTTCTTTGGCTGGCATTTCCTGGGGTTGCTTTCTCTGCGTGAGCCTTTCACACAGCCTCCCTCTCTGGCAGTGAGCAACATTGATCTGATGGGCAGGGAGGGAGGGAAAGGGAGCGCAATCAGGCAGATGGTTGGTCAGACGCAGCCAAGCAAGGAACAGCAGTCAAAAAGAGAGACAGACTGGGTGGGAGTGGTGCTGGGAGCTGAATTTCTATTTTGCCCAAAGCAGGCATTTTCATTCAAACATCAACAGAGGATCAGCTCAGTTGACGTGAAATAAATGTGGAAGTCAAGCATAGAAAGTCTGAATTCTTTTACCGCTTTTGTAGGCTGCTGTAGGCCATCTATTTTATACTTAAAACCAAATTTAATCCCAAGGTAACGACTTTTATGAAGTTGTAATAAAAGTTTTAGATGCAACAGCTTTTGAGGACATTGTCAACTAACATGTCATAACGTGAATTTTTCAAAAAGGTATTTGAATCTGAAACGTTTCCTGCTCTTAACAGTTTGAAAGGTCTCACAAACAGCTTCTACAAAATATGAATCAATTTTTATAGTAAAGCCATGCTGAAACGGAGTGTGACCTGTAAACAAAATGACATTATCGGCCGGTTTTGGAAATCACACAATTTACCCTAACCCTACCCCAAAAGTGTTTAGAATTGTAGAAAACTTTTATTAAACCTTGATATGGAAAGAAAAAAATATATATAACTCAAATAAAGTTGTTTTCGAGCAATATGGGTGGACTTCTGTTTCCGGTCAAGAACATTCATATCTGCGGCCCGGTCCTCTTGGAGTGTGAAGGAGAACTGGATTAAACTGTGTTATGAAGGAAGAAAATAACACATTGTTCAAGTCAGTTTTCATCAAATCTCAACTCACTAGAAAAACCAGCTCAGTAAAGTTCGAGAAACCTGAGCACAAAAAAAAAAAAAACAATAGTTACCTGAAATTACTGTACTCCAATTGTTCCAAATTAGCAGCAGAACTTCCATCTTGGTGAGGATGACAACAGGTGTGCTACTGGAAATAAAAAATGTTTAAAAAAAAACTAATTCTGCTTTATGTTTGACTTAAAAAAGTCATTTTGAGTCCAGTCCTAAAGATAAAGTTGGCAAATCCCCACAAACTGAAATACTGAGCAGCTTTTACAAGAAAATTCCCAATCAAGGAAGAACTGTCCTGTAATCTGATGTTGAAAATGTATCAAAATAAAATTAGTTTACAAATGAAAAAACAATATCAAAGACATCTAAATCATGTCTAAAAATGGTTCAATGCAACAACCATGACAATACATATTTGTTTATGCTTCTTAGACATTTAACTACCATACCAAAAATCGGCTTCAATGATGAAACAGGTGCGACCAATGAAACACTGTTATGTAACGGATGTGATTAGTTCTCAAAAGGTTTTATCAGGTTTGTGTCTAAGGCATTCAAGTGTGTTCATTGTGTTTCAGTGTTTTTATTCCTTCAACTACCGTAACTCTTCAACCGTAATTCCAGTAAATTCTGAAGTAGACAAATTGACCCTTGCACTGATAAATAGCACTCTACTGATGTGCTCACGCAATCAACATAAATCAGCTAATTCGGTAATGGAGAAAAGCAGCTGAGCACCACAATGCAACACGTTACTCTAATATTATGTTGCATTTCAGAGCAAATGAAAAGCTGCTTTTCTCCGTGTCAGAATCACCCGAGCTTTGTTGATCATGTAAACAGTCGAGAAGTTACGGTGTGTCAAAGAGCGTGTCATTTAGATATTACCTGCAACATCACCGAAGGACAAAGGTTAAAGAGTTTTAAGAATGTTTGACACCCCCCATTCTTTGTTGTTGGCACAGTGGTGGTTTGGACCTTTTTGACCACAAAGCCATCAAGAGCTCTAATTTTAGCTTGATTGGGTTTTTTCTCGGTTTTATTGTTGACACTGTTGAATCAACACATACGGAATGAAGCCTGAAGAAGTCAAATTACTGTTGGATATTTTTCAGTGCTAAAGAACGGCTCTCAGGTGTTCCCGAAAACAAACATCTCGCTCAGTGTAGTTACCATGTGTTCAGTGGGAACATTCAAGGCGCACATTCAAATTGAAGAAGAAAAATCCAATATTTGATGAACATTAAAGAGAGGGAAAAAATGCTAAGTGATTTTCAAAGGCTGTGCTGACACCGTGGTGGATAGCAGCAAGATTAAAAGATTACTTTGGAGAAAGTGGGAGTGAAAGATAATTGAAATGGCCCGCTGCCAAGTGCAGACTGGGTGCTGGGGTGTATACAGTAAAACAGAATGAGGGAGAACAATGCAGGCGAGCGGATTCACAGCTTATGGACAGCAAAGACACTAATGCAGTAGTAATTTGAAATGGACCGAGACAGATTGAGAGAAAATAATTCTGGAGTTAGATGATTCAAATGTCTTCAAATGTTGTACTCTGAAACAAAATGTCTCCACAGATGTCAGAGCAGATTAACAAAAGAGGTATTGGAAATTGGGGAGGGAAAAAACAAAGTATTTTGCAAAACATTAAAAAATCCACACAATTGCCTGCGTTCTCACTGACAGAACATTGCATGCGTGTGTGCGCATTTGTGCATGTGGAGCCTCCCCTGTGAGCCAGGCTTCTCCTAAGGGGTGTGTTCGCCGTGCTTTTAACTGGCAACATCAAAGAGGCCTTCATGGATGTGCACACAAGCTTTAGGGCTGAAAAAAGTTTCAATTGTCACAAGTTTGAATCGCAGTCACTTAAACAAGGTCGTGTAATGACAGAATGACTTCTCTGCAACCTTTCTCCTGTTTGTTCTTTCCTCTTACAGACGTTGGAATAAATATGCAGGCATGCAAAAATGAGAGAGATAATGCATGCAAGCAGACAACAGAATGCTCACGGGATAAACACGATGCACTAGCATGTTCCTGAATATAAAGGGGAAAAGATTGCCCAAACAGTCACAATATCACACCTAAATTATCATTGCTCCTTTTTGTGTCTTTTTACTGCGACTGAGGTCCAGCCTGAAGAGGGTAGCAGGTGACCACTGGGGATGCATCAGAGAGCTGGCCGAGGAGGTAAAATGAGGAGTGGGCAATGCATCAGGAGTGCCAGAGTTTGAAATACCACACATGGCACTTCAATCACATTCAGTGATTGGAGCTGGTCTCCCATACTGTGCGTCATCATTCCAGCTCTGGGCTTCTATAACACTCCCTGACATATCAGCGTTCCCGCGTATTTTCTCTCCGCGAGTCAAATTTAAGCCCTGAACTTTCTGTCTCATCGGCTGGAAAGGCTGCGGAGCATCTGGTTTCCACGAAAATGTCATTAAACTGTAAACCCGCACAAGATAAACGTCAGCAGTGCAAGACTTCATTTTTTTTAGTCCAAGAAATGTGTTTTTTCACACACCATGAGGCCACATTATATCCTTTTCCCTTTGATATGTTTGCAAATTCTTACTACTTCACAGCTGAAGATTTCAGCATTAAACAAAACTGATTCTGCAGTTGTTTTAGCTTTTAGCCTTGATTCATCCTACTGGTGTTTTAAAGTCCTGCTCCGATCATCTTTTGTTTATCTCTGTCTTATTGCATAAGCATTTCCAGTGGTCTTTTAAATATGATTATGCTGTTTTTAGGCAAAATATCAAAAAAATCTGTGTTGTTTTCAAGAACATGGTTTCTGCAGAGCGGTAGGAGAGGAAATATGGCTCTGAGTTGTGGGTGGGACCATCGGCATTGAGTAAATCTCCCTCGCTTGCCGCCATCCATTTTTTTACCCTCTCCCGCTAGCTCACACGCAGAATCACATTTAAGCAGTTGTTATCACAGATTTGAGGTTCTAACTCTAAATAAACACATGCAAATGGGAATTTGTCAGTTGAGATTTTGTTTGTCAAACTTTGCAGCAGAAGATTTTTACACACAGATGCAGATAATCAGTGCATAAGTTCTCACATTTTATTTTACAACTTCACACACCAAATCTACAAGCTCGTCCGTTTAGACACATTATTACCTTCATATACAACCCCTTACAACCCTAGCAAAAACGCCGGGCAGTATTGGAGATAATCAAGCATACCATTTTGCAGCTGGAAGGTGACTATAGTAAGTAGCAAAGTAGTTTTAGAAAAGAAGAAGAAAACAAACAAAGTAAAAAAAAAACACCAAAAACATGGTTAAATGGAGGTACAAAGTGGGCAGAACTCCTCAGACTATTATATTTTAAAGAATGGAAAACATAGGGGGCAAATTAGTGGTGTGCAGTGAGGTTTTATAAAGCTCTGCAGCTTTCCTTTTTATTTAACCCTTGTGCTATCCTATGACCCCACCCTTACATTGATGTGTTCTCCCTACCATGACAAAGGTGGATAAAGGTGGAGAGGATTTCATGTTATCCATGGACACCAGTGAAGATCACAAATCATTGAAGAAAAAAGGTTCAGTGCACTGTCTTGTGGGTCTAGATGACCCAACTCCTAATGTTAAAAAAGGGTTAAAAAAGCTCAAAGCTTTGAGGCTTCACTTTAACCAAGAACATCTGGTGGCCAATTTATGTAAGTGCAACCATACTTTATCTTGCTTAAAATTAGACCCTTTTTGGATACCATATGAGCAACTACATACCAGAGAAAAAAGATTGCTCTTTGTATGCTGCCAATTGCTTGTTCACTGTTATACTTTTCAAGCACACTTACAGCCCCCTGTACCATAAGTACAATAATGATCTTTTGTCAGGAATACATTATTGTCTAAAAGAAATAAGGTACAATTATTTTTCTAGAATCAATTTAGGTGTATTCCTAAAAGTAAATGTAAACAATACAATGCACAAGTGAGAGTGTTGGTTCAGGTTTGTTTTGAAAGCTTTATTCAAAAAGCTGCAGTAGTAATATTGCTTCTGTTTGGGTTAACACGTAAACCTTGATTTTTGTTCAGCACCACCAAAGCAAAGCCAAAATGATCATAGAATATTTGCTAATTGGCTCATTTGAAAAGAAAAACACACACATCAAATCACTCACTGTAACTTACTTTATCGCCTGTCCGTCCTGGGGGAGGATCCCTCCTTCATGTGGGCACCCCTAAGGTTTCTTTATTTTTTCCGGAATCCGTTTTTTTTGGGAGTTTTTCCGTACCGCGAAAGGGGGTCTAAGGGCAGCGATGCCAGTATAGCTTAGTCAGTTTGTTAGTTCATTTTAGTATTTTCCTATTGAACTCTTTGTATTCCTGATTCTTTTGAGTTCATGTTTTACTTCGAAGCCCATCGAGACGACTGTTGTTGTGATTTTGGACTATACAAATAAAATTGAATTAAATTGAATTGAACTTTAGGTGTGGCTGAAGAATTAAAAGGACGTCAGCAGTATTTTTGGAGCTGCCAATAGTTTTGCATGTTTCACTGGCAACTATTCTAGTAAGGGAATCCAAGAGAAAGTTCTCTTCTTTAATAACCGATTTTCAAGACAGAAATTAACCTTTGCACAGGAAAAATGTTTGCAATTTGGGACTCTATCAGCAAAATAAAGTGCTTATTTTTAAACAAAATCATAAATGTGAAGAATACAGTTAAGTAATGCTGGACGGTCAAATGCTGAAAATGCAGACTGCTCACAAGACATCATGCTGTCTCCTCAGACTGCAAACGGAAGAGAATGTCTTTCTAAAGCTAAGGACTCACTTAACTCTGACAGCTCATGTCTCCAGTCCAAGCAGAATGTCCAAATTGTTCCCAAACAAACCTGAATCGGATTTGTGCCAAGGCTTATCAAACTCCATGCAAAATCTCAGTGTTTCAAATATGCACACATTATTTTCTCAACAAATGGCGTATACTTATATAGACAAGAATGCAAACATTTTGAGGACAAGGGTGTCAGGGAAGTTTGTCCATGCACTTTCTGACACACCAAGGCTGAAATTAATAGGATTTGGGACAGGTTCAAGTTTGCACTATTTTGAGGAAACAAATATTCGGAAAATGTCTGTAACATTTTTAAAAATTCTCTCTTCTGAGTACAAGGCGTTGCATGGAACCAAAGAACTGTATTTTTGTTGGTACCTTTAAAACATTTTTAGCCACTAAATGAGATTAATTACATTTATGTTTACAATTGTACTGATTTTACAATAAATACACAAATCTATCTGCTAAACTTTTACCCATAAAGTTTCTTGGTTGATTCTGTCAGTGTTTTTTTACAACAGGCTTTATCTGTCCTCAACCTGTAGTTAATTATAACAGAAAAGCACAAAAAGTGCTGTAAACTTGCAGTAAAAGTGCAGACTAAAGTGCTGTTGGCTCATTATTTCAGATTTTTCTGGGAACCCAATGGCAGCTGCTGCTACCTGAGTGCAGAAAAACTTCATGGACTTCTGCCACTACTATTTTTGGTGGTGTTGGGCTTCTTTCATTGTCCATAAAAAGTGGAAGCTTGAAGACATGACAGGGAAATTAAACGTCAAAAGCCGGCTTCCTCATCTGATCCAAATGACCGGGATTTGTGGCTGCTTGTGTGGAGAATGCCATTCAGCTGTGAAAGCTTTTGCTAACATGAGCTCCTGCTTTGACCAATTACAGTGAAATTTAATTGGATTTAGCTCGAACGTCCAGGGTTTGGCCACAAACAGAGTAGGGAGTGGGTCTTCCAGAAGGGACAAGGAGTTTGAAACCAATTAGGTGTGGGAATTAACCTCCTTCCTCTTCATTTCCCATTCTAAAGACTTTCCTTTGCAGTGCGGAGTGTGACCAATAGGATAAAAGAGGAAAACTTGCTGCATCGTG
Source organism: Oryzias curvinotus (assembly GCA_023969325.1). Taxonomy (NCBI): domain Eukaryota; kingdom Metazoa; phylum Chordata; class Actinopteri; order Beloniformes; family Adrianichthyidae; genus Oryzias; species Oryzias curvinotus. The sequence goes on from CM043709.1 coordinate 9,662,183, forward strand.
AAAAAACACAATTGCAGAAGAGCAGGCAGACAGTTTTGTCAAATTAAGTGCTACAAACTGGATAAAGTTTTAAAGAGTAGCAGCGAAGACAGAACAGAAATGGAAACTGCCTTTTTTATGATTGGATGCTTAGCAGAGAAACAATTCTATGAAAATAATTAATTGTATAGGAACAGTTTGTTTGTTTTACATCACGTCTGTGCGGCTTATCTCTCCTGAGGGGGATCACTGCACAAAGTGAAGAGCAGCAGCCCCTCTCGTATCTGTGTCTGAGCATCACTGCATCCCTCCACAGCAAGCACAAGGAGGAAATTACTGCTCACATCAAAGGAGGTTTGTCTAACTTGGGTCTGGTGTTGTGGCGGTCGAGCGGGGGCCTTGGAGCAGCCCTCGCCATTCTTATCTCTCCCCCACAGACTCTTTCTGCTTTCTGCTGCAGCACAGTTGGCTCCCGGTTACAGCTGACACATGAATGCGAGGCACAGCCTGTAATGTGCACACAGACAAACACCAGTTCACGTGCTTCAGTGTGGAAAACACGCGTGCGCAAGGGTGCATGCAGACACGCAGCAGTCAGACAGAATCGGTTCTGCTGAGTTAGTCTTTGTCTCCCCCTCTCCACCAGCCTCTGCAGAGAGCTGAACCTGCTTCAGTTATTATTTGAAATGGATTAAATGATTATCCCGGGACGGACGCTTGCAAAGTGAACCCTGCATTTAAATGTGATGCTCAGTGTTTGAAGTCTCTCAAGGTGGAAGCAACAAGAAATCACCATCAAAGCACAAATCCTCCACTAGAAACGGCTAACAAATAGATTTACAGGTTTGTTCTCTTCAACAATTTCAGCCTCAAGACGAAAGACAGCAGCTTGAAGTTCAGAGATCATGTTTTACTGTTCTGGTAGTGTTTGATTTGCAATGATACTGGCTTTAGATGGAAAACTGATAGCACCAACTGCTTCTATATGCTTGAAATTTGGTTGCATCTCGCTCAGCTGTAAATCTTTTTCATGTTTACATTTTATAAAGACTGATTTCAGCTCCTGAAAAGGTTGTCTATTCAATTCCATGTCAGATCTGAGTCCTGGCTGGTTTGAAATGCCTCAGAAATCATTCGAAAAGTGAATCTCACAAGGATTTCTATTGCTGTGTCTAGTGTAGCTTCTGTTGTTTTGAAACCTGTTTATTATTGTTAAATCTCACCTTTTGTAATCTTACTCCTAGGTATCATTTACGATGCGGAAAAATGTTGTTGTTTTTTCCAGTGAGGTTAAAAGAAATAAAAATCCCATCAGCCCCGCTCACTGCACCCATTAAATGTATCTTTACTGCAATGAAGGCGTTGTAGCTTTAGAAAATCCTTGACAGGATTTCAATAAGATCAGTTACCACCCAACTCCACTCTAACATAAACACACATACATGCACACACACACACACTCTCACAAACACACACACATGCATTTCGCAAGGAAGGTGGGACCTTGGAACATCTGTCCCCTACCCCATCCATGGTAGGGGGTACTGGGCCCTTGACAACGGGGGCCGTGTTCCCTGGGTGCTGGCTTCCTGGGCCCGGCAGTCTTCTCTCCATGCAGGGAGAGGGATCCCTGAACTTTCTGGCAAGGCCGGGAGCTGGAGATCACATCCCACCTGAGCTGGGGGGTGTCCGAGTCCCTGTGGTGTGGGTTATGGTCCTTGCCCCTGAGCGCTGGGCCTCGTCAAATTTCCAACAGTGGGCGAGCCTGATCGAGCCGTGTTTACAACACCCATCATGGACCCCCTTTTCTCCTGGGTGCCCTCCTCCCGGGCGGCTGGCCCCTGCCTTGCTCCTTCCTGGACCAACCGTGGGCCGGGTGGGTGGCTGCCTAGAGCGCGGAGCGGGTCTCCCTTGAGGGGTCCTGGCTCGTACCTGGGGTTGGGGCGGGGGGATGCCCAGAACTCCTGGGTGGCGATGAGGTGCTCGTCTGGGGCTGTGGACGCTCCTCTGGGGGCCCTGCGTTGGGCCCTCCCGGTGCGGTGGGGGGGCTGCTCTCCTGGTTGGGCTGGACCTGCCCTCTCTGTCCCCTCACACTTCCGTGCTCTCTGGCTTTGGGGCCCCCGTGGCGGTCCTGCTGGTCCTGGCCTGGGTGGCAGATGTGATCACCCGGGGGGGCAGTTGTTCTCTATCTGCTGCTGTGTGGGGGTTGGGATGGCTGGTCACTCCCCCTCCTTCTTTTCACATTCCACCATCCATTTTAGAGGGACATAAACACTCACTTGAGAAGATTCATAACCCCTGGTGGTAGAGAATGAGAAGGCAAAGATCCTGTGGGACTTCCAGATCCAGACTGATAGGATGGTAATGGCGAACCAACCAGACATCGTAGTGGTGGATAAAGAACAGAGGAAAGCCGTTGTGGTGGATAGGGCAGTGCCAAGTGATGGGAACATCAGGAAGAAGGAACATGAGAAACTGGAGAAATACCAGGGACTCAGAGAAGAACTGGAGAAAGCCTGGAAAGTGAAGGTGACGGTGGTGCCTGTGGTAATTGGAGCACTCGGGGCAATAACCCCCAAGCTTGAGGAGTGGCTACAACAGATACCTGGAAAGACCTCAGTCCTCTCAGTCCAGAAAAGCGCAGTGCTAGGAACAGCTAAGATACTGCGCAGGACCCTCAAGCTCCCAGGCCTCTGGTAGAGGACCCGAGCTTGGAGGAGAAACCACCCGCGGAGGGTGAGAGAGGCGTTATATATATATATATATATATATATATATATATATATATATATATATATATATATATATATATATATATATATATATATATATATATATATATATATATATATATATATATATATATATATATATATATATATATATATATATATATATATATATATATAAACAAACAATATATACAAACAAGGTCTGCGTCAGGTGCTGGGGGACCAGAGCACTCTGATGGAAAGTGGGCTACTGGAACAAGACGGAAATGGACTAGATGCGAGAACAAGGATCTGCTAGGATGCTACTACTCAAGTAATCCAACCCAGAGGGGTTACATGCAGAGGATGTGGAATGAATGGATGCTTCGAAACCCACAATCAAGGCTAACTGCCAAACAACTGGTAGCCCAATGCTCGAATATCCACAAACGCCAACTCCTATCACAGCTTGAGATTGAAGTGATACAGTACAATGCCACGGGAGAGCCAGAACAACAGGTCAGAGAGGAGGTTATACCACACTCACACCTTGAGATTGGGTACACAACCCCAGCAACCACAGTTACGCTGAGCGAGGCAGCAACTGACCTGAAAAACAAGATAATGTCTACAATGAACACTAGGCAACCCCGACACCAGCTACAACGGTTAAGCGATGTACTGCCTGAAAGTCTACTGGAAACTGTGAATGAAGCATTGAGGGCAATTCCTACCACAACCATCACAGAAACCAATGAACTGGTTTACACTTCAGCAGCAGTGATCCTTGAGATGCTTGGCTACAAGAGCAACCATGGAAGAAAAAAATACCCACCATGGAAGCAACGGTTAGAGGCCAAAATCAAGGCAACTCGGAAGGATGTGAGTAAGCTAACAGAGGCTAAGAGAGGTACAATGAGAAAGCAAGTACCGAAGAGATACAGCCAGATGCCCATACCTGAAGCCCTGGAAACTGCCAAACAAAGGCTCCTAGCCTTGAGTAGCCGCTTAAAGAGATACACAAGAGACAATGAAGCCAGACGAATAAACAGGCTGTTCGCAACTCAACCAGCGAAAGTGTACGCTCAGTGGCAGGGTCAAAACAGCCGAGCAGACCCACCAAGGCTAGAAACTGAACAGTACTGGAAAAGTATATGGGAGAAAGAGACAGCACATAACAGCAATGCCCAGTGGCTGGTCTCTCTGAGAAAAGAACACAGCAACCTCCCTGAACAGAATCCAGTAACCATCACAGTGGCAGACATCCAAGAAAGAGTCTCAGGTATGAAGAACTGGACAGCACCGGGCCCTGACATGATACATGCCTACTGGCTAAAGAAGCTTACCACACTCCACGAACGCCTGGCAGCACAAATGAACCAGCTGCTAAGAGATGGGACTCACCCCGAATGGCTAACGGAAGGGCGAACGATCCTGATCCAGAAGGATCCCTCAAAGGGTGCAGTCCCATCCAACTACCGGCCAATAACCTGTCTCTCCACAACATGGAAGCTCATGTCAGGCATCATTGCAACCAAGATAAATAGGCACATGGATCAATACATGAGCAACACACAGAAGGGCATTGGTAGAGACTCCAGAGGAGCCAAACACCAACTCCTGGTAGACAGAACAGTCGCCCAAGACTGCAGGTCACGACACACCAACCTGTGCACAGCCTGGATTGATTACAAGAAGGCCTATGACTCAATGCCACACACATGGATCACTGAATGCTTGGAGCTGTACAACATCAACAGGACTCTAAGAGCCTTCATAAGAAACTCAATGAAGCTGTGGAAAACCACCCTTGAAGCCAATGGGAAACCACTTGCACAAGTGTCCATCAAATGTGGGATATACCAAGGTGATGCTCTGTCCCCACTGCTGTTCTGCATAGGTCTGAACCCCCTCAGCCAAATAATCAACAAGACTGGCTATGGATACCGACTCAGAAATGGGGCCAACATCAGTCACCTCCTCTACATGGATGACATCAAGCTATATGCTAAGAACGAGCGTGACATTGACTCCCTGATCCACACCACCAGGATCTACAGTAATGACATTGGGATGTCATTCGGGCTCGAGAAATGCAGCCGGATGGTGACAAAGAGAGGCAAGGTAGTCCACACAGGGGGGGTCTCACTCCCAGAAGGAACAATAGCAGACATTGAGGACAGTTACAAGTACCTTGGAATTCCCCAGGCAAATGGCAACCTGGAGCAGGCAACAAGGAAAGCTGCAACAGCTAAGTACCTTCAACGAGTAAGGCAAGTCCTGAGAAGCCAGCTCAATGGCAAGAACAAGACCCGGGCAATAAACAGCTATGCACTGCCAGTTATCAGATACCCTGCAGGAATAATAAGATGGCCAAAGGAAGAGATACAGACCATGGATGTTAAAACACGGAAGCTCCTCACCATGCATGGAGGGTTCCATCCCAAATCCAGCACTCTGAGACTGTATGCTAGCCGCAAGGAAGGAGGCCGAGGACTAGTGAGCGTAGAAGCCACTATCCAGGATGAAACATCCAAGATGCATGAATACATCAAGCTCAAGGCCCCAACTGACAGTGTGCTCAGTGAATGTCTCAGGCAATGGAGAGCAGAGGATACAGTGCTGGAAGACAGACCCTCATGGGAGGACAAACCCCTCCATGGGATGTACCACCGGACCATAACTGAAGTGGCTGATATCAAGAAGTCCTACCAATGGCTAGAAAGGGCTGGCCTACAAGACAGCACTGAAGCGCTCATCCTGGCAGCTCAGGAACAAGCCCTGAGCACCAGAGCAATAGAGGCTCAGATCTACCACACCAGACAAGACCCAAGGTGTAGGCTGTGCAAAGAGGCGCCTGAAACAATCCAGCACATAACTGCAGGGTGTAAGATGCTGGCAGGTAAAGCATACATGGAGCGGCACAATCAAGTGGCTGGAATAATATACAGGAACATGTGTGCAGAATATGGACTGGAAACCCCAAGGTCAAAATGGGAAACACCTCCGAAGGTGGTAGAGAATGAGAAGGCAAAGATCCTGTGGGACTTCCAGATCCAGACTGATAGGATGGTAATGGCGAACCAACCAGACATCGTAGTGGTGGATAAAGAACATAGGAAAGCCGTTGTGGTGGATGTGGCAGTGCCAAGCGACGGGAACATCAGGAAGAAGGAACATGAGAAACTGGAGAAATACCAGGGACTCAGAGAAGAACTGGAGAAAGCCTGGAAAGTGAAGGTGACAGTGGTGCCTGTGGTAATTGGAGCACTCGGGGCAGTAACCCCCAAGCTTGAGGAGTGGCTACAACAGATACCTGGAAAGACCTCAGACCTCTCAGTCCAGAAAAGCGCAGTGCTAGGAACAGCTAAGATACTGCGCAGGACCCTCAAGCTCCCAGGCCTCTGGTAGAGGACCCGAGCTTGGAGGAGAAACCACCCGCGGAGGGTGAGAGGGGCGTTTTTTTTTTTTATATATATATATATATATATATATATATATATATATAGTCTTGAAATAAACCAATTCCAATTCCAAAGTTGGAAAAAAATGCCAATATTCTTTTGGTATAGAATGTGAGAAGAATTGAAGACGTGAACACCCACTGCTTCGTACTACATAAAAAAAAGAGTAATTAGGGGAAAAAATAGGGGCTGCTTTATAAATTGGTTAAAGGATGTGGAGGAGATGTTATAAAGGGAACTCTCCTGTTTAAAAAAGAGGGTAGTGTGGAATGTTGCTTAAGTGTTTCTTCTTCCTGTTTTGATTTTGGCGTCTGTTTGTGAAAAGTCGCCTCTCATTAAAGTTTCTTCTCATTTACTCTTTTCCTGGATAGAACAGAATGTAAATCCAGTTTTCACTCAGTTTGAGGGTTTTTTTTTATAAAAAACAAACACAATTGAGTTTTCTTCCTTTCTTGATTTTTTTGTAAAGATGCTTTTTTTGTCTTGAAGAATCAAGTGCATTAACTTTGTTTTTATAGTTTCTTTTGAAGGCTTAAAGTCCGTCTCAGTTTGGAATATTTCAAGGAATCTAAGATGGTTCAGCACCAGAAGCTGCTAACGCTGCAAATTTTCCGTCACCAGAAGGGCTTTTACACTTTGCACCGCTGCAAAACATGAAATATTCAACAAGCAAAATGCTTCCATGCTTTTACTGTTTGTGGCTTACAAAAATAAATACTTGGGGGTAAACCTTAATCCATTATAATACTTTTTTTTCTTTTAGTTCTCTGTTAAAAAATGAAGATGTAGGAAGTGCAGAAGATAGAGGCCGTGTGCAATCTCCTGTCCCTCCTGAGCTGCACATGCAGACATGAATCGATCCTGTCATGTAAAATGGAGCCAATAAGGCTGCTCCAAAAGTGTGATTACCCACCTACCCACTCAGGGGCCAAACAAGTCTGGCTCTCTGCTCAGAACCTGGGAATAAAACCAGTTCTGACAAAGCAGTAAAAACTAAAAAAAAAGAAATGATCCCTTACTCATTCGACACAGAAATATATATACATATATCTATCTATCGATCTATCGATCGATCGATCTGTCTATCTATCTGTCTATCTATCTATCTATCTATCTATCTATCTATCTATCTAGCTATCTATCTATATATATATATATATACATATATGTATGTATTTCACTTTGTGTCTCTTTATTTTAGTTTTGTTATTGTTGGTCAACCTGAAAACGTTTGTCTTCAGCTGAACTGTACATTAGTGAATCATTAACCTACTAATGAATTAGTGATTCATTAACCTATTAACCACTCTGTCACCACAGATGACCAGCCAAGCAGTGATCCCTACTGGTAGTGATACTGCACTACAGCCTTCAGATGGTTCCTAGTTTCAACTCCAGCTTGCAGGTTTCCATAGCTCTGGGTTGTTGTGCCTTAAAAAAGTTATCTACTTTGCACTTTTTGATCTACTTTTGCAGCAAGTGGCAGTTCTGACATTTGCTCTGCATGTCTTTGTTGGGTTAAATGAACCCATGGTACTTGAATTCACAAATATTAGCCCTCTGGCTTCACAGAAACTTTGTCCTTGGCATTATTTCAACATTTCCATCCTGTTTTGGTTCCAAAAGTCACCTGTTAAGGCTGAAAGCAAACACACAAGAACAAACTTCACTTTGGAACGGATTATCTGTTTGCCTCCTTTCAAACCTCTGCCACCATGAAGAACCGCATTTTACGACTGATAATATCCCTCCTGTGTCTCCACACTCTGTTTGTGTGTGGGGAGGATTTTGTGCTGATGCCTGTTGAGCTCGCTCCAGTCCCCTGTAATGACAAAGCTGTGGAGAAGCTGTCTCGTCTGGCAATCACTTACATCAACGAGGACCGCAAGGAGGGCTACAAGTTTGCCCTGAACCGCATCACCAACGTCCACCTGCATGCACAGGTGAGTGAACAGAAGCAGCAGAGGTTGCTGCCGCTCAAAAAAAAATGTATGAAAAGATTTTTGCTTTGCTGTAAAATTATGTGATGATGTGCTGACCCAGATAAAACTGTGTTATTTAATGTCCTGAACTAAGAATCAATCCTGTTTCACGCCTCATAAACAATGCCCTGTAGGGCTGGAGTGACTTAATAAAAATCCAGATCACTTTAGTGAGGCCTTCTGAGACAAACAAGCTTTTTTCAAGCTGTCAGCCGCTGCTGTGACCTGTCGTGAGGCAGAGCTTGTTTCATAGGACTCAATTTCATTTGTTTTGCTGGGGTTCAGATCAATAACGTGCAAGGTGTTCAAGAAATGTCACGCAGCAGCTCCTGAACTGCACCTCAAAATGTCATCTGAAGAGCACGTGTTTCAAGATACTGCTGACACATTCTAATTTGATGACAAATTTTTAAAACTGGTAGTCTTGCGGGAATCTGTGCAGAAGAGTTTAAGCTTCCTCCGTCTGTGACATGTGTTTGTGTTTTGAATGCCAGGGCCCAGCAGGCAACGTTTATTATCTGGACCTGGATGTCCTGGAGACCAAGTGCCACACACGCAGCCCGAAACCATGGAAACGCTGTGATGTCAGGCCATTCATGGAAACAGTAGGTCACACACAGTCACACATGAGAATCCATGTACAGACCTGAGCATGAAATTCTTTAAAAGTATACGGGCTTGGAAAACATCTTATCCGTGGTTTCTAAACTGTACAGATTTTTTGACTGCTAATCTTGACCTTGAGCTGCTATGGCCCTAAACAGGCTTAGAATCAATAAACCCTGCTCTAGCTTTGTATATTTTTGTAATCTGCACTTCTTTTTATGTACTGCGTGACAGTTATTAAACTGTGGTTTCAGTACCTCAAAAGGGGAATTTCTATCTTGTCAACTCCTTAAAGGTAATATTATAGTCAATGATCAAAGGGTCGCAGTTTATTTCCCCGCTGCCTCCAGTGTGGCTCCACTGGTGTGAAATGTGTATGAATGTCCTGGTGATGGTCAGAGGGGCCATAGCCGCATACCGACAGCCACACCTCTGTCAGTCTGCCACAGGGCAGCTGCAGCTACATCAGCAGCTCACCATCACCAAGTATGAATGAGGGGTGAATGAATGAATGATGGATACATTGTAAGCGCTTTGAGCGTCTGGAAAAGCACAGAAAAATTTATTAAAACAGATAGACCATAGCAATTGGAGATTATATATATTTTTCATATTATGCTTTTTCTGCTTATTGTTTGAGTTATTCCAATACAAAAGAGTTAACTTTTTTTAACAGTTTTTAGACTCTTTTCAAACGCAGACCCATTCTCCCTCAGATCACTGCCATTTTTAGAAACTCTCAAAAATTCATGGTGTTGGTTTTGCTTTTAAAACAAAAGCAGACTGATCCCAGAAGCCCCCAAAGGGCATAACTTTTTTTCACGAGCTGTATAATTTTTTTTCACATCAAGCATTGCTGTGATCTTGCCAGCAAACACCTCTCTCTTTCATATCACCTTAAGCAAATCTCTGGCAACTGCAACACCACCATCCTGCACACGGCGGAGGGTTTCTCCTACTTGTACAGCTATGACTGCGCCCTCGTACCAGGTAATCCTTTTTTTATTTACCAATTCATAATCATATAACCCAATATTTTAGGGATGCCACAATTCTCCGTTTAAAACCAAACCACGTGGTATTGAACCAACCATTGAACCAAATTGTGGGAAAGTGAATTGTTGCCTTCATACTGCATACGTTTGCATGTGTTTACATTATACATTATATATATTGTTTTATTACTTTACATCAGGGCAATAAAAAGCCAACTGAAAGAATTTCCTTTACTGTTACTAGCCCATTAGCAAATTTAAAAAAAAAGATTTTTGTGAATTTTTAGTTTTTTGTTGTTGTTTTGGAACATAAAAATCATATGTCGTACCGAAACAAAACCATGACCGTAAAAGGTTTGAACTGAATCTTAGTAGAAGTGAATCTTTGCATCCCTGTTATTTATGGAAGTATCACTCCAAGCTGATCGCAGCATTTCAAAGATGGCCGATGGGAAACATCTCTGCTCTTTAAACATTTAAAACACAGAAGTTCTGACAACATGAACTGAACAATGCTGTAAATGTGTTTTTGTGTGTCTGAAACATTGCAAATGTTGAGAATTAAAGGGGGAAAAGATGTGTTCCTGCAGGGCATTTTTTAACACAGGTGTGACTAATTACAATAACAACAACTTTGTGTATGGATGCTGAACCTCGATTAACTAGAAATTAGTAACACCTTGCATTTTCTTAGTACAACTCATCACAGTGTTTTTGTTTTTTTTAGTGTTTATTGATTTTAGCATTATCCTAATATTTATTTTAAAAGGAAAGCTTAATTTTTCCTCAAAACATCCAATAAAGAGGGGTCTGCCAATGGCCTCAAGATGATTAGCTCATCTGTTCTCACCGGTCATTGATATCACAGCTGAAAAACTTACCTTACAATATAAAAACAGTCCTTAGGGAACCGCACATTCTCCCCTGCCCTAATAAAAACCAGTGCAGAAGCAGAAAGTAGTGCACAAATGTCAATAAGCAGGACTCTAAAACCATTTGCAGGACATCACAGCACAAGTTTTAAACATTTCTGCCTGTTTAAGTAGTCTTCGAACAGATTTTTATGTATTTTTTTTTCTAAAGTTTGAAGGTTTGAAGTTTTTCCTTGAAGGGATTTTGATGTACAAGTCTTCTATTTCTGGTTCCTTCAGATGCTCCAGAGAAGCTTCAGCAGACCTGCCCCACCTGCCCTCTCCTTCTTTCTGTGGACAGCCCACAGGCCATCGCCACTGCACAGATCACTCTGGCTACTTACAAGAGACAGTCCACTCTCAGTGCCGGGCTCGGAGTGAAAAATATCACCAGAGCAGCATCTCAGGTACAACTTTAGTCACCTCTGTTGGAACTGAAGCTCTGGGGCTCAATAAGTTTACTTAGAACATTGATTTCCCATAAAACCAGTGAAGCTTAAAGTAAACTTTACAGGCTTGTGACGTGCGTTCAAGAGTGTGCTTTTAGCATGGTGTTCACACTGGACAAGCAGAAAGGGGCTTCTTTTTTTTTTTCTACTTTTTTACCAGCGCATTTCCACCACCTACATTTTGAAGAGGCTTGGTGCAAAATGTCGAAGCGGTGCTAATCTTGCAAATCTTGTTCCAGGCTTTTTCTTTCAAAGCTCTGTTCTGATGAATGAAAGACTTGGTATCATATAGTTCCAGGCACAAACCGCAATTATTCATTTCTCCTCCATGATCAGTTTTCAAATGGTTGGCACTTCTGTGAAAACTAAAGAGATCCATACTGTACGTCATAACCAAATTGATGTCCCTAATTGGTCAGAGTTCAACCTGGTTTAATTTTCATCGCCCGTTCAATGACTGCATGTTTCATACGTTGAGCCGGAAAATGGTCTTAGAAAGTTGCGCAGTGACGCGTTAATGCGAGAGTTTTGAATGCGGAAGCCTGAAACATGCATTTAAACATTTAAATAGACTTTTATTGGAAGTGGTCGATTGAATGTGCGTTGCTGAGGACAGTGTGAACATCACTTAAGACATCAGTAACACTGTGTAAATGTTGGACTCTATACTTTGAATATATTTGAGTCTGAAATGAAGAAAGCATTGTGGTTCAAAACATATTGTATGTGTCTACTTTAGCAGAACACCCGTTGACAAGCCAAAAAAAACTAAGTTACAGAACATGACAGAACAAAATCAAACCAATTCTGCCGCTGCCATTGTTTTTCTATATTTACAATTTGCCACATATTTTTCAATTGACAGGATGTGCCAGTGAAGGCAGTCTTTGTGGAGTACACGGTGCAGGAGTGTCCCGACGGACTCACAGAAAGAGGCACCTGCCAGCGGCCGACGCTCAACTCTGACACAGAGGTGCCCCTGCACACCCGCTAGTGATTACGGTCCAAGCCATATACCTGTAAATAACGGATGCTGCATAAATTATTCACAACAAAAGCTGGAAACTGCATAGAGCTGGGATGCAGGGAAAGACTGACCTGGATCCTGTTGAAGAGTATAAACTTTGGCCACTGAGTGTGTGTGAAAAGGCTTAATTAATGTCAAACTGAAAAAGATGCCGACAAAGTGAGGCTAATTAATGTTGCTACAAAAACTCTAAACAAACACTGATTAGCACGCTCCTTAGTCTGTGTCGCTGAAACAGTTCCTAGATGTGTCTGTTTACTATGACAGAGTAATTTCTATGATTAAAGCATGCTTCAATGAAATAGTCTTCGATAACTGTATAGTTTAGTCACTGGGTTTGACAGGTTTCTGATTATTTTTTTGACATTTTTTTTTTTTTTTTTTGCTGTTTTTTATGAAATGGTGTTTCTGGGTAAATTATAGGATTTTACTGTCTTGTCTTAGACTGCAGGTTTCTGTACTGGATCTCTGCTCGGAGACATGAATGAGCTTCCTGATGCTCAGGTGTCCTGTGAGATGTTTAAATTGCAAGGTATGTAAACGTTTACAGCATTGTCACTTTCAAAGACACACTCCAATGAAAATCATGTTTTTGGTGAAGAAAATTAAGTTTAAAATTGCATTTCTGAGTATTTCTTTATTCAAATTGTGGTAAATCAGAAGCAGATAAAAATATTCCATTTTAAAAAGATTGTAGCAGTAACATAGCTGTTAAAGTCCACAAGTTCCCTGCTCCTCTCCATTTTGATGCAATCACTTGAAGACAAATAGATCAATGTACGTCTTTGCTTTCCTCGTCTGAGCTGGCATCTGACTCAAACCTTTATGGCTGAATAGCTCCAATATTGCTCGCCATTTTTGTTGCAACAGTAATGTTTTATTGGAGGTGTGAGGGGCTGTAAGATAGTAGGAGAGTGTGTAAACAGATCAATGAAGCAGAAACCATGTCCTTGAAAACAACAGAGGGGTTTGGATTTAGGCTGAAAACGGCGCAATCGTAATTAAAAGAAGACTTGGAACGATTTTACAATAGGTCAAATGATGATTCGAGTGGGATTTTAACCCATTAAAGTCATAAAATTAAAAACGTAAAATGCAAGGGTAAATTTTACTTACTTAAATACCCAAGTATTTACAGCATTTAAAAAGTGTTCTGATCAAAATGTAATGTTAGATTCACATCTTAGGCATTTTGTTTATGTGTGGAATAAAATAAGCTTCTGCTATTATTTTAGTATATTTTCCTTTTGTGGTTTGTCATATGATTTATTTTTTTTCTTCCTGGATGAGACTTTGACTGTTTAACCTTGTTTGCCCACAGAATGTGGATGTGATTCGACCGTTGCAGCCACAGGGTCACGAACTCCTCCAAACCTCGGAGGCCCCAACCTTTCTACCTCAGCCCGATAACCCAGGAAATGATGCACAGCCTGCAACTGCTAACCCCCCATCACCCACTGTGACTCAGCCACAGCCGCTTGACCCTGCAGCTGCACCCCAGATTCCCTCAGACGCCTCGACTGCAGTTAACCCATCTGTTCCCCTCACATCCTCTTCCAGCGAGTCTGAAGAAACTCTTCCAAGCCTTCAAAACCCCGCCAATCCAAGGCCACTTGACTCGTCCTCTGAAGAAACCGGAGGTCCTGTGGCTCTGCGTCCACCCTTCAACTTTCGCTATCAAAGGCGAGACCGTAAAAAGCGACAGGCCTTGATGGAGACTCCACCTTCTCACCAACCAGTGTTCCTGTCTGAGTTCCCCAGCGGGACGTCTCCTTTCCGGTCATGTCCTGGTCCATCTCGATATGCCACAGTGTAACCAAAGCTGTTTTTGCAAAAAATCGAATTGCTTTTAAATGATTTCCTTAGAAATCTTTGCTAATAAAAGGAAAGCTGATCCTGAAACAGCCTCCCAGCTTAAATTGTGGCAATGCTATGATGAACTCACGCAAAGAAATGGAATCAAAATATTTAAATAAATTGTAACTATTAAACTGTTTAAACTTTAAAAGTTAATGTAGGTTGTATAAATGTTGGTTGATATTAATAAATAAATAAATTTAAGATATCCATCTTTATTTTGTTTGGGAAGTGAATGTTTTTCGGGAACGTTATTCCTTGATTTTTGACCACATTTGGGGACATTTAATGTTTGATACTCCCAGTCTTCTTAACAGCATCAGCAGCAAACGTCCCCATATGTTATTTGATCACATTGAGTTTAAAGCATCATTAAAATGTATAATGGTTCTTAAGATCCGAAAATACAATCTCAAAGTTGTAATATAGCAACTTACAGAAAAAAATTGTTCAAAAAAACTGAAGCAAAAATGTAAAAAAAACTGCAATAAAAAACTTTTACAGTTTTCAAATTCACTCTGTGATGCAGCAACTTGAAACAGTAGCTTCCTGTATGACTTGAATGGCATCCAACATGGTAATAAGTTTTGTTCTTTTTTGAAGTCTCACAACTTAAGTACTGCAGTGAACGTGTTTGTGTGAACCCCAATCATCAAGACAATGAACCCCAATCATCACCCTTCCACTGCCATATTCCGCAGTTGATAGAAATTTCTACAAGAGTTTCATTTTTATTTTTTCATTTTTCTTTTGCCAGAAGTAGCACTGAGCATTATAACCTAAAAATTTCTTTCCTGTTTTAGAATAGGAGGTTGACTATATGTCCTAATGTTTTTAATGAACAGAAATAAATGAGAATTTTCAGATTAAAGTGCTGCATCAAATGCTTTTTGTAGTTTTTTTTTTTTTTTTTTTCTGGCATCGCGGCAACTCTAAGCTACAACCAGAAAACTCCTGTTTTTACAAAGAACAAGCTGAAAATAAGTTAATTAAGAGCTGATCATTAACCCCATCTGGCTGCAGCCTACCTTTAAATCCTACTAAAGTACTAAAATATCCTCATGTGTCATTTTCTTTTTTGGTTTGTTTTGGTTAAATAACAGTAATGGTGATTTTATACAAGGACAATAACAGACGGGAGTACTAACTGAACATTGTGGTTGTACATGTTGAACCATCTCGGGGGCATGTTTGCACAGCCTGTACATGAGTTTTTGTCCAAAGCAGTCGACTCTGACCTCTGAGGTCCTGCAAGAAATATACTGTACTTCTCGTTTTGTTTTTATTTTTTTAATTTTCTAAATGTCAATGTCTAACCTTGATTTGAATTTGCTGAACCACCCGATTCTGGGAATCTCTTCACCAAATAATCATCTTTATGGTAATATTTTACACTCAAAATCTGTGTGAAACATCATAAATCAATAATTGCATCTTGGTAATCATATTTTATCAAATAATTTCACAGTTAAGACCATTAAACAGCAGATTATGATTAGTTAGCCAAGAGCTTTTCCCCTTTCACTCTCAGTGATGGAAGCAGCATGTATACATATATTTCACACATTTGCTATGCATGTGGACTGCAGGTCCATCAATTTTCTAAACATAAATTATGATGACATCTCATATTGTTGCTCATTTGAGGTTGGGATCTTCAATTTTCCCACCCTTACAATATCTGAGTATGTTTCAATGCACAAAATAAAGTCATTGGTGTCATTTCTGAAGACATAACCCAAGATTAGCCTCCTGGTTTTGTGGGATGCAAACACCCGTCCTCAGCAGCAGGCAAGTATGAGGACTCAGCACATACCAACGAGTTGAAATTGCTGTCATACACACAATCTCTATGCAGAATGTGGACTTTAAGGCAAAATGTGCTGATGCAGCAACTTCCCACGGGGCTGTGTAGAGACGTGGGTGTTTTGATTTGTGCTATACCAGATAAAATGTGTTTTCCAATTAGAAAAGTACATTTTTCTTTGTCTGATTCATTTTGCTTTGGGATAGAATTGAGCTGATTAAATTTCAATGTTAAAAGCTAAGTTTTGATTTATTTTTTACTAAAAAATTCCTAAAAATGTTCTACGGTTATCTGAACTATGCTTGTAGCTTCCCATTAACACCCCACCCCACCCCCCTTAAGATGCACCCGAAACTGCATTATATTTCTTGTCTCCTTTAATTTCTATTTTTCAAGACTGTATAAGCCAATAAAGTATTCAGGTAAACAAGATAAATCCTGTTTCCAGGGAACATATTTATGAAGTCAATTTTCTGGTACTATGGTAAAACATATTTGCAAAAAGGCTATTTGATCTTTTTTCTTATCTTCAAATTTTGAGCATTTTTTACTGTTGAAAAAAAAAACATTTCAGAGGATATTTTTTACACATTTTTGGATACTTGATGAGGTTTCTTTTAGTCAAGAACACTTCAGATTAGATTTTTTTTACAGAAAAATAACTAAAATAAAATAAAATGAATGAAATAAAAACCACTCAATTTTTTCTCACTTTTAAACCTTTTATACATGCAAAGTCAAGTTCTTGTTACTTTTTATTAATAGGGGGTTTTGTCATCCACCATCATATCATCTGCTGGACCTGCCGTGCCACATAACGCTGAAGCAAAAGAAAAGTACAAACATTCCATGAAAGCTTTTAAAGCTCCCGGCTTCCTAAAGTGGGCTTTTGTCAACAAAGCAGCATGAGCTATTAGGAGCTCACTGGCACAGAGGAAAGAGTAGGTGCTAATGTAAAAAAGTATGCTGTACATGGCTGAGAAATACACTGGGGACCCTTTAATAAAGGGCACCTCAATGCTTTTTGAACAGAGTGAGTGAGAAAACACTCAAATATGCGACCAGGAGGTTGCTCAGTTTAAAACAGTTACACTTTATTATTCGCTGGGGAAAATATCTAAATGTTGCACCACAAAAAAATAATCAAATCAAATGAATAAATCAAGTGGACAGCAATAAAAGCCAAGTCAGAGACAGACCTGTCAAAGGATGATGTGGTTGAGATGCAGCACATCCCGCAAGCCAGGAGGCATGAGCATGTTTTCATTTAAAGGGCTGTGTGGGAAAAAAAAAAAGCTGTTTTCACCCAGAGAAAAGGTTGTTTGAGAGGTGGGATTAAAGAGATATTGTAACTGTCCTGAACACCATTCAGCTCGCACCAGACAAACACATGCATGAGACATGTAAACAGAGAAACTAAACCAAGGATCCAAGAATTCTCAAGCTTTCTACATTTGTTTGCGTTTGTTTTCTTGGAAGCAAATGTGGAAGTATGAGTCAACTCCCCTTTCTAAGTCTAGTTTCCTGCTGTGCTGCTAAATCCCCAAAAGCAAGAGGAAGGCGAGTTCAAATGTCAGTGAACCTGTAATCCTTCCAGCCTTGAAGAGCTGGTTTTATCCAAGTTAATGATCTCTTCATTTTTTTCTCTCTCAAAAATGTAACATATAAATTAATTACATGTTTTTAACCTTTGCACTTGATATTGCAAAACCAAAACACACGGACAGTCTTTTCCCCTTGAGATGAAACAAAAAAAAAAACACATATAGAGGCTCTAAAATTACTTGGGAGGATACACTGTGGAGTAGTGGCTCGCACGGTCACCACAAAGTAAAAAACAAGGCTGCTTTGAATCTCAGCTGGGTCTTTCCGTGTGAACTTTGCGTGTTCCTTCTGTGTATGCGTGGGCTTTTTCTGGGCTCTTTGACTTTCCCCTTGAAAATATATTGTTCAAGGAAATTGGTGAAACTAAATACATGTGTCTGTGCAATGGTCTGGTGATCTGTCCAGGATGGACACTGAGTTCACCATGTGTAAGCTCTGTGAAAGCTGTTGAAGGTTACAGCAACCCCCCCTGCATGTGGCCCTGCAGTATATTCAATTGAACCATCCGATAGGGTTAAATTTTAGTCGTTTAAGATGATTTTTCTTTGAAATTTCTGCCACTTTTAAATTCCTGTCACAGCGGCTCACCTTCATACTGTTTATTTCCTTTTCATCGCTGTATTTTTTTTTTTTCATGTTTAGCACTGTTTATTCAAGGTCATTTTAGAAACATTTTATTAGTTTAGTATCTAGTAAAAAAAAACAAAAAACTTATATTGGAATTGTCTTTCACTTGCTGAGGCTTGTATTATGAAAACATGAATGCAGTTATGAAAAATTATTTGTAAAATAGTAAAGCAGCTTGTGATAAATATTCATAGATTGTAAAATAAAAATAAAGATGACTGCGATTTCTTTTTCTACAATTTGTGTTTTTTATTTTTACTTTTTGTAACTAGAAATTTTAACAGGGGGATGTATTCATGCCTTAACATTTGATGAATAAATGTTGGATATTGTGATACATATTTTTAAATGCAATATTTAAAATAATAAACAAAACACGCAATTCCCTAAAAAGGGCAAAATGTCCCATTTCATTTTAAGGATTAAACAAGTTATTTCCCTTTTCTTGGCTCTCGTTTCCTTCCGCCTGCTGTAAATGAGATCAACATGATGGGGATAGGCCCGCCTCCTGGTTTCTGAACGTAGAACGTGTGAAAAGTTAGCCCGCCCTTCCAGAAGTGTCAAAGTTTCCCACGACACCTGAATACAGCACCCCGCTGCACCCCACTTGAGAAGAGGAGGGGCCTCCACGTTGACTGCTTCCCGGGACACCCCACCCCCACCCACCCCCGGTGTGACTCGGCGACGTAAAACGACTAAAATTGATCAGCTTCCACAGCTCCAGTCCGTGTTTCCTAAAGTTGGGGACATGTTTGTGTCGTGTGGGAGCTCTCGCCTCTGAGGTAAGCCCATCATTGATTTACCCCTACAGTAGACTCTTTTTGCTTTCTTCTTTCTTTCCTTCTTTCTTGGGAAACTTCGGTTCCTCCTTCATAATAAGTTAGCTAGCTTTTTTCCCTTTTTCACGTTGCGTTCAAAGTTTCACTCAAAAAAACAAAACTTTGTCCTCTCGTTACCGTTTGCCCAGAAGTCAGACGGGGAGCGTGTTGTGGCACGCGTGTCCATAAGATTGCCTCATAATTCCCCCCCAGCAGTCACAACAACAACTGACACGAAAGCTAGCTTAAAAAACATGAGTACTTGAATCCTGTGGCAACAATATACTAATATCAGCAGTAAAACAATCTTTTTATTTTCTTTTACAGGCGTTTTCCTTATCCTCTTCAACTTAATTATGATAAACCGTTAGTTAAGAGCAGTTAAAGTTTAAAAGTCCCCCCCCCCCTCCCACCCCCCCCCTCTCATTGATGGGATGCATTCATTCATATTGTAATTGTGGGGCTTTAGCATGCAAACCCTGGCTTGGTGCTGGGAAGAGTTTGTGAGTGGATTTGCAATATGGTGAGCCTGTTTTGTCACGTTGAAGTTGTTTCCCACACCCAGTGTGTGCCTTTTACTTTCTAAAGTTTAAATAAATGAGTGAATGAATGAATAAGGACAAGTGACAAACATTTGACAAGATCTTTGTAAAGGGTGAATCCATTTCAAAGGAATCTGTTTGCTTCAGACACTCGTTCAGGACAAGGATATCCCCCCCAAAAATCCTCATATTTGGTCTTTGTGGTTATATTTCTAATAATGCAGAGTAGTGTTAGACATCAAAACACAAAGTAGATGCATGGTGTTTTCAAACAGCAGAAGAATCAGGTTGCTGTTTAACGGAGCAACTCTGAACTTGCAGAGCTTGTTTTCTTTTAAAGACATTTTGATCCTTTCTGCAGACACGACTGCACCCTCGGGATTTTTGTGCACTGCAATCACTTTCAGACATACACAGGGAATGATGCAATCAACAACAAGTAATGGAGAGAGTTCTTTCTAGCAAAAAACAGTCCGGCAAATGAGGTCAGTGCTTACATATTTTGATTTAGACCAATGGAGGGCTCGTGCAGTACACTCTGAATATTGTTAAAAATGGTGTTTTCACATATTGCTGTTTTATTGGACATGAGAGATGATGCAGTTGCGTTGGGGAAAAGAAAGACCTGCAAGGGGGGTAAACTTGAGCAAATGTTTGTCTGCATTTGCATCGGTGGGTATAATTACAGAGTGCTGCTCTGCTATCTCAAATACATTCCCATCTGCACCCTCCCCAGTCTTATTGATTGATTTCTTGTTAGTTTTTGCTAATGATTTGGGGTATTTACTATCACAAGCATGAATGTTAAGTGTTTACTCTTCAGATTTAGAGAGCTGTGATGAGCAGAATCCATGCATAGAGGTCTCCTATACCATAAAAGGCTTGTGTTGGTTGTTTGCAGTTTCAGATGTCAAGAGAAACGCTTCTTTTGTACACATCCCTGGATGATAAGATGGTGAATTCCTTGTGCAGTTTATTCTTTCTGCCTTTTTTGATTATAACAGATGAGTGGCATTGCTTTGCAGTTTTTAGAAGAGAAAAGATTCAAAAGTTGGCTGTTTTTGTATCAAAAGTTATATTAAAACATACATTTGAGTTGACAAAAGACAGTGAAAATTGCAATAACTGGTTACTTTAAATGTGCTAAAACAATATTATGGCAGCTTGAAGTATTTAGCAAATCAAATAAATCCATTTATACATTTGACCAATTGGATGAAGCCCTTTTATGTAAGATGCTCACCTCCTCCTCACTATTTTCATTTGGAGTATAATTTAAGGTATGTTGACTCTTTTTTTTTTTTTTTTTTTTTTAAATTAAACTGCAGTGAAATGGAAATTACGTTTTTTGTTGTTTTGCTATTTGTTCATATATCTCAAGTTATATCGTCATCGCAATATAAATCGCTAACATCGCATATCGTGAGTTTTGCTTATATTGTTTAGCCCTAGTTTAAATTCTTTTTTTATTTAATGGCTGCTTCCTTTACCGTTTGCCACAGTGAATCATCTAACTTATGTAACTTGCTATCTAAAATGGCCTAAATAAACTATAATTCTACTTGCTACATTAAACCATCTGGAATTTACTAGGAATCAGAATATTAGCAATCCAAGAGGGACGTTACAATGCTCCATATTTTAATTCAAATGGTTATAAAATATGATGCACAAGATCAAAAACAATGCAGTTAAATACAAAAATCTTTCAATAATCCCTCCTTTTATTGAGCTGTTGTAGAAAATTCATTCATTGTCTCAAATATTCCTAGTGGTGTGCAGGACAATATCAGCTGTTCTAGCTGTGCGGATGACTTTTTTTTTTTTATGTGTGGAGTGTGGAACAAATAGCCTTACGCTTCAGCGGAGCCACTTAACATGGCTATAATTAACACTGAAG
The DNA here is from genome assembly GCA_023969325.1 of Oryzias curvinotus. Taxonomy (NCBI): domain Eukaryota; kingdom Metazoa; phylum Chordata; class Actinopteri; order Beloniformes; family Adrianichthyidae; genus Oryzias; species Oryzias curvinotus. The sequence goes on from CM043709.1 coordinate 9,683,463, forward strand.
CCCGGACTAATTGGAAGTGACACATACCATGGGGTGACTTATCGATGCAGGTTACCAATGCTTACTTGGTGGAGAAAGACAGTAATCCGCTAAACGTGGCAACCTAGCCGACTGTTCTCACTTTGAAACATTTCTGCTTGGTGACAAGTTGGTTTTAATCCGTGTTCACCTGAACAAAAGGTCTCCTACCCGGCACCTGGTCTTTAAGGTCGACGTGAGCTCAGAGAGGATTAAGTCCTTTGTTCTGCTGCTACAACCAGTTAGAGTGCTTGCAGAAGAGGCTCCAGCGGGTAGTGTGTTTTGTGTTTTTCATTTTTATTTATTTATTTTTTTTAAACATTTTTTTGTGGAAGTTTTGGCAGGAGCTGATTGCGTTATGTGTATGTACATGACAGAAGAGACAGCCACAGGTATTAGTCAGAGCAGCGTTTGCTCCAGAGAATACTTGAGAAGCTTGAGATGTCCGTCGTGTCTACCTGCTTTGAGTGTGTCAGAATGGGAAGAGGCAACAGGTATGTGTGTTGGGTGCATGACCTCCGTTTGACTCACTTGATCCGTTTCTGTTGTTTGATGCGAAAAAATAAAAAAAATTTGTTGTCGATCTAGAAAGGGAAATAAACTCCTACTTTTATAATTTGCTCATGATGTCATCTTTTTACAGAGTGTTGATTCAGAAATGTGTCAAGAATCCAATTTACACATAAAATAATACATTCAAATATGTAAAAATTGTCACAACAAAGTCATTGTTTATTTAAAAGGTGTGTTGTTTTTTTTTTATTAACCAATTTTTATAGGATTCCCAAGTTTACATGATCCCATAGTTTTGAAAAAGCGTGACTGCCAGGCATTGGAAGAAGATGGAACTGGTTACATTGCTAATAATTTGCCTTAAATATTTGTTTTTGATGTTTATACGAGCTGTTTTTAAAATCCGAAAGTAAAAACCTGGATTTCTGGCTTTACTCTGGTGTGTGGTGGACTATCAACCATTCAGATAACATTTATCAAGATTTATTTATCATTTACCCAGACGGGTATTTGTCTACTGTAAGCTTGCAGTGCTTGTACTCAACTTTTCACATTGTTGTCAGCAGATGAAAAATTCTCAGCCGAGGCTTTGAACAGCCTCAAAGATGGAGACAGTTTTCAAAATAAAACAATGAAGATGATTAAGTGCTAATAGTTTAAAAAAAAAGACCTATTAGCCTTACTGGATTTTAGTTTTCTTTTATTTCTTTACAGTCGAACTGAGCTGAACCTCTTTTTGTATTCTTTTAAACTCTTGAATCTATTATTTTTCAGCCTGACAGATTTGGTTTAGATAAATAATTATCAATATTTTTTGAACAATCTTTATTTCTGTCTGAATTGATCAAAGTCTCTGAAGTCTAGGATTACTGGCTGCTTCATGCTGCTGTACTGCAACATATGGATTTCTTTGTAGCTAGACGAGACTGCATTTGTTTTCCCATCGCATGAAGTCGCTCTGGCTTGCATTGTTTTCACCCTGTGCTAGTTGGAATAATCCCAGCAAAATGTGCTTTTGGATTTGAAGTAGAGTTTGGTCTGTTTCGTCAAGTGTTTACATGTCTGAGTGAGAACAAGTTTGTGAGGATTGTGGGTGAAACCTGTGAGGACAAATACCAGGAACTACTTTAATCCAGAAGAGCAGAATTGAGCAGAAAAGATGCTTTAAGAGGCTTTCAGAAAATCAATGGAAACCCCCAAATACATTATGGGGGAACATTTCTTGTATTTTTACAGTTTAAACGTTTTCCAGATGGTTTGAGGCTGAAATCTTGTTAACTTTAAAGAAATGACAGACATTCAAGCATGTGAGTATAGATCTGTATGAGAGTGCCGTTATTGCTGTTCTGTTTTCACTATGCCTTGTTGGAGAACGGGCTAATTCATTTAAGAGTAAATTGATGGACTTCTTACTTTTAGAGTCTAAAGTCATTCACAAATCTGAAAAATAATCGCTAAGTTCATCTGACCTACTTCTTTTTGGTTTTGATGGTTTTTTTTTTTTAAAGAAATACATAGATTGTATGTTCTCAAGGTCTCTACCTCCTTTTAAGGAAAGTTTAATGTGAGACATGTTTACTTGTCATTAGAAGAAGTGGCATTTAGAGTTCTGTCAGCATCACGCTGAACTGCTGATGGGTTTGTGTAAATCATCCATAAAAGCAGCCACAGGTTATGCTTTGATGTTGGCAGGCAGGCTTTTGATGGATTTTACAGGTAATGACAGTCACTAAATAACATTTCTGTGATTTCATGAATTGTGTCAGACGCAAAATGCAGTCGAGTTAAGACGTCTTTTAAGGAGAATTACAAACAGGCTTTCTTCACTGTCTCGCAAAGAAAATACATTCAGCGTTGAATTTTAGGGCCGTCATTTATTTCATTTTATTTATTTTTATCAGAGGAATCAAAACATTTTCAGTAAAATGAAACTCGTTTGAAATTTTCAGAAGTGTAACAAGTTTTATTTTATTTAGTTTTCAATGCCAAACATGATTCCAAGAGATTCAAAAGCATCAAAATAGGCTTTTGCCTCCAGAATCAGACTGAAGTCATGCATCACATGAGGTAATCCTTATTGAAAGACTTTCTTATAATACTGTCGTATAATAAGACCTTCTTTTGACTTCTTAAAGAGCGTCATAGGTGGCTAACGTTGTTGTGTGGTGGTTTTTTCATTTTATTTGGTGGTTTAAAAACGTAAAAGTGTTAAAAAGGGGAGCAGAACCACATTTGGGACACTTTGATGTTCCTAGAGCACAGAAAGGAGGTTTGTATTTTTGTTCTATGGTTTTTGCGGTGTTCTTAAGACCGGTGTGCTCACGACAAACAGGAAATATGTGCTATTTTTGTAGTTTTTCTTGTTTGACTGTTTTTTTTTAAAATACTTTAATTTGTTTTAACTTCCCATCATGAGTTGTTTTCTCTGACCGAAATGACCAGTTATGAGAAAGAATCTTCACATGGAGGCATCAGAGAAAATCTGTCTCTTAAAAGTCTTCAATGTATTCATTTATCAGATTGTCTTATTTTCAGAAATCCCATTTTGGGATTTAATTGGGGCTTTATTTTTTCTTAACCTTTGAGCTGCTTGGTGGTTTGTCCCGGCTGTCGCTGTGGAAGGCCGATAAGTGGGGGGACGTCCTGTAGAGGTGGCCGGGACTGCACAAACAAACAAGTTAAAATCATTATTAAAAAAAAAAAACAAGAAAAATTATAAATAAACAAGCTTATTAATGTGCACTCAAATGGATCCTCCGTCCTGCTATCATAGTCACCAAACTCTGTTTGATTTTTGAAGTCATATTCACACATTCCTTTCTTGGCACATTTTCTGACTTTTCTGACTTTGTTTCCAGTGTGTCGAACTAGACGATGAAATCCTCATATCTGATCCTGTTATGACTTAAAACATGCAAAAAATACTGATTTTTCTCACAGCTTCTATTGAGCAGAAAAATGTCAAATAACGTATTTGATCATAAAAGTTTCTTTTATCTTGCATTCTTATTTATGGCGTTAAAGTGCAGCTTTTTAGTCCTCCATGTTAATTGAGAAACAAAGTAATTGATTCTGTGTTTTCACTTCATATTTATATGATATTTAATTGCCAGGTTTTTGTTCAGATGGAAAATAAAAACGCAGTTAAGTTCTCCGCCTTCCGGATTCCCTGCAGAATGGAGTCGTCGTGTCTGGATCTGGCTCTGGAAGGCGAGCGGCTCTGTAAGGCCGGCGACTACAGAGGCGGAGTGTCCTTCTTTGAAGCTGCCATTCAGGTGGGGACAGAGGACCTTCAGATCCTCAGTGCCATCTACAGCCAGCTGGGAAACGCCTACTTTCACCTTCAGGAGTACATCAAAGCTTTGGAATACCATCGGCATGACCTCACACTTACCAGGTAAAGACATTCCCGGACTTACTGTTAAAAATGTACTTTTTACAAATCTTTTCTTACATTTTTAGATGAATAGAATTACATCAGTTTCTCTCTATAATCAAATGAATATAAATAAAAATTCAGTTCTGAAAAAGTTTGAATTACCATTTCCTTCTCTGCTATAACATTGCCAGGCTAGACTCAGCAGCATTCCTGCTTGCAGCTGTAATTTGCGTTCATCTCTCTTGTGTTTTCACACGTTTTGAATCTAATAAAACTGGAACATTATATTTGCATCTTTTCTCTCCCCCCGTTCGCCGCATTTGCAGAGCAATCGGAGATGAAGTTGGTGAGGCTAAAGCCAGCGGTAACCTTGGGAACACGTTAAAGCTTTTAGGGCGCTATGATGAGGCTGTGGTTTGTTGTCAAAGACATCTGGAGATCACAAAAGCCATTTATGACAAGGTTTGTTCCATTTTCTTGCAAGATTGTTGAGTTTACATCAAGATTTTACCTTAAGCTCTTTGGAGATTGGGGCTAAATGCCTACATTTCAGCTGTTAACCCTTAAAAAAGTTCATTTCTAAAATTCCCTGTCAAGCCTGTGACATAAAAGGCAGTGCATAGAATGAGCAGCTCTAAAATAGTTTGTCAGCCTTGGTGTAAAAACGAAAGAAGCGGGCTGTCGATGTATTTTCAGAGTGTAATTACAGCATTGGTCACTGGGGTTTCCGGCTGTGAAAGTCTGCTGGGCCTGTTGCAGGTTGGCCAAGCGCGAGCGCTATATAATTTCGGGAATGTTTACCACGCCAAAGGCAAGAGCATCTGCTGGAGTGGAGCCAAGCCGGGGGAGTTTCCAGAGGAGGCCAGGACCGCTCTGAGGAAAGCCGCACACTACTATGAGTGAGTTGGTATCCCAGCTTATCTCTGGGTGTTGATTGTGTTATGCTCAAGCTCTAAAGTCCTGTGGAATTGCACAAAAAGGTAGCGGTGGCTCTGCTGTCCGGAGCCCTAAGCTGAAAAGTCGGCTGTTAAACACCAGAAGTGACCTCAAGTTCTCTTTGCTTAAGATGCTTAAACTGAGGGCTGCCAAATGCTTCGGATAAGAATCTTATCAATGTCAAGGTGTTTGTAGCCTGCGAGGTCTATCTGATAAAAGTGTTTCATCATTTCAGCTACAGGAAGAAAATCAGAAAGTTTAGAAGCAAGTCGCCCTTAACATGATGTTATTTTCATGGTAAATGATCATGCAGAAATTCCACTCAGTTAGTAAAAGCTGGCGCTTTTGATTCACATGAAAACAGTTTAGAACAAAATGTCTGAACGAGAAAGTGGTTTTTTTGGAACATTAATAGGAGAAATTATGATTGTTTAGTTAAAAATAGCTTCATGATTCTCAATTGAAAATAAAGCAAAGAAAATAAGACTTTTAGTTTATTTGGAAGAAAATATATTTCTTTCAAACACACTCTGAAGGTCAAGTATGATGAATTTTTATTGCAATAAATGTCATATAGTTTAGTGTTTTGGTATTCAATAAAATAAATAGTTTGTTGTTCAACACGACCCAAAAAGTGTTGCAGAAATGTGGGGTTACACTGGCACTTGGAGAATAAAAGACCTTTTATTTTGATTATTTATTTTTTTTCTTGTGAGTAAAAGAAACAGGAGGCAAGCTTTTTCTGTATTCTGCTCTAATGTGAGGTTGGTATTGTGTGAGCCATACATCCAGTATCATATACAGTATATATCCTTTGTGTGGGATAAAAGTACCACAATGGTGAAAAAGCGTTGGCTCCATCTTCAATGGAGATGCCACAGCGTGAGGCTGCTCCCAGGTGACGGCTTCAAACTAAAGCTTTCGCTCCCAACTGAGGGGTAAAAGGAAAGGCTGCAACATCTCGTAGGATTGATGTTTAACTCAGTTAAATTAAATAAAAGGGGAGTTCAAAAAGCCACCGAGGGCCTTTAAACGGAAATGTTTTCTTTTTGCATCAAGAGCTAACCTGAGCCTGGTGATGGAGCTGGGGGATCGAGCTGCTCAGGGGCGGACGTATGGGAACCTCGGTAACTCCTACTATCTTCTGGGTGACTTTGAATCTGCAATAGCTGCACATGAAAAGGTAAGAAGAAATCAAGAAAAAGTAGCTATTTAATCCTTTTTTAGGTCATCTTTGGTTGTGAGTTATTTATGTATTTGCTTTTGAGACCTTGGTGGCCACGGAGAAATAAATGTGCGCCTTCTTTAGCCCTGGCCTTCACCGACATCCCACTGTTTGTGCTTTTTGGCAGCGGCTTCTTATTGCTAAAGAGTTTGGGGATAAGTCGGCCGAGCGGAGAGCCCACTGCAACCTTGGCAACGCTCACATTTTCCTCGGCCAGTTTGAAACAGCAGCTAATCACTACAAGTGAGTGCAGTTCAGACTGCGTCTTTGTCCGCTTTGTACTGACAGGCGGTGCTTGTTTTCTCCCAACAGAAGTTGTCCTTTTAACAAAAATGAGGAAAAAGGTAAATGCAGTTTCTGCACTTGAATGTTAGTTTTTTTTTTTAAATGAGCAGTTTGCTGTGACAGAACTTCATGGCAAACAAGAAGAAAGGAAGAGAAGATAGGAGCAGATTACTGTCATTTTCTGGCACCCACCCTTCATTCTTTGACCGTCCTCCTCCTCCTTCCTCTGTGCCCCCAGGAGGACTCTGCAGCTGGCCAGGCTTTTGAAGGACCGAGCGGTGGAAGCTCAGGCTTGTTACAGTCTGGGAAACACCTACACGCTACTGCAGGACTATGAGAGGGCCATCGATTACCACCTCAAACATCTGGTCATCGCCCAGGACCTCAAGGATTGGTAGACCATCGTCAACTTATTTAGAAGGCTCAAGCTGGAAGGAGGATGTTAATTTTTCAGCTTTTAAGCATTCATGCAAACACTGCATTAAGTTAAAAGTGACAAATCTAATATTCTCAAAATATAACTTGGTCGAAAAGCATCAGATGTATAGTTTTGGAGAAAGTTCTCATACATTTAGGATTACTGCCTCTTGGAGGATTTTCAAAATTAAAGCTTTTTCACATCAATTCTATCTAATATTCTTAATCCATAAGGCTGAAGTGTCTTTTCTACATTATGAAACAATTGTATTACATTTTGGCTGTTTTGAAAACAGTAAAACATATTACAGGTCTTGCTACGGTTCTCCTAAAACTAGAAGTGCTGTATTTCTTTACAGTATCTGATTCATCTGTAATCTGTACGGCTATGCTGTTGATTTTAATGTTTATGGTGAGGATTAATCTGTTTTTACAGAAAAATCTGATAGTGTGGCAAAGTTTTGATCACCCTAACTTCTTCCTCACTGCAGCGTTGGTGAAGGAAGAGCGTACTGGAGTTTAGGAAATGCCCACACTGCCCTAGGGAATCACGAGCAGGCAATGCTCTTTGCTGAAAAACATCTGGAAATTGCAAAACGGGTGAATGTTTGTCTTTTACCTCCTGTCTGTAATGCTGTTTATCAAGACACACTGCCATCTAGCGTTCATATCGTGAACTGCAGAATCAAACCCCTGCATTTTCTGTTTGCGAGTGACCTGGCCGACACAGACCCGTCTGAACCTGAAGTTCTGTAAATGTTCATGCCACAGACTGGAGATAAAAGCGGAGAGATGACCGCAAGGATGAACCTGGCAGATCTACGGATGGTTGTTGGACCCAAGTCCAATCCCAGCATGCAATACATGTTTCCTAACAACAGAATCAACGACCCCGATCCTCTAGAAACCCAACCAAGTCATCTCATCCTGCCAGGTGAATCTAAACCTGAGCTGAGAAATCTTACCTCATTTTCAGAAAAGTTATAATAAAACTTAATTAATCTTTTGCATTTTTTTAATTTAAAAATGTGTTTGATAGTCTATAAAGTCTGAACAGCTTCCTTTGAAAGTGTTTAATTTAGATCAAAGATGGATTTCTGTTTGTTTTAGGGGTGAGAACTTCATTAAGGAGAGGCAGCGCAGAAAACCTTCTGGTGATCCCGGGTCATCATCAGAGGCAAACTGAAGGTCTCCCAGCAGATTTAGTAAGTTTTGCATAAAGCCTCTACTTTTATTCGTCACTTGCACCTTATCTATGCACATTTCAGTTTTGTTGATGTGTTTTTACATTTTTTTTACATCTATTTTTGTTCCTTCCTTGATAGATAAAATAAATATTCTCTTAAACAACACCTACCTGTTATTGTTTTCTGATCTTTGCTGTTTGTTGTGTTTATGAAAGCTTCACTGATTCCATAAAAGATTTTTGTGACGTTTAATGTTTTCCCCTCCGACTCACTTTTTGCCACAAAGCGGGGGGGCTTCACAATCCGCCTGCTTTGAACACAGTGAGAAGCTCGGCTGGTATGAAGAATGACTCCTGCCTCCTGACTTTGAAGTCTAGCTGAAATAAAAATGCCTCAAAGCCTCCAACGGTCTGCCTGCAGGTCGCCAACATGAGGAAAGAGAGCTGTGGTTTCAAATCATCCAGCGTTCTTTATGTCAAAAAATAATTGACTAATAAGTACGTTACAATTAGACCCCATTTATTAAGAGCAAACTAAAGGATAAAGCTCGATGTGTCTGGGGCTGCCATGGTGCAGTGGTGGGGCGTTCCACCTCTAATCGAAATATTGCAGGTTTAATTGCCCGCCTTGCCCTCCCATGTGTCGAAGTGTCCTTGGGCAAGACACTGAACCCCACCTTGCCTGTCTGCGCCAGTGTGGGGCAGCGGAACCACCATCGGTGTGTGAATGGGTGATGGGTGAATGGGACTGTAAAGTGCTTCAATTTTCCAGGAAGGTAGAAAAGCGCTATACAATTATACGCCATTTACCATCTTTGACAAAAACATGACGTCTCAAAGGTTTTAGGCAAACTTTGTGTTTCTTGCTAAGCATTTTAACATATTAGTCTGAAAAATAAAGGGGAACGCGTGTTATTTTTGGATAATGTTTGTTCAGTTTTGCGTCCATAAATCTCCATCTCTCACCACATTTGGTTTTTAAAGCTAATATTAAATACTACTATAGAAAATCTACATCTAAATGACTAAAACATATAATTTTTTTTTACATGGTTTACATTTTGAAATGTTTGATGTCAAATCGTGTCATATTTGTTTAGTAAACAGTGATTAAAATGTTTGTTAGCACATCTTTGGTTTATTGAGGTAAAAACTAAAGTTATAGTTAAATAAAAACTACTCTGGAAGGTTTAAGTGCTGTTTTGGAAATGTGCTCTTGTTTTTTTATGGCTATCGCTATCAATAATATCAATATTTTATATATCAATTATATTCAAGAGGACAAATATCACAATTCAGAAATCTGTCGGATGCATCAAGGTAGGGCTGGGCGATATGGCCTAAAAATAAAATCTCCGATTTTATTTTTTTTAATTCGATTTCCGATTTTTTCCCGATTTTTCCCTCCCCTTCTTAAGGAAAGCAATAAGTACAAACGGCAGACAACTTAAAGCAAATGTTGCTTTTATTTAATCAAATGCAAGACAAATGTAATCCATTTCTGGGATGAATAATAAATAAATAAAAACACTCTTGGACTCAAAGTTAAGTATAAAATTTTTCTTCTTCTCACTCCCTTTTGGACTTGTGTTTATATAATTTTGTTGTGTTTTATATAATTTTTTCTTGGTTTTATATAATTTTTGTCTTGTTTTTTTTCTTATTTTGTTATTCTACTCTTGTTTTCACTTGTCCAAAATGAAAAGGTTATTACTTCAAGTCCCAGCTGTGTTTTAAGTCACACTTTATAGTCTAGACTAAAATGAGACAAACATTCACCTTGAGAGTAGCAGCATTTTCTAAAAAGTTATCAATACAGCTCATATCTGGGTCTAACGTTTTAAATAAATTAATAAACCCCGTCTTGATGATGAAGCAGCAGGAGTCGCGGTTACCCCCCCCCCCCCCACCCGCCTCCGTCCTCTCCCGAAACAAAATCCTACGGTGGCCGAGTCGCAAATGAATATACAAGTAATAATTACAGCGCAGTATTCTTTATTAACAAATAACAGTAAAAAATAACTAACTAATGAACTAACTATACAGGCGTTGTAGAATGAGTATGTGTGTCAGGTCGCGTGTGTGTTAGGGCGCGTGCATGTGTAAGCAGACTGAGCGCGTGCCACGCGACCGCGCGTGAGAGCCTTTGACTCCGATGGGCTCCTTTAGGTAAATGTTGCAGCGTGGGGGGGGACTCTTCCTCCACGTCTGTGACAGTAAAGCCACATCAGTTCCAAACAACAGATGAGTTCATTTCTTTCTTGGGAACAAACTGCCCACTCTCACCGGTAGCCATGCTGTCGCGTGCCGTGTGAAACTAACGCTACGGGAGCTCTGAGGAGCCAAAAATGCGCCACATAAAAACTCGATTTAGTTATTTTGGAAATCGCCCGTAACAAAAAATTCGAATTAATTCATTTGATCGATTTATCGCCCAGGCCTACATCAAGGTAACAGCTGTCTGTTTGTGCAGGATAAAGAGGAAGATTTGTTCTCCGGATCATCTAAAAGCAACACAATCAAAGCATCGACCAAACTCTTCCTCTTCCACCGGCTGAGCACCAAGAAGCAGAAGAACAGCAAACCTTTAGCAAAAGATCAGGAGGAAAACCAGAACAACTACGCCGTCGCTGATCCAAACTCACCGGTGTCTCTTAAGGTACGTCAAGTTACAATAACGGGGGACGTTCACGCTGCTCTTCTTCCTCCTCCCCGCTAGCTCTACCTGACGGTGTTAAAGGCACCACCACAATCTGAGAACATGCTAGTTATTTTACTAAACCACAGCGAGCCGCAGCACAGGCATGCCGACCCCTGCCATAGTGGTTACCTGCTCTGGTAGACCTCTGCTATGAGGTTCTGCACCTGCTGAGTTATTTTGACTTAAACTGTTCAATAAGTAATTTATCTTTAAGCCTCTTTTTGCGGATTTGTCATCTGATGCGTTTGGTTTTGGCTCCACAGCAAAGACACCAGGACACCGTTGGGGAGGACAGCTTCTTTGACGTCCTCTCTCGTTTCCAGAGCAACAGACTGGACGACCAAAGGTGTTCACTGGATAGCCAGAGCCATGTCCCCGCCCACCCCTCCCCCACCTCTTCCTTACCTGTAGCTGAAGGAAATTGTGAGTCTGTCATGTGTTTTTGTTAGTTTTACACTAATGTGTATTTAAGCATGAAATATTTTTTTTTCCCTCTTCCTTCAATACAACTTAAAAAAGAACTGTTTGGCAGAGTCTAGATTTGAAAATGGCGAGTCCTGCTCCACAACTGTGGTGTTGGTGACATTACCAAATCTTCTGAACCGTTCTTTATTTGAGTGTTTGTCCCAGGTGAGCCTTAATTGACAGTTGACCCCAAATGTTTTTGTGTTTGTTTGTTTGTGTTAGCACTGTAGAATCTGTCCTTTTTTTGTTTCATTTTACATGTTTCTTTTTTTTTTGTTTAAAAAAAAGACGTCCACTAGAGAGTAAACCAGATTAGGGAGTATTTTGGAAGCAGCAAACTTGCCTTGTCAGATGGGGAAAAATATGCAAATCACTGACTTCCAAAAATGATAGCAAGAATCTCTGCCCGTTGTCTGCAAGCATTTGTGGAAATGCCCTGAAAAAGTCTCCTCTTTGCTGGAAGCACAGATACATGTAGAATCATGCTAGGAGTGGTATTCTTAGACTATGACAATCAGGATGAGGCTGAGAGAACCTTTTGGAAATTCTGACGACTTAGAAAAATGAGGCTCCACTTTGGGGTTTTTCTGATGGAGGTCAGTCCAGCTTTTGTTCATCTGGACGTGCTGCTTCAAACCCAAACTGACAAACACCCAGGCAGCTCTGGAATTGTATCCACAAATGTCTGAAAAGCGTTGGCTTACCTTCCACTTTTCTTATTGAAAAAGTCCCAAGTATAAGCTGGATTTAAGGACAACTGTTTGTTTTACACAAACGTTTTTTCCCCAGCTGCCTCAGAACAAGACGCAGCATCGCAGGATCCTGGTCATTTCCTGGAGCGGCTGGCCAGCTGCCAGGCCCACCGTCTGGACGACCAGCGGGCCAGCGGCAGCCATTTTCCTGGCTTACATCTCAGCACCTGCAACCCGCCTCATATACCCTCCACCTCCAGCACAGACCCGGCACCACCCCAAGGTTCTTTATGATGAGACTCGTCCTGCTTTCAGCAGTGTGGAGTCCCAAAAATGACAAATGTGCGTTTGCTTTGCAGTCCTTACACAGAGTGCAGAAAGCCCTCACATTCCCTCCCAGTACAGCCACCTCGAGGCTAGCGCTGAGCCGCCCGAGGCGGACGACGCCTTCTTCGACATGCTGGTGAAGTACCAGGTAAGAGCGGCGCTTCGGAAGGACTGTGGCAATCAAAAAAACCTTTCACATGAACGCCATTTTCCTAAGCTAAAAACTATTTTCTACAATTCCAATCAAGGTTGGTGCCAACCATAAACTGTGAATGTGTTCATTTCAGATTAGGATTATGGGAAATATGGTACTTTTTAAGAATCTGATTGCATAATAGTTGTGAAAAAACTTTTTTCTTGTTCATTGAAAAGGATGAAATGGATTGTTTTCCATTTGTGAGACTGAAGCATAGTTGAAGCAGTCCACCACACGGTCTGTGTTTTAGGGCTCCAGGCTAAACGACCAGAGGAGTTCTGCTCCGCCTCCCAAACCCAAAGGGCCGACCGTTCCGAACGAGGACTTTTTCGCACTCATTCTACGTTCCCAAGGCAACAGGATGGAGGAGCAGCGAGTCCCGCCTCCCGCCAGCATCACTCTGGACAAACCAGGCTGACTTCATGAGGATAGCAGTTGTCTCAGGATGTGATAAGACATGTTTTCTTTCCTTCATTTTCCTAAAAATATACTTTCCGGTTTCTGAAAAAGCACACAATTCTACAAGGATGCAGGACTTTTTTAAGAGCCATAACTGGTCTGGGACAAAGATGTCTTGGACCAACCTACAGTACATATTAGCTTTTCTTTTCTCCATTACATCACAAACCGGATCATAGTAGCTTTTGTTGGACTCTAAATCTATTTTTTCTTGATGAAAGGTGAAGCGGCGTTTGTAAAACTGGAAGTGCTACTGCACAGAAACAATGACATGTCAGGAGGGAGACGGCTTTTATTTGAGCTCAGCCTCAAACTGTCCAGCAGTAACTTATTGGAAAGTTTCTACAACAAACCTCCTGTGGGGAAATAAAGGGCAGCATCCATTTCACCTGGAGACCAGAGCAACCACTTCTGGATATTTCAATCTTGAGAGTGATTTCTGCGACGCTAAAGGCTCCTACTGAACTGAAATAGGATTATATTTTTTTAACTGGAAGATCATTTTAAGGATGATTTGTATTTGGGAAAACAAACTTTTAGCCTTTGGAGTAACAATCATGAATTCTCAGGAGATTTCAACGTATTTATTAGAGCAGGGGTTTCCAAACTGAGACTTGTACACAAAAAATGATAATATTGGGTTGACTGCTATTTGATGTCATAGAATCTGCCTTTAAATAAAAAAAGCAAACCTGACAGCTGTAGGAACCTGTCAGACCTTTACAGATCACATAAGAGTTAGAAGAAAGTGTCACCATGTGTGCATCAATGCCAAATTTCAAATGTTTCTAAAAAAAAAAAAAAATAATAACCCCTGATAGCTATTTCCTTTCCAAAATTTGGAAAATGTTTACACCAGAATGAATGGGAAGTAACTTGCTTTTATGGCACATCGTCTATGCTCGCTACTCTGTTTACTCTTTTTTTTTTTTTCCCACATGGTTTCTGTTTTAAACTGGAAGTAAACGTGTTGCAATATCTGCTTTTTCCTTCATTTCTGGATTTTTTAAAATAATGTTGCTAAAAAGAGCAGATCCACCAAGATTTTTTTAATTAGGAGTTTAAAAAACTTGAATGCAGGCTTCATAATATATGTTCCATATTCAGTCCTATTTGTTGTATTTCCTTCACTAAAAGCCCATTAGAGATGGACGATGTGCTGAATGCTGGACGCCCTGCATCAGCAAGTAAACTTAAAAAAAAAAAAAAAGTAATTTAAAATGTGCCTACAAATACGTCCTCTCTATATTACCATGTGTGTATTGTATTTTTGCATCCTGTGCACCATTTTCAGCCTAGTCTGAGGATTTTTTGTTTATTTTGTGAGTCGAGTCTATTTCCACACTGAAAATGGGTCAGAACGTGCAAATCAACTGTGCTGGACTCCCTTAAACCTTTCATGCCTCAGAAGTGAGTCTTTCTTGATTCCGTTTCCATCTGAAATGCAAAAAAAAAAAAAAACCCAAGAAAATACATTTTCCTTAGACGTATAAAGACAAAGCATTTCGTCAAATTTGATGATGATTGAAATGACTCTTACCTGTTGATGCAGCAGTTGATGAGGCAGCTTTTGTTTTCCTGAAGTCTATAAAGTCCAGATTTTGGCAGATCTTTACAAACTGACAGGAACTTCTGCAGGTCGGACGTTGGGTTTCCGCTCTGCTGCTGGTGCTGAGTCGTGAAAATCAGAGAATTTGTTTGTAAATATGATGACACGTGCATGTTCTGTCAGAGCAGTAAACTGAAACCCGTTTTTGGAATGTGGGATCATAAAAGTGCAGTTGTCACCTTGATTGTGTCGTATGTGTCGGTGATGATGGTGATGAAGAGGCTGAGGATCATGTATATAAAGAGAGACACAAAGGTGTAGAGGTAGACCCTGCTGAAGATCCACACCAGGTTGTTCTTCTGCTGCATGTTCTTGAAGGTGGGAAACATGTCATCCCCGTTGATCAGGGAGAAGAGACACTCCGACACGGTGTTCAAGCTCCTGAACTGCAGAGAAAATCGCAGCCGAGTCTGGAAACCTGAAAACCTGGGTTTTCTTTAGACTCTGTGCCTTTTACCGCTACATTACCTTCTCGTGATACGGGCCCAGGACAACCCAGCCACAAAAACAGTAACTCAGGTAGATGATTCCAGCACAGCAGATGAAACGGATCACGTTGGGAAAAGCTGCCCTGAGTGTCAGGAGAAGAATCTGAAAGCAGCAAAAGACGGTTTCCAGATGCATCACTGTTTCTGAAGCGTGTCCATCTCTGCTAACACAACAGATATTAAGAAGATGCTAATAAACAGGTTTTTGTACATTATACTTCCTGAAGTATCCCATATATCTGATCACACCGATCCAGACAAACATGGTGCCGATGCCGAGGAAGATGCTGCACACGTCATAACTCGTGAGGATCTAGAAGTGAAAATATATATATATATATTTAAGATGGATTCAGACTGGAATTTACAGAGCAAAAAAAATCTGAATAAATGATTCTCACTTTTGTCTGGATTTCAATCTTGAGAATTGAACCTGTGATGGTGAACGTGTCACTGACGATGATGAGGATGTACCATCCGCTCACAAACTCCAGCTTGTCTGACCACGGAACTTCTTTGCCGCAGCGTCTGTCACGGAAGCGGCTGTACTCCTGTTGGAAAGCCAGACTATTTTATGGCAAATCTAAATGGAGCCAAAGCTAATTTACATAGAAAAGTACAGTGGATGTAAGAAGACGAAAGCAGGGATTTTCTGAGCTATGACAAGTGTGTGTGTGTGCGTGTGTGTGTGTGTGTGCGTTGCAATGCTTCCAGGAAGGTCGCCCAGATAGAAACCTGATCCTGTTGATCAAGGAAGTCTCATTTAGACAAGTATGATTACATGACGAGTATTAGACTAAATCAACCAGTTTACTCAAAAACAAATGCATCCCCTCTACACATGGCTACAGAGGTTTTCCCATTTCTGGACAGTAAATTGATGACAACAGATTTTAAACATGAAGGAAATCAGATAAACGTTACAAGTTGAAATTACACGAGGACGTGGGAAAAATATCAACTCAAACTTTATTTATATAGCACAGAGTGCTGTACACCACAAAATAACTGCAAGACAAGTTCACTGATTCACATGAACTGTCCTGTTAAAATGTTACTGATGATAGGTGCTTCATGGAATTCAAACCTTTTACCAACAGTGAACATTTAGTGACTGAAAATAATTAAATATTTATCTTTTACATTTTTTAAGTTAAAGAAAGGTCATTAAAAGGTTAAAAACAGGGCATCTTTGAAGAGCAATAACATTTAATTCTTTACCTGATATGACAATAACAAAAGCAATGTTACTGTTATAGTTACAGTAATTAGAGTACTGCAGATTATGAGAAAAAAAGAGTGACATTATTCTAAGTCAAAGCAGAAAAAAAGGAATAATAGAAACAAAGAATGAGCACGTAAATACACAAACAAGCATTGCTTATTAAGAAATGTGGTAGACTTCTGTTACCCAATAATCAACAGCAACAGGGTCGAAAGTGCTCAAAATAAGCTCAAAACTCACTTTAGGTCCTGATAGTTTTTTTTTCTTTTTCTATTTTGCAATTTTCCCTCTGCTTCTGAATTTAGAGTCCAGACACTTGTGTGTCTTTTGGGTGTTCCAGTTTCACACTGTGGAATTCTCTGTTGCTTCATCCCTTATGAAATGTTCCGAAATAATTTCTCACCAGCATCAGCTTAATTCCTTTAATCACTGAGCGCGTGCAGAGGGCGAAGGAGATGATGCAGGTTATAATGATGAGGCAGTCAAACACCACCGTCAGGTAAATACTTTTACCAGCTGAAGGGAATAGAGAAACGGATCACTAGAAGCAGTGAACTGGTAGCATCTCCAAGAATTTCAGGAAACTCACCGGCTCCCGTCACTTTCCAGTCCCGGCATTCGTTGATTTCCACGTCGTTTTCCAGCTGGACTGCGATCCTGCCACTGTGAGCTTGGTTATCCAAAGTAATCTGTAACCAGAGGACAGCATTTTTAAACCACAACGGTCTTAAGAAACAAAAATCTAATGATATATGTAGGTTTTTTTTTTAGAACAACTTTTGTAAAATAAATTAAATCAAACTTTATTTGTATAGCACTTTTACAACTCAGGTGGCTCAAAGTGCTTTAAAAACAAAAGGACGACACTCATACACACAAACACACCCGCACATACAGTATAATCTGATGCATCACATTGCTTAAAATCTCATGCTCATTACTGCGGTTTGCTATGGCATGGAGAAAGACTTTGTCACATACCAAAACCGTGAAGTCATAGCAGTCTGGCAGCTCTCGGTGTCTCACGGTCTGCAAGTTTATGGCCTTCAGCACAAAGACGATCTTCACAGAGAGCAACCTGAAAGACCAGGAGACCCCATCAACTGACAGGTGCTTCATTTTTGGATGAAGTCGGCGTGTTCCTGGCATCTGCCTACCTTTTGAAATGCACTTTGAAGTGCTGGAGGATCTCCTTTGCTGATGGGGTGTACATGGGATACACGTCGAGGCATTCTGGCAAAAACAGGTCACAGGATCAAATGTTTCGCTGGTGTTTGCAAAACATCTGGGTTTCTATGTGAAGTCTTTTTTTTTCTTGCCTTTTTATTGTTTTCCAATGGTTTACAGTGTACATCTTTATAGGAAGTACATAAATTGAGGGTTTTAATGAGTTGATCACATGTTTGCTGTTTGTCAAACACACCTCAATCACTCTACATGTTTGTTTATTGTCTTTTTGTTTTGCCTATTTATGTCTCATTTTGGAAAGTAATCTTTGTGGGCTTTACTTTAAATTCAAGAGAGTCATTTTATGTCTTGATGAAGCTAATTTTTGTATTATTTGTTGGATCACTGTCATTAAAGATGTGTTATTGACATTAAAATGAATAAAGCAATACCTGAGAAAACAACTGTCTTAAGGTACCTTTTACATTTAGATATTGGTGCATTTTGCCTGCCTCCAATCATAATTTGCTTTTTTTTTTAATGAGTTGGTTAACTTATACCACAGGCACTTTACACTACAGCTCTGCCCATTTCTTGTCACTTAACCAGTATGTTTTTTTTCTCCCAGGTTTTGGGTAAACATGCACATACTGTTGTAATAGCACATTTCTCAGCGTGTATGAATATTTCTTGTTGACAAAAATGGGCTTGAGCTCTACTTGGAACAGAAGTATTCTCACCAGAATCCACGTTGGCGTCGATCTCAAAGGTCTCGCTCCCGGGATAGATGCTACCGTTCCTGAAGAACTCCTGACACAGCTGCAGAGGCGAGTAGGCTGTGCCGTTCTTCTCAAATTCATGATTGCCGACTGTGTTGTTGTGCAGAAGTCCAAACTGGAGGGAAAAATAGAATAAAACAAAAACAATGACATTTAAATATGCATGTGAGGAACTGGGTGAATATGGAAACATTTGAGCTTGAGGGAGAATGACTTTTACAGCAGATCTACAAGTCAAGCGCTCAAAGTCCAGTCTCATGACAAACTTACAGTTTGCTGATAGTCGTAATGTTTCAATAACGTACACCAGCATAAAAGCAAAAGGAAAAGCTCTATAATGTGGCATTATCATAAAAAAAAGAAATTGAAGTCATGCTTGTTTACGGACATTTTACCAAAAGCCCCTACCTGTGTGATTATGTATTCAATGTGGTCATAAACATCTGCCTGTCTATAAATAGCATAAGTCTCTTTGTCTCCATCAACGTAATCTTTCAGAAAGAGGTGTCTGAACGTCATCAGGTTTTCTTCTTTGAACTCCACAACCATTTGGTTGCTCAGTCCAAAAGACACCAACTAGGAAAAAAAAAAAAAAAAACCAGAAAAACATGACTTAACATGGCGATACTGACATATAAAGATCCATCCTGTACCAGCTGACGTACTTGGATGGTAATGATACCAATCTTGACAATCTGCAGCAGGAGCTTCCATGGCTTTCTTCCTCGTGCGTGGTATTTCTCACAGGGGTTCATGAAGTAATATTTGATCTTTCTCCTGAGGGCTTCCACTTCCTCCAGGTTTTCCAGATGCTCAGACTGGTGGTCTTCCCAGGAGGGAGAGGTGTTGGAGTCGTAGGCATCGTAAATGTCACTGGGTTCCTCCATGGCTGAAACCACAGCAAAGCATCTCGGTTACAGACCAAAAAGGATTCCCTTACAAACAGATTTTAGACAAACAGGAAGTGTCTGAAAGCTGTAATTCTTTAACTTTTGTGTTGAAATTAACCTCCTTGCTTTTAAGGAAATGCTTTTGTTTCCTGGCAGTTTAAATCTGGAATTTGTCTGAGTTTAAAGTTTGTTTGCACTTTAAGGAAGCAAACTACAATACTGACACAGAAGTCAATATGAATGAAAAAGAAGGGAAGGAATTGAAATGGAAACATGTTAACTGAGTAAAGTGTGCTAAATAATACACCACAGTTTAAGTTCGGAAACCCGATCAAAAAACAAAAACTAAATTATTCATTTAGTCTCCTAGAAGAACTAACGTCTCTGCACAAGGACTACTATCCATGAAAGAAAACATTACCTGCGTCCAGAAAAGCCACTCGATAGGCTCGACTTCAATCCGACAGCCGTTTCCAATATAAACACTAAAACAACATGTCTTTATCTCAATGATCCATCAAGAAATAAATACTTTTTTACGGCTGAAAGACCGAACTGAACTGACTTGCGAAGCACCTGAGGTGTCAAGTCCAGTCGGACTGGTTACGTCAGCAATCTAGTTGAATCTTATTGGCTGCTACGTCTGTCCATCAAGTAAGTATTATTTTCCCCCCCGCTTCCCTCGTAACCAATGGCAACAGAAAAGTTGATGCTTTGCGACCAGTCAAGACCACAGGCTACGAGTGGAGACCGTTAAACACAACCTATTCTTGGAATTACGGTAAGAAAACAAATGTTTTAGCGAAAATTTGATCGGTGCAAATATTTAATATTTGACGCTTTTCAAGCAAATTTATCACAAGCTAGCTAAAAGCTAGCTGGCTAAAGGCTGCTGCTAACATGACTGTGTCGCTGCCCCAGGAGGGAGTCCTACACTTACAGAAAAGCTCTCAAAAGGGTTCATGCCTAGTCTCGTTTGTACGTAAATTCACGACTTTTTATCTATTAAATTTACGAGATAAAATCTCGTAAATTAACTTTATTGATTTATTTATTTTTTAGGTGGCCGTAAAACTCTGTCGTACGTTTGCAACTTAGATAAGACTTAAGACAGTTTATTTTTAATTTAAGTATTAAGTATTATTGTTTTTTTTTCTGTCTTATAGCCTCTTTTAATCTGCTGTAATTTTTTTTAACTCAAATAAATTGACAGTAGGTGTATGGAGTGTCATGTACTGTATAATGTTCTGTATGTGCAATATTTTACAATAAAGTAAAAAAAGAAAAGAAAAGAAAAGTAAAAGAATACCTATAGCTAGATGCTTTTTAAATAAAGTTTTATTACTACTTAATAGATCATAATAATAATGCAATTACTTTAAAAATACTTTAAAATTAAGTTATTTAAAATATAAAATCACTGCTAATAATAATAACAAATTATTATTATTGGCATTAATTTAAAAAATGCATTGTTTAATATCAACTAGATGGTTTATTTTACTTTTTCAGCCTTCTAGCTGGCTTGTTAAATGTAATACTAAAATTGTAACTCAAATGTGTCATTCAGGTTTAGTGTAATCAGTTTTATTTGTTTGTTTAGTTATACAATGTTTTTTGTTTTTGTTTTTTTAAAGATTCTACTTCACAAAATAAAACCAAGAGATTTTTTCAGTCATAAATTGGCAAAAAAGAGTTTTGGAAAAATTGTGCAGATGACAAGGATGCTATGAGACTCATAGTTAAATATATGTTATTTATATGTTAAATATCACTATCAATAAATAAAAAAAAACATTTTAAAATACAGAGCATGCGAAAAAGGTTAGTCATTTAAAGCTCTTTAACACAGTAACAAGTGTTTTGCATTCCAACTTTTTTCAGTCAAATTTAATGGTACAGTAGAAATAATGGTGTTGATTATTTCTGTATTATTCATTTGAAATTTTTAGGTTAATAAATTAGACAGTTAGGATACATTGGTGCATTTTTACAGACAATTTTGAGGAGGACAGCATTTATGATTGTCATGTTTTTTTTTATCCAAAAATAGTTTGAAAGATGTCTTTTTTGAAAAAAAAAAAAAAAAGAATAATGAATGAGTGTCTTGAATCACTGTGAATTGGTCTCGAGTAAATTGGAATTACTACTAAAACAAAGTGAGTGCAATTCGTGTATTCTCCACAAGATGACGCCACCTCCATGATTATTATTATATATTTAAAGACATTCTGAAGTTTTTGTGCTCAAATCACTTGGACATTAGTCCAAGTGATCAAGTCATTGATAACACGTTTGCATTCTGTTTATCCACAGAATGTGTTTGTCTATAGACAAGAATGGCACCCAAGAGACAACGGAGGTCCAGAAGTGCTGCAAGGACAAAGGAGGAAAGTGAGATGTCCTCTTCTTTGTTCATGTTTTTCTTGACATAACATTACATAGACCCGTACTGTGTCCATGTGTTTGGTAATTCTTTCAAGATCCTTTAAAATCAGATTAGCCCTTGTTTATTTTTTCACTGATTTCATCCTCTCATAGCTCATACCCCTAGTCAGGGATTGAGAGAAAGCAGATTTGTTTTGATGAACTTGCAGGCATTCCAGGAGACACCTACCTTAGTCTGACCCCCCACATACACACACATTTTTTTCCCAAACATGTGCAATGCTTTCATAATCTAAGAACATGGAATATTGCAGATGGTTCTTCGTTTTGGTCGCTTACACAAAATATTTCCCAGGGGTCCGAATGCCGTAGGTGACTCGCCTCTTTGTGAAATGAAGGGTGAGTTTCCACTACATTGATGTGGCGTGAGGCGTAAAGTGCTGTGAGTGGAAAATCTCGACACGCCCAGCTGGGAAGTGGTTCCTTAAGTTGAACTTCCCAGCATCCCCCTCAGCAACCTTTGCAGGTCGTTTCCTAG
Source organism: Oryzias curvinotus (assembly GCA_023969325.1). Lineage (NCBI taxonomy): Eukaryota > Metazoa > Chordata > Actinopteri > Beloniformes > Adrianichthyidae > Oryzias > Oryzias curvinotus. The sequence goes on from CM043709.1 coordinate 9,705,346, forward strand.
AGCCGTGTTTAATGAACGCTGTTCTGGGCACAGCCTGGCCGAAAATATGGACAAGTACCGGTACAAAAAAGTACAAAAAAATCTTGTGATTTGGTGGTATCATGTTAGCTCCATTTCTGTAAAAACACAGGAATTCCAGTTGGACTTTGCTGATACGCTACTCAATGAGATTACATTTTCAGTCTGATATATAACAATAACTCTCCAGCCTGCAGAAACAACCATGGAACACAGGCATTGTTGGACTTATCATCATTATCAATCATTGTTTTATCTTTCAGAAGTTTAGTTAAACTCCTGAAATCCTTGCATTGGGTGTCCGCAGCACACATTGTCCTGGATAATTGTAGTTGTGTTTTCCTCACAATAAAGGATAATCTCCCAAAGTTTCCCTTCTGATATTACAGATTGCATTAATGTCAATTGTTTTTGCAATAGATGCAGTCTTCATCAAACATTGTTCATGTCTGATCTATAGATCCTGTGCAGAAAAGGAATTTACATCCATTAAGGTTCTGGAAAGGTTCCGCTATGTTGTTGAAGCTTCAAACAATTGACTTGTGTCCATTCAGATCCAGCTTCCATCTGTGTCTTCCATTCTTCTACCATGCAGGCCAGCTTCATGGCATCTATCCTCTGACCCTGACGTCAACCACCCAGGAGCTTTTTGAATGTCGTGCTGATGAGGATGTCACCAGGGACAGCCCTTATAAGCTGCTAAGAAAACACGCCATCATACAGGACATACAGACGAGAGCTGCGGTGTCTGATTTCAGCCCTGTGGAGCAGATCCTGCTGGTATGGAGAGGTGGTGGGAAGTTCAATTGTTCTGCAGATGAACGAAACAAAAACACGCTATGATGACACGCAGAGTGAGAGTCCGTTCTCCTTCTGTCTGTGGTGTCTGATGTGCAGCAGAGACAAGCGAGTCGATTTCTGACTCCTCTGATTTTGAACGTTTGAACAACAAAGGCTTGACTTTCAGAGCCCATGTTTCTTGTCTGAAATCATCACCAACAACTATCTCCTTCAAACGACTACTTCTTCATGCAGTCTATAATTAACCTTTACACATTAGACTGCAAAAATGAATGCTGTGATTCTGTCTGACAGGACTATGCAGAGGAAGAGATTCTGCTGGTTTTTGACAACGACTCCACTTTTGGTCAAAGCTTCTACTTGGATTTGACACCAGAGGCCAAGCACAGATTAACCAAAGTCAGTAGACACTGGTAATAGGGATTCTGGTAGCTATAGGTCTGTATTTTAATGCTTTCTTTGTCAAAAGGTTTGAAGTTTCAAATCTTTCTTCGTTGCTTTACCATTTTGCTCCAATCAAGAACATTTTATGACAACTCCAGGGATTCACGTTGAACTCTGTCTGTGCTGCAGCTTCACGATTCTGAGCTGTTTGAGGATGAAATGAGAAAAACACCAGAAGCAAAGAATTCCACATCCTTCATCACCGAAAAGGAAATAGAGCAGGAATCCGTGAAGGAAAGAGAAAAGGTGTTGCTCCAGTCAAACAAAGACCCCGACACGTGAAAAGGTTTTCCTCTCCATAACACATGTTCGCAGGCTGAGCATCAGCGATTCGGTTCTTTGTCTTCGCAGCTGAGGCTGAAATTCTCAAGACTGCAAGTGGAGTTCGGGACCCCAGTCTCTTTGTCTGACTACAACGTTGCAGATTCAAAGCATAACTATGTGGAGTTTCCCTCCTACCAAGACAACAGATCCTTCATCAAGGTGATGCAGAGGGACTGTGGGATACAGGCAGTTCCCAGATTGGAAAGCGATGCCACTCAAACAGCATGGTAAAAAAAAACATCTTTGTAAAACTGTTGCAGAGTCAGACATCCTTGTCAGCTCAGGGTAGCTACTGTATCTTATTTCTGTTTTTACAGGAAGCCTAAGAAGAACGACTTCACTCAGTACAGTCCTCAAGAATTCAGCCAGGAGGAAAAAGAAGCTATCCTTCAGAGTGAGAGTCTGAAGAACTTTTCGATGTCAGTGATCCCCAGGTAAAACTTATGTATAATCCACTGAATTTCTTCTTTAGAATTCTTTTTATTGTGGTAAGAAGCTGAAACTCAACATTCAACCAACAAAGCACCAGGAACCACAAAAGAAACATGTCTGCTAGTGCAGCTAAAGGAACGTTGTTATGTTCTGAAAGCAGACTGTGGAGTAGTATAGGCAGTTTATAAGTAAAAGAGCAGTCCAGTACATTTTAGCTTTTATTGCTGTGAGAAAGTGTGAGATCATTACGAGAAACTGCTCTATGATCTCACACTCTCCAAAGTCGTGTTTAGTGTGCTTGGTTTTGAGGTAAGAAGTAAATAATCAACAAGAACTCAGGGAGTGAGAAATGTTCTGCTTTGCATCACTAACTTTTATTTATGGTTTGGTTGTTTTTTTTGTTTTTCTGTAGGGTTTTGTGCGCCCTTCAACAGCAGGAGATTGCAGACGTGTTTGTTGATGATTTTGAGGCTCTGGGGACAGCAGCAGAAGCTGGCGACCTCCCAGGAGAGACGTCTGACCTGCTGGTTTTTCATAAGGGCTTCACAGACAAAAAGCACACCAAAGACAGAAAAATCAGCTGTGTGAACTGGCATCCAACCATCCCTGGTGAATCATAACCTTTCAGTCCAGAGACATACATTCTGTTGTATTTCTTAAGTGCAAAAGGTGTTGGTTGCATCAAGATTGAACCCAACAGAACACTTAATTGTGCTGATTATATTCATTCCAGCTTGAAACCCTGTGTCTCTTGATGTGACAGGTGTGATAGCTGTGGCTTTGACAACGAAAAAGGGGGAAGATTTGATCGACTCTGCCGTGTTTGGCTCCCAACCTTCTTACATTGTCGTCTACAGCTTCTCCTTCCCCACCAATTCCCAGGTGAGATGAGAGGAAAGAGCTGCATGAAAGCAGAGACGCCTCACTGCCTCTCCTCCCACCTTCATCCGATCCATGCTTTCTCAGCAAGCGTCGTGAAAGATATGCTCATTTCATTGCAGATCGAGCTCCACGAAGGAAAATTTGAGTGAGCCTATTGATTAAACCCGAGCACTCGATCAATAAACAGAAAGAAGGAAAGAAAGAGACCATCCGTTTAGTGTTTGTAAGGGCTGGGAACAAACAGTGGACCAGTTTCTTTTATCTCTATGACGTTTGTCTCCATTAGCATTTCTTAAATACAGTACGCACATCTCATTTTATGAGGCTAAAATACTTATTTTAGGTGTCTAAAACAGCTATTTGTACATTAATGGCAGCTCTGTTCTTATTGGTCGACCTTCTCACTTCCTGCTGTCTGTTTTTAGTTTATATACTCCTTGTGGGGTGGGGTCTGCCGTTCTCTCCATGTACTGAAACACAGGTGGGAGCAGAGGGAGATAAATGGTAAATGGCACAAAAGACTTATACTTATATAGCACTTTTCTACCTTCCTCGAAGGCCCAAGGCGCTTTACAGTCACGGTCCCATTCACACACACATTCACACTCTGCTGCTGAACACTGGCACCAACCTACGACCACCAGGAGTGATTGGGGGTTCTGTGTCTTTGACACAAGGCGGGAACCAAACTTGCAATTTACCCATCAAAGGTTGACTGCTGTATCTCTGCACCACGGCCACCCTCAGTGCACTTTAGTTTATTTTGTCATCTTCCACAAAGAAAAAAACAAAACCAAAAAAAACTTTCATGGCAACATTTAGTCCATAAAAGATCAACTGCATCCACTGCAATCAAAGATAAAATCAAAACAAACAAACAAAAACTGACAAGAGTTCTTGAGAATCTTGATAAATTCAAGGTTTTATGATGTCAGCTACATTCACAGTGGGGATGCGATGTGTGTTTTAGAACACACTCATTCTTGAATGTGCATTTATCCTACGGGGTAGAGCCCTGCGCGGGACTATTTTCTTCATCCCGCTCCCGCCCGCACCCGCCGAATTTCTGACCAATCCCGCCCGCTCCCGCAACGTATGCGTTACACTCCCGCCCGCTCCCGCAATATGTACGTCCACTCCCGCCCGCACCCGCAAAACTCAGAGAATTTAGTCCCGCACAATAATAGAGATGCATTGATTTTGTATCGTCTCCCGTCCCGCAGGAAAAAAACACTTATTTGTGTTGATATTATTAAAGAGATTCATGTCCCTCCTCCAGCCTCATCTTTTCATCCATTCCTCTTTGTGTAATGTGCAACTTAATTATTAAATATATTTTCACAAATCCTGTTCGGTTAAAATTGTGCGTGTTTGCGCGCGCAGACAGACGGCCTGAAGCGCGCTGAACCAGCTGTTAAAGATGCAGGTCAAAGTCATTTGAATTTATGGAGAAAGAAAAACATTAATTGTTCAACAGAGCTGAAAATCTATGAATTAATTTTTTCCTGACGGAAAAATACTTTTTTTTTTAGCTTCAGCCTTTTCCCGTTTTTGCTGTTTTGCGCCTCAGTGGGGCATCAGCAGGCAGATCTGAACAGCATGCGTGTCTCACGATGAACCTCGTTTGTGGTTCTTTTCTGCTTTATCCATTGACATCATGTCCCTGCCAGGTAACCTGCTCCTTATCCCGCGCAGTGTTGCCAGATAGATTGACAGCTCTTTCATCCTTCTGCTGCGCTAGAGCGTCCCGACTAACGTGTTAACCTGCTATGACCGTATTTTGCGCTCTCTGTGTAGAACAGTAGTCCCCAACCTTTTTGTCACCGTGGACCGGTACAACGCAAGGCACGTTTACCGCGGACCGGGGGGGGGGGGGGGGGTGTTGAGGACAGATTTAATGTAATTTAATTTAATTTTGGACCGGGGATGGTATTTTCTCTTTAGTAATGATAATAACAATAATGATTATAATTTTCCCCTTGTCAAAGCAACTTTCTAAAGAAGTTTGTTTTTTGCTCATTTTGGTTGTTTGGGTTTAATTTTAGTGGGGTTTATCACGCGATGTTTGGTGTCGCGACTTTGACGTGCGTTAAGTGTGACAGATGTAACAAAGTGAATCCGGTTACTTTTCAAAATAAAACGTTTTTGTCGGAAAAAAAAACAATAAAATGGAAATTATTTTTTCTTTCTGTGCGTCCCGATGCAAAAATTCCCCGCGGCCTGGAACCGCTCCGCGGCCCGGTGCCAAGTGTCCCGCGGCCCGGTATCGGTCCGCGGCCCGGTGGTTGGGGACCACTGGTGTAGAATACTCTGGGAGCGCGGGGAAAAAACAACTCAGCTACAGAGGATGTGAACAGGTGAACAGGTAGAGAGGAAAAGCAGGTAAAGATGCGGGGGAGAGGCTTTGGCTTCAAACTCTGTCAGAGAGATGCAAACACGGGCGTCAGATTTAGACGCAGCTTTCACTGCGGGAGTTAAAGCAGAGACTTTCTCTGGGATGATTTTATGAACTCAATCATGGAAACATGATTACCAAGTAGAACTCTTCAAAATAATAAACCTGATCTCTCCACATTCTTTGGGTCTACCATGCATTGGGTTCACCCTGCATCTGTCACTACCTGATACATGCGCAGTGCGCACGTCCTGCATCTACATCTGGAAGAGGCTGGGCGGGAAATGTTGAAGCGGTAGAAATCTGGTGAACCTTACTCCAGGCTTTTTCTTTTCCAGCTCCATTCCCATGTATGAAAGACTTGGCGTAGTATAATTCCATCCGGGCACAAACCGCAATTATTAATTTCTCTTCCATGTTCAATTTTCAAATGGTTGGCACTTCCTTGAATTAAGGGGGATGTCATCCACTTGTCACTACCAAGTCAGAGGCCCTGATTGGTTAAAGTTTAACCTGATTCAAAGAGTGCAAAAACAATCGTATAAACCTACATAGTGTGTGCGAATGTTGTGCGCGAGTTTTGAAGCCTAAAAAGCACATTTACACCTGTTTTCATTAACTTCTTATTGAACATTGAAAGCGGTCACTTGAACCAACTTTGGGAGGGCAGTGTGATCCTTGTTTGACTCCTAAGCAGCACAGCAGGCACCTTTCTCCAGACTGTAGCTCCACCTGTGGCCAGCTTAGCTCACCACAGTTAAACCTTTTATGGACGAAAATCACAGTAAAGTTAGTTATAAATGTAGTTTGTTTAAAATAAATTAAAAAAAAGAAAGATTTATGATAGAAATCAGAAATGTTATGTGTGATTTTCCTGTTGTTTTTCTGTTGGTAGTTGCTGCTGAGAAGCCCTGGGGACATTTTATGCTTCGAGTTCTGCCCCTCAAATCCAAATGTCATTGCTGGTGGCTGCATAAACGGACAGGTGAAAACGTCAAAGTCCACTGCGTCTCCCGCTTTTTGATTGTCGTGTTTTCCTTTCAAACTTCCTCTCCTGCATTCAGACAACATTCCAAGTATTTCTCAGGTGGCTCAAATATTTCTTTCGTGTCGCTGGTTTTTTACGCCGCTGTTGTCTCAGGTTGTGCTGTGGGACATCTCGGCTTACGTCACGTGCTTACAGGATAACCAGCCCAGCGGGACACATTCCTCAGACAATAAAGACACGTTTGTAAGTATCCATATCTAGTTTCCTATGTTGGAAAAATCCTGCAAAGGTAAATGATATTTCAAAGTTTTTTTTTCTTTTTTTTTTTTGCATTTCTAATACTTACTTTATGGCTATCCAGTGATGTCAGTTGAGTAACCTGAAATATTAATAAAACACCTCAGTGTCAAGAATGTCAAAACAGCTTTAGAGGTGTTGTGTAACCCAGTTGGATGATGATATGGTTCCTTCTGGGTTCTCATCTTCTCTCTTTCATTAGAAGAGAATGTAGTTACTCAATGATGCTTTTCCAGCCCGTCACAACTTGATCCACACATGTGCAAAATGCTTTTTTAAAGTACACATTTTTACCCGTTTGGGCTCCACATCTGGGATAACTCTAAAGCAAACAAATGACTGAGTAAGGCATCGTCCCTGTTTGAACTCCCAACACTAAAAGTGTCTTATCATCTGTTGACACTTTCCACCCGACCACTGTCTTTAAACAGACAGGTACAGTGCGCCTCCATTATGCAGCCTGCGTTCGCTTTGTGCGTTTTTTTATTGCCTCTACAGTGGAGCAGCTGTCTCCATCTTTCTCCTGGCGTTTTTATTCTCCTTTTCTGCCTCGCCCCCGCCCTCTCCGCCCTCAGTCATTTGTTCTTGTTTGCTCTTAATTCCCCAGAGTCAACAGCAACAGCTCACATTTGCCAGCTGTTACACAAGTCCCTTTCCCACCACCACCATGGCTTGTTCTTGATAAATCAGTTGTGTGTGTGAAGAGTGGTACTTTTATGTGGACAAGCTTTGTTTGGATGTAGATTTATGCTAGGTTTGTGCTCCACATCCACCTGTTACTGTTTTACCAGACAAATAGACTAAATGTATCAACTGTGACATTTTAAAACATCTGCGGTAAAAAGTTTGAATTGTTGGAAGTGGTAATTTGGGATAAGATTAGCATTTGTTTGGATTTATGTCTTTGAAGATCTTGTTTTCCTCTTTTCCTCGCAGCTTCTGAATGATGAAGATGACTGAATTATCAAAGCGTTTGTATTGAAACCATACAAAATTAACCTTTTGTGGTTACATTCCTGCCAGAACTTTGATGAGAAGAAAGCGGGGACTCCCACTGTGGACTTCTCCGCCATGTCTGATATAAAAACCACTCACAAAGCCAGGATCACTGATATCCATTGGCTGCTGCCATCCGTTCAGGTAAATTAAGCTGAAAAGCTAAGAGCCTAACAGTATTGATCTACCTGTTTTCCATTATTTGAAGTCGAAGCTTATTTTATTGTAATTAAAGGTGCTCTTTTTGTACTGAAATGTTAAATACTTTTCTCCACTAATATATTTATTTGTCAAAATTTTTACCTTTAAAATGAACCCCTTTGCGAAGTATAATGGTCAAGTTTTACTTAGGACGACAAGTTAATAGTGGGAAGACATACCATCAATATTAACTGTCAATACTTTTGCAAAAAGAAAAGTTACAGTTGTTCATACTTGAAAAAGTCCCTTTATAATATTGTTATTCTCAATAAAAAAATGTCCTGATTTATTATTGCACAGCTTTGTACTTCATGTAGAATACTTGAACTCAAGTGTTTGCTCTATTATAGAAAAATAACAGAAATAACAAGCAACACTTCCAGTTATAGAGTAATGAATGACATCCATTGGTCATACTCTGATTTAATACATTTTATTAGGAGAGTAATTGTATTTTTTGGTTGGTCTCTCATCTTCATATATCTTTAGATCTGCTTCTGTTCATCCAGAGAAAGGAAAAGCCACTAAATAACTAATGTCAAGTTTTAGCATCACTAAATGTGAGGTGTGTTGAGTTGGTACACTTTTGTCTCTGGTAAGGTAAACACGGCAGGTGTGCCAGTGGAGAACACGTCCAACATTTCTGTTCAGATCGTCACCTGTGGCCTTGACGGGTATGTACTGAACAGATTCTGGATTGGTATCTGTACTAGTTCAGTACGGACTGTTTTTCACAAACATGCCAGGTCAAATTATGATGTTTGGAGAGCAGGAGCAGACAGCGTTGCTCTGTCAACCCTCTCTTGGTGGCAGATGCTGCATATTGTTTCATATTTAAACATGACTACCTGGTGCTGTTAATCAAACCCACCTTTCCCACCCAAATTACACACTTTTTTTACCATTAAATCCAAAAGTAAAACCTAAATCTGAGTTGTTGTTTTTTTTTTTTGCTTCTCTGCACTTTATGATTACTTTGTAATAACCCACAATAAAGCCATTGTGGTTTCCGTATGCATGAAAATAATTAAGATGACTTCAGAACCAATGATACATTATAGTAAACATGCACCACAGGGCTTTCTTAAGTTTTTCTGTTTGTAATTTGTCTCCGCCAGAAGGTCTGTTTGACTAAATCCTGTGGATGTTTTACTCCCGCCTCAAAGCACCATCATGTTTTGGGACTTGAGAGTGCCAACAATTCCAGAGCAGCCACTGGCAGCTACAAAGCAGGAAGTGGACCAGAGGACCACAGGGACAAGCTGGAGTGTCCCTCAACCCTTCAAACACCTGAGAACCTCATGGAAACCTCTGTTCAAGGTCTATTCACGATTTTTGTTAGGCTTCCATCAGTAAAGCAAGTTAGCTGTTAATGTGATTCATGCAATTACATTTTTAAAGTGATAACAGCATTACTCTGAAAAATATTTTTTAGATGTTAAAATGGATATAGAGTGTGTTGTTTACACTGTAAAAAGACCCTTGTTGTCTTCTGTCTTGTGAAAAAAATAATTTTATTAAGAACGTTTTTCAGTAGCAAAATAATCTTAGTTTGACAAATCATGTGTTAGTAACTAGACATTTTTTTTCTTAGAAGAAGAAAATTTGTTCATTCAAAGAAAATTCTTCAAATATTTGGAATTTGGGGTATATTTCTAGTCGTGTTTATTTGTTGACTCTCCTCCTCCTTCTCCTGAAGATGGATTTCAGTGATGAACATGTTCCTGTGAAGTTTAGCATGGATCTGTGCACCTGCCACAGGACTACAGGTGGGAACTCACGACAGCATGTGGGGCATCTTGACTTGTGATCATGACATGGGGACTGAAGATTAAAGTTACTATCTGATCTATGTGACAGCTTTGTGTGAGTCGCTGTCCTTTTACTTTTTATTTTTTAATAAATGGCAGGTTTGGATTCTTGACATTTTGTTTTGCATTGTCAAGCACAGTGATCAGCGGTGCAGAGCTCATTCAGGCCCCCTGTTCCCGTCTTTGGTCTTTGGTTTCAAACAACCCCATTTGAGTAATACCGTACTTCCAAAACAAGGCCTTCATAGTTGCGGAGCTCAGGTCTAGCTGACTGTCAGCTCTTTGCAATATGCTGCTTGGACTTTTGGAGAAGGAGAGGATGACCATGTGTGACCTGGCTGCTCACAAAGAGGCCTGTCTTTGTCCGGCGTCTGTACACAAAGCTCTGGTGGCTGGATGTTTATAGAATTAACCGCAGTCGCTTATTAGGGTTTTAATAAAAAAAATCCCTTTTGGTTCATATTTTGGTCTGCTGTCTGACTTATATTGAATGTGAATTTCCTGTCCTCTGTGTTGAGCATTTTGCTTGTCAGATCAGACGCTGCTGTCATTTCATCTTCACTGTACATAATTACCCACATCAGGACCGTGGAAATTAGGGAACAGTTTAGCGTCATCACACTGTGCTAAAACGAGATCTTTGTGGATGCGGCTGGGCATCATCTGCGCCGTGCCGTCACGCATATCTTAAGTGGAACAAAGTGGATTCAGAAGATGTGTGATTGGGTTATCTGATCTGACCTTCAGGAGTTGCTAGATGAAGGACCGCGAAGAGACAAAGACACACTGTCCCTGACAGACAGTCGAGCTTTTGTCATGGAAACGATTCTACCTGCCCAGGTTATCTAAGCACCTTCATCCTTTACGCCTTGTCTGTCTTGTCTCCATTACTCTCACTACTTTCTTTTTTCTTTTTTTTTTGTTGTACATTCTCCTTTTTATTCCCCCTCTGGCTGCCTTATCATTTCCTCTCCCTCCCTTTTCTTCCATTTTGTCTAAGGTTACAGTACGGGCTGAACCAGTGTCACTGTTTCCTTACTTTAACCCTTTATTTTGGCAGGAGCAAGTTCTTCCTGTTTCCTTGCATTGACATGTTTCAAAGATAATAATATTGTGAAAATGCGAAATATAGGTAAAATCAGGGCAAAAAGAGTAAAAAAAAATATTCGGGGTAAAAAATCGCATAATTTGAAGATATAATCAGCTCAGAATGTTTTCAGTCAAACTGCTGTAATTGTAACTTTTTTATTTGTTCACAAATTATTGTTCTGTTGAGGCCAACCCTTGAAAAATCAAATGAATTGTGTAGCAGTAGAACTAGATGTTTCATCCAGCAGAAATCAAAAAGAATTTTTTGTTTTCACCATTTGAACTTTGGCTGCAGAATTCTGGATCATTCAAAGACATTCAACAAAACCATTTTGGACGTAGGATTCTTTAACTTCAGCCTTGAAATAACAAACTGTGTGCGATGTTTTTTTTCTGCATCACTCCAACACAGGATGTTCCTGATTCTGGCAGTAATGCATCGGTGAAAGACGTCAGCTGTGGACCTGCAATTTATTTTTCAAATAAAAAAGGATTTGTCTGTCCAAACACGATTTCTCTTCAATCCTGTCAACAGCAAAGGAGCTTTCAGAGGCCCAGCCAGACTACAGTCAGCTCAGAATACCTCCAGCCAATGAGATGAGGGTTCTGGAAGATGTGAACACAACGTTCTACGCAGGAACAGAGGTTTTGTAAAGGATTTGACTTGATAAAGAAATTCTGTTGTCAGTTCATTAGTCAATTACCCTGACCCCATCACCCGAGAGGGGGAAGCAGGGTTATTTTACGGTTTCTTGCTCTGGTTTTAATACCATATTTGCATTTTTACTGGCAGGATGGGGAGATCATTTACATTGACTGGAAAGTGGGAAAGGATGAGTCTGGACAGCAGTACAGTGAGTGCTTTTTGTCTGTCATTGTTAACAGAAGGAGTATAATACTTCTTATCTGGTAACAGTTTCTAGTTTTCCATCTTAGGATGTTTGGATTGCAGTTTGCGTCAGACGTTTTTGTGAAATCTTCAGGCTCTTCCTTGACCACAGGAGAGCTTCTGATGTCTCTAGAGATGAATGCTGGGAAAGCCGTGTCTTGTTTCTCACAGGTCCAAAGCCGCTCGTCTGCGTGAGAACTCACCTGATGATGGTGAACACAGTGCAGAGATCCCCCTTTTTCCAGGACATTATTTTGACAACTGGACCCTTGCACTTTGCTATCTGGAAAGAGGGCGTTACGGTAACAAATATAGAAGGATGTTTACATTTTTTATTTGATTTAAGATGTTTTGTTCATTCAAAACAGATGCAGTTTGAATGTCAAAAAAAGAGAAAGCTTTATATCTAAAAAGTCTGACTTTTCTTTAAGAAACAAACCAAGCTAACAGATAAATGTTGCACATTCAAGAACGCTCACATCATGGACTCTTGAACGCGCTTTTAGCTTATGGTGTTCACACTTGGCTGTCACTCCCCAACACTAGCACATGGATCTACAGTTGGAAGAAGCTTGGTGCGAAATGTTGAAGCAGTGTAAATTTCAAATGGTTTGTACTTCTGTGAATTAAAAAGGACGTTATCCATACGTTACTTCTTAAACCGAGTCCTTGATTGGTCAAAGTTCAACTGGTTGAACTCTCAATGTGCGTTCAATGACCGAGTGTTTTGTACGTAAAGCCTAAAAAAGGACTTAAAAATGTGCGTGGCGACATGTTAGCGGGTAAGACAAAAACATACGTGTAAGCACGCATACATAGACTTCTCATTGAAAGTGCTTAAATGTTTATTAGTGAAGGCAGTGTGATCATAACATGATAGATTGAACTCATGCTGCAACAGGAAGGCCCCCTGGTCAAGTCTCAGTGGGACGGGGATGAAATCACCGTGGGATGTTGGTCCTTGTCGCGGCCCGCTGTGTTCTTCATCGGGAAAGCCAACGGCTGCTTGGAAGTATGGAACCTGCTAGAAAACAGCGTCAAACCTGTGCATGTCCAGATGCACATCACCAGCTCCAGGATCACCTGCCTCAAACCCTGGGCTGTCTCCTGTGAGTTTCCATCCTCTCAGCACTGCATACGTCCTTTCAGTTGGAAGGCATGACTCTAGTTTTTAATGTAAAGCAAAGTGAATATGATTTTATGGTAACAAGTTCACAAATATCACAGATGTTACATGCTTTTTCACAGGTTTGGCTAAAGGGGTCGCAGTAATTTTAAACTGTTGGTAGACTACAAACAGTTCTAACAGGATGAACAACCTCTGACACTTGCTATAGAATTCTTCATGGTGAAAAATGAAGCCTGAACTGGACTTTGGGTTCCTCCCAAAGTTTGGAGCTCTGTTTACTCCAGCCTATCAAAAAACATCCCCCAAATATGAGCCCACACAGTCGTCATGAACAGGAAAAAAGCATTGTTTTTATTAAATTGAGGCTGGAAACTACACTGTACTTGCCTTGATTTTCCTATCTTGGAGTCAATGGATGGCTGCACAGTAATATAGCTGTTAGCTCTCTTGCCTCACAGGGAGAAGGCCCTGGTTCAACTCCAGCTGGGTCCTTTCTGTGTGAAGTTTGCATGTTCTCCTCATGCATGCATAGATTTTCTCCACAGTCCAAATGCATTCTTCATAGATCAATTAGTGACTCCAATTGGACACTTGGTAGAAGCCCCCCCCTGAGATTTCAGCATCAACTGTGGTGCACTGAAGGCTGCGCTGTCAGCGTCCTCTTTGTACAGACTCACGTTTCTAGTTATGGTTTCTAACCATGAGCCCCATGATATTTGATTGCTTTGTACCTCTAGTGAAGAAGCATTTCCTCGCTGTGACAAATGACCTTGGAAGTCTCCGCATCTTTGAGATTTTAAGGACACTCTACCATCCTTCCAAGAATGAGGTAAGACGACCTAAATATTCACTCATTCGCACCAAACTTGTTCAGTCCAAACAGGGGTTTGGTTCTTTGACATGCAGGAAAAATGAGTCTTAGTTTATTTGCCATTGCCAGTTTTAATTTTCCTTTCCACCACCTTAAAGAGGGCTTCCCACCTTGAGCTTTGAAGTTCACACAGACGTTCCTGTGCATTGGTTTTATAGCCAATATTTAAATGTACAGAGCTGTAGCAGCAACTACCACAACATTTATCATTACAAGTCATAGATCCATGAGGTTTTTGATGTCATAGCAACATGGAAAAACTGTCATCAGTGACAACATCACACAGAACCAATTTTCTCCTTCATTTTTTTGCAGCTCTCACGCATGGAAAAATACTTTGAAATGGAGACAGACTATTTGAGGTTTTGGCAAGATAAGGAAAAACTCTGGTCCAAAGAGAAGAAGGTGGCAGAGAAACCAGAACAGAAGAAAGTGGTAAGCAGCAGTTGTTATTGTTGATCTAAAAACTCTGCCTGCGGTCTGTAGACGATGTGAAGACAGACAATAAAAAAAGAGATACGTGAGACCAAAAGCATGAGTTACAACCAGGATTCAGCACTCCATCAGCACATCACTACGTCAGTCTCAGTCTCTGATCAGAAATAAAGAGATTTTATATACATGTGGCTAATAATATCAACGTTTCCTTGTTGGAAATATAGTTTTTTTGACCAGAAGTAAGATAATTTTGCAAGTGTGCTCAGAAAAAAAGAGACTACCAGTACTTAATGTAGCTTTAAAAAAGAGGTTTTGAACTTCCATGTCATTTAGGGAGACCATCATTTTAGAACATTCCATGCAGCCCTCTGCTGCCCAACTCTATAGACATTACTCATTTCATTTTCCAGCAGGACCTGGTTCTTACCAACATTGCCAAAAATCTCACTTCCGTGTTTATAGACTGTGGTATCCCTCCAAGTGACCCTTCTGAGCTAAAGCCCACATAGTATGGAGTATTTAGTTTGAAGAAGCTTAAGCAGATCACCTTCATACCAGACTACATTTCTGCAGCAATTCATGAAGATACTTTTAAGAAGAGCAACATTTCTGCTACTTCCTTTTCGATGGTTTTAAACAACATTTGAATATCTGAGAGACTAAATTAAATTTTTTGGTGTACATTTTAATAATTAGAATAAACAGAAGAAAAAAAAACACATTTACCAATCTTTCAAATGGTACCTTGAAGTCTAAATAAAAAAAAAATCAACTTAATGCAAAAACATATTAAAGATCAAGTCAATGAAAAAAAGCAAAACAATTAATACAAAAACAACATTACATTTTAGAAATCAAAACAACATTTTCGAAACCAAAACGTTTTTTCAAAAAAAAAAACACAATTCCAGAAAATGAAATATAATAAAATGACATGTTTTAGAAAACATAAATAATTTCCAGAAATCAAAATGAATTGTTAAAAAAAATCAAACTAAATAAGAAACCAGAAAAGGTAGTTATAATGGGCATCACTGATTGGATGAGGACTTTTGTTCACCTTTTCAACTGGAAGTTATTTAGCGTGGTTTATGTTCCAACAGATATTCCTTTAAGCTTGTGGCCACATAAGTGAAGTGTGCAAAAGTGTAGTGATTGCTCAACCAGCTCTTTACTACAGTTCAGGCAAAACATCCTTCTGCTTTCCCTCTTCTTCAAAGTGAAGAGATTACTGTAAATGGACATAGTGGAAGACCTTGGTGTGGTAAAGTAGTTTTCTGCAGCTCCATGGTTGTAGTTATTTCTCATGGGATTTTTCTGCACAGGAACCCAGCAGATCAGTTAAATCTGTGTCCACCCCTGAAGAACAGGAGCTGAAGAAGTACAATGCCTTCAAGATGTTGGAGGAAAGCATCCTAAAGGAAATGGGCCTGTGGCCATCTGCTGGCTCAAAGAATACCAGTAATCCCATTCACAAAACTGATTAATTGTCCATCTAGTTTAGTATTTTTTTCCTCAGATTAATTGTTATTTTTTGCATTGAAAAGACACTGAAATTTCTGACATTTAAACCTTCGTTTACAGTCTTTTCTTCCATAAACTCATCAACAGTTAGAATATTTCTGTTTAGTTTTTTGCCTGAAATGTTGTGAGTGAATAAGATTCTATTTAGAGAAGTTCCGTTTTTCCCCTAGAAGTTTTGAATTTTCTGCAATTTCTAGATGTAATATTATAAAAACGTTGTTTCATTAGATAGATTAGTTATAAATGGTTTCATAGCCGCGCCTTGCGAGGATTTTCTCACTGTTGTTGGGGTTTCTAATAAACAAAACCTGGTTTAACCAAAAAATGACAATCTGTTTTTCTTTGAAGCACAGGAAGCCACCATGCCAAACATACCAAGTTAAGTTAGCTAGAGCTAAGATTTCAGCATGTTCATGTCAAACACTAAAACTTTATTGTGCATGACCAGCTAGTATGTAAAAGATGAGTTGCTTTTGATTTTACCGAAATCTGACCACTAAGGTGAATTAAGGTTGTAAACATGTTTACTTCTGATGTAATGCTACAAACACACCGGGCATTCAAGAACGGGCTGAATGAAGATTATTGAGAAAGCATTTAGTGTAGGGTGTTCACTCTGGTCTTCTCTACCCAATACCAACACATATACTGATGTACTCACAGTTGGAAGAGGCTTAGTGCGAAATGTCAAACCGGTGTAAATCTCACAAATCTTTCTCCAGGCCTTTTCTTTCAAAGCCTCTAGTCTGATACAAGAAAGACTTGGTGTCATATCCTTCTGACAAGGTTCAAACCCCAAATATTAGTTTCTTCTCAATGATCAATTTTAAAACGGTTGTCACTTCATGAATTGAAAAGGACGCTACCCGTTCGCCGCTTCCAAGTGATGAGTCCCTGATTGGTCAAAGTTCAACTGGTTTAAATTTTAGGGCGTGTTCAATGGCCGCATGTTTTGTGCGTAGAGCCCAAAAGCTGACACACAAACCTGCGTAGCGAAGCATGAATGTGAGAGCTTTGAAGGCTTTGACACTTCATGCTAAGCCACATGTAGTTACATGCACTAGTATCAGATGGCGACGGTCCACTGTGAACACCACACGCTAAAAGCCGCTTGAAAGCGGGTTCTTAAACACGCAGTACATGTCCGGTGTGAACATAGCTTAAGAGCTGTAGCACTTCTGCTTCCATGACACTTTAGATTCAAAAAGTTGGTCATGAAGGACATCACATTTGATTACAAAAAAATAAGGTTCAAGGTCATTCCTGTTTAAGTAATAAACCAAAAACTGAATTATTTAAGGCTTTAAAAATCTATTTTAAATACATTTTCTTTATTTAAATGCATTTGCCCTTATTCTTTTCATAAGACTTCCAGCTAAAGTGACTGTTGTTGCAGTTTTCGGTTTCTATTAGTGTCACTTCTTCATGGGATCAAAAATGCAGCGCAGAAAACCTCTAATCGGGCGCTGACAGTGGGTATCCTTCCCCAAAGCTGCAGAGAGGCGAGGTGGGAGGGGTGCAGGTCAGCTACTGCACAATGTAGGGGCAGCTGTCTATTGCCAGGTTTTCACACTGTGTCCACGAAGCCTCCAAAGGAAAAGGAGCGGGCCGAAGGAATTGATGAACAACACAAACTCAAAATGGAAATCAGAGAGCTGGAGGGGAGCTGGGGTCGACTTCACTCTGGCCATGACTCATTCACCAGGACGGCCCTGTCACAGAGTGGAGGGAGAGGAGGCGCGGGGAGGGGTTAAAGAATGGGCTGATGTGAGGCCGCACTGAGACAGGCGTCCATATGGCCCCTGAGGCACCAGCAAGGTCCTGGTGACAAAAGAGGCCTCCGCTCTCCCGTCATCCTCCCATCAAACCCCTCTGGGAAATGTGTTTCTTCCAGACTCCTGCTGGAATGTGCCGCCAGTCCACAAACATCTTCACTGCTCACTGTTTGCTGCACGAGCTGATCCCATAAAGTGTTATGTCATTGAGCGTGCAGCCTAAACACATATGAGCGCTTCTGTCTGCTGCTGCTTTTCATGTTGGCTTCAGCGCCGCCATAAACCCAGCGACTCCAGATGATTTGAGGGGCATTCATGATGTCAGATTGCCTTAAGTTGACTTCTTCATCTCAGTCCAAAAGATTTCCCAAACATAAAAAAGAGATCTGTAACTGAGGGGGGTGTCTTCACTGAAAGGTTTGCCCGCCGTTCGTTTTTTTTTTTTTTTTTTTAATTGCCGCCTCTTCAGAGTTTTCAAGGCCGAACCCCGGCAAACAATGCAGGCAGGTGCTTTGTAGGAGGGGCTGTAAATCTGGCTTGGCGAATTAAGCCACTGCCTCAGCATTGTTCTGTCTGGCCTCTTAGTGGCTCCTGCTGGGGGGGGTAGATTCTTTCTTTTTATTTACAGTTCTGCCTCCACAAATCTGTTGACGTGGTTTAATTCTGTATGCTTCATGGAAAGGCGGGATTTTTTTTTTATTAACGTATTTAACGTTTTTCAGATGTAAAATGTAGTTTTACTACAAGTGGGGAGATTTCTTTTCTCCCTTTACTGAAACAACTTTGTTTTATCACTTTAATCTCTCAAGCCGTTTCTTCTTGGAGCCTCTTTGCGGTTGGTGGTGGCTTTCATTAGCTGACCCCTGACCTCAGTGATCAGGTGACCAGGACACTGCTGAGGAATGTTCCCCCTGGACCTATTTTCAATTTTGTGTTTTAAAGCTTTTTGGAGAGAGTATACTTAGTGATTTTATCAGCATCCCCTGGTGGGTTCTTTTTCCCCCCTTGAGCATCCAAAAGTTAAGAAGCCCAGTTAACCTGAAAAACCTCCCATCTTTCAATCAGCTTCATCCAATTATGGATTAAACCAGTGACAGGAAATAGTATTCAACTTATTAATTTGTTGATACATTTAAATTAATGTAGCAAAACATTTTGAGCATAGTAAAATATGTTTGGTGTTATTTCTTTGACTAAAGCGCTTATTGTGAAGTTTTCTTCCATAAATTGTGTTTTAAGAGGATTTCTCTTGTTTTCACTCGCTCTGCCAGCAGTAAACGAAAGTGCTTCCATGTGTGGCGAAGAAAGTTTAAAAGATGGCATCTGAGTTAGGAGATCCTTTTTCAGCTGTGGGAAGTTGGATGGAAGTGGAATGCTGCAGAAATTCTCTCTTTGTTTTAGCAAACAGATCGTAATAATTCACTGTATAAGAGAACTGGACCAAAGGAGTGAGTGTGGTGTCATGCATACAAAATGGTTTATTTCTGCCTCCAACCAAATGAAGTCAGTTCAGTTGCCATTTCTTCACAATACGGTTGTTGCCATGTTGGAAACAGAAATCGTCAGTAAGCAGTAATTAGTCTGAGTCGGTCCGAGTCAAACATTTTTTTGGCAGCCACTCTCACCAATGAGGAGTGAGCTTGTTGGAAGGCCACACCCCTACCACTGAAAGTGGGCTCTGGAGAATCTGTCAAACACTATGAACGTGAGAAAACACACTTTTATTGAGGGAACCTGACTGGCCAGTTTATAACATGAAAAACTTTTACTACATAGCAAAGATCCTTGAAAAACATAGGATTAGCAAGAACATGTTAAAATATGGTAGCAGAGCAAAACTGGTTATTCTGACTGATAGAATGACTAGTAATAACTGTCAAATTATCGCATTAATCATGATTAATTACAGACGAATTAGTGCGTTTTTTGTTTTAATCATGTTGATCTAATTTTTAAGCAATAATCTATTTTGTAGGGGAGAAAGCTGGATAATGTGTCCATTATCAGATATTAAGTAAAGAAACAAAGGCCTGATCGCGTGAGACTGTTACTTCCACTAAGTCCATTATTTCTGATAATGGATACCTCAAAGGGCAGCATGGTCACTTATGAAATAAAATTAATATAATATAAATTAGAGCACTCTGGATGCCTGTTGTCCCATGTTTTTTCTGCATTATTTACCCAAAAAATCCCCCTTGGTGGTGTAAAAGTGATCATTGGAAGTCTGTTATGATAAAAAAAAAAACTTCATAAAGTCATGTTTTAAATTATATTTTGATACTTTTACTGTGCCACCGTGTCACAAATTTAGATGTAAACACCTCAAAATGCAGCTTTTCACAGCAATTTTTAGGTTAAATTAATTACAAATCATAATCATTCACTCAAGAATGTAATTACAGCACTAGTAAACTGTTTATTTCTCAGTAGAAGTCTATGGAATTTTGACTTCTTGGAACCAGTGCTTCTTTGGAATGGGAGGGGAGAGGGATCACTCAGTCCAGTTCTCATATACAGTCAATGGTCGTGCCTCAATGGTCGGCAGAGAAACAAGGTTTGACTGCTGACAGCTGGGGAGTGCGGCGCTGACAGCAGGACGGCGATAGCAAACACCTAAATCACTCCACTTCCTGTGCGAGCTCAAAGTTGCTGCCACAGTTCCTATCAGCCAGATGTTGAGGCCTGCTTAGAGGAGGAGGCGTGCCACCTGCACGTTTGTCAAAGCTTCAGGGTCGGGGAACGGCTGCTTTCGAGGCCCTTTCTCAGTCTCACCTTTCACATTTTTCTGTCCTATCAAGCAGGGCAGAAAAATCCTCATCCTGTCCCCGAGCTGAAAGGCGAGGGGGGAGGGAGGGAGAGGAGGTGATGAGCAGCTTACCTTTAGGAGGGATTAGTCGTATTAAAATGAAATAGTCTAGTCCTGAGTGACAGAGCAATGGACGTGAAGGAGGGCGGAGGCCGGCGGGATGGAGCCGAGGCTCCACCTTGTGTGGGGCCCGGCCCCCCGAGGATCTGAAGAGCCGCTCCTCTGTGTTTTCCTGCCCTCCATTCTTCACTTTCACTTCTCTGGATCTCTCTTCACCTCCTCCTCCCCATTTCTTTGGTGTTTTCTCATCATCGCCGCGGTCCAGGACAGGCAGATCTGTCAGCGCGGCGTCAAGAAATCTGCCCTGGGGCCCTCAGATGGGTTGCCAAGTACAGGGGCTGGACAGGATGGGAACAAAGGAGAGCCCCCCCACCACACCACCAAAAAGCACAGTTGAGAGGCTGCGCCCTCAGGAAAATGTGTTTAATCGCCCTCTTAGTGAAGGTCCTGCATGTATGGAATGTGTAGAGCACGGACAGGCCGCACAGTAACACGCGGGAGGAAAACGTTCCCAAAGCGATGAGCTTTAAAAGCTTTTTCAGTAAACGATGATGGATTTGAACAGAAACAAAACCAACAACAGCTGTGCACGCAGTCTGACCAGATCGTACATGGTTTGACATGTTTTAGACATATATGGAATACCTCACTTGTGATATAGATTATGTTGATACATTTTTCATGAATTTCACACTTGCTTTATAGCAAAAACAAAAAAGAACTCAAAGCATCAAAGTTAAAGAGAAAAGGAGTCTGATTAAGGAATAGTGATTTCAAAGATCAGCCTTACAGACTGGCGACCCATTCTGGGGTAAGTTCGTCCAAAAGTAGCAGGGATAGGCTCCAGCAACCTCATGACCCTAAAAGAGATTAAGGGGGTTCAGAAAACAGACAGGCGGGTAATTTCTGGAGTTAAAGAATATTAGAACGTTAAACTGTACGTTTTGTTTTACATTTCTATAAACTATGTGTAGATGGTGAGATGGGGTGGTGTTAAATTATTTTAGGTTACAAAAATGTATTCAAGTTCCCTTTATCCCCCAACTTCTATTTCTGAATTGGTTTCAGACAAACAAGGAAATACCAAATGCTGCAGTTCCTTAATTGACCAGTGGAAGCTGGAGTCAGAAGGAAGAATTCTCTTTTGACTCACAGGTTATCTGTCCATATGTCCATACTGGACAGTTAACCTGTGAGTGATTCACCACCCACTAAGAATGTTTCTGCATGAAAATCAGAATGCTACAGAACTACGTAAAGTTAGACTCTAACGTAAACAGTAAACAAAAACATAGCTTTCAGTCTCAGAGAACAAACAGTAGCACAGAAATAGAGATGAGAATAGAAGCCTCAGTGGGAATCTGGAGAAGAACGAGCGAACAGCGGCTGATCACACAACAAATGAAGATAGGTGAAGACAAACAGCAGCTGTGGTGATAAGCCTGAGCCAAGTAACACAATTAAAAAGAGAGCTCAGAACAAATGATTAGGAAACGCAAAAAAATAAAACTACCAAAAAAAAAAGGTAAACACTGTAAATCCTAAAACTATTTGCATATTATTTTAACTGAATTTGAGATCAGTTTTTTGCAAAATAACTTGTGGAGTACCTCAAGGGTCTGTCCTAGGGCCCAAGTTATCCTATCTGTACATAAATTGTATTGGTAGTGCATCAAAAGGGTTAAAGTGTATCTTATCTAATTAATTTGAATTTGAATGTAATTGCTGATGACACTTTTTTGGGCGATGATTTAGAACAGATGGGAAAGGTGGTCCAAGAAAGGCCGTAAACATAAACCAATGGTTTGATGTAAATAAATTATCACTAAACTGTTTAAAAAAAAAGGGTATTACTTGGATATTAATAATATCAAAACAAAAATAACAAAAACAATCACTGTTCTATGTTAGTATTCAAGGAGTCAAGACATGGAACTATCCAAAACAATCATTTAAAGAAACGTAATATCTCTCAAAAAACTTGTGAGGAAAGAACTGCTGCAGAAATAAAGTCAATGAAACTGATGCTTAATTACGCCAAATTTCGAAATTAGAAGCAAACCTGCCGATGTCGTAATGATTCTAAACTGAAGGCTTCAATAAAAACCACAAAAACCATAAACTGCACACCTGATATATGTCAGATATGTTTATATGCAGTACTTATATATTCACTTGAACTTCAAAGCAAAATGTTGAACTCAGAAGAATTATTGGATGATGTCAGGGATTGTATAAATTTGCTTCCTGCCTTTCAAGCAATCTACTGTTCTTCTTTTGACAATCTTAGTATTTAATAGTCTCATTGTGTCGTGTACTATGCAAAAGAGCAAATATGTTTATTTATGATCAAGAGAAATACTTGAATTGTTTAATCGTGTATGTAAAGGTATGTGTATGTTCCAATCATTCTTTATGACTAAATTCCATATGTTTCATACATATTTGTATAGACTTACCTTTCTGTTGTTTGCCTTGTTTTTGTATTGTTTCTGCTTTGATTGTTTGAAATAAACCATTTCCAATCCAGTCCAATGTCCTTAGTCTTGGTTTGTTTTCTTGGTTTCCAGCTTGTTGGCCCTTCCTGCCACAGTCTGCATTCATGTGCGAATGCCCCACAGCTGCCTGCATTTAGGTTCAATCACCCTCAGTAGATTTAAGTGCTCAGATTTGAGCAGGTCCTCTGCTTTGTCACATGTTTTATTTCTGTCCTGTTTGTTCATGTTGAAGTTCATTAATTGTTCATGTTTGTGCTGTCAAACATGATCAAAACTGCCATTTTGGGTTCTTGACATGTTGAGATTTATTTTGGAATCTTGAATTCTGTTAAAAAGTTTAAACCTGAAAGTGAAAATGATGCATATACTGTACAGACCAAAAGCTTGGACACACCTTCTCATTTAAAGAATTTTCATTCTTTCTAGTTTTAGCGAGTGAATGTGGACATTATTAAAGCAAACCTCACTTCCTCTAAAAATCATAAAAACATCCTTATTATTTTCACCTTCCATGTTGAACATGATTTTCTTTCTTTGATAGTTGGTGAAATGATAAACATTTATTTGAAAATGTTGAAACAAAACAATTGAAAATCTCTCTGAATGGCAGGAATGATAATGAAGTATTTATTGCAATTTTAGGACAAACTGGATGGTTTGAATCCCCTCAATAAAGACCCATCATTTATCGCCTGTTATCACCGTTTAAGCTGCAGGGGGCAGAGGAAGAAAAAGCCAAACAAAGGCTGAGTGTTGTGCGTCTGGCTGCTTGACTTCCAGTCATGATACCGACTCAAAGGTCAGCAGAGATTAAAGGAACAGATGAGAAGCAGAAGACGAGGAGAAAAGGTCTAGTTTCACCATACAGGTGGCATGTCAAGGATGTTTACCCCGCGAGACCCTATCTCCTCCCTTCCGAATTAGAAATGAACAAAAGTTCAGCTCAGTTCACTTTTTCTGAC
Source organism: Oryzias curvinotus (assembly GCA_023969325.1). Lineage (NCBI taxonomy): Eukaryota > Metazoa > Chordata > Actinopteri > Beloniformes > Adrianichthyidae > Oryzias > Oryzias curvinotus. The sequence continues at coordinate 9,728,979 of CM043709.1, forward strand.
TGGCTGATATCAAGTTATGACCCTGACAATACAAATGGACTCTGTGTTATTATGGCTAACTTTGTCCTCATATGGGATTTCAGGCCTGCTTTTATTGGAACTCAGAGAACAGCTTTGGAAATCAAACCCGACCAAAGCACTTTTAAAATAGTCTTGTTTAGTGCCAGCACCTGAATCTAAAGTTAAAACCCGGTTCCAGATGTGTAAATAAATATCTCAGTCGGAGTGGCTCCTTTTCCATTTGACCTTTATAATAAAAATACCACAGAACACCTGAAAGGCTAACAAGAACTGCACTCTTAGGTTGAAAGGTTATATACATTTTCCACCACCCATGTGTAATATTTTGACCCTGCGTTTACATAAATTCCACCGTATATGGACAATAGATGTGGAAAAAGCAGAACATGTGCACTCTGTTCTCCCACGGCTCCACGCAGCCATAAAAAAAGCTCCGACCTGCTGCCGTCACATCAAACACGGCTGGAAAAACCACGCTGCGCTGAAAGGCCTCTGGCTGCTTCGCCTTCTCAGACTCTGTGCCAGAGATTTCTATCAACCCAGCCAGAGCTGTGCGAGCGGTCATATTTACATTCCTTATTCCTTTGGAAAAACATTTCACAATAAAAGTACATTTCTGTGGAATCCCAACCTAAATACTAACGGTTTGGGCTTCAATGGGTTTTTACAAAAAGCAAAAAAAATCTATTTTGTGACAGTCTTACTGAAGACGATGATTTATTAAATATTATGAAGTATTAATGAATAATGCCATCAGGTTTCCCAGACCTTGGTTGTAGAATATATTTAAAACTGGTGTTTATTCAAATCAAAATAACCCAAAGGGAACATTATTAGAACATCTACCACACTGTATGGTCACATGTCTTTGCTAAATTCAAAGGGTTTCCACACATTGGACTCAATTCCAATGGTGTATTCCGATGTTCATGTAGCTGATGTGTTTTATTTTAAAATGATTTTATTTCAGGCCGATTTGCTTAACAACTTCCCTCTGACAGTTTGAATCAAAGGAATATAAATCGATGTATCAATTAGGTTGATTAATCGTTAAATGGTAGTCTTCATTGATCAACCCCATTTCTTTTGTAGGAACACACGTTCCGTTTTGTGTGGCTTGAAAATTTGAGGAGAAATGTCTCTTTGCGGGTTTCCTTCAGCAGATGTTCTTTGTTGCATTGTGCTGTTTTTAGCTGCCTGCAATCTGGCCACCATGGAAAATGAGAACAGTGCTGCAAAAGAAAAAAAATCAAAATGCTTTTTAAAAATGTCCCAGAAATCATTTTGAGACATTCTACCGGAAACTGATCACTCTACTTTTGTTTGATTTTAAATTGTGCTTTTTGATGAAAATATTAGACACTTTCTGTTATATCTCTGCCGCTATTCACTTACTTCTGTATAATTAAAAAGGAGCTTTTTGATTTTTTTTCCAAAGGTGTTTGGCTTCTTCCCCATTCTTTGTTAGTCCTGATAAGTGCTCACACCTGGTGTTGGGTAATGGGCACACCTGTTAGTTTGGAGCCTTTATCTTATCACTAAGTCTTTTTTTATCCTTTGTTTAATGTGGCTTATCTGTCTTCTGTCTGCTTACACCGGTTCATGTTGTTTTATTTTCTCTCAGTTCTGAATTAATTTTGTATAGGTTGCTATAGGTTTGTGTATATAATTATATTTACCCGCCCCACTGCAAGTTTGTAACTCTTATAATCTTCACCTTTCGGTTGATTTTTTTTTTTTCTTTTATGCTTCTGAAACTGAAGACCATTCTTTTTTTCTTTTGTCAATTGTTTGTTGGCTGCACTGCTATTATTACTTGTTTTCTGACACACGGTGGAGGACAAGTCTTCCAGAAGAGGAGATTCACGGGCTGCACAAACGCAGCTGCATCCTGGGAATGTCCCCGAAGCCCAGAGTTGTTTTGGGAGATTCCCACAAGCCGAGGAGGGCAATTCCCCCAACAATTTATTTGCTCTCTGCAGAAGCTGAGTTCCAGTGCTCCCACAGCAAAGAGATGAATCCAAAACAAAGCTTCCTGTAGTTAAGATGATCTTTTCTTTTTTACTTCTGTACCAAACAAAGGCTGTATTCAGAGGCGTTTGGGAAGCTGTGGTTGCAGAGCTGAATCATTTGAATAACAGTGTCTGCCATGCAGAACACCAGCCATGTGTTTGAGAGCTCACTTTTTTATGAATGAACTCCAGGCTTGTATTGTGTGCGGAATTATAAGGACTCTAACCAAAGCACCAAAAGCTGTAATTTTCAGACTTATTTCTTTTCTGCAGGAATGTCGTTTTTCTCTGGTAGCTGTGTAATCACTGCCACTGACTGTGGGAACAAAGTTTCTGTTCTTTGGTTTTTAAAAGACTGAAACTTGTTAAGGTTATGGATGACTTTTGACACCCTCTCATTTAGGACTATTATAGCTGACATTTAGACAACAACAAACAAATGACACAATGATCTCCAGTTTTAGCAAAATAATTGGAACTGTTCATCACTCAGAGGGAAACAGCGGATACAGATGGGTACCAAAGAAAGTATATTATCCTCAAAGAGATGTACTTTTACACTTTTTAGAGGTTTCTCTTTGCTCATCAACTGCAAATATTTCTGTATTTCTTGCAGCTTCTTACTTTTCTTAAAGTATTTTCTTCTGCTGCTGCTGCTTCAGGAAGGATGCTTGTTTGTTGTAAAATAGGGCTTTTTGTGTCACAGGTTACTTTTTCCTCTAGAGGTCAAAGAAGGAAATACAAATATTTTCATAACTTTTTTGTTTTTGCATCTTTAGTATTGACTAAGATAAAACCAAGGGGTTTATACATTGCAAGAAAGAACCACACTACATAAGTTAGGTATTTTGTTATTTACATGAGTGCTTCTATGATTTGTTCTAAATTTTAATGAAATGCATGTACCGGTAAGTTCCCGGTAATATTACTAATAATGACTGAGAAGAAACAACATTTTGACTAGTTTGATTCTTATTACCTCAAAATGTAATAATAAAAATAACCTCAAAAAATAAAAATTGACCACGTAAATGGCGGGGATTTCCACCATTTTCTGCTATGACAGCTCGACAGTGACGTGTGATGCTCCTTACCGCCTCATGATGTTGTTCTGAAGCAATATGTTCCACTCTTCAACAAGTGCTACATGTAGTTCAGCCAGATGACTTGGTGGGGTACAATCATCCATTCTCTGCTTCAGCTGGTCCCAGACGTGCTCTATGGGGTTCAGGTCAGCAGACATTATTGGTCAAACCATATGAGACTTCCACTGTCTGAAGTCGAGCTGTGACAATTCTGACAGCATGTGGTGGAGCATTATCATCCATGAACAGAAAGTTGGCGGTGTGCTGGTGGATTGGGGGATGATGATGTCTCTGAGGTAAGAACCTGCAGTGACTGGGCCATCTACAAGAACCAAATTGTGTATTTTTTTTTTTTTTTTTTGGCTGACTGGTGACACCGGCCTGGACTCTTGCACCTCCTTCACTTAAATGAACGACAGAACCATGCTGACCTCAGCGTATTGCTCACCTCGCCTTCTCCAGCAACGATGATGATGATTTCTGTGCGATGTGACCTGACACTTTTTAGCAAACAGGACAGTAGACCATTGCTGCATTCTCCAGGTTACATGGTCTTCTACAAACGTTCATGGTTGTATCTTGGTGTCAGTGGAGTCCCCTGCAACGGTCGTCTTGTATCAAGTCAGAGCAGTGGAATTGGTTCCAAATGGTTTGTCTGGAGACCCTGGTACCCCTCAGATATGGTAAATGGGCCTACAGCTGTGTGGTGTTCGCAAAACCACGCCTGAGTACAGAGGTCCTTTTTTAGTGGTCATGGTTGGGGTCTGTCACCCGGGGGCCTCCACTCCTGAGTCTGTCACAAACTCTGCCAGTAGTTCTGTGTTTTGATGCAAGTCTGCTGATGCCACTTTGAGACTCACCAAGTTCACCTGTAACACCTGACTTCCTACTACCAACCCGAAGGTGCACAATGGCCATGTGGCGCTGCTCTTCAGTTACGTGACATTGTGTGTTCATGGCTGTTTGTATGATAAACTGGGAACGACTTACTGGCAAAATTCGATTTTGATAGCCACAGAATGATGAAGTAGACGCTGGACTGAAAAAGTTTTTCTTTTACCTTTTTTGTTTTTGTTTTAGCACCAACAAGAGAGGGACACTGTACACAGTGAGACCATTATGTGGAAACACAAAATGAGGTTTCTAGGTTTCTGAGGTTGCTTCCCTCTCCTGAAAATCTGTGAAGTGAAACAAGCAGTATTTCAATATAACCCTAACTTATTGTGAGTAGTGTATATAAAAATTTAAGGTTAGAGGTAAACTTTTAGCTCTACAGAGAATTATGTTAACTTCTTATTCATTCCAATTTTAGTATTTTGAATAAAGCTTTTAAATACCACGTAGGAACATGTCACCACAAAAGTATTTTCACACCATTTCTAAATTTTACAAAACACAAAGCCTAAAAATGCATTCATCTCTTTATTGAAGGAACGAGGGGTTGAACAAAGGAGCATACATTACAAAATAGTCTTATTTTACACATAAATATGAAACACAAAGGCAGATGAGTAGAGCTTTGCTTAGGTCCATAAAGCTTTTGACCATGCAACGTTCAGTACCTTAAAAAAAAAAAAAACAATAACACACACACACACCAAAAGTCAAAAACATGGCTGAGTCCACCAGAGACACAAAACCATGTCCAATATGTACACAGTATAACAAAAATATCACTTTTTCTTTCTGAAACAGCACGGTTATTGTATTTTTTACAACTAAAGGTGTACCATTAGTTCAGCACATCAACATGTGTTCAGACAAGCCACTAATGCTACAAGTCAACACTTTAGTCCTTACAAATTAAAATACACCGATTGAAATTGTAGCGGTAAAAGTAATATACTCCGAATACATTTATATATATATATATATATATATATATATATATATATATATATATATATATATATATATATATATATAGTTACATCCATATACATATAGGGTTAAATACTGATCAATCTGAATCCCTGGATCGCTGAAAACATCCTTTGTCGATTTAGGCAGCCAGCTAAATGAAAGTACCTCAGTGAGGCGCTCGCTTAGATACAAATCAAATGCGCTTCACATTGTGTGTTTCACTGTTTTGAATGTTGGTGAAATGTTGGAACCTCTAGCTTATATTTTCTTACTGTACATGAGAAGAGTAAAACCACATTTGAGCTAAATTATTGTAGCACAGGCTAAAGGGTGCGCTTCAACGTGGTTAAACAAGAACTGATTATTATACTTTTGGTTTTTTTTTTTTATCCATTTACCCGTTGTTTGTGCAAATTATTTTTTGTTTAGGTTAATTCTCTTTGTTCCTTACCCAAGCTATGCTCAGTTAATCGATCCTTTATTTCAATTAGCTCAGCTTAACTCCTTGACTCATTTTTTTTAGTATTCTCACTGACTTTGAAGAGGAAACTGAAGGAGTGAATTTATCCAAAAGAAAATACTCAATGCAACTTAAGCTTTTCCGTTTACATGAACATTTTCACAGGTGCTCATGCCGCGGCTCGTCCTCACATCACTGTAAAAAGACTGGACAAAGCAGAAATCTCATACACGCATGCTTAATAGGAGGTTTCAATCGTTTCTATTTGAATGTGGACATCAGAGCAAAACATCAGTTTATCGCTTCCACTAAAGTAACTCTCTAAAATAATTATCTGCCAAATAAGTGCATTTTTGTTGTACAATATTTCATTTTTAAACTTAATAGAAAAGCTCTCCACTGCCTCAAAAAGGAAATCCACCCTGAAAGAAAATTCAGCCCAAAGTCTTGGCAGGTCACAGTCAACACCTGATTTCATGATGTGTGAGGAACCAGTAGAGGAATAGCAGCATAAGTACCTGTACAACCTTTACTTTAGTTCCTCTATTCTTGTTTGTTGAGGTGCTGGACTGTGGCCTTTCCTTTTAAGGAAGAAAAACATGTTAACAGGAAGGACTGCTAGTTTATTATATTTCCACAAGAATCCAGAATTATGTTAACATGTAAAGAAAAACGAAGGAAAATTGAATGTCAGCCAACAACTTGAAATGTGTAAAGTACTCCCTGGCTGTGTCGCAGCTCACCTTTCGCAGGTTTATTTGTGCAATTTTGTATTTTTTAATCTATTTAGTGCATTGTATTCTGCATCCTAATTGGCTGTAGACCACTGTCAATCAATCCCCTCTATGCAGTGTCTCCCAAACAATCTAATCCAAAAAATCTTTGAACTTTGAGGGTTCAAACTAGATAGAAAAAAGATAACACTGTGAAGTATGTCTGAGAAAAATGTCTAAAATGTGTGGTAAGGAGTTTTATGGCATTAAAACATCTAGAATCGTAGTTCTTGGATTTGGCCTGTTGTAGGTCATTTTTTAAAACATAATTCCTGCAAAAAACATGGGACCTCTGGGCTAAACAGAACACTCTACACGTGTTAGAAAACAAAAGTACCAGGCTGGATTACCAAGTACTTAATGTACTGCTCATTATACAAGCAAGTTGGCTCTATTTTACTTTGGTGTTGTCTTAAACAAAAATCCGTAGCTATTTTTTATTCAGTGTTGGCATTTCCAACATTATTCTTTTAAATAAAAAGATCAAATTGTTTAAAAAAAAAAGGATTAAATGAAACCCAACAAAAACAAAGCATTGGTTCATTCACTGACTGAAAGGTTGGTGCGTCACAACCAGAACAAGCTGGCATGAATGTTTGGAGATATCTCTGCTTATTGTTTTTGCAAAATGAAAATTTCCCGGATGTTAGGTTTCCTCCTTTTGTAACAGGCGAAAGCACAAACGTGTGACAGCAAATGTTGAATATTACAAAACGACACAGTTTAATAGAAGAAAACAGCACTGAGGTTGAATTCGTACCTGGAAAAAGGTCAATAAGCTGAGCTCTTCGGAACCCCTTTGGCTTTCTATTACTCACAGGAGGGTGACACACTTAGTTTCAGAGTGGATTTTCCTTTTAACGTACCACCTTCACAAAATTAAGGCACCTTTTAAACCCCCAAAGGGTCAATGGGTTCTTCTAATAAGAAGAGAAGCAACAATAACAAGAAGGAGCACAAAGCTGCACTGACACAAATTAACAACAACGTGAAGACAGCCAAGGGTCAAAATAACGGAATGTCTGTGGTTTAGGAACAAGTACCCCATTTTTCATGCTTTTCATCTCATCTTGTAGGTTTTTACAGCAGCACCGCATGTCTCCCTGCCACGGATTACCATGGAAACAGTGTGGTTCTGTTCAGAAGCACAGAGATTGGGTGAAGATCTGCCCAAACCTCGTCAGGCTTCAGGAGTGGATATGCGGTGTGTGTGACAGTGTGGGAGTCAGTATCCAAAGTTGAGTTTGTTCTTGTTGAGCTCTCGCTCCAGGTTTCCTATCAGGGTGTCGATGCTCTCCTGCAGGTCTCTCAGGTTCACCCTGTTGTTCAGCACAGGACTGATGTCCTGGATTTTCATGTACGCCTGGTAGGTGTGCTCCTTAGGCAGCCGGGGTGGCAGGATGTGGCTGTACAACCTCTCCTCTACCGTCTGCTCCTCCTCCTTTAAAGGCTGCCTCTTGTTTGAGCCATCATCCTCTCCCTCCTTCTCCTCTCCTCTCACTGGTTCCTCCTCCTTTGTGACCTCCTCTTCTCTCTGGAGCGGCTCCTTCGAGATGTTCTCCTCTTGGTCTTCCTCTACTGCTTCCTCCTGCTTTTCTTGGACCTCCTCCGCCTCCTCCACGTCCTCGGAGGGCACGTCATCGTAGTCCGCCTCCTCTTTATTGGGAGGGAACTGCATTTCCGAGGGGAAGTAGCTCTCACCACAGCCGCTCCAGTCGCCGGCGTAGCGGTTGCTCGGGCTGTCGAGTCGTCCCGGTTTGGGCCGTAGAACGCCCGCCATCTCCGCTTCGGTGAGATTTAGGACCTGGGGGCGCTCTTTTCTCCGCCGCAAAGGAGGAGCTGACAGCAGGTCAGACACCGCAGGAGCAGCGGAGACCGCAGGGTCAAGAGCATCCACGACTGAAGGAAAAAAAAAGACAGCAGAGAGGACTTATTAATTACATACAACTAAGCTATAAACAGAAACATGTTAAAGGAAGTTATAATAAAAATAACCAAAAATAAATGGTTTTAAATGAAGGTGTCTGAACACAAAGGAGCTTTAAAGCAAATCCTCTAACCAACAGCCAAGCAGTCAGCATCTGATCAAGTTAGTTTGTATTAATTCAGTTAGAAAAAATGCTTTATGTGATGTCTCTGTTTTCTGAACTGGCTTTTTTGGAGCTGAGGTCACGGGGGTCGAAGAATTGTCTGCCACCTAAACTCAGATGAATGGCGGTATTCCACACCGCTTATTTAACTTCACAACAATACAAATGAACTTTAGGTTATTTGCATGTTTGCTTGGACAAATGACTTCCAGTTCTTTACTTTCCCTGTTGCCTCTTGATGTGTAGTGACTATTTAAGGTTATATTGAAGTACGTTTCTATCCTTCTTGTTAAACTAATTTGTGAACATTGATTACAAAATTAATCAAAAAGTTGACTAACAGTAACGCAAATATTTATGTAGTTACTTTCATTAAAGAGTAATTGAGCTACTAGTTATTTCTTGGATTCAGTAGTGAGGAAATATAACTAATTACTATAACAAAGCAATGGATACATGTAAATGTTGAATATTTATGCCATATTTTTCATTTCCGTGAGTCATGACCAAACATGCGTTCACAGAAAAAGTCTGTTTTTTTTTCTAAATGAAGCTGCAGGTTGATGAGGTGAATGGACATGCCGATGCAGAAGCTCTCCTACTTCACACCACCGCACACAGAGAGGGATTTGCTGCCATCTTTGTTTCTCTGCAAACTTCTGTTTAAGGGAAAGCCTGATTGGAGGTTATAGAATCTGACTGAGCAGTGGAAAGGGAAACAGAGCACTCCAGCACAGTCCTGTTACCTGCGTGCCTTCATCTCTGTGTACCTATGCTTGTCCCTGTCAGATCTCCTTTACTGGAATGGAGTGGGGGGGGGGGGACAAAAAAACAAAAAAAACAAAAAACGGTTAAGGCGATAAATCACGCTCAAAAAGTAGAACATAAAAAGCAAACCACATTTGTCTGGAGTTTTTTTAATCTGCTAAAGCATAACCTTTAGAGATTCTGTATGCGCTTCCTCCAAATGGCATATTTTCACTCAGGGCTGAGATGAAAACAGAGTCGTTGGCTCATGTTCAGTCAGTTCATCACTGATGTGGTTTTTATGTGCAGTGTTTGCACACCTTCCAGCCCCCCTGAGGCTCCAGACTCCAGGAATCATTAGTTGAAACAAACAGAAGTGATCCTCAGTTCACAGAGAGTGTTACTTAAGTGTTATTTCATTTCAGACATGATTCACCAATGGCAGGAATAAAGCGACTACCAAAGACATAGAAAGCAGGTTAAGTCATGTGTTTTGACAAAACACATTTTTTTAGATGTACATTTATTCTCCTCAGAGTGTTATTTCTATTGCTTTCATGTTGCATCAGGTCGCGACATCAGTCAAAATAGCGTCATTTTTGTCAAATCCAAATAATTACCAAATTACAAGCAAAAAAGTAACTGTTACTAACTTGTGTTGTTTACAGCCTAAAACTTATTTGCAGAAACTGAAATAGGATCATAAATAAATAAGATGACCTTCCCACTGTTTCCAGCCATTTTACAAGTACTTGTTAGGCTAAAAACACATGGATGCTTCTCACTAATATGCAACAATGCAGCCTTTTGTTTTCCTGTGTTGAAGTCAACCCACACATTACTGCTGATTTACAAACATTACACACCAGATCATTGTTTCTTTAAACATCTGTTCACATTTCAGCTAAAGTTTGTTGCACTGATCCGTAGCGTGTGGTTTTACTTTAAAACACTGACTAGTTTCACACCGTCCCGTACCCATATCACCTTTTTATCCACTTATGGGTAGTCTATAGTAGGGGTGTGCCAAAATATCGATATGGTGATATATCGCGATATTTAGTCCCGCGATCGATTATCGATACGTCTTCATCAAGTATCGACCTTTTATTTACGTTTAAAAACCCCGTAAAACGTTATATGAACCATCCTTTGGTAAGACAGTTCCTTGGAGGGTCGATAGGGGGCGCTCGTTGCGAGATTGGCTGTTGCGGGCGGACGAAGAAGAACACTCATTCAAACAAAGATGGCGGAGCGGGAAAACAATGAGAAGCGACGGCAGTAAGTTAAAAGACGCGCCGGCAGCATTGAAGCTGCATTACCCGGAGTTGTGTGAGAAAGCTGTGGCTGCTGCTGCCTGAAGCCGACACAGCCCGACGCGGATACTTTTTTCCATACGAAGCTACCGCCGTCTTCTGAGAGAGACAGAGCAGCGGCAATAACAAACGGAAAACGGTCCCTGCAGCGCGGTAGAGAACGAGGGATTTGGGTTTTTATTGAATGCATTAGAGTTTTGACATTCTCTCTCAGAAATACTGAAAAAGGATCCCTGTACTGTACGGCCAGACCAGAGCTACAGCTGAGATAGAAACGGAAGAAAGAGAGGCATCCCTGCCCTCAGACCCCCCTTCTCCTCTAAGCAGCGGTAGATGAGCGGCGTCTTGATGCTAAACCCTGTGGTTCTCCAGAAAGACATGAACATAAACATACATCGCATGCAGCTTTACCCAAACGTGTTGTTCACAAAGACGTTTACTTTTAGATGCACTTCAAGTTCTTTATGTATTTTATCCCTGGTCATTTATTTTGAAAGCAGTTTATGTCTTAAATAACTTAAAGGAAAGTTCCTTGATACTTTATTTTTATTTTTCTGGGAGAATTATATTTTTGTTTACACCACATTTGCACTAAATGGTGTCATTTATTTTTTTAACAAAGACACTATAATTTGTTCACAGAATTAATATCTGATTTACAGCTATTTTTTCAATTAAGCGATGGCCATGGTTTTGTTTTTCAAAAGTTAATACCAATATGTCTGGCAGCTACTTGACTCATTCATTTTTTTATCCTTTTACAGCCAATTTTGTTGTACTAAATAATGGCACTTGCTGTTCATGTTCACTATTGTTTAACTGACTTTTACAGATATTTCCCAATGAAAATTGTCATTGTTTTGTCAAAGACCGAGTATTACTGATTTCAAGACAACGTTACACAAAAGTCTGTTATTCACTACAACCAAATAGGACACACGTTGTTTATTATCATGGTTGTTTTAAAAATAAGTGGGGAAATATTTCCAAAAAGCTGTTTTTAAAGTTCTTTTCTAAAGTTTGATATATCGTTGAGTTGTTAGAGACCGAGATATATCGATTATCGCATTATCGCCATATCGTGATAATATCGTTATCGTGAGCAAAGTATCGCATATCGTATCGTATCGTGAGGTACCCAGTGATTCCCAGCCCTAGTCTATAGTAACTGAGTCACAGTACAGGATTATTCAAATAAATCCACTGGAGTAAAACTTAAAGTATGGTACAGAAAAACTACTCCAAGGAGTACAAATGTACCCGTTTTGTACAACTCTAGGTAAATGTACACATAGTTTGTACAGCCCACTTCTGCATCAGGTCTAAGTGGATTGTTTTAACTTTAAAATGTTTGTTTAGGTCAATTTTCTTAAATCAGTTGAGCTCATTGTTGATTTTCCTTTCACTATTCACTATTTAGTGTGTTCGCCATTTTGTTTAGGTGTCCACATCTACACTTCCAAAGTCCAATGCCTCGGAAATTTCCCAGAAGTCTTTGCAAAAAAGAAATAGTGTGCATCGAGGCTCACTTTATTGGCGACTACAGACCACAATGCATTGCGCTTGAATGATTTTTTCCCTAAAACAAAATGTATTTACATTTATTTTTTATAAATTACCCAAGTTTTCATCATCAGAACAAAGTATATTCATAAATATTCTTTGTAAAATGTTCATGTTTTGGGTATTTACTTCAGCAAATGGATGATGTCATATTTGCCATTAAAAAAAAAAAGAAAAGTAGTGCACAAGTCTGAATTGCCTAAAAACCTAATGGAGGGAGTAGGGAGGGAATTCAGACACAGCAGCCTCACATCTGTTTTTTTTTTTTGCTGCCACTTGTTCCACTTTTGCAAGTAATCAGCTTTTGATTGCTCTCACTTGCTGCTCATTGGTTTGAGTTCATCATTTTTTTCTTTGTGATGAATGGATAGTTTTGGAAACATGTAGGTATCACTAGTTGCTAATGTACATGTAATTCCACTGAGTGTTCAGTGTTTTTGCCCTCTGGTTTGCTTGCATCATCACGCCAGATTCAAGTTTCTGAACTCTACTGCTTTTCTTCTAAGCTAGGAGATGCAGCATCCATAACTGCTGATCATAAACCCTCACTCAACACTTAATTTGACATTTTTCTGTTTTTTCTTTTAATCCTCCACATTCTACACATCTCCATGGTTCTAAAAACAGCAAACCCAGGCAAAAGTGGATTTCAAAATTTGCAGTTAGTTTCCTTTTATATAATAGCTTATCAAAAATACGACAAAACAGCCAACTCTTCTGGCGTCTTTGACACACTTCCTGCAGACAGTGTCTGTGTTTTTCCTCCTGCAGTCCTCGGATGTCCTTGGATCGGTCCAAGGTGTGTGGCTGACAAACAATGCATTGTGGGGCTTGGTATGTGAGTGAGAAGGAGTGAAGTGAGGGCTGAAAATATCCCATAATGATTGTGAAATGTTAGGGTGAAGCTCTGGGGGCTGCAGGGTAAGGTTAAGAGTGGAATGTCTTTAATTATAGTCTGGCAGTCCAGCACTGTGTGAGGAAGATGGGATGAAGGTGCCACTAAGGGTGTAAAGAAAAGGTCTGAACCTGGAATGAAAGCTTCGCCAGCATCATTACAGGCAGTGAGAGGGCAGAAAAATAAATGGGTCCTGTGGTGTTTGAAAATAACTTTTTTTTTTTCTGCAGTGGTTGCTTTTTTTTTTCTAAGGCGGTTTGCACAGAACTGGTCCAGAGTGGGAGTTGAACGCTGCAGTTAAATTTAGAGACCTGACCAGAGTGAGGAGCTGTGGATGAAGCAGCAGGTCGCAGGGGAGCCTCAGACGGCGCTTATTTAGATGAGATAAAGTCTGTTTTAAAGGTCGGATTTTCTAAAATGCACCTTCAAATGCTGCTAACAAAAAACTAAGGCCTGGAAGATGAGAAGCTGTGAAGAAAATTGTAGTGATCAATCCTCTTCATCTGTATTGGTCTTCTTTCTGTCTCATAGCAGCTGTGCAGACAGATGACCAGCACAGCTTGGACTCAGTAAGTCACTTATCTCAGGACAGGAGAGCCACGCCTCCTGCATTTGGTTTACGTTGAGGCTTTGGCTGGAACCGCCATCATCAAACATTTGTGGTGTGAGGTTCATCTCTGGGGAGCCAACAGATGGCGGCCATCTTGTTGAACTTGTGCCTAACTACAACCTCAAGGATCAAAGCAGCTCTTAGCGGTCCTTTGTGGAGCTGGACCGCAGACCGATTTGAAGAAGCGGCGCGTGACTCGACTGTAGTCACACACACAAAAAAAAACAACCATTCACCTGGCCAGAGCTGCAGCAGGTAGTGCAATACTTCGATGTGTTTTTTGAAGTGCAGAGCGCTCGCCAGCTCCTCCGAGTCGATGAAAACGCGGTTGGTGTGGCAGGACGCCTCCTGACGTTGGCTGAGCAAAACTGGGCCGAAACACACGGCCAGGTTCTGGCAAGTCATCTTGTTCACGTCTTGGTGGGACGCCACGCGCTTCAAGTGGTTGAGAAGCTTCCGCAAAGTCATCTGAGACAGACACACACCAACACAAAAAAAGACATGTCATTACCATGATTAGTAGCTGCAGTAGATCCTCCAGCAGTAGCATAAAGAAACATGTTATGCAACATCAAGAGGAGGGACTTTTTTGGGTCAAAATATACAGATTTTACGTATTTTTGTTATAAGGGACAAAAGTGCAGGAAGCTGTTAAAGGCTTATTTTGGCAATGTGTTAATTTATTCCATTAAAGTGAGACAAACAGCAGCATGACCTTATGCCGTAAGAACTATTTCCCTTAGAGATGGAAATGGGCTGTCTATGGGGGAAAAATGGGAATGTGGTCTGAATGAAATGTTAAGATTGTAGACAACTCATTGAGCCGGTAAAGATGTTCATGACCATTTTTTCTACAGCTATGTTGCAAGCAACAGAACTTAGCAAACACTTAAACAACAGTCCTGCAGTACTCCTGCACCTTACAAACGACTGGTGTCCCTCAAGGGGACAGCAAGACGCACCTGTCTACGATCCACCAACCCAAATACCTGTAGCCCTGCTATGGATCAATCCTTGTGTGGCTGCATGCGTCTAAGGCATCAAATCCACAAGCAGTAGATGTAACTTTGTAAACTAGCTTTAGTTTGCAGATTTTCCTGCTCTTCTTAAAGATACGTCAGTGAAAATGAGAGCCTGAGAGATTTTCAGACTGGACAGCACCACAATTATCACTCCCCACTAAAAAAACCTACGCACTTCCACTCAAGCAGCACTAATCCTTGACTTTATCATCATCCTCATCCACGCCACACTCAGCCCGTTGTGAGGGTAAATTAGTCTTCCATCACTTCCTCACCCTCTCCACCTCCGGCAGGTGCTCCAGTAGACTGACAGTGTGCTCTGAGTCGGCCTGCTCGATCTCGCAGCCCGCTGCTCCCATCTTTAGCGGCTTGGTGGCCATGGACTCCAACACGGCTTCGTACAGAGGCTTGTTTATCAGGGGGAAGGGCAGCTCACGCAGGTAGTCCTTCAGTACTCCTGCAGTGTTGGAGAGAACACACAATTACTGAGTAGGGCAGGAGAGATGCTGTGTCACACCTTAGAACAGAGGACGATCCTGCCTCACTCTTTGGGCTTACACTTTTAGTACTTCCTGTGGCGTCTGCCAAGACAACTAAATGAGTCAGACGCAGGTCGGTAGCCAAGAGCGCCAGGCGGCTTGACTTTAGCCTCTCGCAGTGCAGACAAAAGAAAAAAAAACACAAACTCAACTTGTCTGCAATCTCTGAAATACCAGTGTATCTTTTCACCAAAAGTAAAGCAGGGGATTAAAAAAAAGCTTCATGTCAGCATGACAGCTCCTTGTGAAGAGCGTCTGCTCTTTTTCTGCCCTCTGCATGAAGCCAGATCAACTTTCAGAGAAGGCTGCGGGATGTGTAATTAGCAATATTGAGTGCACTCCTGAGTAATGCACACCTGTCCAACAAAAAGTAAGAAGACACTCGATTCCATGAAAACTGAAACCCTTAAGATTATTTATCTGATATGTAGAATTTGGAGGCAGTTTAATTTGGGGATGTCAGGATTTCATCCCTGCTTTATGCAGATGATGTTCTCCTTCAGGATGCACTGGGACAGTTTGCAGTTGAGAGGGAATCAGCTGAAATAACGCCCAAGTTAAAACTACGGTTCTCCACTGGAATAAAGTGGTTTTCCTCCAGTGGAGAGTTCCTGCCTCAAGAGAAGGAGCTTAAGTATCTTGGAGTTCATGAGTAAGGGAAGGACGGAGCGTGAGATTGACAAGTGGAGAAACTGCAGTGACTGTATCCAACCATTGTTGTGAAAAAGGAACAGAAAGGTTACTGGTCAATTTATGTTCCCACCCTCACCTACTGTATGTTCACAACCAAATGAATAAGATACAGTGGTCCCTCATTTACAGCAAGACTTATATGAAGTAGTCAACTTTATTTTTACAATAATTACAGGTGTTTTAGGACGGTAAAGCTCCTAACCACACTTTATGTATTTTTCTCAGATGGACATGAAAATGTTCATACTTTTCTTTCTCGTTTTCTCTCTCAAAGTCCAAACCTTCGTAGAAAAATAAGTCCAGTGTTGTAGACGGAAACCAAGGATCTGCCAACGATCAAAGATTTATGTAGATTTGGCAAACTGAACGCATTCTACTTAGGACACCAGGCGTGGATTAATCAATTGACAGCGGTGTACAGCTAATCGGAATGCAGAACAAAGTGTGCCAGGAAAGAAAAATATCTGCAAGCAAAGGACCACAGTATTAGCAGCTAAAATAGGTTTTCTCTGTAGGGTGGCCACCGGTGTGAGGACCTCTGTCACCCGGGAGTAGTCACCGAAGATAGATGGATGAATGGAGATTTCTGTCTTCTGAACTAAAAGACAATTGACAATCTGAACTTTAAAGACAATTTTAAAGAAATGAAATAAACCCTAAACAACCTGGAATTAGGTTATAAACAAAATAGAAAAAATTTGTAAGAAATTATTTTTTATATATGTTTTAAAAGAAAAGTAGTTAAGAACCTGAAAATCAAATTATGTCATTCTTAAAAAAAATAAATAAAAAAATTGTGTGAGTGGCATCAAGAAAACCTAAAAAAATAAATTACAAAAAAGGTCACCAGACTCCTATATCCTATGAACTGATAATTAACTAAGGAGTTTTACCAAAGTAGGCCAGTCACGTAACTGGATTGTACCATCCTGCAGTCTTTCAGAGCACAGATTGGACACAGAGGAGAATAGTGCTGGAAATCATCCTAGCTGCATCTTTAGAGGTGTTCAGGAAGGATATAACTATCCATAAAGATGGATGCATGTGGGAGCATGCGTTAAAGTTGACATTAAATCTGGTACCATTCAGAAAGCCCCCCTTAGCAAACATTAACATGCATCACATCGGCATCACTGAAAGTCAAAAACAAAACAAAAACTTCTGAACGAAAGCACCAAGGTCAGGATGTTCCCACTAAAACTGTCTAAAATAGTGACCCTCACACAAACACAGATGACTTCCTCACTTCTGTATTAGCGGATGTCCTCCTTTGCACCTGTGCTGGTTCCTTTCCGTCATCTAACCTTCTAATTCTATCCTTCCACAACACAGTTCGGTCTAAATCCACAGACATCTCCTTAGGCACCCCTTAACATGCTAACTTTTTAATCCCTCTAAGTCCCTGCTCTGCTTTTTAAAGGAGCCCAAGGCTTAATGCCATTCAGCCTGTTTCTCAGCTCATTGTAGGCCCATCACCTGTCAGGGTCTTGAGAAAAAAATGCTTCAAAATACACGAATAACATTTTTTTTTTTTTTTTTTAAGTTTTAAGTGAGGACGAACTCCCATTTCCGGCCTTCCTTTCTAACCGCTAGGAGAGAATAAGAGGCTTTGTAGTTTTGGATTAGCGTGTGAAAGAAGTTCAGTGTCGGGCTGCAAATTCTCCGATTAGTATTGTAACTGTGTGTGTGCCGCCGTGCAATCCAAGTGTTAACATTTGGAGATCAGAACCATTCGGGGAATCACAATAAAACTTCAGATCAGACGAACAAAGCACTTCAAAAAAAAAAAAAAGACGACTAGCAGAAGACGCAGCCCTTCTGTTTCCATCCTTATCTCTGCACATGTATTTCCAAAAGACTGTGCTGCGCTTGTCCTCTCTTCAGAGCGTGAAGTCGTGCTTGGAAACTTTTCTGACCTTCACCGAGCAGCAGCTAGACCCAACAACAGCGGGACTGTTTCACATTAAAGCTGAACTCAAACAAGCCATTTCTTCTATTTGGATTTGAAGTTTGAATAACATGAGCCACATGTTTGGGCTCTCTGAATAGAAAGGGTTGGTCTATGTATGTGACTGGGCACAGCTATTTGTGTAAATCATTAGCTTGCTATGAGTCAGTGTTGTTTACTTTTGTGTCCTGGCTGCTCATACAGAAAAGCCAGGAGGGACGCACACGTGCGTACTCGCACACTGGAGGTGTTGGGCTTTGGGGGCGGGGGGAACAGGTGTGTGCTTCCCCTGCAGGTGCTTCACAATCCTTCACAGCCAGGATGACAAACACCCGCCGAGTGTTTTTTTCCTCTCACGTTTGAGCGGCTCGCTCAGCTCTGTGAGTTGAAATCCCAGCCACGGTGGCTCAATCGAACTATTTTGACGGAGCAAAATGTGCCACCAAACACTACAAGGCACATAATGCACTGGGGCACGGCTCTACCTTTGACCTCCTGTTCAAACAAAGCGAAGGGTCATTCCTCTTGTCAGTGCTGCAGTAAGGCCTTCGCCTGGAGAACAAACAGGGGCTTGTTCTCAGTCCTGCCCCCCCCCCTGCCATCCCGCACGCCCACGCAGCACCGGGGGGCCTGGAGAAGACCCCTGTGTGTCCGAGCCCTGTCAAGTGACTCGACTTTACGTGCTGCTTGCTTCAACTTTCATGCAGCCTGAAATGATCTCACTGGTTCCCCACAGATGGGCCGGCGGCTCGCTTTGGGTTCCTGACCTGTTAATATATAGTGACACCCACAGACCCGGGCCCCGGGGTTCAGCTAATCGTCCATGCGTGAGCCAAATAGCATCTGTGTTTGTTTGGCAACAAAAAGGAGGGGGGGGGGGGGACACTTGTTAATGACTTTCCGTGTCTTCACTGAAGAAGCGCCAAGAGTGTGAGGGCAAAACATGAAACACATGGCAGTGGAAAAGACCGGTCAGGTCAGGCAATAATCTATACCAGCGGGTCGTTGTGACCCACTACGCTGTGGGCAAACATGGATCCAAAGCTTCGACAGCGCCACAGAGCATTCCTCTACAAAAAAAATACTGATAAACCATCTTAAACACTTGCATCCAACGCTGTGAGGTCATGTGACCTTCCTTGGAAACGTGACAACGCAAAAAAATACAGAATAAAGTAATAAAAGACAATTTAAAAAGACTTATTAGGAGAAATCGGCTATTTTCTGTGCAGCACGTGTTGTGGGTAAAAACTCTGTTGACCCACATCAGCAGTTGCTGATGAAGATAGTATTGTTTGCCTTCTTTATCAAGTTAAAACCACATTTGCAGGGAGGACGACGATATGAAACAAAAGATCAGGGCTTCGAAACAATGTTAGGTCCATGCACCGAGCGTGTTTTGCAAGCTTCGGGTTGAACTGTGACCTCTGGAGTAATCCCTTTCACTGCCTGTGCTTTAAATTAGCCGTGTGACACTCCACTCCTCTTAGCTCGTGCGTCGGCTGTACTAACTTTGCTTTGTTGGGGAATCACAGGATGGAATCGGTATTATGGGAAAATATTGCAACAAAAATGAGTGAAAACTCTCCAGCAATTTTAAAAGAAAAGGTTTGAATACTTATACAATGATCTAATAATGAGCTTTTCAATGCTAATAGAACGTGTTGGTTGTGGGTCTGCTGCTGTAATAACTCTGTTAGATGTTCAACAGCTTACCCATCCATCACAGCAACCTCGCTTCGCAGTGCAAATGTAGGCGGCCAGCAAAAACCAACAACCCGCGCTGGTGCTGGCCCTTTTTTTTTTCAAACTCGCTCAACTGTTAACTGTGTTCTTTGCCCTGCCAAGCAAATGCACGTCGATCAAAGCCAGCATGATAGGACGACGCCTATATGGGGCCTCTTCCTAAAACCAACAGCTGCTCCTACAATGCCCAGGGGTTTCCATGGTCTTCCTCCTGTTGTTTTTTTTTTTTTTTTTTTGTGGGCGGGGGAAAAAAAATCCTGACCCAAGTCGTTTGCTACAGCTTTGCCGGCCTTTTCATCTGTTACACTGAAAAGTCCCAGCTTTCTGCTGCATTTTAAAGCAAAAGAAGTGAAAGCTTGCAGGAAACAAACCATCTAAACGCTTTCCGGACAATGCCCACGACTTCAGATTGAGCTGTTGGACGAAATGAAAGGACGGCATGTCTCAACCGCAAACCTGAGGGAGAAAGAATGACCTGAATGTGGGCTGAGGCGTGGCCTGACCTGGCAGAGTGTGTGTGTGGGCCTTTGCCCCCCTCAGGCATTGATCTATATGTTGACTGCTGGAATGCTTTTATTAAGAACAACACACACACACGGGATGCACATTTGTTGACCCATCTGCACCGGTCACACCAGTTCAGACAGGTCGTCCACTCCATTGGATCAATACTTTCCTCCAAAAGAGGAAAGGCTGCCTCTACTGTTTGCTTTCCCTTTTTTCTATATTTGCCAGTTCACTCATGTTCAAATACTTTGTATTTGTTTTATTGGAATAAAGTTTAATTTATGATTGCTTTGAGTAATTTAATTTCAATTATTACTATGCCTTGAGTCAAGAGAAAAAATCTTCAGCCTTCATCACTGGATCTCCTTCAGCTTTAAAAGCAAGTGTCAGTCAACGTCAGCCCAAATTTCAAGACGCCTATGAAGCTAAAAGGAGGTGAAAATGTTTGCTAGGCATTATGGGTAATTGTGTAGCATATAAGATGTTCTCAAACTGGATCTATGTGGTGCTCTGACTAAAGAAAATCAGACATTTCATTCTAAGCAGTCAAAAAAAAGGATTTTAAAGTGTTTTATTGTTAGTTTGTTTTTAGACTTGATAGTAGAATGATGTAGTAAGAAATTTAATGTGACGGTTTGCTGCTTCTCATACTTTTCTGGTGGAAAAGAGCTGGAATGTTGGCGTGATGAGTATGTGGAGCAACCAGCTACAACCTCTCTAAAGCTTCCTAAACAATATTTTTTTTAACAAAAGCAATTTCTCTTATAGACTGTGTGCTTAAACTGAGGGGAACACCTGGCCCTGTGCTTTCTGCTGCAGGTGAGGTTCGTACCTGTGATGACATTAATGTCCGGGTACACGCTCTCATTCAGCTCCACAGCGTGGCTGTCTCGTTCAAACGCCTCACGCAGCTCCTTCTTGACAGCAGCAGAACCGCACAGGCGGTAGAGACCCACCACCTGCAGTCACACATACAAAGACACAGGTGCAGGTCATGCAAACGGGCAGTGGGGTCAGCATTTTAACAACCGCAGCAATCACATTCTGCATCTGTGCTCCGTAAAGCCAGCTGCACAGGGCAAAGGTGTTTTCACACTGACTCCAGGTGAGTTTTCAAGGCATTTTAATACTTAAAAGCAATGAAAACATTAAACACAAAACATTAAAATAGGATTTACATGTATTATACTCAGTGTTTCCTGGTAATTTGTGATTTGTTAATTTTGCAAACATTACACAATCTTTTAAGGCTACTGTGCCATCTGATCATATATCCATTTATATTAACCCGCTGTTGCATTGCAGGGATTTGCTGCATAAAAATGATTTTTAAATGAAGCTTAAAAACCTTTGGGGAATAAAACTCACCAAATATTTGAGAGCAAAATCTAAAGTAAAAAGAAATCGGACAATCGGAAAACTGTTTGGTTTGAAAACTGGTAGCAAGTATTCAATAGTAAAAAGCAATGTAAGCTAAATAAAGCTAAACTTACTCATATTCTGATGCTAGTTCATTCTACATGCTGCATTTACACAAATGCAATTTGCAATTTTGCAATTTGCCTCTGCTGATTGGTTGTACAGCAAATTCAGTCCTCATTGTGTTTAAGCGTGTGTTAATAAACAACTACGAATTAGGGTCAGGTGAATTAGCATGTGTCCTATTGAGAAGCTACAGAAGAGCTCTAGTAAGCACATTGCTGTGTCTGGATTCACAAGATCATTGAGGCTGTCCAATCTCCTCACATGTCCTTTTTTAAGCAAGGTCCTTTTCATGCTTGTCTAGTCACAACTAGGAACAAACATCATAAAGTTTTCTCTCTTTTTTCAAACCCTCAAAGTTCCAACCTTTGTAGAATAATAAGTCCAGTATCACAGAATGGAAACAAAGATCTGGTAACTATCAACATTTTTTGTAAGTCTGGCGAGCACAAAGCACAGAGGGAATTGATTGATAGGGGTCTTTAGCCAATTAGGTCGCAGAAAAACAATGTGCTGAGAAATAAAGCATCCAATATTGCTTTCAAAAAGGTGAACTGTGATATCGTGAGGGAGCACTGTGTTACAAAGTATTGAGTTGTTAAGCAGACATTTATGAAAAGAGTTCCTGGTGAAGTTTAAGATTAAGTATTTGTATTTTTTATGATGTAGAGACTATTATAATTCTTATAAATTGTAAATATGGGTTAGCGCTAATGATACACAACCCAAATAAAAGTCCGACAAAGTATCATGAAGGACCCTAACTGACTAAAGAATGTGAGTTAGACCGTAACATCTGTCCAAAGTTTGTTGGTATCAACTTACATTTGGCTATGTGAACCTCGACATAATAAAAAAATACAGGATTTAAACATTCCCCTGCTCAATAAGTGGGTCCATCTTTATCCAAAGGGAACAAAGTAAGTTGTTCTCAGATAACTGCTGAAGCGTCAGACGCTTTTTGGCTGAGGGGGACAAACACAAACTCTTAAAAGCCAGGTGATGGCCGAGCATGAAAAATGAAAGCAGTAACCCATCCATGTTTCTTTACCTAAGCCTTTAGAGTGTGACCTAAAGACACGGAGACATTCGATAGCTGAAACTTGGCCCCCCTGGCTTTCCTTGTTATGTTGGGATTAGGTCTGACTGCAGACAAACCATAATTTCTCCTACATGTGTCTGTCTGGTATGTGGCCTAGCAGACCAACTGGTGTGGTTGCTCTGGCAACGTGTTAGGTCAGTGGGCTGTGAATGGCAGGTCGAGTCCGCTTCCAAAGCGAATACGCTTGCTTGCATGCGCGTGCATACACACGCCGGCCTCTCCGGCGTAGCAGCGCTGTAATGTCGCGCTGTCCTAGTCGGTCAGGAGTTTGTAAGCTCTCCTCACTGCACTCTGTGGCGTTTTCCAAACCGCACACGCCAGGGAGAGAGCACGACAGATTAGGCAGGGATTTGGCTTTGTGTGCCACTAAACAGAAGTCACTGGGCACAATAAACAACAAGTCCATTCAGAAAAAAAGGAGTTTCTCCCCTTTGAGGGAGAACAAAGTGCAAGGCAGGAAACAGCTGTTAGGAAAAAAAAAGAGAGCTCCCACTTATGTGCTGTGGCTGCTGGGCAACAGACCAGGCAGTGCCAGGCAGAAGCTAATGGTGAAATAGTAAAATGAGCCAAACAACAAAAGTGGCTTAACAGGACAAATAATGAATAATTAAATACGTAATGTATAAGCTGCTGACCAGGAAGGTTTGAGTAGCTAGGAGCTGCACAGTGGTGTAGTGGTTAGCACTCTCGCCTCATAGTCAATCGGCCCCGTCAGGGATGACGTGTGGAAACAAACGCAGGACGAATGATCTCTCAAGATAAAGTCCAAATTTCATTGGTAGACCTGCCCGAATGACAAAATTACTCGTAACACTGAGAAACGCACAAACCAAGCAAACCAAACAAGTGCAGGGGAGACAGACTATAAACATGAGGACAGATTAACAATTACAATCAGGTGCGCACATCAGGGAGAACAGGTGATGACACAGAGGGAGAATTACACTGGGGAGAAATCAAGACACCTGGAATGAGAGGACATGTGAGAAACTAAAAGTAACAAAATAAAAGCAGAACAAAATCCGCCCTGGCCCCAATACCTCACAGGCCCTGATTGAGCCCCGGCTAGGTCTTTTCTGTGTGGAGTTTGCGTGTTCTCCTCGTGTATGAGTGGGTTTTCTAGCGGCACTCCGATCTCCTCACAGTCCAAAAACATGCTTCTTAGGATAATCAGTTAAAGGGAATTTAAATGTTTCCTTAGGTGTGAGTGTGTTGTGTGTGTTGCCTTGCGATGGACTGGCAAACTGTCTAGGGTGTAACTATTGGCTGTATTTGAGAAATGGACGTACCTGCTGATTTTTTTTATGAAATAAACAGCTATTACTCAGTCATTTTATTTGTCAGAATAAGCATTTTTGCTCCACTATCTTTTTTTTTAAAACATATTCTTGCTAATCCGAATTTTGAAAATATTTTTGTTGTAGTGCAAGTTATTCAATTTATAAACTGACCAATCAGATGCCTCAATAAAAATAGCTGGTCTTGTGTCAGATGATCAAAACGTTTGAATGGCAGATTTCATGTTGCCCGATTTCAAGTGGAAGGAGCGTGGACTTCCTACAAGCTCACTCCTGATTGGCGAAAGGGATTGTCATTTCTGATTCCTACATGGCAGCGTCCATATCATGAAAAAATGGCAACTGAATTGACTTTTTTAAGAGTTAGAGGTAAGTCATTTTCTATAGGTGAAACCACACTAACTCGGTCCCGTTCACACATACCTTCTATGGGTGTACCCAATCTTAGCCCAACAGTGACTGGATGGGTTCTGGCAACCCCATGACCCTGATTGGGAACAAAGCCAGTTTAGGATATGGATAGACGGAAAGTAGCTTGTTTAAACTCTGCAAGTGTTGAAACCTGAAAGGTCTTTCAAATTAGTACAGTTCCTAACTCAACTGCAGGATTACTTGGAAGTACTACTACTGCACCGTACACCCCATGTGCTAACATTAGTAATCTACACCAACATTACGGTGTTAAAGACAGGAAAAGCTGGGTGATTTAAGAGGCAAAGAAACGCAGGTCTGAAGATTTGTCGTTAAAAAGTTTGCAAACTGTGAACCTGTCTTAACTGCCTTCATCGTGGTGCCCTGATACCTTGAGACGAGGATTTCTTATACCAGAAGCGGAAATTTTCAACTGAACTGGAAAGAAATATCATAAATACATTTAGAAAAAAAGACTTACTTCTAGGCTAAGGACGGACTAAATAGAAAACATCCAAACTGACCAAAACCGCTTTGATGTTAGTGATAACCTTGACCAACGCCCAACTTGAAGAAAAAAATCTTGAAAGGTGAGTACAAGTCTTTGAAATTTTTTATAGACTTCTTCATGAGCTGCAAGTATCTGTAAATTATCCAAAAACACGCAAAACAAACATTTTTGTGGCATATTTCTTAGGCCAGAAAACTGCATGCAGCTTCCATGGTCCTTTCCAATTAGTCAATGTGCTTTGAAATGCAAATTTTCTTCTAAAAGTGTAATCTGTATACTCAAAGGTTCTTTTAGAATAATACATTAGCTGGGTTAGAAAGTGGGTCACGATTAACGACTATATAAAAATGGGGGTCCCAGCATGAAACCAGCTGAAATGAAAATATATTGCAGAGGGACAGAAAAAGACCAAACCCCATTAAGGTGCCACAAACAAAGGATCTAAGCAAAAGCTAGCTGTGTGTGGGCCATAAAATGTCAGAAATTAATTACAAGGATTCATTTAACATTGTTTGATTTGGGCGAAAAGCGTAAATGAGAGTGGAAAGTATCTTTGTGTATTATTTGTCATGTTTAAAAACTAAATCTGACAAATGTAATGTGAGAACAAACACTAAGGGGTGCAACAGCATTTAACTTCCAAACCTGTCCTCTACCCACTAAACACAAGAAAAATAGACAAACTCAGACAAACAAAGCATTTCTAGGGAATTTTGTGACATGAGTCACAAATTTCTAGAAGACAGAAGAAATGGGAGGAATACAGCCCATAACAGTCCTTCAGAACCTTTGTGGTAGGCCATGACTTGCAGCTCTAAACCTCTTTGAATTTAATGAGAGAGACGAGTAATTAATTTCCCTGTTAGTCTCTGTTTGTTGAAACTATGGCCGTTAAAAAAACTTAGAGCTAGAATATAAAATTGAATGTGACTGGTGTGACTGAAATGACAGCTTCTACAAAACCCAGTACATTCCTGACAAAGCGTCGCTTTTGCAGACATAGAAGACTGCCTTTTTTTTTATCTGGAATTTAAGCCAGACACCACTATTTCAAAGGGAGGTGCAAGTACTACAGGATATGATCAGTCAACATGGACGAGACAGTGGGTGTAGGCCATGGTTTGGACCTTCTTTATACTTATGTAAGAGTTTCTAACTGCCTTTTAGCTCATATGGAGCTGAATTCCTAGCATTGTAGGGAATCGAAGAGAGCTGCTCAGCTCTGGATTTCAAGATTTACTATACTGCATCTTTACTTCACCTATTAATTGCCAGCAATAGTGCTTTTAGCAATGATCCTAAATGCATGTGTGCAGGTTTAAGGATGGGTACCAAAACTTGATTTTAAGTTGGTACTGGTACAGACGTATACGGTAGTACCAATACTGTACAAAAGCACATATTTCAGTGCACGATTTCAGTGTTTCTTTTTGGACATATCAATTACTTGTACTGTATTATATTCCTTTATTCTAAACAACTCTAGCCAATCATTTTACTTTTCCAGTAATTGTGGGTGGGCCCGTACAAAAGTGAGGCCATGAGGGTGCACGAAGCTTCAGTTCAAAATGGCAATGGCAAAACGAGCACAAGTTTGGCTGTACTTCACAGCAAACAAAGATATTTCAATGACTTGATGGCTAAGAGTGACGTGTACTATGCTCTGAGGCACCAGAACAATTTTAAAAGTTCGGGTTTAGGGCCTATACTGGATAAAATCCAAACTTTATCCATCTCTACGCAGGTTGAGTAACTACTGACATAAAACTCCTCTGTGACCTCTTCATGATATTGTGAGTATATACAATAATGTGAGCCCAAAAGCCGAGTTCCGATTTATCATCTTGGGAAAACTTTAGAGATCTTAATGACAAAGCGCTCTTGTGGTAAGCCAGAGTTTTGAAGAACTGTAGTTAGAGTTGTCGTAATTTTTGTTCTATCTTTGAAATACTCACAGCAGATTAACTAAACCAAGTGATTTTAAGCACTGACTGCCTAAAGACACCTTAATCTAGGTATCAGCTGCAAGAGGAATAGAGATTGCTGGATAGCAAGCAGGGTGGTGGAACTTCAGGGCCACCCTGGTGAGCAAAAATGTGCAACTAAATATCCCTTTGGTCACCTTAACTTAAGGTGGTTTCATCCAACCATATCAAATCAACTGACAATAAAGTATGGAAGCAAACTAGAAAAACAAGTTCGTAAAACAGACTTCACAAATGAGTGATTGGTTTGTGCTAATCAAGCTCTCAAACTAATTTCATGTCTTTTGATGATGCACCACTTTAAAGGGAGGATCTATTACTTACTTTATCTTCTTTTGTATTGCGGCTATGTCTCCCTCAGTGTACTGGGACACTTCTTCTTATAGCCTAGTCATGTTTGATGAGTAAAGACAGTAAGGATTTAAGCAAAAACATATATAGAAGCAACAATGTAACTGATTTATGCTCTGAATAGGGCTTTAGTTTAGAACAAGTTGAAAATAAATCAATAAAAAAGCTTTACAACGATGTAGGTTACGGGGCTGCAGCTTAAAAAAAAAAAACCCCAATGGAACTCAACTCATATCTTCGGTCTCCAACTCAAACATTAGCTGCCTTCTTTTCACAAAACCAACAATCATCCAGCATCTTAAAAGCTCGTAAAGGCCCTAAGGACACGTAATTCTCCGAGACGCTGAGAGTGTCTGCAAAACATGACCGCAGCCGTTTGTGAATTTGCAGTGCTGCATGCCTGGCCATGAGTGCTTTGGTCACAAAACTTGCAAATTCCTCTAGGATCAAGCAAGGACCCCCCCCCCCAGCCTAACCCCTGTCTGCCTGAGACCTCGGGGAGCCCTCACTCTTGATCGTAGACTGATAACACAGTCTGCTTTGCATCTCTGTAATGAAAAACGCTTCCAAACAGAGGGTGGGTTGGAAGACTTGCTCGGAGCGACAGAAAACAAACATGTCGGAGTGAGCGAAGCGCAGACAGACAGTAAGAATGGCAGCAAGACAAAGCTACGGTAATAATAATTGGTGGATGGAGGTAAAAAGCCTGTCAAGATAAATAAAAAAACGTACAAAAAAGTATAACAGATATTAAAATTCTTTTTTTTTTTATCGTATGAAATTCCAATAATAAATTTGACTGTTATGTCAAGCAAATCTAAATTCAGTTTCCTGTTTCGACATTTGAAATTACTAGAATGAGTAGGTTTGATCTCTTTGAAGAGACTAAATGTTTTGCCGCCGATGACACACTCCCACCCACCCGAAGAGCCATCAGACGGGAACAGTCCTCGCACATTTTTACAGCCACCCTCTCAATTATCATTTGGAGGAGCTCTGGTGCCTCTAATTTCTCTCCTGCAAAAGCACACAAAACAGAAAGACACTACATAGGGGGTGATTAGGGGCAACCCCTAAACTTCCTGTTTGAGGCACATTCAAAAAAGAAAGTAACAACCCAGATTATCAAGGAACTGTTTTAGTTCATGCAGTGAGCTAGTCCCCATTCATCCTCATTCAAAATGGTTCAGTATCACAACAGAAATGAACATGCCAACAGCCTAATACATTTTCTTTATGTTCAGTAAAATTTCAGATCTCTGACAATTGACAAATATTAGATTTTTTTTTTAATGATCCTAATACTTCGGTTAAACAGATTCCAATTTGTGCATGAAATGTATGTTCACTGACACAAACAGTGTCAAATTCACTGTTTGACACAAAAAATGTGTTCACTGTGACACTCCTGGGAGGTTAAGGAGATACCATTTAAAGTTTTAAGTCTCATCGCTACACAAATTATGTTTAAGAGCCGTTCAAAAGCCTCGGTAATCACGTCTCCATGTCTGGTTCTATGAGATCATTCGGAGACTCTTCCAGTACGGTGAGGTTCACCATCTACAGCAGGAGCTGATCTGAATGCCGGTCGCCTTCAGCAGTTCTTCTGTCTCTCTTTGACCCAGTTTGTCAACTTGATGTCCCGCAAAAATTAAAATAAGAATAGAATTTGAGTACCTTTCTATTATCGTCTCAATGCAAAGACCCAAAGACAAATACACTAAAGTTTGGGAGGAGAATAAAAGACAATGAGCAGTTTCTCCTCCATGTTGGTTTTGGACTTCATCCGCTAATCACCTCATTAAAACGTCATGGGCCAAAGCTGAGTTCCTGATTAGTTAATGTGATGCAAACTCTGAGCCTAAAGTTTAGATATTTGAACTCTGGAAACATTGCCAAGATGTGACACCGACAACGTGCTGCCGCTAGATTGCTGAACCTGATGCTCAAAACGCACCACAGGTCGTCTGGATGCATCTGTACACTGACTAGACATTGAAACTGCATGCCCCTGCTGTGCAAATCCTGTTTGGGAACATAGCTTTACATTAAATATTTAACATTAAAGTTTTGCTCAAAACAGGACAAAATATTTTGACCTTTACCTCAAAGGTTAAGCAGCCTGTGTGCTGATTGGATGGTGAGGGGATCAAGTCCCAGGCAAGTAACTGACTGTATTCTCTGACAAGTCCATCCACATACAGCCCAACTGTAAAAGGTCATTTGGGATCTACTTTGCGTAAAATCCGATGCAAAACACAATGTGATACTGGTTTTCAAGATACGGAAAACCAAGATGGCGTTGGCCATGGAGCTAAAAAACTGGACCAAATAAACAAGTGAACACTAATGATGATCTCATGCGTCTCCTTTTTCTTCTTTAAATAAGAGTCAGTCGCTTTGGGAAGGCAGGAGTCTCTTTAGATTATCATGGAGGAGGTCAGAGTGAATTTATCCATTCATCTCATTGCTGTGCATCAGCCCCTTGCTGCAGGGAGAGCACTCACCTCTCTATGCTAAAAGGATGCTGCAGACATTCTTTACTGCCATAAAAAAGCTTTTCATAGTTGCAATCCATCAGTAGTCTTTTCAAAATAAGATAGCATTAGCTTTTACTGAAGACAATAAAGAAGGTAAAACATTTTCTTTTTGGTTTTTGGCTCTGAGCATTAAGACACGTGTCCTGTTTTCTGTGTAAACACAGTTGAGACATGATTTGATGACCACAATAAATTACTACAGAACGTTAAACCTGGTAAAAGTTGTAATAATTTTACAATAAAGAAAATAAATATTTGAGAAAAGGGGTCACAGGAAGACACTCACCTGGCAGCCTCTCTTCTCGATCTCGTTAATGCATTTGCTGATGATCAGTGGCACCATCAGTCCCGTGTTCTCCCTCTCCACCACCCGCCACGCCTCCACACCAAACACCTGTGGCTCCCGGTCTGCATCAGGCCCCCTGTCCAGGGAGTTCTGCCAATGCTCTATCAGACTCAGCTTGACATAAATCAGCCCCCGGGGCTCCAGCTTCACCGCTAGCTGGTGAAACCGTGTCACCCTGAAGATGCTCGGCAGCACCACAGTGCCGTGGCAGCACACCCGGTTGCGTTTGGGCGTGGGCTCCCAACTGAACACCACCAGTTTCAAGTGCTGGGCATTCTCCAGCTCAATGTTGAAGGTGTGGTCCATGTCCAGGAAAGTTGTTCGACATGTGAGGAGTGCAGTCCGGGCTTTATTAACCGAGTCCACCTGGATGGCGCAGTAGACATCTCGAGAATCGATGCGTGGGGGCTTGAGGTCCTCTGCTCCGTAAAAATGAAGACTCATCAGTCCAGAAATGTACTGAGTGCACTTGGGCTGCTCTGTGAAGCTGTAATGACGAAAAGCATCAATGTCCAGCTCTGTGCCGTTCAGTCTCGAGCTCCCAAGACCTCCTTCTGTCTCTTTGCTTCTCCCTCCCTTACCCTCAGCAGTACCATGTTTTCCAGATTTGGCCACCAGCTCAGGTGAGTCCCCGTCACTCAGGTATCCTCCTTTACTGGCAGACTTTGAGCTGCCGTTATTTTTCTTCTTGCTGTAGCTATTCTGTGTGGAAACACTGCTATCAAGGTGGTAGCGCGAGATCACATTACAGCTTGCCTGGCCCACTCCAGACGACGCTAACCGCAAAGGGCCAGAAGTCTGTGCAAAAGCCTCCGACCCTTTACTGTTGGCCCGCGGGGATTGGGCTCTGGGCTCCAGCTGACTGCTTCCATTACTACTGTTGTTGCTGCTTTGGGTCCCCTTGACGCTGAGTTTGCGACTTAGCTCGGGGAGCTTCTTCATTTTCATGGAGATCTTCCGGACTGTTCGCGGAGACTTGATCTTGTCAGGGAAGGACCAGTTGATGGAGCTGCTCTTTTTGGTCGGGTTAGGGCTTGAAGGAGGTGAGAAGCCAACAACATTGGGCAGGTCAAGACATTCTGGGGAGGAAATAACCAGACAGGACTACATTAAATCATGGCAATGAACACATTTAACCCTAAAGTGTATTTGCACCCGAAGCATACAGGCACAATTGTAAATATTAGGACATTTTAAGGTGTACATGAGGACAGACAGAAATAATAGTCATAAAACTATAGAAACTGTGTGCAATAGGTATAATTTTCCTATATGATGCATCATCAAGAGGTTTTATTGAATAGAGTTCAACATCTTCTGCATTCAAAAACTAAAATGCTCTAACCATTTTAAAAATACATTAAACTAGTGGTTCTGTCATACTAGAAGACTGTTGAGTCTTGTTGGATTTGAGGCCCCAGCTAAAAGAACCACTGCTTGTTGCGAAGACATAGGTGTAATGGTGCAGGCATAACAGTTGTCCTGAAGTTAAATCATGGCATCTGGACTTCAAGTTTTCTTTCCTTGAAAGAAAGAATATTTTAAGTCCAAATGCCATGAATCAACTTCAAGAAAACATTAGCCGGATGAATAAGAACCAGGTGACGTGTTATTCTAGTTAAAATTCATAGAAAATACTTGCAAAATGACAGAATTTTACAAATAAAAGTTCTTTGTTCAGCCAAAATCACCAGTTGTGTTAAAATTATCTAATTATCTACATATATTTCATAGAAACATATTTATCTGAAACTAAATTCGTTTTGGTAAGCCAGCACCGTTCTTGCATTGTAGAGGTCATAAGTTAGAACAAACGGCCTCTCAACACCTAAAAAGCACTTCATTTAAACTTCAGATTTTGTCAGATAAACAAATGTCCACAAGCAGCCTGACCCACCCAACATCCATGCATCTATTTACAGAGGGGACCTGCTGTGCTATTCTGGGCGGAAGGTCTAGGGAGTGAAAAGAAGGAGACAGATCGGGTGCAGCAGGATGGAGAGTTGGGTAAGATGTGTGGCTGGAGCAGGGCAGGGTGTAGCCAGCAGATGAGGGACAAAAGGCCCCCTTGTCCAGGCACTGAGAGGTCTTGATGGTCAACTGGAAGGCTGGCAAGCCAGCTGGTAAACGTACAAGTGAACACAGCTGTTCTCTCACATTCCTCCTCAAGCCTACGTCCCCCACCTCACTTTGTTTTTTTTTTTTTTTGGTTGAGCTGTGCGGCTTTCCCTGTCATGGTTTCCTGCCAGTCATAGACACAGTGGCGCTCTGAAAAGTGAGAAAATAGGTGGAGGGCTCTCGAGGCGCTAATTTACCAAACAGCATGACATATATGGAAGGGTTTTAAAATGTAAAAGGAGTGTAGAATTCTTTCAATCTCTAGGTCATGAATTGCCCATTAAATAACTTGCTTTAATGTAAACACAAGAGAGTCAGAGAAAAACACAGGAAAAACCATCATGTTTCTGTAAAAAACAAAATGTCTCAGCAAGGAGGTCGTGTAAAAAAATTAACTTAGTAAAACTTCACCTTAACTGTGTTGAGATTTATGAATCATTTTATCACAAAAAAGTGAAAATTAAGAGATTATTTTAGGATTCTGAAAGACAGAAAAACATGTTTTCAAATCCATGAAATTAAAATAAAAGATAATTTTCAAATATTGTTCTACAGTAATAGCAAAAAATGCAAATGCCAAACATTTTTAATGAGCAAAGTTAACAAAATACACTCAGAGTTATCTAATTCCATAAAAGGTTTTATGGCAGCCAAACAAAGTGCAAACAACTATTTTTTTTTTGCCTTTAAAGTCCCGCTCTGTGTTCTCAGTGGTCATCTAAGTTTGTTTATGTTGTTTTTAGCCTAAATAAAAAAATCTGTGTCATTTTCCTGGACATAGTTCCTGCAGAGCAGCAGTAATTCTTTCGAAATTAGCCTCTTAGTTGTGTTGGCGCAGAGTAACCCCAACCCCCTTCCCGTCAACACCCTCTATTTAATTGATTCTCTATTATCTGAAAGTGAAACCTTCAAAGAGAGCATGATCTAATGCAGCAGTGAAATTGCGTTTGTATCCATGACTTGATATCTGATATTTTAAGTAAAGTTTTTCAAAATAAAAGCTTTAGAAAAATTGAGAAAGTCCAACACTGATGGATTCCCAACTCTGACTAAGTTAATGACCATTGCAATGTTAATGACTGTGGCTCCACACCCTTGTGAGGACACATAACGCTGGATCGCATGTAGCCTTTGGCCTTGTGGCAATAGCGAGCAGAGTAATGCAAAACCTCCTGGATTGAGGTTCAGGGGCGACGGTTTGACACTTAGCCCTCCAGGGCCGTGTTCTGGGGTCGAAAGGCCAAAAGGTCCACATTCTGCCGGGTGACACCTGAGCCTGGCAGCTTTGCCCCCCCCCCCCACCCCGCCCCCCACACACACACACACCCTCTCCCAACTCTTTGACATGCTCTCCCCATATTACTGTAACACAAAAGAGACAGTGCGTGTAAATCTGCATTCATAAAGATTAAGCTACACCCACCCTCACCCCCGCTGACCCTGCCGTGCCCCTCAGGCACCCGGCCACTGACAACTCCTTACAAAGGACAGGAATTTATTACACTGGCTTTTCTCAGCACTGGCATCAAACAGGTGCAGAATGAGTGTGTGTATGTGTGTGAAGCACCAACTGACACTTCTCAAATATTTGTTTCTGCCATCCTCTATCAGGAAACAGATTAGCTCTTTAGTCAACCCCACCATATAAATAATAATCAGGTAATCTGAGCCGTCATCCAATTAAACGGATATTAGGCGCAGAGTTGACAAGAATGTAAAAATGTGTAGGTGTGTGTGTGTGAGAGAAAACTAGGCTGAGCAAACTCAGATAAGCCTTAGAGGGAGACAATGATCTGCTGTTCCTGATTGCCCCCGTAAAACCACTTGTACTCACTTGAACGCCTGCATATGAGCGTGCCAGCCAAGCATGTGTGCGAACACAAAAAAGAAAAAGAACTGCAAAGATGGGTGCGCGCTGACAAACATGCAGAGAGCAAATAAAGTGTAAATGGCCGTGTTTGTCCTCTCGTTTCTTCACCCTGTGACTTGGGACTCAGCGGTTAGCAGCTTCCTCTCCTCTTGCCTCTGAATCAGTGGTGGGAGGACCTGCAGAGTCCAGTCGTTTCATTACAAAGGCTACAAAACCTCTGCTAATATATCTCGCTTGCACTATGTGGCCCCGTGCCAAAGCACTCCTCACGCTGCAGAGCTCACCCACTGCTGCTGGCATTTCAGCTTTGCTGTAACGCAGCCGGAAGAGAGGCTACTTTGCTGGTTGTTGTCCAGCTCAAGAACTATTTACATTTATTGAAATAAAAAACAACTTGGACTAGATTTGCAGAGCTAAAAAAACCCCCACATCAAAATCAATTGTCACCATCACCAATTAAAATCGACTGGTAAGTGCAATCCGATGGAATCAACTCACATCCAACTAGCCCGTCACGGTAATGCAAAAGGAGGTCACAAAGAGAGAAACATTTTCTTCTGTCATCAGCAGCTGGACTATGCTGTTTGGGAGAATACAATTATTCTCATTAATTTGAGAGGGACCCACTCCAATCATCTTTTGATCTATTTGAATAGTTGCCATTGGTCTTTTGATTACGATTAGGTTATTTTTTGCTAAAATAATACCAGTGTTGTTTTTTTTACATCATAGTTTCTGCAGAACAGCAGTAGTTTATTGCTTCTGAGTTGTTGGCGCAGAATAACCCTGCCTCCCCCTTTCTGTCACTCATCTGTTTACACGCTCTCCTGCTAGCTTACAGCCCCTCACACACAATCTTACATTACCGGTGGAATATTGGAACCATCCAGTCAAACAGTTTCGATTCAGATGCCAGCTCGGAGGACGAAAACAAAGACGTACATGGATCTAGCCGTCTACAAGTGGATGCATAACAATGGAGCAGAGCAGTAAGCATATGGTCCACCCAGTGTATTTTCCAACAGCATTTTTTTCTGCTCCTGATTCACAACCATTTGGGAAAAGAAAATACTCAAAAATGCAATTTTAAGCCTTGTTTTCTTTAATTATGCTCTCCATCAAAAAATGCCACAAGAACACATTTGGAAATATGTTTTACCAAGTTTACAGCCAAGATCACACCAAGTTGAGGCAGTAAAAGATTTATTTAGTAGCAGATTTAGTCCAGCAAAGCAACAAAAATTCACTTCCTGGATAAACTGATGGCATAGAGATGGTGCAACTTCACTGCACGCCCAGCAATGGCATGGTGCCACTTGCTGACAATGAAATTCTTGCTAATCGTTTCTCACCTTTTACCTCTAAAGCTATGTTCACACCGCCCTTGGTAGCGCTCGTTCTAGCGACCACTTTCAATAAAAAGTCTACATAAACGTGCATAAATGCCTGTTTCTGGCTTCCACGTTTAAAACTCTTGCCTGAATTATAGCCTGAATTATACGAAACCCTGAGCTAAATGCACATTTAAGAATGGGTGTTTAGCAAGTATAAACGTCAACACATCCAAGGGTCTAAAATTTATGAAGCTCTGTGCTGATCAACAAACGAGGATAAAGAGACTTCCAATGGGATCTACAAATCTACTCTGAGATTTTCTTTGAATAAAATACAATAGATAGATAGATAGATAGATAGATAGATAGATAGATAGATAGATAGATAGATAGATAGATAGATAGATAGATAGATAGATAGATAGATAGATAGATAGATAGATAGATAGATAGATAGATAGATAGATAGATAGATAGATAGATAGATAGATAGATAGATAGATAGATAGATAGATAGATAGATCATACTTTATTCATCCCCATTAGAAGAAATTCTGTGATTTAAATTCATTATTTCTTTTATATTTTAAAGCTTTTTTTTCAGTGGACAGAAACTTATTTGCTTCTGTCCACTGAAAAAATGGTTATGTCCTATTTCTAGCAAGTAAAATTCTTCACACATTAAAACGATAACAGTCAGTTAGGGGGAGGTCAAGAGAGAAAAACGCCGTGACCTGAACTTCACTTCTAGCGATGAGCTGTGGAATCTGCTCTGGTTTGGAAGTGCTATTCGAGTTGTTGACTTCCTCAGGAGCCAGCCATGCAGTCAACAGCTAAGATTAGGTTCTCACTCTGTAACTTTATCACCCCAGAGCTAGTTCTCAAATGCCTCTACCAGAGCGACCACAACAACCCCCCCTTTCCAAAATAGCTTTGATCCCATTTTGAGAGCAGGCCAAGTCTTATACCCCCAAACAGGCTCTCAAGGGAACAAGAGATTGGGAATGCAGTGCTGAGATCAACACCCCCACCCCCCAAGAAAAGTCCATCAATCATTATTGTCCATACAAATAGAGCATTCAGATGGACAAAAAGTCAGTCAATAGGCAGCACATGAGGAGTCTGGAGTGTATCCGGTGATGGAAAAAGAAGCAGCCAGCCGGACAGAAGGCCAACTATAGTCAGTGTCGTCTACATGTACACAGCCGCCATTAATTCAGCAGACGCTCTTATTCATGCTCAATCAACGAGAGCTCTGTCAAATTTTTTTTTGTCCTGCAATTGAGGTGGAGTCTGTATGGACTCATTCTGAATAATGGAGTCAAAGAAGTGACCATAAAATGGGCAAATATAACAGACCATCAAGTCAAAGAAGCTCTTCCCAAAGAAGGAGGCTGACAAGTTATCTACGGATGCTGAAAGGATTCCACTAACACGTAGAGTAGAAGTTTGGATGCTTTTTTAACAGTGCATTATGTTCTGCATCCTGAATGGCTGTAGACCATGGCCAATCAATGTCCCCCGTGCTGTGTTTCCAGTACAGAGTGCGTTCAGTTTGCCACATTTACATAAATTCAATTCTAATAGAAATTCAAATTATTCTTCAATCACAAGTAAATCTTTGGTTGTCTTCTATGATAGTGGACTCGTATTTCTACAACGCTTTAAACTTCAGACTATTTAAATAAGACAGAAATGTGTGAAAATGTTAATGTCTGTCTAAAAAAAGTGGATAAAGTGTGTAGTGAGGGATTTTACGGCCTTAAAATATCAAGAATAACTGCAAAAAATGAAGTTGAGTACTTCTGGAATTTCACCTATAGTAGGTTATTTTAGATTGTAACGCCTGGAATATTTGAGGGAACACTGTATTCATTAAATATCTTTCTATTTTTGTACTGATTTATGAGGACAACAATTTCTTATGTCAACTCTTTGTTTATGTTTTATTCCAAACCTTTCATTAATTTCACCAAAACTGTCAAGTGTCCAAATGAAAGTATTTCTTTAATATCTATAGCAACTATCCCCCTAACATCATTAAAAGTATTCTGTATTTGGCTGCATTGGTTTAATAAAATGTAGCATTTTTTAATATCTTTTAGGCATAGTTATGTTGGCATGAACAATAAATCAAATTTGTCCTTTCTTTTGCAACTAAGTTATAATGTTTTTTGTGTGTTTTTCTCCCTCAAATACGTCAAACTCACATTATTGCACACCTACTGGAAAGACACTTGCTTCTGTGAAATGTTGCCCTATAAAGTATCAGTACTTGTGTTGGCATTTCTGTCATTTTGGACTGAAGAATGTGTGGTGCTGAATGCTTCTTTATATGGTAAAAACACATTTCAGTGGGGATCTAAGGGAAAAGTTGGCTAAATCTATTTCACTTTAGCACAAATATCACTGGGTAATAGTTTAGAGATTATTTTTCCCCAGATAATTTGACTTTTGAAAAAGAAACAAAAAATGGAAAGGGGGTATTTAAAACTTCAGTGTTTAACTTTTTTCTTAGTTTATTGTGTGTGAATTTAGAGAAGAACATGTCAAAGGTTTTTTTTGCTTCCACCTTTCTGCCATCACTTCATACATAAAGACCACAAACAGTTGGTGAAATGCTGTGCAGCATCTTTGCCTCCTTTTCTGGTTAAAACCTCTAAATATGTGCTGAGTGTGAGAGACATTATTATTTTTCTTTCTTGGCACTATAACCTGAAAAAGTACTTCTTTTAATTTACAAAGATTTTTATTTTAAATATGTGATATATATTTGTGAAATTCTTTATTCAGTTTTGCATCATTGTAATCATGTTAGAAAAAAAAAAGGTTTTCTTTCTGTCAACATGAACAATTTTGATGAATTAAGTTCCACTTTTGTAAAGATTTAAATAAGAATTGTTTAAAAACTTTCCTACGTAATCGAGAAAAAGACATTCTGAAATGGAAAAAAAAACCCATATAAATATATTGATTTATAATTAAGCTGTAAACCTCTGAAGCATGAGCTTTATTTTGAAGACTTAAATTATAAACTGGCATAAAGATGAACTGAAACTCCATGAAGTTTCAGTTCAAAGATCTTAGTTAGATCTTAGAACCATCAATAATATTGACTTTACAGGCTTAATGATCATAAAAATTGATTCAATTGCTTACATCTACAAATCGTCCATAAATATTCCATCAGTATGATATACATTTAGTTTTTGTTTTTTTTTGCTTTGAGGTTTTACAAAGACGTGATTTGATCTTGTAATCAAAGGACTGGATTCTACAAGGTACCATCCCCCCTTTGGTTAAAGGAAGAGAGTCACTCCAAAGCAAACTCTGTTCGGAGCGACACAGGAAACTGTGGAGGTAGCAACTCCTGTGGAGGTGGAGCAAAGGGAACCACTGTATCCACAAACGACCAGTAATGAGTGTTGGTGACAAGACGCCAGGCGCACTGCTCTTTTTTGTTCCAGTGAAGTGTGGGATGGCGTCACCAAACCCACAGAAATCAACGGCTAAGTCAACATATATCAGGGAGGGAGACGGTTCCGGAGTAGGAAAAAAAAAATGCTGCAGAAATGAGTAAAAATAATGAGATCACAGAGCTGCTATTGACTGCTGCTGTAAGCACTTGTGTACAGAAATAAACACGTAAACACACGAATGGCTTCTGAAACAGATACACAGCTTTAAAAATTCAGAGGATAGATTTACTCTGCAGTTAATTTACTGAACAAGCTGCAAATTCTGTCCACTCATCCGCTTATGAAGCCCGAAAGGCTGTAACGACACCAGCACTGCGAATTGCGTCTGCAACTTCTTAAAAGAAACAACAAGTAACAGAACTGAAAT
Organism: Oryzias curvinotus; assembly: GCA_023969325.1. Taxonomy (NCBI): domain Eukaryota; kingdom Metazoa; phylum Chordata; class Actinopteri; order Beloniformes; family Adrianichthyidae; genus Oryzias; species Oryzias curvinotus. The sequence continues at coordinate 9,768,063 of CM043709.1, forward strand.
AGCTTAGATCAGAGCTTTTTCTGGGCCGGTACAGTGAGACTCTTTCAGGGCTGGTTTAATCCTAATCCCATAAGGAAAGTCTTTCAGGACGGGTGTTTTCATTGAACCACATGTTACGACCTGGCAGGACTTGGGAGTTTAAAGCCAGCCATAGAAGTAAAAAAATGGGATGTGTGGTTGTCAGGGAAAAGTTTGTTCTATGTGACTTCTTGAGACATAAACTGCTTTCTAAAGTGTTCAAAAAATTGAGTTGAGAGTCAGAGACTGGAGCATTTGTGAAGAGAAATTATTTCAGACGTCTTTTTTAAGCAGTCATTCCTGCTATACAATGGTTGCTGTGAGCTTGAGAGGTCAAGTAATAACCAGACTATTCATGCTGGCTTTGAGCCATACCAAATAATGGTGGTTATGGACTCAACCCAAGAAGATGAAAACAAAGCTACCACAAAACAGGCTGCAAAAGAAACAGAAAAAACTGGAAACAAAAGCAGACAAACAAGACAGCGCACTTAAAAAAATGTATGCAAATAATGCCAGAAAGGCATGGATATTAATGTATCTATCTACTGGTATTTATGGAATTTTAATGAAAGAAAAGACTTACATTGAATTAGAAGAATATTTTTTTTAACCTTTGACATTCATTCATCAAATTGTTGATTCAGTTTTCTCATAAAGCCAATTGCTGTATTTATAATAGACAAAATAATGCTTTAGTTTCACTTTTAATATTTAAAAAATAGTCATTGTTGCTAGTGAAATTCCAACACTCTTCAATTTTAAACACAAATTCTGCAAAAACGGATTTTGTAACCAAAAAAATTGGTTATAAAATAAAGATTCTGGATCATAAGTTAATAACTGAACTAAAAACAAATTAGTTTAAAATTCTATAGAGGTTAAAGAACCTTGTTAGTTAAAAAAAAAAAGTCTCAAGCCTTTTGTTCGCAGTGAGAAGTTGATGGATACCGTTTGCTCTTAGGAATGTCAGCTCAGAATTCCTCCAGTCCAATGTCTGTCTGAGTTTAACTAATGAGGAACGCCAATGTCCCAGGATATGACGGGAAATGTGTGATGCTGTCTGTTTGCAAAAAACCAACCCAACAATTCAAAGCACAACTATTTTCTTTTTTTGTTGCTTGATCGACATTTTCACGGATTATCTAGATCTTTAAAAGCTACCTGACCTCTGGTCTGTTGGACATGTTTCTTTAACATTTTAAGGGTTTTTTGGGAGTGCTTCAGAGCTATAGGTGTCCAAGTCTGCAAATTTTTGGTTGGGATGTTTGATAGCTGTCATTGATCGCAACAGTAAGACATAAATCCTCATCTCAGACAAGCAGAGAAGACAGCAGTCAATAAACACAGGAAGGATGAAGGTTGTTTGTTGTCCCTTACCTGTTGGTCTGCTTGCAGAAGCCCCGCCCTCCTCCGGAGGTTTGCACACAAGCATCTGTCTGTGGAGATGTGGAGCCTGTGTAGAATGTGCAGCATTCCCCTGACTCACATCTCCTGAACTGCTGCCGAGGCCTTCCACGCGGACCTCCTGCCCACTTCCACTGGGTCCCTCCAGGGTCTTCCCAACCTGAACAGCATCCCTCCCTCTGCTCAGCTTCATGTGGGAGTCCAGTGGGAGCAGCACCCGCACCGAGGGTCGGTGGGAGATGTGGGGTTCGTCATCTTCTGGTATGGGGTTGTACCAGATCTCCCCCTCATCGTCTGCATCGTTTTCCTCTGTTGGATCTACGCTCTGACACTCAGGCGACGCCTTTTTCTGACTGACACCCATCTAAACCAAGAAAAGAAAAGCTTTACTGTGAAGAAGTGGTAGCACAGACATAACACAGTGATGTTTTGCAACTGAGGACCACCTGTTTTAAATATAATACTTGACTTGGACTTCTCAACAAAGACTTGATAACTTCTTAACTGGTTTCTACCACAGGAGCTTTTTAAAACCAAAGTTTCCAACCTCTGCACGGGAAGCAAACCTGAGGTAGCTGCAGGCGTACTGGCCGTGGCGGAGCGATTGCCGAGACTCTCAGACCATCTGGGGAGGGATTGAGGGGAGGCGGTGGCTGATGAGAGCCCTGGCTGTCCTCCTCTTCAACTCCCAGCATCCCATGCAGATCCTCTCTGGTGCAAAAGTTCTTCGCCTGGTAGCTCTGCTGCAGCCAGTTGCGTTTCTTGGAGACAGTGATGCTGATTTGCTGTGGCTTCCATGGCGAGAGCTCGCTGGTGGATCGACCGTTGGCGTGCGCCATTTGGGCATTCTCAATGAAAGCTGAAAGAATGATGGAGATGCAGACAGACAGAGTTTAAGCAGTGTTGCCAGGAGACAATAACATTTAAATCGGTGAGGAAAATTGAAATACAGGAAGTTCCTGTTCAGCCTTGAAGTTCAAGAGAACTTCTGTATCAGAAAACCACAAACATGGTGCCTGTTTTGTGCCGTCTAAAGGGACAAAAATGAGCCACACTCTTTTAGAGACTTCCTTGACAGAAATGCTCATTGAACTGCTTTAGCTTTAGAAAGAAAACAAAACAAGAAACTACATAAAGTAGGCGGGTGAAAAGACTCAATAATGTAGATACTTGGTCATTTAAAAGCCCTGAAGAAATGGATAAAGGAGTTCCAGCCTGGTTATAAGTGTGTCAACAGCTTTTTAGTCAAATACCTAAACGCACACACATACACACAAGGCCTTGTTGAGCAGCAGCCCAGAGAAGTAGTCAAATGCGTATTTGTGACAGGGAACTCGCGTTGCTGAGGTTAGGGTCCTGCTCCAACTTGTATAGCAACCTGGAAGAAAAGACTGTTTTGATCCCTGCCAGCTTTCGGGCGAACCCCTCCACATGCGATAATGACAAGCTCTCTGCTTTAGGTAGAAATACATTTTTGAAGCATGCCAGACTGCTGGGAAAGTTATAGTTTCGGGGGATATTTTTTTAACATTTTAGACAGAAGTTACTTTGTCGTTAGAAAACCTAAAAGGGGCTTTGCCGATTAAACCTGCTGCTGCTCTTCTGTGTTGTGAAATCCAGAGAAGTCCTACAGGACTTAGATACAAAAGCAGAGTAGGGCTCCACAGACTTCTAAGTGCTGTTTCTTAAATATCAGTGAAGACCTAAATTTGATTGTGTCACTCCTTCTCCCTTGATAAGAGTTCTTGTTATCATTCTGTCACTTTTCAGAGGCAAGTTTGCTTTTTCCTTTTTTCTGTAAGATAATCTTTTCTGCCTCTATACCCAAACTTGCAACAGCACCTGGATTTAAACTTTTCCTGAGCTAAAATTAGTCTTTTTTTCCAGCACTTTTCTTTTGTAAATTCATCATGATTTAAGGAAAGGATACCTAGTAAAAACAAAGCTTCTCCAGACACTCACAACCCCAGCAAAGAAAGAAAGAAAAGACGGAAAGCGATGGTTGTGCGTGGAGCTTTTGCCGGAATGCCTGTCTCCTCCAAGGGGTCTTTCTTAACTGGAAAAGGGAAGCGTGTTCTGACACGAACAGCATTCCAGCCCGCAGATTTACACCAACTTCCACTGTCACACTTCTTTGCGGGAGCAACAGCTTTTCCAACAAAAAATATATATTAATATGTAATAATGTTGAGCTTAATCATTGAGACATTAACTCTTTTTTAAAGCTGCCAAGTCTCTGCTCCCTTTTTATATAGCAGCACATCTGTGTTTCAATGTTTGATTTGAGCTGTTTGCTTGCAGGACCTTTTGAACCTTAGGAATGTCTTAGGGTGCTTTCTAAAAAAGTTTTAAAAAATATTTAAACAGGAAAACAAAAGGAAAAAGGTTTTTAAAAATTGGTGTCCAAAAGGTCACCTTTATCCAAAAAAACTAAAGTTTTAAGAAAAATCATGGTTTTCCACCTCCACAGTTCAAAGCAGAAATATTCAGTGCAGTCTGGCAACAAATTGACTCAGAAGACTTCATCAAAATCTAAGTTGTACAAACAATACTTATTTATGGACTAAAGTGTGGACATAACCCACACGAAGCAGCACAAACAGCCTACTTCAAAGCACACAGTGTCCACCATTTAATAAATGCTGTTTCACTGAAAACACTTGACGCTAAGATTCAGCTAGAATATCTAGAACCTTGAAAACAAAGTCTGAAAAGGTTTTAAACCCAATTCCAACCTCAGTTAGCTTTTTTTTAAGTTATTGTGGGTTTCTTCTGTTGGTATAGAGAAGATTTGTAAACCCGGCAAAAATGTAAACATGAATGCTAACAACAATTCCCTTCATAAAAGTAGTGATTGCCTGGCGATTCAGGGGACTTTACATTGGTGTTTTCTGAGCCATGTATGCTCATGCAGAAAGATTAGGACCTAGCAATCAAAAAAACATGCTGATAAGTTTCAGCATCACATTCTTTGTGAATGTAAACACGATGCTTACCAAACAGAAAAAAAAAAACTTCCACTTGATGCTGAACCATTTCACATCCCTAACCTGAAGGCAACAGATGGCTCTTTGTGATGAAGCTCATAGAAAGGCAGCGATCGTGCAGACACGGTGAAGAATGTTATACTTTCTAAGGTTATCAAGGATAGAGTTGCATGGGCCTGTGTGGACCTGTGCCATGTGAGTCTGATAGTAAGACCAATTATTTACACGTCTAAACCTTGTGAGTGGCTAAATCTTTTCCTCCACTAAGACAAAGCACTTGATCCACTTTCCCAGAGGACTTTAATTTCTTTCCTGAATTCTGTTTTCTTTAGCAGACTCCTTTATAATAAGACCCAAACACACACACCAGCTAGTTTTCTTTTTCCAAGAGAACAAAACTTTGTTGTGTATACAGGGCTGCTGAGCCCCTACAGAGGGAATCTGTTGCTATATGCCATACATTCCTGTTGACACTCATTCATATGCTAATGTAGATTCTCTGTGTCAATTTTTCTTTTTACACCAGGACAGAGCTGGGATCGCTCGGGGTTACATCACATGTCAACACTTGCGTCCCGCTGATGCGTCCTGGCACAGCTGTCTGATATGCTACCAAAATTCCTCCAACAGTTTGTTGGCTTCGAATCTAAATTCTTCTCTACTTTGTAGACTTTTTGATAATCTAAAAGAGAACAGAAAAAAACACCCACATGGACACATAAGAAAGTCCAAAACTCCAAAAAATAAAAAAAAAAAGGCAGCTGATGCTGCTGAGCAATGATCATTACCGTGACTCATATGTTGTAAACCAATCTAACGTTAACCTGATGCCTCAGCTTTGTTCGCCATCACCTGATCCGTGTTTAGAGCAAGCATCCTCCATAAATCTGTCCGCGAACAAAACACAAGACAAGACAAATCATTGTACCTCCTCCTTAAGTCATGTTGAAAATGTGCAAAATACCAAATAAAAAACAGAAAAAGAGCCCAGAGATGTGCAGCAGCACATTTTATATTTTTGGAACAATGTAGAAACAAGATACCAAGACCTTCAGACAAGAATCAACAACGGTTTAGAGGGATTTCATGTCACCTGCATCTACATGTAAAGTCCTGAACATCTGTACAAACAAGACCTTTTGCATAAATCACAGCACTACAGAGTTCAGATAAACAGGAAATTTATAACATGCTGGATTTTATTTGCAATCCACTTACTGTAATAGTTTATGAGAATAGAATAATTTAAAGTAAAATCATTATTATAATTTAGGTTTTAACGAGAAGCTAGTTAGCTTGAAATGAAACAAATGAAAAAGCAGTGATTGTGTCCAAAGCCTCACAAAATTCTTAAACTTAAAATTCTGAAGTTTACATACTAAAACTTTTAGTTACTTAGTTATCTTTTTTGTGAAGTCCTAATTACTTTTTATGTTCTTATTTAAAACATTTAACACAGAAACCCCAAAGCTAACGGAAGCAGTACCGGTACTAGAAATACTAACAAGAAAATGATAATATTGGTGTACAATAGGCCTGCACAATATACCGCAAATTTATCGTTATCGCAATATCCAGCTCTCCAATCGGATGGACGCCTTCAAGCTGTTGACCAATTGGATGGAGTCCTATTGTGTTAATGTTTATCACCTATGTCGACAAGGATCATTTGGAGTATAATTTTTAAACGGTTGCAATGAAATGGGAATGATGTTTTTGGTTGCTTTGCTATTTGTTTCTATACCGCAAATTATACCGTTATCGCAATATTAATCTCTAATATCACATATCGCGAGTTTTCCTCATATCGTGCAGCCCTAGTGTACAATATGTGTTATATGGTGTGAAAGAGTCTTTAAATTACTTGTTGGCCAACCATACGTATGGTTAAGCTAAGACAAGGTTAACTACGGTTAAATATTTGTAGGTAAATTTACCTAAGTCAAGGTAAACTAGGAATTAATACATTTATTTCAAATTAGTCCATTTTAATTTAGCTAAGCACTGTCATCCAAAACTAAGGTGTTAGCTTAGCTACGTCGACATTCTAGCATTCTAGCCTCTATGTGTAAACAGTGGCCTGATTTTAACCACACTCACTCCCAATTTGCCTCAACACAAAAATACACAAATATAGAAGGTTTATATTAAATTTAAAAGACAATTAGGACAAGAGCAATGTAGCTACAAACTACTTGAGCTTGACATGTTCTTCAACGACTTTGCATTCTAGTATAATTTTCAAAATAAAACCAGAGTGGGAAGAGGCTGTGCTTTCAAAAAACTTAAAGTGCATAAATACATACTTGAATTAGGGAAAAGTCCACAAATCTAAAAGGCGGTTAACCCAACCCAAGTAATTTACAAAAGCCTTTGAGAGCTTTGGCCTTTTATTTCAAATGGCTTTTTGTATGATACCGAGAGGCCATCAGTGGTAAGATAAGCCCAAGGCTGACCTTAATAAATACTTAATCACTCTTCATTTTGTTCAGTCATGGTGTGGAATTAAGTGACACAAACCAAACAAGTTAAACAACAGGGATGGCATCTGAAAAATTCAATCCAAAGTCTCGTTAAAATGCATGTTACCATGGGGCTGTCAAGTGCAAATGACTGGGGAGGAAGGGGACATGACAGCACAATCGCCCCCCTCCCCTACTCTCAGACAAACACACACACACACACACACACACACCACTACCACTGAAAACGACTGCAGCGGGTTTTTTTTCCCCACTTTGGATTCCTCTGGCCACAGCTGTGGAAATGTTCAGCAGGAACAAGGAAGGAGGGAAAGCAAAGCAAAACGGGGAAAAAATGAGAGGGAAAACTGAGGGTTGCATGGAAACTAATATCTACAGAGCTCTGACTTTATTTCAAATAAAAACCAGCGAAGGAAAGAGCGGACTAGTTGGAGATGAAATAAGCCAATGGTGGCAAGAAGTCAACAAGAGATGCCCCTTGGCCAGCAGCCACACACTGTTTCTAACAATGCAGGCGAGGACGCAGAGCACACAGAGCGAATCATCTTTTTGCTGTGGTAAGCAAAAAAAAAAGAGCTAATACAAAACCCCTTTGGAAGCTAAAAGGAGATATGGCACCGTGAAAAGAGTTGATGATGCTTCTGACCCCTTCCAGAAACCAGCATGACTAATGACAAACATGACGTTTACTAGACTGTTAGGAAAATAAAAGAAGCACACAAGAAAGACCAACTCCAAGGAAATTTGTGTTTTTAAAAAGTTCTTGTGATATTTTTTAGATGATGGAGGAGTATATAAAGAAAATTGCACTTAAAATTGCAGTTCCCAGTATATTATGTGATCAAATGATTGTGAATCAGGAGCAGACAAAATTTGAACAAGAAAATGAAATAAGAAATGCATTTGGTGGGCCACAAGCTCCCTGCTCTGCTCCATTCTGATGTAATCACCTATAGACGACTAGATCCATGAACGTCTTCGTTTTCCTCGTCCGAGCTGGAATCTGGCTCACAAATGGACGGCTGCATAGCTCCAATATTGATTGCAATTTTTGATGCACAGGTAATGTTATGCTGGGGGTGTGAGGGGCTGTAAGCTAGCGGGAGTGCGTTTATACAGATAACTCGGTTATGGATGACGGGAAAGGGAGCGGGGTTGTTCCATACCAAACTGTGCCCAAAAAAAAACTTTTTTTTTTAATCATAATTAAAAGTCTACTGGGAAAAAAAAGCAACACTCAGTCAGATAATATCAGTGAGATCTTCCAAACAGATAATTGAGGCACCATGCAGTTTTCTGATACAGATGTTTACCTGCTTTTGTTTGGAACTAAATCATTTGGCATGTCATCGTAGTCACATAAACACACCCACAAAACCCAACACCACGCGTGACCCACTACCAGCCGTTTGAGTTAGTAGTTACTGATGTACACTGTGAGTATTCTGACCTACAACCGGATGTGTGATTAATTTTTGTGTTAAAATGCACCTATATTAGTGTAAAGGACAGAACCCGCCACCAGGGAAAGGGGTTTTAAAAGAAAGCAAGAGGTCTGAGGGGTCTCGTCCCTTTGCTTTGCATCCAGAAGTGGAGTGGACCCCCACCAGACGGAGCTGACTATGAGTGGAGGAGGATGAGGGTAATCAGAGGAGAGGAGGAAGCATGAGGTCTCTCTGACTTCAGAGGATCTCCTGGAGTCGAGGCCCCGCCGGATCGCCTCCCTACCTGACTGCTGTTGAGGCGATTTGGCCTTGGCAGACTTTCCGCCTTGAAGCGCCGGTTTGCAGCAGACGGGGTGAGCCTGAGGACGGAGGCGGTCCTGGTGGGGCAGAGAGGAGCCCTCGATCCGCTGCTTCATCTCGGACGACAGCAGGCGCCCCTTGTGCATCCACTCCTGCATCTTGTTGACTGTAACACCGTGGGCTTTGCTGGCTGAACCACACACCTGCGCTTGAACTTGGACTGAGTCCTGCTTGCCGTCCTGACCAGGATGTGGCGCAGCCTCAGAGTTGCTGTCAGAGGACCCTGTCAGGCTGTTAACCGAGCTGCTGCTCTCATTGAGTTGCTCACCACAGCCTTGCAGCAACTCCTCGCTGCTGTTGTCTCTGCAAAGCATTTGAGGTTCCGACAGCTCACCCGCTTGTGTGACACCATCATCCGTTTTAGTCTCTGCTGCCTCTTGGTCATCGTGTGCACGTTGGACTCCAGGTGTCTGAGCACAAGCAGAGGGCCCGCTTTGATACCTGATGGCTCCATCACTTGCACACCGCAACAACCTGGGTCTTTTGGTCAACGATAGGTTGGTCACGCTCTTACTGATAAGCCTCGCCTTTGACTCCAGAGCTCCGGCGAGGCAGAGCAGGAGTGAGTCAGTGTCAGACACCTGTTGAGGACTGTGGTCGCCTCCTGATGACCAGGAGTCGCTGTCGATATTTTTGACAGACAACCTGGAGCACAGGCTGTCTCTGGAGCGGCTGCTGCAGGAGGAGGCGGCTTGCCGCTCAGCTACGCCGCTGTTAGCCTGCTGGACATCCAGGTTGATATCGTTCATGGCGTTGATGAGGAGGTAATAGGCCTCCTGCAGCCGGTTTCTGAGCCTGTCAGTTTCCTGAGCGCTTTCAACCTGTCCTCTGCCCTGCCCGGGCCCTGAACCCTCAACTCTGTCACCGTCCAATTTTGGTCTGGGGGTTTCATAAAAGGGAAGAATTTCATTGTCATAGTAATCCTCATCTTCACTGTCTAAAGGGCACTGGAGAGGCTCCTCCTGAGACACACATATATGTAAAAGCGTTGGGAAGAAAGTTTGTGTGGGCCCCCAGTTTTCCAAATCTGGGGTTAAAACTTCCATATTTCTGGAGTTGGGGTCGTCTTTCTCCAGAATCTGGTTGCTGGGTTCCTGTAATGCTAACACCTGCACTGGGGGCTGCCCCCCCTTACCATCTGTAGGTTGAAGGGCCCCCGCTTGTACCTGCGCTCTTTGTGAAACAGGGTTGGAGTTGTCCCCAAAGCCGATCGAGTCCCCGACCCTGCACTGCCGCGGGAACGACACCGAGTGTTTCCGCGGGACGTGCGGGAACCCCGGCTGGCTCCCGACCTCCTCCTCCCCTAACAGCGCGTCTCTTTGAAGTGGGACCCCCGGGAGCTCCTTGTTAACCCTGCCCCCGCTGCTCGGCGGTGAGGCGACCAACTCAGCTGCGCAACTGTGCGGGACTACCACGACCCCCCCGCTCGGCTGCGTCGCTCCTTCAGCGCAGTTCTCGTAGGTGCTCATTCTCTCGGCGGAGAGATCCAGCCCTGCGAGCGAAACTACCCCGCTAGCCTCGTCGGAGTCTCGCGAAACTTTTGCTTTACCTTCGTGGCCCCCATTCGCCGCAGCGGCGGTGCCGAATCCACCGCCGAGCGTCGCTCCTTTCTTGGACTTCTTCCCCCGGAGTTTGGCTAATAAAGTCCTCCGCAGAGGATCGGCCATTCCTTCCCCCCTCGGCTAATTCCTCCCGGTGTCTCTCGGCGCGCGCGCTCTTGAAGGGAAGGGCTTCTCCTCGGTCAAAGCTCGCCGCGCGGACGTGCTGCTCTCCATTCTCCACTGTCACCTCCTCTGCCGCCTCCGAGCTCTCCTGACTCTGTGCTCGACTGCACCACCTCCTCTCCTCCCTCTCCTGCCTCTCCTCCTCTCTAGCGCCTCACCTCTCCGTGTGTTTGCAGCTCGGATATTTGGAATATTTCCCCGGTTCAAAGTTCACACATCTCCTGCTCAGGCTGAGCCATGAAAGCGACAATAAATCTGAATTATTTCCGCTTTGGGAGGAAATTACGAACATCTGTTTTCAGCAGAACTTCACAAAGCCAGACCATTATCACAACAATAAAACAGTCTGAAAATATTATTATAATTAGAGTTATGAATGTGGTCCAAATTCACGTCTACTTAGTAATAGTAAATACGTCTCCAATAGAAATAGTTAAACAAATAACAACAAGGAATAAGTCACATAAGTTTGCCTTATTACAATGTAATTAATAATTATTTAAACATTGGTAAGTCACTAATTGAAAAGATAACTACACCAAATCAGCTACTTATTTTCCAAAGTCCACCTTAAAGACCCACTCCAATGAATTTTTTTTTTTGCACATGTTCTTTTGACATAATGGGAGACTATATAGAACAATAAGTTTAAAATAGGATTTCTAAGTATTTCTATATGTAAATAATTGTGAATAGGAGCTGATGAAAACGTCCACTGCATAAATCCTGTAGCAGTGACATATTAGTGCTAAAGTAGTGGGGGCACAAGCTTTCTGCTTCACTCCAATCCATTGCATCCGCTTGCACACAAAAAGATCCATCTACGTCTTTGTTTTCTCGTCAGAGCTGAGATCTGGCTCAGAACTGCTTGACTGGATAGCTCCAATATTAGTCAGAATTATTGTTGCACTGGTAGAGTCAGTTTGGGGATGTGAGGGGCTGTAAGGTAGCAGGAAAGACTGTAAGCAAAAGAATGGTGGGAAATGGGCGCACCAAAGGACAAATCTGGTACAAAGTGAAGGTTATGGGGAAAAAAAACGTTTTAAGTTTACTTTTTCTTACCTATTTAAAGTTATGACCAACAAAAAGATCAAATTAAAATTTCAAATTCTATTTATAAAGTCAAATATTTTGTGAAATAAATATCCATGCACACCGACTAAGCATCCCCTGCCTTAGCAAGTATACTGATTATTTTCTAGATTGGTAAACTATACATACTTTAGAATACGTTTTCTTGTTAACGTTAGTGAAAGCATCACATTTACTCTTAATGGAAAAGTCCACAAAAAAGATGTGATCATCAACTAAAATATTAACAATAAAAGTTTTAGTTCTGGCAATCACTTTTGTTGTATATCCTAAAACGCCTATTCTGCCTAATTACAGTAAAAATGTTACTTTATTTCTAGAGTTTGTGGTTTTTCCATTTAGCCTCTTCAATAGTCCTTGCAACTGCATTTGGCTGTAGCTTGATGTTGATGCAATCCCACCTTTTTTTCACCCTTTTTGTTAATCAAACCCCTTTGTTGATTTACAATGTGTTTGCTAACAGATATTTTTTGTTTACTTTTAGTATTTCCTATTACTCAGCAGGCAGCTCAGTCAGTGCAATCCTAAGCGTAATGTGCAGAGGTCACAACAGGAAGTGCAAGCCCCAGACGTCACTAATGACCCGTAATAGAAAATTATTAAGCCAGAAAATAGAAGCTATCTTCGATTAGGGCACATTTAAATTGATTTTAGTTATCTTCATTGTTTTAATGTAGCTGACATACTTATGTTGTAATAAGTCGCTTGACAAATAAGGAAGAATAGTAAAACTGACACCACTTTTAAAATCAAAAAAACATTTAAAGAAGGTATGAGGAGGATTTTTTTTATTTTCTTTTTGGCTTTTAATACTCAAAACTAATACATTTTTTTACATAGTTTTTGGATATATAATTTGACCCTAAAAGCTAGATAGGTTTCTTTTTTTTTTGCTAGTCCAAGAGCCAAGCCTTCAAATTACCACCTTAAGTGGAAGCAAACGGCAGCAGAAAAAATTCTCATCTTTACGCTAAAACCTTTTGTAGTCCTGCGCTTAGATAAAGAAAGAGAAAAATGTCTGTCTTTGCAGCAACATTAAGGAGGATGGTGATTAACTCCTCACTCTTCAGCATCATTTACTCCTAAATGATCAGGATTTACTCTGTCATGAGGAATTAGTGTTTCATTGGTGCCTCTTCATTTCTACATGTTACAGTCTCTTCAACCACAGCACGGACTTAGAAACATGGTCTGCCTCATAATGAATGAATCACTGCAAATGGCTGGATTGACTGTTTTATCTTCTGTTACCGTCTTTATTTTTATTTTTTGACCATGCATCTGACCCTTATCATTGGTTGCAGTAAAATGAAAGGGTTCGGGAGCATCAGCAGCAATGAAACATACTTTACTTCAACCTTAATCTGTTTGTTTGCTGTTGCTGCTGGTTGGAATGTGCGAGGGAAGCTGCTGAAAAGCTGCAGAGGGTGTGTGAGTGCACATGCACTCTTTATACCTCACCCTGGAAAAAATATATATATAGATAGATAGAAAGATATAGATATAGATATAGATATAGATATAGATATAGATATAGTTATAGATATAGATATAGATATATCTGTCAATTTGGGATAAGAAAAATGGTCTCACCAAGAATTCTTATTTTAAGAAAAAAAATCCTGTTGAAAAAGATTTTTGATAGAAAAATATTTGTCTTGCTAGACACAACATAAGTAATTTTTTTCTTGAAACAATTGCCTTTATTCTTTCTTAATATTCAGTTTATTTTTCCCATTTTCATTGGCTTCATAGACCTCACCTGGATCTAGAAGTTGGGTCACGTCAGCTGGACCACTCAAGCCAAAGAGTAGATGCATCAAGCAGCGATAAAAGTATTTTGAATCAAAGATTTTGCAAGGGGGGATTGAAAAGCCAGAGGGAGCTCCACGGCAGCTTTGACTCAAAAGAAATATGTTGTTCAGACTAAATTGTAAAAAATAAAGTACTTGCTGCTTTCACCTACTTAAGCAGTATTTTTTTTCGGATGGGTAACCTTGATTCTCTTGTCTCATCAGATATCTGCTATGTCTGTCTTTGCTGTAATTTTGCGCAACTTTTGGCAAAAATACGAGGAAGATGTAGCTATGTCTGATCGCTTGTGCCAACCTAAACCAGACAAATCCTAGAGTTGCCCACTGGGAAAAAATTGTACTTGTTTTGAATCACAGTTCATAACCCACATGACTGTATTCCACAATGTCAGCATCCCAAGAAAAGATGTGCTGTTGCTCAGCACATGAAAAAAAGGGTACTTTCTGTGGTTTGACCTTCCTTCTGTTCAGTTCAAAATTTTGTACAAAACTTTCTATGATTGACACCAGATTTAACGTTTTACGCTGGATTCAATTTAAAACTAAAGCTGCAACAACATGACTGTAAAGATTTGACCGCAATGTCATCAATGGATGTTCGAATTATGTGTTGGGAAGAGTTCCTGGATTCCCTAATTTATTGCAGTCTCCATTTTGATCCTTCGTAAGGATCCATATTTCTATGAAAAGTATTTCTAAACAAAACCAGAGGGTAAAAGGTCATGGACAACCACATCCAGGTGGGCTGAAGAGCGTTTGTGGAGTGATATGGTGTGCTCAAGCCCATTTAGGGATTTGCACTTCAACAAAAAGGATAATCTGTGGAGCCAATGATGACATGGAGAAAACTTGTGGATTTATTTACACCTGCAGTCAGAGGCAGGTGATTTATGGCCATTAAAATGGGTATAACTATTTACTGTTGTATCAATAAAGATTTGTCACAGGTGTGAATCCAGAGTGGTTGTCCTTCCACTGAGGGGCAACCTCCTAAAGGCTGGTTTGAAAACAGAATTAGCCGAAGCATGCTTCACAGCGTGACCACAAGGTGGCTTGTTACACAACTAAGTTAGTGCCCATGCACTCCAGAATGGACCAAATTCACAACATAAACTAAAAATCCTATCCAACCTCAAACTGTTTCAGTGTTCCTTTGATTGACAGTTGGTGGTAAACTTATCTACACTAAACAAATCCTTTCTAAGAGTGTTTCAACCACAGACAAGTGTGTTTATTTGCCCATTTTTGCAAAGATAGGGGTTTGAAAACACCAGTTACAACTTGGGAGCTGAAAAACTGGCTTTGCTAAGCTGTGTTGTCATGTGTTCAAAGGGTTTGACGATCTTGTATTTACGGTCAATACACAAAAGCTCTGCAGTTGCCACTACTGAAGCAGAAAACATTAAAACACTTTTACTAAAACAGAGGCAGGGAAGCTAATAAAGTAACCACATTATAAACACTCTTGTAAAAACTTTATTGAACCAAATCTGCAGCTTCTTGAGACGTTGAGGAAAGATTTTTCTTCTTTTCATGTTTATTTTAAATGAAAGCCTTCATACGATTTCATTTCAGTATTGAAACGTGCTTTCCAGACCAATAAAAAAACGAAACATCCCTGTTTGCTAGACCTGATGATGACATAGGAGATAAAGACATGAGGACTTCAGCCACACTTGCATCTCAGGTCAGTATGGCATTTGTTGTGAGAGCCGCAGAGGAAGTAAGCCTCTTTCCCCTTCCCTTTTTGTTCCTCCATCAGTCTCTCATGCTCTTTGTGAGCCCAGCAGCAGAACATCTGCTTGGCTGGCTTCTTTTCAGAGGGTCTGGTCAGAGAGCACAGAAGAAAGAGGTGCATGTGGGAGAAGGAGGAAAATAAAAGGAATCCGTGCGCATCTGTGTGTGTGGGAGCATGTTTGTGTGGAAATGTGTGTTGGGATTCAGAGCAGTGCAGCTGTCGGGTCTCTCCTCCTGATGGCTCCCCATTGTTGACTGTCTGTGTCCTGGCTAGTTTATGGGCCGAGCTTTTTCTCTTTTTCTTCTTTTTTAAAGCACACTGCCGCTAAATTTATGCCTGTGGACACAAGCCTTTTTCAGTGTATAAATTAGACAGGAGGATCCCTGTCAGAGCCGCTTTGACGGGAGCCTGCAGCTACAGAGAGTGACATTCCTGTCATTCATTTTTGCTAATGAAAGAAACTCTGGAAGGTTCCTCGTGTGAAGCTTATTAAGTTGCTCATTTTCATTTTAAATAAGTAATCCATGAATTTGGTCATTCTTACATTTTACTGCAGTAGAAGGTCAATATTGCACTAAACTAAACTAGCATCAAGATTTATAGTTAAAGATCCACTCTGATTGTTTTTTTTTTAACATGTTCTTGTTGGATTTTTCTCATGAGGCAAGACATGTTTGAAGAAAATTAAGAATAAGATTGCATTTTTGAATATCTCTATATTCAAAATTATTGTGAATCAGGAGCAGACACAAAAATGCAATTGAAAATTTAAAGTGTTACATTGAAGCTACTACTCTGTGCTCTGCTTCATTCTGATGCATGCACTTGTAGACAACTGGATCCATGCACGCCTTTGTTTTCCTCATCTGAGCTGGCTCAAAACTGTACGGCTGGACAACTTTGATATTGCTCTGCATTTTTGTGGCACCAATAATGTTAGGTTGGGGTTGTGAGGGGTTGTAAGCTAGCAGGACAGCAGGTAAACAGATGCATGATGGGAAGGGTGTGGGCTTAGTCTACGCCATCAGTCCCACCCACAATTTAGAGGTGAATTTTTATTAAAACTCCAACCGCTCTGCAGAACTAAATGTCCTAGAAAACAACACATTTTTAAAATTCACGCTTAAAACGGCATAATCATAATGAAAATACCACTGGCTTTTACAATAGATCAAAAGGTGATTGGAGTGGCACTTTAGGCAAGGATGATTCAAACTTTAAGTTCTTTCTATGTATCATCCAAAGTGGAATTTAGATATTTAACTGAATCTTTAAACTCTTTTTTTTTTTTGTACTAATGATTTTTTTACCAGCTGTCACAAGAGCGATTATCGTTAAACGTACAGCTCTTAACAGCTCAGAAAGTTTTGAAATAAAAGAGAAAGGTGCATTTCCGAATTTACAAAGTGAATTCAAAGTTTACGTTATGGGAGAAGGTTGTCACAGGTAAGTCTTTCCAATGATGAGTGAAGCATGACCAAGCTGAAATGAGCTAGGATAATGCATCTGAACAAATCTTAGGACTTCTGGAGCAACTTGCAGAGCATAGTTTTAAAAAAAAAAAACACTTCTCTGGACTCACATTACAAACTTAGGCAAAAAGTCCTCCGATTTTCTGTCAGGCTTGCCTGGAGCTGCAGAGCCTAATAACACCCTTAGTGATCATCAACCAACTAACTGTATCCAGTTGGATCCAAATGAGAATGTGGATCTACCTTTCTTTTAGGTTCAGTCAGATATTTAGGAAACCTTTTATGAGACAAGCAAATACATTTGTGACAAAGAAGCCATTGTGTCGCCAACAGCTGCGTTATCACAGCACAGACAAACATCATAAACCACGTAACATCCTCCCAAGTGATCCGTAGTAAAAATATAAAAAAACGTCCCTATCAGACATATAAACCTTGGTATCTTTTCATATCCTCTTGTCCAGATAAGATCTTATTTGACTTGATATGAAGCTGAAAGCAGAACTGAGATGTTGACCCAGAAATTTCCTTTGGGGAAATGTAAAGAAGCAAACGGAGATCCAAAGTGGACACCAAATAAGGATGAAAAAAAAAAACCGGCTAATCTGAAGCATCAATCTGTGCACCTCAGTTTTGTCAGGAAACCCCAACATTCCTTCCTAAAAGCATAGCTGACAGGGTCCAGCTGACAGAATGAAAAAAAAGGTCCAGCTGGCAAAATTCTCACACATGGTTATCTTCTCCGTTCCTAACCCGTTCCCAGAGTGCAGAATTAGACGTGCAGAGTCTGTGCTGTCTTTGTGTCTGTTTCATATCATTATCAAGAAGCAACTTCTGCCGTGTTTATCATCACAAGAGGTCAAACTTCTCGCTACGAGCTACTGTTCACTATAATCTGAGCACTGTGATAACACAGCTCTTTCTCTGGGACGTTTGCGTTCTCACGTCCACATGTGGAAATTCAATCAACCTCTTTAATGTTTTCATTTCTGCAGGCGTTTTTTTTTTTTTTTTTTTTTTGGTGGTTTTAGCTCCTCAAGCTGTTGAAAAATTCCACCAAAGTATACAGATCTTCAATGCATTCCTCATTTTTTGATGACTCATATAGATCATTTTGCAGTTTGTCGTTCGCAGCTACTGTACAATAATTAACTCCCAGCCTAACGTATGTCACAGATGTTCCTGGGTGCTATTGACAGATGGAGCTATTATGTCAGCCCCAAGGAAAAATTGATTGTTTAAAAATATTCAGCAGCAATCGGTGGCTGGGACCACAATGTTACTGTAATTTACTGTATTTTGTTTCTGTCTGGCCTCCGTTTGGAAGAGTCTAGCTTCACCAAAATAGGGGAATATGAGAATAGGAAGCAGGCCTCCTTTGAGCCTGACCTTCAGACACAATTTTTTGCATCAGTTGTGATGTAAATCGTAACAAAAGCAACTATTTTTTATTTGTGTTTTAACAGGAAAAGAATCATGACAGAAGTTGCTGAAGGAGAAATGCCACCACTGTATTTTTATGGGAGTCATGAGACAATAAATTCAAATGTATGTTGATCTGGGCCACAATTGGTAGAGCAATCAGTCTGGCACTACATATAAAAAAAAAACATTTAAATAATTTAATTGCTCCAGTCTGAACTGCAATTCATGGAATCTCTTTAAATGTCCCAATTCATCCTTTCAGGGTGATACAAGACTGTTTTTGTAACTTGAGCAAAATATAGGAGAAGACACATGTCAGATGCCTGATAAAGTGGATCACAATCTCTCAGATTTTAGATGTGGAGTTTGCTGACTTTTATTTTATTTAAAAAAAAGAGAGAGAAATATGATGCAGTTTAAAAGATGGAAAGGTACTCTAAAGCTGCTCCTAGTTAAAAAGCACATAAAACAATATATTTGAGATGACTACATTGTTCAAAAAGTGTGCCAAAAAGTCACGCTGGATCCCAGTCTCACTCAGTTTCCCAGGGTCACACAAGGAAGGAAGAGTTTTGTTTTATTTTTAATGCAAAAACTAAGCACAATTTAGAAAAGATAGATTTTTTTTCTCACTCCTGGAAGGGTTTAGGATAAAGAGGATCATTTGGAAGATGTAGTCGTTTAAATTCACATAACATGAAAGCAGGAAAGATAAATCTGAATCTTCCTCAATAAAGAGGGCCGTCACTTGCTCTGCACACTTTTAAACATCAAAGTAGCTCCTTGGCTAGACTTTTCTATAATTAATCGAGAATATTCTGGATATTTATTAAAATGTGAGTATTTTAGTAAATTTTGGCCACTTCTGGAGACTGACTTGTAAAGGGTTCTGCAACCTGAGACTCAGAGCTTACCTGCAGGTCTTTCATCTCTTTGTTGTGGCTCCTTGTTTAACCCTTGTGCTATCCTTACATTGACGTGTTCTCCCTACCATGACAAAGGTGGAGGAAGGTGAAGAGGATTTCATGTAATCCATGGACACCAGTGAAGATCACAAATCATTGAAGAAAAAAGGTTCAGCGCACTGTCTAGTGGGGTCTAGATGACCCTATTCCCAATGTTAAAGTGCCTAGGATAGCACAAGGGATAACCAGAAGAGTTTGAAAAAAAAGGTGATATTCGGTAAGATTTGCATTTTTAAAAAATGGTTAACTCCTTCGTGATGTATGTAGCTTATTTGCAATTGCACCATACGATCCAGGATTTCACAAAATTTAGCACCAACCTGAATAACAAAAACATCAAAGAATGTTCGAGCTGAAAAAAAGATCAACCTAAGCCAAAAAAGTCAAGGGTTTTTGGCTTTTGTTGTTTGACATTTTAATTCAAGTAAATGTGCACCAGTAGGATGATCTTATGTGCCAAAAGTAGAAAAAAAAATGATACTTTATTCATGTTTTTTGTCCCTATCCCGGCAACTCGTGGGTAAAGGCAGGGGACACCCTGGAGAGGTCTGTTGCAGGGCCACACGATCACACACCCATACACATTAGCATTCACGTCTGCTTCATAGGTTAATTGGTTACTAAATTAACCCATGAAGCAGGTTTTTGGACTGTGGCAGGAAGAAAACTGAGGACTTGGACCTGAACCAGGACCTTCTTGCTGTGAGGCAAGAACGCTAACCACTGTGCCACCAAAACAGATGAATATATTTAAAAACTTCTTGTAATTCTCTAATTTCTGTTGGTTCACTTATATGTAGCTTAATTTTAATAAAAGTGAAATTACAGTGTTGTATTTGTCTGAAAGGTTTATTTCGGCTTCACTGGTTCATTTAGCATAAAATTCAAACCAAATAGAATAAGCTGCTGGTATGACAGAGCAACCTTGATTTAAGCCATAAGTAGAAAAGAAGTTAGTCATCAAATTGAGCCAATACCTCACAAGAACTTTGTGTCTTAAAGGCACAACAAACTCCATAATCTTATTTTGTTTTGGGGAAAGTTTATCAGAGTTTTGATGTCTAAAGGGCTTTAGGGAGTAATGCCGCCACTGTCCGGAGTGGAACAGAAGGCGGGGATGTCCTCTTATTAAAAGAGGATAAGGCCAGCCGTTTGAAAGATTACAAAAAAATGCTTTCTTCTGGTAACTAGATCTTTTCCCAAAGAATGCAGCGGATATCATAATAAAGACAGTAACCATTTCACTTAGAAGAAAAAAAATAAAGTGAGATAGGAACTTTGCACAAAAAAGAAAGAAAGTCAAAGCTGGGAGATTTCCAGCTTCAAGACTGACAGTAAGATGATTAATTCTCACAGTGACCTGGCGGCTCATTGCTCAGTCAGTCAGTCCAAGAAAAAAAAAAAGAGAAGAGTTATTTGTTCGTAAATATGGCTGATAGAAATCTGCACCAAGTACACGTTTCGGGCAAGGCCAGGCGCATACCTGGAGGCAGGAATTTTATCCGAACCATATTTACTGCCACTTCATGTCGACCCACGATGACAGATAGGCCTGGAATTCCTCTGATCACTTAAGTGTTGCACAGTGGAAACTTTTTCTGTGCTTTTTAAAAACCATTATACTACCTCCAGCGACCACAGAAATCTAAAAAATGAAAACGGGGAGGTGGGAATTTATTTTTTTTGGGGGGGGGGGGGTGCTACTGTTTACTTACGGATTATTAAATAAATGCATAAATGACTGAAATCTTTTTTTTTTTTCCAACTCAAAACACAACTTTACTAGAAATAGAACAACAAATTGAGTTTGCTTGCTGTAAATAAACTTTCAAAAGAAAATAGAAATTTATAATACGAATAGGAATGAAGTGTGACACAAAAACTGAATGAAAACTAGAAAACTTCCAAACTGAAGAGTGCTCCTTCTGTCTGTCAATGATTTTTATTGTAACATGAAAGCAAACTTCACCACAAAAAAAAGAGATGTAAAGTAGGTAAACCCTGACCCCTAGTGGCCAAAAGAAGAAATGTCTCTTGAAAACATTTCAACAAGAAGACAATCACATCAAGCAGGAATTTGAGTCCAAACACACACAGCGTCAGAGATAAAGCAGGAATTATGTATGTTGGGTAAAAAAAAAAGAACAGACGAAGGACCGGATTTAAACATCACAGTTACTTTTTGACAGGCAAATGAAACTGGAGTCCCAGCTAGAAGTCATAGGGTTGAAACATTTGGGTTTGATATGACTTTCGCTCATCATCGAATCACCGGCCGAGTTACAAAAATCCAAGCAACTCTGCGTACGGCGAAGAGCAGTTTCATTCAAGCTTTTTGCTCACTAAAACAAAGACGTGAGCGCATTTCATAAAGCTTTAATTTACCAGTATTATCATATCTTTGGACAAGAAATTACTAATAAAACCACAATTTAAAAAAAACCTTAACTATAAGCGCTAAAACAATTTTAATGTCATAAAATAATGAGAAAAGAAAAGACAGTATTTCAGCATCCTAATAACACCTCTCTCTGTGTCTGTAGCTTACTGGCTTCTTCTTTCTGGCTAAAATGCAGACATGTGAGACCTAGATCGTGACAAAATACAGCTGCTCTTCATTCAACATTCTGCCTGAGGATCCGTTTCTCCTCCTCCACAAAGGTCTTGTCAGAGGTGGCTTGTCCCAGCTCCCTCTTCCTCTTCTCCTTCTGCTGGAAGGTCTCCACTCGCCGTTTCTTGGCAGACGTGGCAGACTTCTCAGATTCCTCGTCTGGAAGAAATGAGAAAATGTTTTCAATTTCGACAGAAACAAGACTGAGTGTTTTCATTAAATAGAAAATAGAATGTTCCGTTCACATTTGTAAACTTCTCCAACAATAACTGAGGGTTAAACAGATTGCGGGACTAACCAGAGTCGGCGGGTTGCTCCTCTGGAGGCAGGAAGCGAGCTTTGCCGGTGTGAGCCGGTGCATCGTCGCCATTGTCCTCGTAGACGTTGGACCACTTTATGGCCATGTCCGTCCCTGGAGGAGGACCCTTCTTCTTCTTCTCTGGCTCGGCGGTGTAGCTCTCAGGAGGAGGAACGGCGTTCGTTTTCCACGGCTTAAATTCTTTGACAGGCTATAAGAAAAAAATTTAATTGTTCTGAATCAATAGAATTTCAATTTTAACCATCACAACACTTAAAGAAGCACCAGAGAAAAAAAAACAAACTATAGTTGGATCCTGACTTAAATGTTTAAGCTTGATTTTTTCCAGTTTGCACATCCTCATCCTGCATAAAAGGAGGCCACAAAATCAAGTGAAGCTGAGAAAAAACATCTATTGATAGAATTATAGTAAATAACACCTGTAACACAAGTCATTACAATAATAGTATGGTACATGCAGAAAGCAAATGTTATAAAACTGTATTTGTATATGGGAAGCCATTTCTTAGTCAGACAAAACTGTTGTAACACAGTTAGTACATAAATGCTATAGCAAAGCACAGAGGTGGTAGTATAATGATGCATCAACAAAAAACATTGTCAGACAAAAAGATCTACTCCAGAAGGCTAATGCTTACAAAAGTATTCGAAGATAAGGTTAAAAAAAATAAATAAAAAAAATAAAAATAAATAACTTTGCTTGTACATATCTGGCTATGTATACAGTATATTTAAAAGCAGTTCAAAATGTTGTAAGATCTGGCCCTTCAACGCGGGTTTGAATCCCGATTAGGACCAACCTCCAGTGATATGATGTCACCAGACAGACGACCAAGGTGAGAAATAGAAATGAGACACTGGAACAATACAATCATCACTGAGAGATGAGACTCACGAACTGTTGCACCCAAAGGTGAGGGGTTACATTGCTAGCATGTGAAGGAATGATGGTTATATTGACCATTCATCAAAGAGTAATTACGTAATACAAATATCCCTAAATATATTTTGGGATATATATATATATATATATCACTCATCAGCCCCCCTCTGGATGTCGCGTTAACGTCTGTTTTGTTGCTTACCTCCTCGGGGGGTTTGACGGTCAGCGTGTCCCAGTCTATCTGCTTGTTTAGGGGGTTGTAAAGGAAGGCGGGTTTGGACACGGAGTTGAACAGCTCGTCGGGTCTGGGCAGAGCGCCACCACCGGCAGGACGCTTCCCCGCTGCCTGGGAGGACCCTGCTCCGTCTCCTGGAGCTTCTCCCCCGGGCTTCTTCCTCCGACTGGCTCCCTCATCTTCAGAGTCTTCGCTGCTGTCGCTCAGATTGTCATAACTCGAAAAGAAGCCCAGCGAGCCAGATTTGTTGTCCTCCGTCATGCTGTGGGGTTTAAGGAGGAATTACTGCAGAGCGTCGCTTCAATCGAAAACTATGTGACGATCAGCTGCTCCAAATACGCAGCGATTATCTTTACTCCATTTTGAATCAGCCTCCAAAACAGCCGTAAAGCGCACAACACTGTTGCAACTACTGTCGTAAAGCAGAATGAAGGGAGGAAAAATGTTTGCGCATGTTTTTCAGCCTAATTTCACACAAAAAGAAAACCTTTATTTTTATTTCCTGAAACCTTCTTGAAATAACTCCATACAAATGACATATCTTACTTTGAAACATTTTAAATGTTAAATTAATTTACTGAATATACAATCGCTAACAAAGATAAGATAACTGCCAAATAAAGTAGACTACAGAAAAACATTGAATTCATAGTTAATTCATTTAATTTACCTGACCCCACAAAAGCTACAAAAGCTTTAGTTAACAAAAAACGAGAAACGGGTGGGTGGGGGGAGGCGGTTAAGCCATTTTCAGTGTATTGCCACTAGAGGGCAGCACAGTCACGGCAATTCATAGAGTAAATGACGAAGAAAGCGCTGCCACTTTTTGTCCAATCATGTCAAAGGGGTTCCAAAAATGACCGTCAAAGCGGGAAGAACTATCAACAAACATGTGAGTAATTAGAAAATATGCATTTAAAATGATTTACGTATTCATTTATACACCAGACCTTCCTAAAATTGAACACAATGTGTTATAATATGATCAAACACTTGAAATAAATAAAAATCAAATACTACAACTGAAAACTACGAGTCAGCAGTGATGCTGAAGTGATAAGAAAGTGAACTGGACAGACATGGTAATATTTATTTTAAAAAATATTGCAGTTGTAATTAAAACATATTACCAATAAACATGTAGACAGTTTTCATAGAAAGGGTAATAAGTAATAGAAAAACTATTATTTATTTATTAAAAAAAAAAAAAAAACTACTTTGTGTGAATTAAGCCTAAAACTGTTTAAAATAGTATTTAGAATTGGGAAAGCTATTACTTACATAAGTATTTTTCTTTTTTTTTTTTTTTTTTTTACAAAGAAAGACTAAGACTGAAGGCTGGAACAGGGAATTTGACGGCATGTCAATGAGTATTTGAATTTTTTTTAAGGCACTGGGCACTGAAGCATTGCTTCCCTCTGAAGGATCATTCCATAGACGTCCTTGGTGCAGATGTAACAAACATTACACTCACACATGCTACATTTGTGGGAGCTTTAAGTCAAATTTAACTGGACTATTATAGAACTGCAACTGTGTTAAGTGTGAATTCATATCACACCATTTGGATCCACCTGGTCCCAGTATGACTCATTTGGTAGTTGGATGAGCCGTGACAGATTTGGCAGCCAAAAGGAGCAAACCCCGCCCCCTACTTTATCAGTGTATGAGTTAAGGTGTAGAAACATGCCAGAGTTGACACGTACAAGTGCTGTGGGTTTTTGGTTAGTCCATGGAAAGACAGAAACAGCTGGTTTAAGGTATATCTGAAAGAGAGCGCCCGTGTGTGTTGCAGCTCCCTTTGAGTTTTATTGAAAGTGGAACGTATGATTGCCGTGCGGGTGATAAGTGTATCGTGAAGTATTTGTAAGACTAATGTAAGTCACTTGTACGGTTGGTGCCTTTAGGCCACACTCTTGTCGTTAGTAAAATCTTTGTCACAACTGCCCCTACGGTTAGATACGGGCTGTCCAAAAATAGGCAAATTTGTACAAAACATGTAAGAAGCACGCACTTATCATGTGAACAGTACTAAAGAACCCCTTCTGTAGTATAGGGGGAAAAAAAAATCATACAAGCATCCCTGCGTCTCAACTACTTCGCCCTTACTTTACCCTTGTGTGTTGTATAAGTGTTTGTTGTGCTCAAAAAGAGTTTATGAGTGGAGCCAGGGATGGCGAGCATTATCTCCCTTATGGCTCTGTTGGCACACTCCAAAGAGTTTGAGTAGGCCCTACGATGGTAGAGTCCCATTTTTGACAGTGACGAATGGCGACGACTCTCCACAGAATTACCTGACCACATGACCAGACCATTTTCAGGTGCATAGTGTCAATTCTCAAAAAGGATATGTTGAGTTGTTTGAGTCCAAACAGACCCCAATGGAAAAAAAAAAATCACTGCTGTAAAGAAAGACTATGTTTTTTGTTCTGTAGGCTTTATCAATCCCACTCTTCTCAGGGTAATAGCCATTGTTCTAGCAGCTGCTGAACTGAAGGAATTAAGCAAGTAAACAAAAAGAGTGTTATTATTACCATATTTAAAAACATACATCGTAAATGTGTAATTAAAACTTCGCATTTTTGTTTCACTTTCTATTAAAGTAAATTGTAAACCTCCTTCTTAGACTGAATCATTGCTATGTTATTATAGAATTGTTCATAAATGCATGAAAGTATTGTGATTTGTACTGGGTATTGTTATTGTGTAACAATCTTACAATAAAAAACAATCGAAACATCTAATGTATAAAATATTTTAGCTTTGCTTACATGCCTTACCGATTTTCCTTATTTCTGCCTCTCAAGATCAAAGTGAAATTATGACTTCAAAAAAATCCATTTGTGGTCATTTTTTTTTACAGTGATAAACATGTTTTTTATTTGGATTTATTTTATAATCGTTTCTTAAATCTTAGTCTTGAACACAAATGTTTAAAATCCTAAAGAATGCTGCTGTATAATCAGGTTGAGTATTTTTTACTACATTTTCCATCATTCCTGGCTATGATGTGAGAAATTCCACAGAGAACTGAAAGGTCACACCTCTGTTTATTCACGATATCTTCTTTTTTTTATTTATTTCTTTTTTTAATCAAAAGTCCAGCACCGATCAGATCCATGTCAGTGTTGCAGTGGGTTCCTGTGATCTCATTTAGTCTAGATAGGATTCTTTTCTTTTCTATGTTCCTTCTAATTGAAGCAAAGAATTTTCCCTGAAAGCCATTGGTTTGACTCAAAGCTTTTATATGTTGTCAGATGTTTAGCTGCATCACCTGCAAGTAGTTTTAAAGAACTCTGAGTGGTTCTGACCTTGTTGCGGTCCTTTAAAGCTGGACTCTTGTTTACATTTTAAACAAATAAGCCCATAGTCACCATCTTGAAGCTGACCAACAACTACTGGAGGATGGTGTGCGGTTTGGTAATATGCCCATAAAACCCAGATGTTCCCTCCTATCTGCAGATCCTGTAATGAGCTGTGGCCTCAAAAGGCGGAAATGGGTGGAATCTATCTCTTCAGTTTCAGCCTGGGCTGCTTCTTTCTTAATTAAACTGTGGCTGTAATTCCAAAAAGTGCAAATCCAACACATCTGGTTGATGCTAAAGACCTTTGACCTGAGGCGGCAGGTCATGCAGTGGGATGACACAGACCCTGGAATAGTGACCTCAAGAAGGTTAATGGTAAAAACAGAGACTTCCAGTCACGGTTTATTACAGTGCAACTGGTTCCTCTTTATTCCACATCTGTTTAAAGACCCACTCTGATAGAAAAATAGTGTTTTGGGTGTTTTAACATGTTCTTGTGGCAAATATATTTGGAAAAATAAGCTTAAATTTGTGTTTCTGAGTATATCTTTATTCAAATCGTTGTGAATCAGGAGCAGTTGCAAAAATACTGTTGAGAAGCTTGTAGGTGTTGTGTAGAAGCTCCAAGCTCCCTGCTCTGCTCCATTCTGCTGTAGACATATAGATCCACGAACGTCTTCGTTTTCCTCGTACGAGCTGGGATCTGGTTAAAATCTGTACGACTGGATAGATCCAAATATTGCTCGCCACTTTTGTCGCACAGGTAATGTGAGGTTGGGGGTATAAGGGGCTGTAAGCTAGCGGGAGAGCATGGAAACGTGGGGATGATGTGAACTCTTTGCCAATAGTCCCGCCCACAACTCGGAGGCGAATTTCTGACTGCTGCCACTCTGCAGAAACTATGTCCTAGAAAACGACACAGGTATTCTTAAGAGATTACTTAAGTGGCACTTTAAAGTGGATCTCGAGACAAATCATTGTTGTACGTTCATGCATTTTTGTATTTTCATGTCCTGAGAGCTTCTTGCAGACTCTGAGCATACTCTCTTCAGAGTTTTTTTTTTTTTTGCCACTTATCTCCTTCCCTTATAGCTTTGCCTTGAATTCCTGTCATCTTTCTCTTTGTTTTAGCCTCTACAGCCCCTTATATAGACATGTGCACACACTCGTCAACACTGTGTTTTCAATGGTCACTTAACAAGTGCAATTTCCAACCATAGAGGTGTTTTTTTTGTTTTTTTTTTGGCTCATTAGGGTTACACCCAGCTCGGTTTGCACCATGGCCTGTTTGGGGCTCGTGGCTGGAGACCGGAACAAAATTGAAGAAGGAGACGGGGCAAAAAGGGGGAATAGATGAGGGGATTGCTGGGAGAAGGTGTGGGAGATCTGGGTCAAAAGGACAGACAGCGGGTGAGTGGGTTGGGTGTTGGGGCTGATCATCCCCATCACATGTTTCAAGGAGTCCTGCAGCGTGCTGCTTTAGACTAAACACACACAAGCCCTGAACCCTGTTGCTCTTTCTGATGCTTTGATTTCGCCCACTCCTCTAACCCCCCCCCCCCCCCCCCCCCACACACACACACACACATGTCCATGCAGACACAATTTTATAGCCCCATCTTCATCTACACAAGTGTTTAAGTCTGGCTGATTTTGTGAGGATCATGGTGGCACAACACTTTTTGGAGACTTACATCTCGGCGTTGATGTCAAAATGATTTATGTTTCTGTATGAGGCAACTGTAGTCTTTTGTTTTTTTTCTTCATGTTCTTCAAAACATGCCGAAGGAGAGAAAAATACACATGGAGTGCAGTCCCCCAAATTTCAGAAATGTTTGACATTTTGGATTCTGCTGAAGGCTTAAAAAATATCAAATGTTTCTAAGAAATCTTGTTTTGTTGTGGCTTTTGGCAACAAATGCGTCCATGCTTGTCATGTCATCACTCTGAGCTTCAAATTGGTAATGCCAGATCAGTTGCCTGAAGGCTGCAGCACTTTACTTTTGCAGCATTTGACCCAGGCACCTTCCTTGTTAGAAAATATTTTTAAACGTCTTCAATGAAAAAAGACAAAACATGGAAATTCCAAAATATGATGTAATCATACTGTCAAGAAAGGGTCTTTTTATTCCGTTTTTTTTCCCATGTTGTAGATCTAAAATTGTTATAGGAGAGTAGCTGTAATATTACACATGTGATTAAAGACTGTCTGCATAGCACATTGGTCACTGAAAAAAACAAAAAACCTCCATGCCTGGATGTTCTGCACATGTCACAGAAGAATGCTTTGAGCCAGAGCCAGCAGCATCTACTTTTCTAGGGCATAATTCCAATGGCTCTATTCCGTCTTGTCTGCCAATCAACTCTGAAAAGTGCAGAGTTTGAGGTAGATAGGAAACCTGTCTGTGAACATTCAAAATGACCTGATTCTGGATAAATATTCATGTTCATGTTTGGTGTGATTGATCAAGCAACTAATCTGACTCTCCCTGCTATAGGTTGAAGAGAATTGGAAAAACTACAAGAGAAATGCTTCTGTTTACAGCTGAAGAGTAAGCTGTCAGACTTTGAAGGAAGGGCTGAACGCAGCAGGCAGACAAAATTCTATGAAGATGGTGAAGACGTGATCACGTCATGCACGGTGGTGTCCTTCCGATGTGCTTCTGATCTCCTGCGAAGAGCAACACGCACCAGTAGACAATTTACAGTCATGGATATGTCTGCTTCTATTCCTGCCCATATTCGCAAATGTTGCAGACTCTAAAACGTTCACTCCGGTGCTTTGCAACACTTTTTAGCTTAGCAGTCTTTGTCTCACAAACATGTGAGTTTATGGGCAGACACCCATCTGGAACGTTCTTACCTATTTATCCTGACTTCATATTCACACTGCTAATAACGTGTTACAGATGTGAGACTAACCTTGTTCCAGTTTGAAAAGTTGGTCTGCCCTACAGGATGATGGAAGGCATTTTGAAGTTTGAAGGACCATCCCAGCAGCTTATCAAATGATTCCCATTCGGATAAAAGTCAGTCTGGAAAGTTCTGAGCGGGATGGTCACAGAGAAAGTTCAGATTTGCTGAAAACATACAGTGCTTATGATTGGAGGAAAAGTATTCAGCAATCTTGATATGTTTACACATTTAGCTATTTTGGGCACTTTCCCTACCAGAGTTGTTTTGCCAGAACCACAAGGTATTTCCTCAGATAATGAAGCAGAGTATGGATTCTGAAAACACTGAATTGTAGAAAATGCAAGTCTTTCATTTGTGTGAGACTATGTAAGTCCTGGTTGGTCTCACTGTAGTCTCAATGCAGATAAATTAATGAGCAGATCCCAGACAGGAAGAGTGTGAGGTAAGTGTTGTGCATTCGGAAAAATGGCTAACACCATCAGGTAATGGGACAGGTATTTAAAGCAATGTGACTGAGGCCAGGTTCACTCACCTTGTGACATCTATGTGGCCGATTACACAAATTAGGTTCAACTTTACAAGAAAAACTAAACTAAACTAAACTAAACTAAACTAAACTAAACTAAACTAAACTAAACTAAACTAAACCAAACTTTCTTTTTTCCCCCGACATTTATGGTTAGATTTCATTTCCCCAGAAGATTTTAAATAGATTTTATCACAAAATTTGTGTTTGAGAAGAACGCTGGCCTCAGTCAGGACCATTGTCTTTTAAAGAAAAGATTGTTGTTCACTTTTCAGCATATCCCTTTCAGAAGTCGCCACAGCAAATCAGCTTTCATTGATCCGCATGGGTGGTATGGCAGAGATTTTTTACGTCGGATGCCCTTCCTGTCTTTTAAAGGAAACCTTGGATGCAAAATACCTTAGTGACCATTTTTGCCCATTTGTTAAATATTAGAAAGGCCAGAATTCTGTGAGTTTCTAACTGGCTAATATTACTGACCTAAACTCAACAATGGCTGATATCACTCGCATATTTTCTCAGTTCTCACTGGCCATTGACTATGGAGTTTTTAATTCAGAATAAAATAGAAACAAATGCCAAACCTGGACTCTAAGGGAACTGACACAAAGATAGTGTCTCATTTAGTATTGAAGACTGTTCTGCACTGGAATCTGATTTTTTAAAATGCACAATGTTTTCAGAGCAGTTTCATCCACTCTCAAAGTAGCAATGAGAAAGCCAAACTAACGCAGAATGAACGTCTTCTGCTTTATGCATCCAAACAAATGAAGTAGTGGTGTATTCTAAGTAACTATTGTTTTTATTACTATGACGAAAACTGGTCAGAACACACCCATGCCATATTGTCATCCATGTATTAAAAATAATATTCAAGTTGAATGTCTTGAATTGGATATACCATATACCATATCCAGGATGAATTGGATCAGTATTTCTTCCTTTTAAAAATCCTATAAATTTAAAAAAAAAAATGAGTTTTTACTCTCACTATCTCACAATTTTAATTCGCTGTTAATATATTATTAAAACTCTTTGCCTATGTGGAATGAAGTGGTTTTCTCACACAATTAGAGGGAAAAAAATCAAACAAATAAACTAATGTAATTCTTAAAATCACATCAGTTGTTTCCCTTTTTGAAGAAAGAAAAAATTGATCTTTTTACCCAAAAATTGACAATCTTTTTGTAACTATTGAGCATGAATTTTCTTGTTTTTATGATGCTCCAATACTGATTAGTCCTGCTGTTTGTGTCTGTGTGATGGGGCGTGCACTGAAAGAATTGAGGGCACATCTCACACCTAGCGGGCAGCTCAGCAGGGAGGTTGGCAGTTGGTGAGCTGTGTGCACCTGGCCGAGGCCTCTCAGTCTTCCTGAGACGTTCTCGGTTAACAGATCAAAGAAGTCATTCCCGTTTTGTCCAATCACTGCTCCTCCTTGAGATCCTCAGAGTGTTTCATCCCTCCAACTCATTGTTTGACAGTCAGCAAAGTGCCCTCCTCCATCATTCTCCCCACACTGCTGACCCACCTGTATCTTTGATGCCAGCAGTGAACCTGAAGGCCTTTGCTGTGGGATTTTCTGACTCATTAGGTCTGCTCAGTCAAGTGAAGCAGCCTGCAGATTCCTACCGACCAAGTTCACCAGCCCAGTCGGTGGCTCCAACTGTGAGATGATAAGAGAAAAAGGTTCCAGCGGTTAGAGGCCACCATATCTTTGTTTAGTGTGAAATGAGATGAGAAGTAGGGGGGGGGGACAAAAGATCAGGAGGGCATGGGGATGTCAATCAAAGCTTGCAGATGGGGCTTAGTAGAAATTGACTGGCACATTTAACACAGTTTTACCATCTGGTTACAAGACTGTTAATGCCTGTCAGCTACACGGCTTCTTGCCTTGGAAACAGGTGTTTGTTTGACCCTGAATTGCAGAACATGCCCTGCTGACCTGCAAAGTTCTAAGACGTGTGGTAAAAACATTCCTATGATAAAACTTGATTTTATAAAAAAAAAAAAAATAAACTCTAATTTTGAAAAAAATGTGTTAACATTCACATTTTAAACAGCACTGTAGGCGGTAACATGTACACAATATCACCATCATCTGAGTTGTCTTCAGGGAAAAAAATGTCCTCGCCTGGTTTAGGTACAAAAATATGCATGTTTAATCTTCTGATTTCCTAAACATACTAAAATTATTTGTAAAAGTGTAAATAAATACTAAGCAACACTTACGTTACTTCATTGATTCAAGACAGTTCTTTAATGGGAAATGCCTAGGTTTTTCAAGATTTCTTTTTTTTTTTTTTTTGAGTTTCTGAAATAGAATAGAAGCTCATAGCTTTGTGAGGCTCCATAATCAATTCAAAAGGCCCACAGGAGGGCAGCAGCTTTGTGACAGATGCCAGAAAAATGTAGTAATTGCTAACAGAGACCCAACGGTGCTCATGAAAGTATTGCTGAGATAGGTGTACTGACTCAAAATCCCCCAGTGTGACCAACCTCTGAAGAAAAGCAGCCACACTATTAACTGCAGACATCTAGCCACACAATGAGATGTGAAACAAAGAAAGAAGGTTGCCTCAGCACAGTTTATTATTAATTTTATATACTATAAATACATTTTTTTTCTTGTTGTACTTTTTTTTCACAAAGGAATTTGTCATTTTTCCCTGTTAGACTTGTCGATTTAAAATGTAAAATTTCACACATTTTTCTTTTCATTTTCGTGTTGTACCAAATATATGTATATATTGCAGTTCAAATCAAATCTGAAGTTTAATGACCATGGTTAAGTTTTGTGACTTTGGTTAAGACACTCATTAGTTCCTAGCAGTTTTTTTTTTGCCTTGTTTGTCCTATTTTTTTCCTTCCTAAATTAAGATTATTTTTGAATTATCATCCTTTCAGTACTGGCCTGCTAAAAAGCAGAACAAGAAAGAACAGCACTATAGATATAGCCCCTCAGCAGGATGTCTGTGTCTCTGTGATTTAAATTAACATGCAGAATCATCAGAGTGGACCGCAGGAAAATCTTGAATGACATCATAGTAAAATAGCTTCAAAATCCTGTTAGCAACCAAACACAAACAGGAAAATAGTGCGTAATTACAACCCAAGCGAACCAGACTATGACAGTTTTTCGTCCCTAACAGTGATTTATGCCCAACTTTTAAGTTGACCATCTTGTTTCAATTAGCCGCATTCCCTACTGTTGAGCTTCATTTTTCCTGTGTTTTCCAGCATAAGATGCATTTTGTGTAAAACAAACAAAAAAAAAGAAACACACCAGCAGACACCATGCAACATGCAGGGTGTAGATAAAAGTTGGACGCCTTAATTGCCAGAGGCATCTCATTAAAAGGAAATTGTTCACAGATAACTTCTTTTGAGCAGCAAGAGGACATCCTCTACCTCACTCTGTTTTTGGTAACATTTCATGCACCCCTGGATGTTGTGTTAACCTTCATTATTTCTCATTTTGCAAATTTACTGGAAGACTCAGATGATCTATTTGTGTCAATTAGTGCAAAAGGGGCTTAAAGTAGACAAGGCGTCTGTCAGTGAGTGTTTCTCTCAAACCTGTCAGATTATTTGTTTGACTCTAAACTGTAAATAAACTATTTACCCTGACAGATTAAAGTTTATAGAGTTGAACCACTTTTTTAATCATTCATTCTTGCTCTTTGTAGCTCCCGTTACATAATATCTGACATAGCAACTGTCTGGGCTTGTTAATATTTGGGTTTCCACGCCGTCCAGTGTCCAGCAGAGCATAGCTCAACAGCCTGGAAGTCATGGTGTTTTTGACCCAAGGTCTCCCTGTCTGGAAAGCACGTGCAGTTATTTGCTTGTGTTAGATTTTTTGGCACAGTGGTTTTCTTTAGAAAGAAGTTGGTCAATTGAATAGGCTGAAGAAAGTGAGGCAAAAGAGTGAGGCAAAGATCTTGGCTTTACATGTCATATGGGGAATTTATTCCTGTTATCGGAAATCCCTTTTGAAATGTATATGCTGAGAGAGACATCACTCTATCCATTCCATGTTTAGTGTTCAGCTCAAAAGATGAGACGTGCCCTTTTGAGAAAATGCAGCAAATGAGTATTTCTCAATAACTAAAAGGTGCATTTAAAGGATAGTAAAAAGTTTTGCAGAAGTTAAAAATATTTGTACACTTTTTTGGGGGGAAAACAGCTGACAATTTATTTACTGTTTTACTCTGAAGTCTCTGCCTTTTACAGCAGAATGTAAAATGTTTTAGTGACTTCTCAAAGGTTGTTCAAAACAATGTGTCTGCTGTGACTAAGTATTGTACATTTTAACCATGTTAAATTGTGATTGTGCATGGATTCCTGGGCCTTGAGTTACTGATGATGGTTTGTAAGGTGTATTAACATGGATTGGAAGAGGAATGCAATCACTGAAGGCCTAGGTGCAAAATGCCCACCGTGCCACATGCTAAATTTGACTTTATTTGATGTGTAATGAGTATCAGCAGTCATTTTATTCATTTCTTAAAGTTAAATCCAATCAGTTGTCAAAAGTGTGAAATTTGTTCTCAGCATTTGACCCCATCCCATGGGGCATTGGTGAGGGGAACCATTTGCTGGTTTAAACCCCCCAATCCAACCCCTTAATGCTGAGTGTCAAACAGGGAGGCTCAGTTTTAGAAAGATTGGTATGAATTGATGGTGGAATTGAACTCACAACCTTCTACTCTTAGAGCGGACACTCTTCCACAAGTCCACTGAATTGGAGACATTGGTGCCTTGTGCAGCTCCTTTGCATTGTCAGTTGATTCAGTGCTGTTCTGAAAACCCATCGCCTGGGGAAGATCATTCATAGCTTTATGCATTTTATTTTTCCATAGTGACAAACTTCTCACTTATGATCCAGTTACAAGGACATGATTGTGTTTCATAAAACAGCCACTTAGCATTGTTTCTTTGTAAACTTGTGCCTGAAATTAACAATTTCAGGAGCCAACAAAGGCTTTATATGCAGCATAAAAATGCAGAAATAAAGCGTAATCTTGTTCTGGAATGTGATTTAAATGAAGGTATTTAGTTGCTAGTTTAGGGATGTTTTAAGAGCGGTCACCCTCAATGACAATGCTGTGCAAAGTCAAAAGCCCTATAGTCACAACTGCCCTTATGGATAGATACACGATTTTTGAGGGTGAAAAAAGGGCAAACTTGTATGGGGCACGGACGAAATTTGAAGGTCGTAGATCACTTGATGAATCTGTTGAGTTAAAATGTTAATGCACATTTTTTTTTATGTGCGAATGACAGCAAATATTTATTTTACGACACGCTAGGGAAAGTAAGGGGGAGAAGTAGGTGAGAGGCAAGATTTTTCATTTTTTGACTTTCCTAAATCCTGCAGACTGCGCAAAAGGGGTCTTCAGTGCCTTTTACTAACAAGTGCATACTCCTTGCAGGCTCCTTGGGTGGAGATTAGGAAATTAGACCATTTATGTGGATATCCTGCGGGCTTCCTATGCGGTACCTATGAGGACTTAAGTAATACATGCACACTCCATGAATGCTTCCCTGTGCAGGTGGCATTCATGTGGGATCCATAAGGGTCCAGTAAACACACCTCTCTAGAGTGTGGTGTAAACGGCATTACCTTACCTTCATAAGTGCGTGCAGCTTCTATTAGCCTTGCAAAAACATCACAATCCACACACACACAACAATTGTACATTCCATTTTTGACAACGCCACTTAAGATAGCCGTAAAAACCTCTTCAGGACACATCTGTGCTCCCCTTAAGATGCAGCTCTTCTGTGTACGACCTTCGACAGACCCAGACAGCCCAAAAACTTGGAGCACCTATATGGGGGTCAGCCCCCATATAGGTGTATGTGACTTAAGCTTACAGTCCACACAAGTGGCATCTGTCACGTTAAAAAAGATTTTATATGGAGTTATATTTCTATATGTGGCTACACTAGCATAACGTTAAGGGCCTGAATAAGAAGAGGTCTCAGCTATACCAAAGTGCCTCATGAATTCATGTAAAGTCAGGCCTCCCTTGCTTATCTCACAACTCCTCTTTTTTATAACTTCTTAAACTGCATCTGTGAAGATTTGTTCATCTACTATGGTTTCATAGCAGAAAAAGTTTTAAAAAAGGTCATCTGGACTGAGTTTTGTAGGTCGAAGACATTTCAGGTGGACAGCAGACACGTATGAGGTCATGATGATGAAGCCTTTAGCTGCAAGGCAGCCACACTGAAGCTGGCTGGGACCCTAATAGATAACACATGAGACATTGGTGATGATCCATCTGTGACTGTAAACTGGCTTTTAACCTGCGCTCTGGCTGACAGGTGGCACAGCTTTGCCTCAGACAGTAAGACTGCCAGGCAGGAAGTCTAAGCTATTTTTGCCTTTGTGACAACAGGACAGCTTGATGGATGAGAGATGTTCAGCCCTAACAGAAACTGACATGTAGGGAAAGTGATGGGTTTGTTTTGTTGTGAAATATAAAGAAAGTCGCAGCAACTCCATGACCTCTTTAATACTGGAAGGAGATATGTTATGTTATTTTGCTAAAAAAATAAAATAAAAAGATGCTGCGATGTTAAATGTATGTATTCAATGTGGTATAAAGGTCAAAAAGAAATTGCCCTGTGTATCTGAAGCTACCTTCCTTCACAACACATTTTCAAGCGACCACTGTCCAAGCAAAGTTAACGCTCATAAATTGGCCTTCTGGGCTTCCGCGTTCAAAACTCTCACGTTCACGCATAGCTATGCAAGTTTCTACAACTGTAACTACAAATAAAGCGTGCCACCATTGAATGTGTGTTGAAAGTTGAACCAGGTCGAACTTTGACCAATCAGGGACTTGGATATGGTAGTGACGTATGGATGGCGTCTTTTAAACTTCACGAAAGTGCAACTGTTTAAAAATTGATCACGGAGGAGAAATTAATAATTGCGGTTTGTGCCTGGATGGAATTATTTCAAGTATTTCATGAAAGAAAAAGTCTGGAGCAAGATTTGCGAGATTTGCATCGCTTCGACATTTCACACCAAGCCTCTTCCAACTGTGGAAATGGCCTAGTATACAGCAGAAAAAAAAGGAAGAAAAAGGCCAACCCTGTGGTTTTCTCTAGTTGTTTGAAACTCCTCTTTGTCAAATACATTTTTGATCTATTTGGAACATCAAATATATCTTTATTTTAAGTAGAGCTTTGATGCGAACATATACCTTGGAATTATTACTTTTTTTAAGAAGTGCATGTACTTAACGTTTCTTTAGATTTTGTTTAGATAGTTCAAGCATAAGTAGTACAATGATATAATACATTTCTTTTGTAGAATTAGGTAGGTATTGCCTCTAACCAAAGACCTTTTTTTTTTTTTTTCTTAATTCCCACTGCTGTTTTTTGCAAAAACACTGCTGGAGTAAAATTCTTTTATCTTGTCTTTTAACAGTGACATTTTCATCATTATTATTATTTTTATTACTGGGAAAACTAGAGTGAAAAAGAAAAGATAATCTTAGAAAGAAAAATAAACCTATGTGTTTTATTTGTCTGTAGTTATTTTCTGAAAGTTTTTTTAAGTCGTTTTTTTACTGAGCAGGAATTTAGGCCTAATTTGCCCTTATAATATTGTCTCAGACCCACCACAGTTTTGTTTGATAAATTACATTTTCTTAGGTGGTGTAACTTGACCCAGACCATGTCATCACCTCTGATGTTGCCCTTAATCTGTGTCCTGCAGAAATACAGAGCACTAAATAATTTCACTCTGGTTTATCGATCCTCAGAACATTGTTCAAGTATTCCAGTAGATTCTTCCTCTTTGCAAAAAATTCTATGTGATTTCTGAAATGTGCTTCTTCCATCATTGCCTTTAACATTTATGTTCAGAAGAGTGGCAGTTGTCTTTTAGGTTGATTTGCAGAAATGCTTAGTTCTTGGAAAGCTGCATTCACACCGCCCTCTGCAATGCACTTTTAATGAAAAGTAAATGTAAATGCGCGCATATGTTTGTGTTGGACTTCTGCGTTCAAAGCTCTGGTGTCCATGTACAAAATGTGCGGCCATTGAACACGCATTAAAAGTTGAAACAGGTTGATGTTTGAACAATCAAGGCACTCAAATTTGGCAAGGAGGTATGGATGGTGTCCCTTAAATTCATGGAAGTGCCAACCATTTGAGAATTGATCATGACAGAGAAATTGATATAGAGCTGTGAGGAAAAAAGCCTGGAGCAAGATTTGCACTGCTTTGGCATTTCGCACCAAGCCTCTTCGAAGTGTGGCTACGTGCACTAGTAAACAGTAGAAAAAGAAAAGTGAAGAAGTCTCTCCCTTCTTGTCCATTGTTAACACCATGGGCTAAATGCACATTCAAGAACCCACTTTTAGCACATTCGTGCATGGGTGTCACATGCTTGGTGTGTCCATAGTTAAAGACACACAATCTTGAGTCCTATTTAAAATACTCATGGCAGAAAATTACAAGCCAAATCATTTCAAATTTGATTTATAAAACAGAAATAACAGTTTCATAAGAAAGTAGCTGTCGTTGTATTCCATATTTTGCTATTTAAAAATAGATAAACCTTTCTTAAAAGATGTCTAATTTGCACCTAAATTAACAAAGTTTACAAGAAAATCTCTTGGCTCAAAAGTTTTCTTTTTTTTTCAATGCAAAATGAAGACAAATGGTATACACCTTAACCTACAGAACCGTCCTCTAAAGGGCATAATTATATGATGAATTATGGTTGACAGACTAGTTAAGTGGGTCAGAGGGGGTTGACCTGTGATGTAAAATAGGGCTGTGGTCAGAGCAGACATGTGAAATATTTTTGTCCCCCTTTAAGTGCAGGAAAGGCAGCAGCGAGTCGGTGTGAAGTGTTTTCTGGTTTGGAGCTTCCGCTCCTGAACTGAGGGAACGAATTCCCAAACCCAGCTGTGACTGGGCTCACTGTTTGCCGCTTTTTTCTTCTTCTGTTTCACTTTAGTAGCCTACCCATTCTGAATCCTCTGCGCCACACTCTTTTTTGTGTGTGTAAGATTTAGATTAATAATGATAGTTAACATTCTTCCAAGTGGCCTAAAGAGAGCTGTAAAGAGTCTGATGGTGGGATTGATAACATCTTAACATCCGCAAAAAGGAAGCTACCACCGGCAGATAGCCTACCTTGCTCTGCACATAGATTAGAAACAGACTAAAAGTGCCAGTCTTATCTCATTTTAAATTGATAGAATCTGCCCTCAAACACCTCTATGGTTCACTATCCTTCAATTAACATTCCTTCACATGTATAAAAAAAAAGACAAAAGAAAAAAAAACGTTTTTCTGCTTTTTTTTGGTTGACAAATCATAATCAAGCAATTCATGAAAAAGTATGAGATGGACCCTGGCGTTAGCTTTAAACTTAGCATGGATCACAAAAGTGATAGGCAATTTTTAATGTAACTCTTGGCAAGATTGTGTATATCTCTGAATTTGAAATTTTGCAATTATACTGAAAGGTGTGCTAATATCTCCCACAAACAGGATGTGAATACATATAGATGAGCGACAATCCACATATTTTTATACTTTACCCCCTATTATGAATATTTAACACTTTACTTTGTATAAAGATTATCAGTACTGGCATCACTTCACACAGAAAGTCTCAGAGAGTTGGCCCAAATTACTGGTAGCCTAATGGCATCACTGCAGATAAGACCAAACATGCCTTTAAAGCCTTCCTCCCAGTTCTTCACAGAAATTAAATGGAATTCTGTATGAGGAACATTGTAGTTAGCAGGCATAAAGCCACTCTCTGTTCAACAGCCAGCACCTCCAAAGAATTCAAGCCAAACAGAGGATCAGCTCCCAAGATGAAAGGGAGGTCAAGGTGGCTTTTTTGCCTGCTTCATCCTCCCTCACTTAGGCTCTCTTTTCGTCTTTTTCTAAACCAAAACCTGTCAAATAATGGAAGGATGAGGGAATTCTGCACTGCAACATCTTAGTGGATGTGCACACTTTTTTTTAAAGCTTTCATCAACACAGAAAGATAAGAAAGCAAAGGGCAGATGTGAACAATCTTTTAATGCATTTCAAAGCACTTGCCTTTTCTTTCAACTTATAGTTCTTTATATATGCAAATAATATATGTAAATGTATAACTATTTTGTAGTGTAAAGATTACCATTTTTTTAATTTTAATGTCCTAATATGATAAGTCTTTGCTTAGACTTTAACTTTAAGGTTCTCTGGAACACAGTACAATGAAGATTTTCTGATTCACTGAAGCAATGTGTTTGTAGTGATGCCCATTTGAGCAACCTGGGGTTGACCCGTACGGGTGCCGTAGGTTTTAGGGTTCTCCGGGGCTCATATGGTGTCATAGATAGATGCCGTTGCATCTTCAAGAAAGCACAGGTATGTCTTGCAGTTTCTTTGTGACCTCTGTCACGACTGTACAACTGTCCTGTGTGTGGTGAGTGTATTGTGGAGTGTTTGTAAGGATAATGTAAGTTTCACACTCTTATGATATAAAGGCGATGCTGTTGTATGGTGTCCTTATGCTACACTCTAATCGTTAGTGAGGTGAGCACTCTGGCTCCTTACTAACTGCGCAAATGCTGCACGCACAGGGTGTGAAGGTGATACCTCTAAGTGCCCATTGCTTGCCCATTCAGACCACACTCGGATTGTCTAAAATCCTCATTTCGAACAGTCAGGCAGCAACAGACATGCAAGGAGTGCACACTTATCTCTTGGAACAGCACAAATGGGCTCCTTGCGCAGATTTCAGGAGGGTTGAAAAAATGTTCTGTACGACAGCCCTGCATTTCACCTACTTCGGTCTGAGTCAACATTTCTATGGTACCACTCTTGCCAATCACAAGTGAAGTTGTTGGAAGGCCACACCTACACCAGCTTGAAAGATGGCTCAGGGATCTGTCAATCAAACTTTTCAAACCTTCGATTTAAGACCATGTACTTGTATTGAGGCACCTCGCTGTTCAGTTTATAAACTTAAATAACTACAGGAAAATATCAAAAAATGAAAAATAAAATTAACATTAACAAGAACGAGATAAAAAAAATGTATCAAAGCAAGAATGGTTACTTTGACAATTGTATTGACTGAATGATAGCTGTTTATGTCTCATCGGAAGCCTGTATGATTTTGGCATCTTGGCACCAGTGGGTACTTCCTATTTGGAATGTAAGGGGTCACTAAGTCCAGTTCGGAAATACAGTCAGTGGTTCCTTCCTGCACAATACGTTATGCTTTCTGCCCATACACCCCCTTTACCCAGGACTCCCCAGGCCCATCCATCCATCCCTCTTCCCCATGATCCAAAAAGAGCTGCTAAACCTTGTTAGAACTCACACTCTCCGATGTAGCATTGTTTCAGCTATCCCTCTATGATTTGCCATCTGTTTAGCACTCCTCAAGCTGTTGCCCACTCTCCCTACGCTGGCCAAAATAACAGCTCTGCAAGTTGGCAACACAAACACGGGGCAAAAAGTACGCTGGTCTGTGGTTTTCCTGATTAAAGACGGGAGCAACAGAGTCAATTTGCATGTAAATTCAGCAAACGACAAGGTCTTAACCCTCCAAAGCAAATTCACAGCTGGTCAGGTAACTCCAGAGAGGTCCAGGAGTCTGTTCCATTACATTCAGCATGTGCTCAAACTGATTCTAATGGATAGTTGGTTACAAAGCCTGTCCTCTGTTTTTTGTCTTCTGTTTTTAATTAATTTGTCTGACTCTGCTTTTGAGGGACTGCAAATGATCACACTCTCCACCTTCACAAGGCGTAACTGGCTTATGAAATAGTTTCCTTAAGGACAATACACACTCCAAACAACAGTCATGGAGTTGAAATCATCCAGCATGTAAAGCAAGTTTATTTATTTATGACTTGTTAAAGTAAAAAAAAAAATCACAAAGTGCTCAACAATGCGCAGAAAATAGGGTAAAACGCACAAACAAAACCCATTTTAAAACATAGTAGACAGCCAAGGAGGTAATATGCAAATAAAACATCTGGGAATGAAGCCAGCAACAATGCTGGGTCCAAAAGTACTAACTCCACCAATGTGCCAGCAAATGCAAAACTGATATTTCTCAACTTTCACTCATAAAATATATTAAACTGAAGAAGTGAAGCTGTGTTAATAATATTTTAATGTCAGAGGTATAAATTATTCACCTTTTTTAAGCTTCAGAAGTCAGGTGTGAACAGCTCCTCTCACCTCATGCAATGTGCAGTGTTTTATCAAATGGAAGGACATGTTTTCTAAAACATTTCAGTGCGCAGGGAGTTTATTAACCAGCCAAGTCAGTTCTAAAACTGCAGAGGGAGAACACCACATGTTTCAAAAGGAGGGTCAACGTACACTCATCTGTTTTCATCTATTCCTCACGAGGGAAAAATGACGTGATCTGACTCTTATTATCGCACATCTGGACGCGAGGAATCAAAAAAAGAGAGGTGGACCTTTTTCAGGAGGTTGCTCTCGAACTTTTGTGAATCTTTCCAAGGACATTTTATGGTATAAAAACAGTAAAAATGTTTTACAGGCCTGCAAGAGAAACAATAACTTCATCGATTTTATCACGACTCGTGTTAAGGCTTTCACATTTTCCTCCACCAGCCAGCGGATATAACATCCTATGCCTCTCAAGAGGAGATTTTCATTCAGCCTTCACTTCTGTGCTGCAGAAACAATCTTGTAAACCAGTTTGTATACAATTTTAGGTTAGGATTTTTGCAGAGAAAGACCTTTGCAGTGTATTGTTTCGGGTGGAGGAAGAAGCAACCATCTGTTTGAAGCATTGCTGTGCTAAGATGCAAAGGACTGCGTCCCATACACCAGTCCCTCCCCCCTTTAGGAAAACTGATGATGAAGGGCGAGGTAGTGGGGGTCAAACCGCTGTTGATAGATGTTGAAGCACAAAAAGCATCATACTTTGAAGTTACCACAAAATCTTCATTAACCTCAGTGTTGGCAGGCCTACTTATAGTTTCCATGTCACTTTGACCTCTCTTATGTGATGCCATGTTTCAGCAACTCAACCGTCTTTTAGGCTGTTTTTACCCTTGTGCTCCCCACCTGGGACTTGAGTCAGGAAGCGCTCTGTCTCTGAATTGTCTTTTCCCTTGTTCCCTAAACTGCTAAACATGTGGACCTCCAGTCTGTCCGGTTGACCTGTAGAGGATGCAGGGATGTTTCAGGCAGAGGATGTGGCTTTGGCCTTTTTTTTGCTGAAATCTTGACAGAAAATTCTTGTGTGCAAAAAGAGATAGAAGAGATGACAAAGAAAAACTATCTATATTGTTTCCAAAAGGTTACAAAATTAGTTTTTAATGGTAAAGATGTAATATATTTTTTTGATACAAATAAAGGTTAAAAAATACATAAGAAAAAAATAAGATCCCAATAACTACTGAGTAAAAGCCATTCTAAGAAAGGTAGGTCTTTAGTAGATGTTTAAAAGTGTTTAAGTCTGATGTAATGCACAATAGCAACTGTTTACTTGGCATAACGGGATCAAACAATAGGTAGTTTTTATCAAGAAAATTGGTAATTATTATGGGATCTTGTGAAAATGCCTTTTGTTTTTTGCAGATTAGTTAGAGTGCTACTAAAATGAGAGATGAACAGGTATTTTTTTCTACTAATCTTCCAAAAAACAAAACCAAACAAAGAAAGAAAATAAGCAACATGTATTTATCTGCAATGAAAATCACCCCCCCAATCTAACACTGCCACTGCAACAAAAGTGACAGGCAAATCTGGAGCTATCCAGCAGTAACATTTTGAGACAGATGCCAGCTCAGACGAGGAAAACAAAGAGGCACACGGATCTACAGTGGGACAAAGAAGTATTTAGTCAGCCAGCAATGGTGCAAGTTCTCCCACTTAAAAATGAGAGAGGCCTGTTATTTTTATCATAGCTCTACCTCAACTATGAGAGACAAAAGGAGGAAAAGAGAAATACAGATAATCACATGGTGTGATTTTTAAAGAGGTTTTTGTAATTTATGGTGGAAAATAAATATTTGGTCACCAACAAACAAGCAAGATTTCTGGTTCTCACAGACCTGTATGTTCTTCTGTAAGAGGGTCCTCTGTCCTCCACATGTTACCTGTATAAATGACACCTGTTAACTGGTTATCTATATAAAAGACACCTGTCCACAATCTCAAACAGTCACACTCCACACTCCACTATGGCCAAGACCAAAGAGCTGTCTAAGGACACCAGAAACCAAATTGTTGAGATACACCAGGCTGGGAAGACTGGATCAACACTCCTAAACACAAATGCCTGGGTAACAAAGGAGTGGCTTCGTAAGACACATTTCAAGGTCCTAGAGTGGCCTAGCTGGCTAATATCCAAATCTCAACTTCATAGAAAATATTTGGAGAGAGTTGGCAGCCCAAAGATGTCACTGCTCTAGAGGAGATCTGCATGGAGGAATGGGTCAAAAATACCAGCAACAGTTTGCGAAAACCTTGTGAAGACTTAAGAAAACGTTTGCTTGCTGTCATTGCCAAAAAAATGACATAACAATGTATTGAGCTAAACTTACTGTTACTGACCAAATACTTCCACCATAAATTATAAATAAATTCCTTAAAAATCAGACAAATCATTTTTTTCTGGATTTTTGTCTCATTTAGTCTCTCATTGTTGAGGTATGATGAAAATTACAGGCCTCTCATCTTTTTAAGTG
Organism: Oryzias curvinotus; assembly: GCA_023969325.1. Taxonomy (NCBI): domain Eukaryota; kingdom Metazoa; phylum Chordata; class Actinopteri; order Beloniformes; family Adrianichthyidae; genus Oryzias; species Oryzias curvinotus. The sequence goes on from CM043709.1 coordinate 9,812,514, forward strand.
GGAGAACTTGCACAATTTGTGGCTGACTAAATACCTTTTCGCCCCACTGTATTTGTCTGAAAGTGGATGCATCAGAATGGAGCGTGGAGCATGGAGCTTGTGGCCCACCCAGTGTATTTTCTACATCACAAATACGATCATCTTTAAACTGCCTTTTTTTGTCCTCTCCTGATTCACAATGATTTGAAGAAAAAAAAAATACTTAGAAGGTTAATTTTAAACCTAATTCTTAATATCAGCAGAAACATGCCACAATATCATTCATCTGAGTGGGTCTTTACAGAACTAAAGAACAAGACAGATGTTTTCTCTCAACTTCACATTATTTATTTATTCTTTTTTTTTTTTACAAGGGTGAGAATCAGTAACTGAAACTGGGAAGAACAGAGACAGATAAACATTGATGTTTAGGGGAAAATAGCAGAAACTTCCTTAAAATTAAAACTATATCCAGTCTCAGAATGAAGAAAATCCACACTAATCCGCTCTCTTGTAATAATTTCTTATATATCTCAAAATAAAAGAGAAGGGAATTGAAGAAGAGAATTGTTTGATCTTGTTGTTTTCTGTTACGAGTGTTGTTGAGTGGGGGATTGGATTCCTATTAGCATGAGCTTCTTCCATTCCTCTTTCAAATCATATTTTTCAAGTCTTGTGTCGACTTATATTTCATTTCATGTAAATGTTGATTTGATTTGAAAAAAATCTTGTACTACTACTACTACTACGGTTGAGCAATTGTCATGATGTTTGTCAAATGTTGGGATGGATGCCATTTTCCCAGAACAACTGCAGCCTGAGCTGCAGCACCTGACACATTCACTTGAAGTCAAACAGAGGCAGACCATGTCTTTTTCTGTCTGCTGTTGTTCCTGTTTTGTGTGAGTCAACTTTGCAAGGGAATGTGAGATGCGCGCATGCGCATGGCAAGTGCACATAGCCTACAAGTAAGCTGTATTTGGAAAATATTGTTGCAAAGATGTGCAACTAACCACGCATGGACACATAGGAAAACTCCATCCGTGATGTCACGAGTCCGTAACTGGTGAAATTCAACACCAGCAGCTGGTTGGAGTTTGGATGGGGTGAACAGGGGTCCACTTGCATCAGCGGCAAGTCAAGGCACATAGCTGGAAACAGCGCCTGGAGGTGAAGACGCTCACCACTGAATCTGCTGTTTGCACTGGAGACCAAAGCGAAGCCCGAGAGGGAGCAGTAACTCCGCCACAGATCCATCCGTCGCTCCGCTTCTGTTTTATGCGCAGCTGCTGTGCGTCTTTGGATCGAAGTGGACTGATCACTGCGCGCCGCAGAGCGCACAGGGTCATTCTAACAAGGGGGAGCGTTCCGTCCTCTGGACTGCAGTGCGATGAGGAAAGACTGAGCTGGCAGCGCGACTGCGTCCTCTTTACGCGTTGGCGCTTACTAAAAGGGTTAGCCCAGGTGTCCTCTTGAATGTGATTCTGTTTTCACCCAGATCTCTGCTGCCCGGACAAATGCATACAAATGCATTTAGGAGCTCAACGGACAAGGAGTGGACACGTTTCCGCGGCAGCAACGTAAGTGGACGTTACTGTGAATTGCGCATTTGCGGGGATGAAAGTTTATCCAGAACAGACAGACAGCTGAAAGTTGTTTCTGCACAGTTTTTAGACAGACAGGGTTAACAAGTCCCAGCAGCTACAGGTTTTTGGCAGCACAACGTGACAGAAAACAGACCGCAAAGCTCAAAGTATATAAATAAATGTGATTAGCAATTTGTTTTCCTTTCATTTGCAATGTACACGAACCCCATGCAGTAGGCTATAACAGAATTCCATAAACTCTAGTTTTCTATGAACTTCAGAGTTTTGAGGGATTTGAATACTTTGCAGACAGATTCATTTTCATTCATGACAGGTGAAGCGCTGGCTTTGAACTCTCCATGTGAGCATGCAGCCCAGGATCTTCTATTAAAACCTGGAAACCATGTGGTCTCCTGCAGAAGCATATCACTCCCATCGCACTGATAGGTTGGAAAAATCCTGAGGCATAGAGGATTGATGAGGTTGTCTGGAGGGGAGAAAACAATGCAAATTCACAAACAGTTAAAAAAAAATATTTTTTAAGCAGAAAATGCTTTTTAAAGTGACTAACATTAGCAGATGTGCAGGAGTTGAATGAAACGTGTCTATTTAGCAAACAAAAACCCAAACATTCCTCATGGTAGTGTTCAATATTGACATATAGCATGCAGGTTCTGCTGCATTCAGCTGCCTCTGTGAAGCATCAAAAAACCTGCACATCCTCCAAGGGTATTTAGCAGCAAATTTATCATCTTATGTCAGAAGTCTGTCCAACTTGTTTGCACCCTTTTTTAATATTTTTCATGCAGTTAGGCACTTAAAAGCATTCTGTTGTCCTCTGCAGACAGAAAACCTGAAATACATAGAAATTTGTTTGTCTGTTTGAGACAGAACATGAGCGTGTCATGGGAAAACCGAGGAGATTTGTGGCCACCCTCGAGTTCACAGACAGCACTAGAGTGCAATGCCTCAGTGGTTAACCGGCTCTTGAGCCTGAGACAATCATCCACTGTTGAAGGCTTTGCAGCTGGAAACTTAATCTGAAAGACCCCTTCAAATATCACCACTCACATGTAATGTAGACCAGCTCCAGGAGCATGCTGGGAAAGCGCAGACGCGTTGTCATCAAAAGCTTTGGGTTAGGTGGAGAATTTGTCATTGACTTTCAGACCCCCCCCCCCCCCCCCCCCCGCCCCCAACAGGATGGTTACGTTGTTTTTCTAGTATCAAAATTATTGATGACTCAAAAGAGATTGATGTAAATAAGGCAAATTTATGGACATGAATACCAAAATCTGACCCCTGGGAAGTCTAACAAGTGATTTTCTTGCACCATAACATCAGCATATGTTCTGTTTGCAATATAGTTCTGCAGCATAATCACACTTTATTTTCCTGCAGCTGTGTCAGCAGACACAAAAAGGTGTTCCTAATGTTGTGTTTGTTGAATATATTTAGTAAAAAATAGCAAAACTCCCAGCATGCATTGAAAAAGTTCACTTATTTTCACCAAAAACAGGATTGTTTCACACCAAGATGGAAATCTAACTGCTGTGCATTGCAAAGTGTTGCAGAAAACAATTTGAAACATGAAAAAAAATTCTGTCTTTTTTGATTACTTGGCAGCTATACTGCATGGAATGTAGCTTATTGTGCTACACAGGAGAAATTAGTATGTTATTGTTATATTATTGAGACAGGCCACGCTCCTTAGTTTAAGTGTTTCATCTGTGCACACCAGTTTTCTGAATGAAATATTGTGATTGTACAAGCTTTTATATTTATTCTCAAGAAACTTTGTAACTTGCTGCCAATTATTCTAACACCTGAAACTGCTGCTTCATCTTCTTGCTTCTTTTTTTTTGGCCCATCTGTGTGTCTATTTACCATTCTCCCAACATCTGCAAGTCCTAATAAAGACTCCATAGAGTTTACTCACAGCCCTTTGTTTGTTCGTTCAGTTAACTTAGTCAACCTTCGTCAAGTTGCAATGACCTTTTGACTCAGGCAAAGACCACAGTGTAAAATTAGCATCAAATTCATATTTTTTTTAATTGTTAGTCTTCCGGAGTCACCTATAAATCAGCGCCTTTTAAGCCTTGGCAAGTCAGTGGCGATCAGCAACTGCCAAATGGGGATGCGGAGACAAAGTTCTTTCATGCTGAAAAAACTCTGATCAGGATGCAGGAACTGAAGCTAACAGGCAGCCAGTAGGAACAGATACTGGCAGCAGATCAGTGACTTCTTCGTGTCCAGGAATGTTTTTGTTGAGCTTGAGAAGCAAAGCATGCAGGAACAGAACACCTGATTAGCAAGGGATAGTTGAAAAAAAAAAAAAAATCCCGTATGGTTGTAAGCATTGTGTGCAGCCTGCTGGATGTTTTTTGTGAAACTGCAGTCATCATTGATATTCTCTTGAGAGTTCTCATCAGCTTCTGTTCATTCTCACTGCATTTCAACCAAGCGGTTTGCTGACAAGCTCCTGCTTTCCTAAAGATGAATGGCACAAATGGCATTAAACTGGAAAAAAGTTTAAGGTGGTGTATGATGACGGTCTGTGGAGAGAGCAAGAGCTGCTAATACTTCAAAACAAAAATCGTGGTGCAAAAGAGATTACAGTTTGTCATGTTTGCATAGATGCTTTAATGAGTTTTTTTTTTTAGCATAATTAAAAGTTTTGAAGAAAAACCACAGTTTGTGTGGTCCATTTCAACAGAATTGCAATATTTTTTATTATTTGTTCCTCTTTAACTTCATCTTCTTTTTCTGCAAGCTTCTCATAGGTTGAAAGTCAGCAGCCCCTTTAAAAAATACAACACTCATGAAACAATGAAATGAAAACTATTGTTTTATTTGCCTTCTAAGCAGACTAAACACATTGAAGTGCTTTCTCCTATTTGCCAAACCTTCTGAAACTTTTTCCATCTGCCTCTCAGGTTTTTTTTTTCTATTGAAAGAACTATTGTTGGACATCCAAGGCCATTTTGGAGAAAAAGAGGGAGGGGGGCTGTATAAGATCTCTTGTTGTCAGAATGATTCACGGCAGAGGGGAATTTTAAGTTGTGATTATTTATAGTCTTGACATAGCACCCGCTCCTCACATAGTGGTATTTCCCTCGGTCAACAGAGCTCTCAGTTCGGGGAGCTTTGTCTTGCTTTCAGCGGTCCATTCGATTAGCTGGCAGAATGGTTTTCAGTTGCTTTTACTAGTGTTTAACTTTCATTTAATAAAGAAAAATGAAATAGGTTGGCAGCAAATTTAGCAAGATAGTCAGGTTTGGCTTTTAAAAAAGGCTAAATGAGTATAAATTGTAATTTGAAGCAAAAAAAAAATCCTGTTTATATGATTACTACTCATGTATTGAACTCTGACTTCATCATATTTGTTGGCAGTGACTATACACCTTCAGAACATGGAGTTTATGAGATACTAGATGACAGGAAAAAAAACAGCATCACAGAACCTTTCATACTTCATATGGAAATGCTAAATGCTTCTTTTTCTGTGTTCTTTAGCCACCAAGTTTAAAAGCAGAAACAGGATTCTCCAAAAATCTATTTACAGCAGAAGAATGAATGGATTCAAAGAGTGGACAGCTCATTTCTCTCCTGTTTCTTGTTTCTGGGTGCATCTCTTTGTATCAAGCTGAGGAATGTCACGCTCTTGATGGAGAACAGGCGACAAATCCAGCTTGGGATGTTTTTACCAAAAGTCAATCGTTTTGTTCTCTAATTCCTGTTGTCCTTTTCTGCCCCCCCCCCTTCTCCAGCTCTTCTTTTGATTTTAGTCTTTCTTTTCAAGTCAGCGGGGCCACATTGATCTAAAACAACAAATATGTCTGTGGGGCTCTCTCAAAGACAGCCAAACAAACTCAAAACTTTTCTGGATTCCAACTCAAGAGTTCTTGCTCCAGTCAATACACTGTGATCAACACTGTTCAGACTAGCAGGACGACTGCTTTTCTTTAGTGATGCGAGGATTCTTCTCTATTTGTCAGTTTGAAAACTTATGGTAGAGCGGCTTTCTGTTGCTGTTGTTGTGATTGATTTGGTCAGAAGAAGAACAGAATGCTGCAGATCATGGTGAAGAAAAAAACAGATTGTAAAAAAAAAAAAGAAAAAGTTGAAACTCAAAAGGAAACATTGTAAACTTGCCCAAAAATGTAAAATAATGTTCATATGTATCAACTTATTTTTTTCGCTTCCCTCCTTTGCTTTTTAATTCCTCAGTTTACAGTTTCAATTCAGACTTTTTGTATTCACCCATGAGCCAAATTATATGTGGGGGTGGGGCTTTGAGACCATTTGCTACCGGGAGATGATTGACATTGAGCAATAGAGGTTATGGTGACGTCACTTCCACTTCAAAACAGCGTCTGTAGCTGTGATGATGCTCTCCCAAAGTTTTAGTACAACAGAGGAGGGATGACGCAGGCGGGCGGCAGCCAACAGCAGGCACAAACATTTTGCACATTTTGCCTTTCTTTTTTTCTTCTTCAAATTTTAAAATTTTGTTTCTCTTTCACTTTAAACGGATCCTTATCTGACCCCCGAAAAATGCCTTGAAATGTGGACAAGATCAAATTAGACAAACATAAAGCTGCTGTGGTTTAAACTTTTAGTCACTGCATATTAAAGCAGCATGATTAAACTTAGGCTCAACCATGATCAGAAAGATAGGTTATAAACGGAGAACACCCCATGATTCAATGGGTTTCACATCTAAACCTCTGAACACCCCATGATATCATGGTTTTCCCATCTATAATTTATTAATTCTTTTGATTTTATTGGTCTCTAAAGTTATTGTTTTCCATTATAAATCATGTTTGCTGACATCTGCATATGCAAAGCTGTTGAATCTCCATCTAAAGTGAGTTATTGCCATTGACTGGAATACCTGGCATGACTGGGATTGGTTTCTATTACACAATTTAAAGCTAGAGCCTAATCATCAGGTATAGTTGACATCATGTTTTGGGGGGTCTGACTGCAATGTTTGCAGGACAAATTGTTGCCCTAAATCATCCCAGTCTTGCTGTTATTAACAGCATAAGGTGTTTAAGGCTGTGGGCTATGCTTATGGTATTATGCTCAAAGATTTACTGATAAATATGTTGCATTTTTTAAGGGACAAAAGCCTTTCTGTGGGAAATTCTCTTGAACAAATTACCTTTAAGCAGTATTCTTAATTGAACTTGCATACTAGTTAGCTCAGACCAGAACATTTTGAGACATCTTGGAGGAATGGGAGCTAGTTTTTTCAAAAATAAATAGAATGCTTTTTTTTCTTGTAGTATTAATGGAAAAGTGCCTATTATGTGGTATTTTTAGATGCAACTAACCCTCGTATACACGGTTTTAGGTAATTTTTTTATGAGTTCACTTCAGATTTGTCCAATTTTTACCTGGGCAATGCATTTGACAAAAGATTTATGTGGTTGCATCATGCTAATGCCTAAGCTCTAGGTCCTTGTAGGGTCAAAGAGAGGGTGCAATGATGCAGTTTAAAGGAATAGAAAATATGGTATGACTTATACGTATGTTTCTGGACATCATAACTTTAAAAAATTCTGCATGTGCTTTTGTACCAGACTTATTATATTTAATTACTGAGCAAATTATATCAGTGAGGGTTTTCTTTTTAACAAAAAAAAGAAAAAATTAAGAGGAAGCCTAAATGTGGCAGCGTGGATCCCTTCTGCAATGCACCTCATAAAACTTGATAATGGAGGGCAGATGAAACACCTCTGTCTCTAAATCCCAACTGAGCTTTTCCTCTCCTCGCTTAAGTGATGCCTGCTTTCTTACTTCCATTAAATTTTATTGACCAACTGCAAATCTGAGACAGAAAATGTCTTTGTCAGGATAATTAGAACTTTACAGTCTGTAAAGCTTTTGGGCAAACTTAAAGACAAAGCATTCCTTTTTTGAAGATGGAAAACTTTTGACATGATTCATGGATATGAAAAAATTACCTGTACTCATGTGTCTCATTGTTTTGGATGTTTTCTATCCCAACTGGGTTGCACAAATATTACAAAAACAGAAAGGAGCTCATTCTTACGGAATTCTATTTTTTCCTCACATTGGGAATTACTGAAACTCTGCATTGTTGCAGGAGTCTTCTCCTGTTCGTAGCAGGGTTCTCTATGATGATGTACCACAAACATGATTCTTAGCCAGTCAGCAGCTTCTCTCATTGCATTCTGAGAACAGTTTTTGGTGGACAGTAGCTTTTTAAGGTTGCAAATATTCACGGGTTCGCATGCTAAAGACACATCCTTCAATTCCTTTTAATTGTTTTTCTGGAGTTCACAATGTCAGGAATAACTGAGGACTTTTCTGGAACCATCCTTATATTAGATTTGTTTGGGAACATTGCTTAGTCTTCCTCACAGGCTGTATATTTTCTCCTGGGACATCCTGAAATTTGATTGAATCCCTTTTCCTGCTGCGCTGGAGCTCTACAGAACCGTGTACCACTCGCCCTTTGTAGCATGTTCTCCAATCTTCTTCTTTGTCACTCACCAATCTGCACTTGCATACATTTTTGCTTCATTCTTCTATAAACCAGCTTCTCCAAACTTGTGGTTCTTTCTGGTGCGGTTTTAAAGACCCACTTCGAATACAATTGTGTTTTTGTTGTTTTTAAACATGTTCTCGTATCATTTTTCTTACAATGGAGGACATGTATAAAGAAAAGTATGCCTCTGCAGAAACTATTTCCTAAAAACCGATTTTTTTTAAATGTGCGGCTAAAACAGCATAATCATAATTAAGGGTGAATTTAGACTGGACACTTTGGTTATATAAAGCAACGATTTTCGTGTTATTAAACAGAAAAAAAGTTCCAACTGGTTACTTGTTGGGACATTTATTTTAACACCACTAAAAACACTTCTTACGTTCTTTTCTGTGTCTCGTTACATGGCATGTGCCTGACAGGTGCTGCTGTGACGTCATCCTACAAGCTTCGTAGTTCCTTACCAATAATGCCATAACACCACAACAATGAGACACAGAAACTCATTGAAATGTGATCTGATGACTTTAGACTCATCAAAACACTTTTTCATTTGATACACATTGCTTTTCACTGTTTTCCTGACAATCTATAACACTTGGCTGTCTTCTTGCCAGTAACCGCCCTGCAGCATGCCTTTACCAGATCAAAAAAGCGAGTAAACAGTCTTGAGACCGACCTTGATACAGATGTTCAAAACTTGTGAGCGAAATGTAAAGTTTGAATGAACTAAAAGCTCAGGACCTGCGACACACTGGCGACCTGTCCAGGGTGTCCCCTGCCTTCGCCCACAAGAGGCCGGGATAGGCTCTGGCAGCCCCGTGACCCGAAAGGGACAAAATCGAAGAAGATGAATGAATGAATGAATAAAAGCTCAGGACTTCCATAATTTCTGTCTGTCGTTGCTTTGCCCCACCCTCGTGATTCCTGACCTATAAAGTGAAGAGATTTTTAGTCACATGGTTTTGTTTACAAGCTTTAGTCCGGAACAGGAAAGTCCTTTTGATGTCAGTCTGAATACAGACCAAACCCAAGGTTCAGAACTCGATCCAGACCAAATTAAGCAAACTGGGTCCAGACCAACAGAGTTTCTCTGTCTGAATACACCCTAAAACAGTGGTCCCCAATCTTTTTCATGCCACGGACCGGTATGACGTCACACAAACTTTCACAGACCGGTCTTTCAAATATAGGCAGATGATTATTGTAGCAATACTAGGATGATGGAGGATCAAATACGTGACAAGACGAACGCTGTGCTTTTATTTTGACATGCTTAACAGTTGACATGGCGCAGGTGTCATCATCCTCCCCCCTTCCCACACTCATAGTGCAAAAAAGAAGTACTGTCTATTAAATGTAGCTTTCTTTTTTTTTTGGAAGTGTAAGGATCCTCTTCTGTCTCCTGGCTGGGCCTTTTCCCCTCGGCAAAGAAACGTTCCAAAGACGTTTTGCTTTTTACTCATTTCGCTAGTTCCTGGGTTTTATTTTAGCACTAACTTATCATGTGACCGAGAAGAGCGCCTTGGAATGGGTCAAAAATAACATACCAGGGGTGCTCACACTTTTTTGCCATGTGAGCTACTTTTGAGTCGACAATGTCTTGAAGATCTACCTGTGTGGATAAACTTGTCTCTTTCACCCTCCGCGGGTGGTTTCTCACTCAAGCTCAGGTCCTCTACCAGAGGCCTGGGAGCTTGAGGATCCTGCGCAGTATCTTAGCTGTTCCTAGCACTGCGCTTTTCTGGACTGAGAGGTCTGAGGTCTTTCCAGGTATCTGTTGTAGCCACTCCTCTAGCTTGGGGGTTACTGCCCCGAGTGCTCCAATTACCACAGGCACCACTGTCACCTTCACTTTCCAGGCTTTCTCCAGTTCTTCTCTGAGTCCCTGGTATTTCTCCAGTTTCTCATGTTCCTTCTTCCTGATGTTCCCATCACTTGGCACTGCCCTATCCACCACAACGGCTTTCCTCTGTTCTTTTTCCACCACTACGATGTCTGGTTGGTTCGCCATTACCATTTTATCAGTCTAGATCTGGAAGTCCCGCAGGATCTTTGCCCTTTCATTCTCTACCACCTTCAGGGGTGTTTCCCATTTTGACCTTGTGGTTTCCAGTTCATATTCTGCACACATGTTCCTGTATATTATTCCAGCCACTTGATTGTGGCGCTCCATGTATGCTTTACCTGCCAGCATCTTACACCCTGCAGTTATGTGCTGGATTGTTTCAGACGCCTCTTTGCACAGCCTACACCTTGGGTCTTGTCTGGTGTGGTAGATCTACACCTTGGGTCTTGTCTGGTGTGGTAGATCTGAGCCTCTATTGCTCTGGTGCTCAGGGCTTGTTCCTGAGCTGCCAGGATGAGTGCTTCAGTGCTGTCCTGTAGGCCAGCCCTTTCTAGCCATTGGTAGAACCACTAAGACCACAGGGAATGCTTTTTAGATCAAAAGATGACTGGAGTGGAACTTTAAACACCCTGTTTGGTGCTTTTGGTTAAGTTTTGGAGTTTAGGCATGGAGCCATTTAGTGTTACAAATGCAGCTGAATGTGCAAACTGACATGTCGGTGCCTTTTTAAGCTGCTGTGGAAATCATTAGTAGAAATTATAGCTTCACTTTGGACAAAATTCTAGTGTTGCTGGTTCAGTTCAGCAAACAAATCTTTTCGTTTTTGGTTTGTTTATTACAACCAGCTCACAGTTTGAACATTTGTGCCAACAAAGCCAACTTGCAGTGGGGATAAAGGATTTTAATAGCAGTTGTAAATGGCGTGCAGTTCAATGTTAGTGTTAAAAACCCCACGTCATGTTTATGCATCACTGAATTGCAAATGCTTATAAAATCTTTATGTGATTGGAACTGTTGGATATGTATAATCATATTCCTCCTGCCGTTTGGCCGCATCATGGAAAAACACTTTTCAGAGCTTCATTTTTACCACCAGTCTAATCAAAAGTAACGAGGCGCAGCGGTGTCTCAAGTAAAAAAGATTTAGTTTTTAATTGAGGGCCTTTTTTCCCCCTAAATTATTTAACTTTTAAAGATTTTGTAGATTTTTGATTTTTGTTTTACACTTCAACTGTTAAATGCCGAATAATGGAGACCCTTGTATTTTTTGTTTCTAGGTGGAACTTCATCCTGCTCCTGTCAGTATGCTCTGCAGCTCTCTCTGGAGAAGAAGACGATGTAACTCAAGGTAAACAGTATATCGTGTTGTCCATTTGGTCAAAAACACACATAAGCTTTTGGTAGAAGGGCACATTTTTCCAAGTGCCCAATTTCCCTTTGAAATGTTGTTATTGGCCACTAAGGTTCAGCAGAACCATGTGGTTTGCAGCTCATGAGATCACCCTGCAGTCAACTGTCTTAGATCATCAAGACGTAAAAATCTCTGATCCCTCTTAAGAGGAATGTAATTGAATCTTACGCCTTCTCTAAGGAAAACCCCTCAAGGTTTACCTTTATCCATTGCTATATCTTTACATTTCTACTGTACATCTTTTCATCATAATTAGATGAGGAGGAAAGAGTAAAGTGCACAGGTTGTCATAAGATATGAAACAGGTAAATTGGAATTTCGGTTAATGTTACCCCAGGGGAAGAAGACATCTCAAACGTGACATCGATTTGCTCCTTGTCTTGGCTGCAGGACATGAAGCCCCTGACAGCACAATGTTCTTTGCATTTATTTTTGTTTAGACATGTTCTTTTTTTTTAGTCAGTTCTTTAATGCTGTTTTTAAATGAGATCAACTACAAAGTAATTTATGATTCCAAAAAATGAAAGGAAGTTTTTTTCAATATCTGTAAGATTTTTTTCTATTTCTTAATAAGCTGCAGAGTAGAGTCCAGCATAGTGAAGATCATCCCTGATAGTTTGTTTAGTCACTGGTTCTCTGATGCTGCTGCCAGAACAGATAGTGTTGCACTCTTCACCACATATCTAGTAAAAAAAAAAAGATTGTGCTGATTATAATTAAATGTTTCTTTCTATACTATTCCCAGTTATTTAATTACTACATTTGGTTACATTGTTTTGGAATCTCAATGTATCTAGCTGATCAAAAGGTAAACCAGTAATGAGCAAAAACAGGTTTTCTTTTGCTAAAGTTTACAATAGAATTTGAGAACAATAGTGGAAAGAATGTAAAAACTGGAGACCAAATCAAAAAGCTTTTGTAATTATACAGTTTTTTTTAACAGAGTTGGTCCACTCTCAAAACTGCAGTTTAAAAGCAAATTAGTAAGAATTTATTTCTGTAATTCTTTGCTTAATCAAACCAATTCTGCTTGACTAACTGGGTCTGAAATTCTATACAGTTACACCTTGGGACAAAATGTGACTTGCACTTACTTTCTACAGGGATCTAGAGCACTAATTAAGAAAATTGCACACATTCTTTTTGTCCAAGTCTCAATTTATTAGAACTAAAATACTTGTAAATACTCTACAAGGACCTTTACAATTGTAAATGTCGTTGTCCTAAGTAATTATTGCATTTTTGTTTCAATTCATTTAAAAGCTCCAACATGAATTTTTTGGTAAATAATTTGTCAGTTCTAAAAAATATTTACATGAAGTTTTGCCAACAACTTCATGTTGTATCTTGCCAATCCAGTGCATGCTTTGCAACCGTACTGTCGCTCTTGTGTAGTGACAAAAGCATTTACTGCTACATGCTACAGTAACTACAACATTTTGTGAGAAGTAATACTCCATCACACTCTAAGGCCTTGCCCAGTTTCTCACCCTGTTGATAATAGTTGCAAAATTTAAAATTCTATGGTAATTGGATATGGATTGCATGGAAATAAAAGCTTTTCTAGTAGGAAAGATTCTTTCTACATAATAAGGGAATTATAGAGTTTCTTAATAGATACATGGTTTTTGATTTACTATGCAAGGCTCTATGTTTTTTTTATTTTATATTTAGCCACCCTGATTGTTTTTATTCTATTCCAATTTTTATTTGTTTAATCAAACTTGCTTGTCACTGTAATTTTGCCTCTTGTTTTAGCATAAAAATCTAATGAGAGTGTGCTCTGCCCAACAGGAGTGGATGTCCTTCATCACTTGGGACTTACGTCTCAAAGCAGCACACACAGTCTCTACGAAAGGACAACTGCTTCTTCTTCCGCTCACTCCACAGTTCCCCCATTTTTGAATGCTCCCCATGCTGGATATGGAGTGTTACTCGACTCAAACTCCCTTTATGAAGTTCCAGTGAGCAGTTTGTTTCCATCAGGGTTTGGCAAGGAGTTTTCCGTTGTGATTAGTCTAAGCTCCTGGCGAGCAAACAACGCTTTTCTTTTTAGTATTAAGGATGGCAGGGACAGACTGCATTTTGGCATTCAGCTGTTGCCAAGCAGATTAGTGGTTTACACTTCAGAAAAAGCCTCTGTCCATTTTACCTACAACTGGCAGGATGGGAGCCAGCATCATTTCGCCGTTGGCGTTTGGGCACGCTCAGTGTCTTTCTCTGTGGATTGTGGAGCGGTGCAGGAACGAGAGCAGACCTTGGGGAGATTTCAGTCTCTCAGGGAATCTGGGGGACTCTTCACATTGGGGAGAATGAACTCGAAGGCAGCTCCATTTAACGGGCAAATTTGCCAGCTAGATATTTATCCCTCAGCCCAAGCTGCTGCACACTACTGCAACTACCTTAAAAAACAGTGCCGGCTGGCCGACACTTATCGATTGCCATTGTCCCTTTCTGATTTGGATATTGAGGCAGGTGACACCCTTTCTGAACCTTCGACAAAGCTCTCTACTGGTGAAACAGGTCCCAAACATACTCCTATTAAAGTTACAACCTCTGGTAAACTGTCCCCAAGTACTTTGGTCACACAATATACAACTCTAGGACCATTGACGCATCCACAACTGAAGGAGAATAGCCACTTTTCCACATTTGAGCCATTAGTCCACAGCCCTATGTTCCAACCTAAACCAGATGGGTCCACCGTTGCCACTACCAACAGACAAGAAGCTGCAAAGGTTGCTGGCAGTTCAATGATCATCACTGCATATGATGTGCTGACAAAAGAAAGCAAACTCCAAGAAGCCACAAATCACTCAGAGGCAGAGCAGGAGAATCTGAGTATTTCTACAAGTCTCATTCCGCCATTGAGGATAAATAAACCCAAGGAAGGACTTAAAAACTCATCTATCACCATCTCTACGGATTCAAGCCGTGGGCCCCAGCAGAGTCGCGATTTCCCAAAGACTAGCGTAAGAGCCAACCGCACTTTGTACAGAGAGAACCAAGCAGACACCTCAAAAGAGCATGAATTGGATGGTAGCTATGGAGACTTTGACATGGGAGGATACGATTATGGATATGAAGAGCCAGAATTCTTTTATGACTATGAAGAGAGCTTGCGTGGACCCAAAGGAGAGCCAGGTCCTATGGTAAGTAACATTTGTGATTTTAAACTTGAGGAGTCTTCAAAACGGAAGCAGTAGCAGTCCAGGTCCACATCAAGTTTTTGCACAAGGGCTTAATGCTGTCCTGCATGGCTTCAGACCCACCTCTTTGTACACTATGTCAGCAGTTTTTAAAAAAAAAAATGTTTAACTGAATTACTTAAGTGGCATTTGTTTTGTTAACATGAACAGTGATTGGAACTCATGCAATTCCAATCATGTGAACTGCAATCCCTTCACAGAAATCTCACAATGTCAAAAATCCACCCAAAAAAGAGTGAAAAGTGTGGGTAACAATAAATGAGATACACCTTCCTCCCAGTTGACAATACAGCACATATAAAACATTTCATGTGTGAAACAAAACTATATACACATTTTTAGCTCCTTAGTCTCTGAATTTATTGGTACTTTGTTAAAGTATCATTTAATTATGCTACTAATTTAGGTTTTTTGATCCATCTTCACCTGTTGCTACATCCCACTTTGATTCTAGGGAGATAGGCTTATCTGATGCTTGGAGGTGCAGCCTGGAAACAATGAATAAGCTGTTCATCCAGCCGTATAATGGAAACCCACTATTATTGAACATCCTTATATAGCTAACATATTTGTTTCCAGAAGTGAGACATGTCATGTCCTCAGGCCGCTATCTGATCTGTTGTGACTTGACTGCATTAAATGATGTAAGGTTCCAGCCCTCGCTTTTTCCATTTTTTCATAGTACTCCCACAGCAGAGTGCCTACAGGCTTTTTTCCAGTGTTGAATTCTTCTAGTTTATCATCATTTATTGACCGTTCTCTGAGCTCAATTGCTTTGATCTGCACTTATAAAACAAATAACTGATTACAGATTATTTTCCAATTCCCATTTCTGGAAATTATGGTCATAGTTCATTATGTGTTGTTTTAATGCATGGAAATGCTGGGTGAATGCAAAGTTTGTAGGATACTTTATTTTTAAAGCTTAAAAACAAGTAAGATTTGTTTTCCTTAAAGTCTCACTCTGATCATCTTTTGATCTGTTGTAAAAACATTCCTAATGGTCTTTTAATTATGATTTTGCAGTGTTCAGCTAAAATTTAAAAATCTGTGTCATTTATTAGGGCATATTTTCAGCAGACCTGCATTAGTTCATTAGAAATTTGCCTTTTAGTTGTGGCCGTGACTACTGGTGCAGTGTAAACCCGCCCCTTTTACACTCTCTCCCGCTATCTTACAGCCTCACACAACCCAAACATGGCAAGCAATATTGAATTTAGCCAGCAATACAGTTCAACATGGTCTTCCTTTCAGACAAAGAAAGACAATGTTGTACATGGATGCAGTCGTCTAGAAGTTGATGCATCAGAATAGATTGTTGCAAGGAGCTTATGGCTTGCAGTTAAAGCTTCTATGTGACAGCTACAAGCTTTTTCCAACAACAGTTTTTCATCTGCTCCTGATTCACACTGATTTGAATAAAGAAAATCTAAGAATTGCAATTTTCATCTTAAGTATTATTTATATATATCCTCCATTATTAGAAAAATGCCACAAGAACATGATAAAAACACAAAAAACATCATTTTCATCAGAGTGGGTCTTCAAAGGCACTTTAACGATGGAACATTATCTATTATTTTCCATAATACTAATCTTGTTATTTGAGTTTAACAATTGAGTTTCATCAGAATTGTAACAGATTAAAGAGGAAATGTAATGAAAAATTCATTTTCCTCACATTCTGGTCTTCTTCAAAGAACTTGGTAACATAGAAACTGAAAAAATGTCTTTCTTGTGTTTTGTCATTATAAGGAAATCCAGCTAAAAATGTATATATAAAAAAAAAGCTCAGAACACTTCAAAATCTTAGTCTAGAATAGATTGACCTATTTAGCCACTCACCAGAACTTGACCTTATATTTCACTTTTGTTGTTCATTTATTAATTGTGGTCATTACGGCTCAAAACAGATTTATCGTTCGGTTTGCAAACTGTGTGCCCATACAGGGAATAAAAAAATCCCTGTATCATGTAGTGCACATATTTTGTGCTAGTTCATTCCGATCCAACCACAAAAGAGTGATAGCACATTGGATATTTATTTACAAAACATATGTGCTGGAGATCAGGGAGCTCAGAGACACCTCACCTTTTGGTACTTTGGCAAAAAAAAATTATTTTACATTCAAAATCTTTCATAGTTGTAACTTATATGATTTAATTATCTCACGATACTAAGACTAGCTTATCTAATGGTTGATAAGAACACAAAGACTTCATAAAGCTTACATATCTGTTTTTGAGAGTGAGATTTGTCATGTCCTTAGGCTTTTTTTTCTGTTCAGACATGATATGATAACACGATATCACCAACATTGTTTATGGTAGCTGCATTAGTGTGTTTTAATTGAGTGTAAAACAAATCAGTCTTTGATCAGAAAGTCTAAAATGATCACGTTTGTATGTGTTTGAGCTTGTTGGACAGACCGTGTTCCAGAGGTTTTGTTGAAATCCTTTGTAAACACCACGTTTCTTTTTGGAAAGTGTTTTCTACAGAATCAGAATTAGTGGTGCTCTGGCTTTCTTTGTCATGATCTGTGTCTCGAACCATTAGTGCTTCTTTTTCAACTTATACTTTAGCTAATAATCATCAAAATGGGGTTTCCAATTGAGCTTTTTATACAAATATGATTGATTTTGATGAGAACGCAGACTGACAGGTGAAAAACATTATTAGATAAACTTCTGGAGCAGGTCAAGCAGAGGTGAGTTTATCCAAACAGAACCAGGTTTGATTGGAAATCATGAATGCACTCTGCAAATATTAAACATTTTAGTGACTTTATTGCCAATATCATTACACTGATTAACTGAGATCATTTTTGGAGGGCATGTTATGTCAACAACAAAGCCCTGATGTTTAACGTGGCAGGGTGAGAGATGAAGTGAATGAGATTAGGATGTACAGTTTCAATGGAGTGTGTACAAATGGAATCCAACATGTGTCAGCTCACTATTCCTGGATCTAGATTTTCTCAGAGGGGCCCTCAAAATTAGTACGTTTCTTGAGAGTTAGCTTTATCTTTGTGGTGCGCTGAATTTCGTTTGGGATGCAACTTGGCTGCGACTGACGGGGACAATTTGTTGACAATGATATTCACAGAACAGTTAACAGAATGTCTCAAAATGTTTGCAGGGGGTGCTCTCTTCCTTCATGTTTGGTCCAACACTGCCTTCTTGTACTGTTGGAAGTTTGAACAGGGTTAGAAAAAAAATAGTAAAATACAATTTCTCTCAAGACAATCTCAAACTATTTTCAGTTTAGTCTCGAATAGCAAACTATTTGAGACAACTTTCTAAGTTTAAAGACTCACTCCTGTCATGATTTGATCTATTTTAAAAGTGTTCCTAGAGGTCTTTTAGCTGTGTTGTTTTCTAGGACATAGCAGCAGTAGGTCATCAGAAATTCACCTCTGAGTTGTCGCGAGTAAGCCTGCCCTCATTTCTCATCATTCTTTTGTTTACACTTTTTGCCAGTAGTTTACAGCGGAATACTCAGAAATGCGTGAAAGGCTCAAAATACTGCTCTGGGGTTGTTTATAGTGAAGACTTACCATACTCAAAAAAGTAGATTTTGCATGCTATAAGCCCTTTAAAGTTGCTTCTTAAATATGTAACACATGTTCCAATGTTGCTCTACAAATTAAAGGCATTTAAACATAGCTTGCAAACAGAAGCAGTCAGTTGATCTCCTACAAACTAAATGTCTGTAGTTTTCCCTCCAAATACCAGAGCAAAGCTTCTGTAGTCCCAGTGCTGTTCTGGGGAAATTGGTTTCTTTGGATCCTGTTGTTGTGGCTGAAGCAGCAGTGCGCTCACAGTTTCCATGTTTCTGCGAGTGGGAGTAGAACAAGCAGCTGTTTCTTTATTATTGTCCTCCTCAGTTTTCAAGTGCTGCTTTTGTTGGCTGATTATAGCGATGAATGAAAAAATTAAATTTGTAGATTACAAACTCGTGTTTGCAGTCCTAGATACATTACCTCCTGTAATAAATTCTTACAAACACACATTTTTTTTCTTTTTTTTGTTCATTCTTTATTTGGAAAGCAGGAAAACATTACAATGGACAGTGAAAAAGATTCTTGCAAAAAATATGAGAAAAACTGAAGGACAAAACCTGTAAACACCAAAAAACCCACCTTAACAGACAGTGAAATAGATCAACTGTACCTTGTTTTTCTCTGGTTATGCCAATTCAGAAGCTTCATTTAAGACTAAAATCAAATTCTAAATGACAAATATATGTTTTAATCCCCAAAGTTTTTTTATGCTTCTATGCAATGTTTTGTTTTCTTTGTGTCGAAACACACTCAAATTCAGAGATTTTGAATAAAACGTTTGGTAAAACTTTGGTAAAAAATAAAGCTGTTATGAGGGGAAAGCTGAATTTACATGATATTGTTTTTCCACAACAATCAGTCAGATTTGTGTCAGCTCTTGGCAGTGATGCTGGTCCATTTCACATCTGCCTCTGTGCAGAATTTCTTTAGTAATTCAAAGCTAAAAGAGTAATTTCCCCCAGAATCAAATCTACAGACTGAACATTCTGTGTTCATATGCTTTGGAATTACATTTATCATGACCCTCAAGGTAAACAATAAAGAGAAGCCCTTGGGCAATTAAATTTCTACAAAAAAGAAATAACGTTTTAGTTTTCTGTTTTGTTATTTTGGTACCTGGATTTATATAGTAGGGCTGGGCGATATGGCCTAAAAATAAAATCTCCGATTTTATTTTTTTTAATTCGATTTCCGATTTTTTCCCGATTTTTTATTTTTTTTTTCCCACCCTACTTAAGGAAAGCAATAAGTACAAACGGCAGACAAGTTCAAGCAAATGTTGCTTTTATTTAATCAAACTCAAGACAAATGTAAAGCCCATTTCTGGTATGAATAATAAATAAATGAACACGCTCTTTGAATCAAAGTTAAGTATAAGATTTTTCTTCTTCTCACTCCCTTTTTGGACTTGTGTTTAAATAATTTTGTCCTGTTTTATATAACTTTTGTCTTGTTTTTGTTTAATTTCGTTATTCTACACTTGTTTTCACTTGTCCAAAATAAAAAGGTTACTTCCTTAATTAAAGTCCAAGCTGTGTTTTCAGTCACACTTTGTAGTCTAGACTAAAAGGAGACAAACATTCACCTTAAGAGTAGCACCATTTTCTAAAGGATTAACAACACAGCTCATACCTGGGCTATAAGGTTTTAAATAAATTAATAAACTCCGCCTTCTCCACGTAGAAGATGACGAAGCAGCAGTCATGGTCAGCCCCCCCCCCGCGGCCGCCTCCTCCGAAAACAAAATCCTACGGCGGCCGCGTCGCAAATGAATATACACGTAATAATGACAACGCAGTATTCTTTATTAACAGATAACAGTAACGACTAACTAACTAACTAATGAACTAACTATACAGGCGTTGTAGAATGAGTATATGTGTGTGTCAGGGCGCGTGCATGTGTACGAGGACTGGGCGCGTGAGAGCCTTTGACTCCGATGGGCTTTAGGCAGCGTAGGGGTGTCTCTTCCTCCACGTCTGTGGCAGCAAAACCACACCAGTTCCAAACAACAGATGATTTTATTCCTTTCTTGGGAACAAACTTCCCACTGTCACCGGTGGCCATACTGTCGCTAGCTCCTTCGTGTGTCGATTGTCGCGTGTCGCTATGTGAAACTAATGCTACGGAAGCTCTGGGGAGCCAAAAATGCGCCACATAAAAACTCGATTTAGTTATTTTTGAAATCGCCCGTGACAAAAAATTCGAATTAATTCATTTGATCGATTTATCGCCCAGGCCTATTATATAGCTGACAAAAGTATTTATTCTAATAAAGAAACACTGTATTATGCAATGCTTAAGTATGGTTGATGCATAAAGGACACAAACTGAACAGGATTACAGTTAATCTACAAGTTCTGTGAAGTAAATACACTCATATAGTAGATTATCAGATTAGATATGAAATTATTTCATCAGATCAGTCATCATTGCAGAAGGTTTCTCAGACTTAACAGTAACTCGATTGCGACAGAGGATGCATGGGTGTGACAGACAAGACCTCTACAAATAAAATTTGACGTTTGTGTTTTTGATCACAACTTGGTTAAGGGTTTGGTCTAAAGAAAGATAAAATAATTCTCCAATAAAACTGCGGAATTCTGCAACAATGATATATGATTTTTTTTAAACGTTTTAAAACTATTTGAAGCTTAAATTTAGTTAAAAATAATGAGCCATACCAATATTTAAAAATGTAACACTTTTTTTAAACCTTTTAGACAATGTCAGAAACGTTTTAATTCAATTTTAAACACATCAGCTGGAGGGTTGCTAGGTCAAGACCCGCAAGGTCTGTCCCACCTATTCTCTCCAGCGTGGTGCCCTTGAGCAACGCAATTGACAGGGTTTGCTCTAATAAAGTGTGAGACTGTGAGTGTGCATGGGCTGTGTTAAAAAAAAAAATGCATACAGTCAGTGGATAATTTAAAAAAAAAGTCAGCTACGAATGTTATGCATGTTATGCATTGACAATTGCAGCTTGTGCACTGCAGTGGATATTTTCAGCTTCCAAGGATTTGTGCTTATTTTTACGCTTTAATTAAAATTTCAGTCATTTAGACTAGCGCTTTGAGATTTTCACCCACAATGTAAAGTGCATTCTAAATAAAAATTATTATTATTATTATTATAGATCATGGGCAACTGTGCTCGGGTTTATTAGGTATTGAAAATGCTTCATCAAATATCCAAAAAGCTTCTCACTTCTTACTAATTTGTTGTTAACCCCAGCACACCCCTTGATGTTCATGCCCTGATTGCAACTTCTACCATAAATTGTCCAACTGACTCCTCTTGTTCACATTTCTTGCAGCGATGTGTAAAATTTTCATGTAACGGCTAGTGGATCTCTACTGTTGATTATTGGCTTCTCTCTTGATTTTTCTTTTGTTTCCAAAGTTTCCATTGAAAGAAGAAAAACAAACTAAAAATAAATCCTCCACTGCTGTCAGATTTCTTTTTCTCATGCCTCTGTTATTTGATCTGCTGCTTCATGTGTGCCTCAACAGCTGAGCATAACCACTTCCACATGTACTCCACTTTTTTTTTCTTTAAAGCCCATGCAGGTTCTTCATCAGTACAGGGAAACATAGTGTCCTATACTTTGTGGAGATGACACACCACTCTCTAATATGTACGAAACTACTTCAGCTCCAGCAGGTCTCTCATGTTGCTGGAGTCACTTGCAATTTGATTCTCAATCCTTTTTAAAATCCCAATCCCATCATCTTTTGATCTTTTTCAAAGCCTTCTAAGCCAAGCGGTCTTTTTTATCATGATTATGCCTTTTTTTTTTTGCCCAAATCAAAAAGCCAGTGTCCTTTTCTAGGATGTCGATTCTGCAGAGTGCAGTTGAATTGTCCGTCGCCGCAGAGTAGGTCCCCCTACTTCCTTGTCGTCCATCTGTTTACACTGTCTCCCACTAGTTTACAGCCCCTCACAACTTCAACCTAGCATTACCAATGCAACAAAAATGTAAGCAATATTGGAGCTATCCAGCCGTACAGTTCTGAGTCAGATGCCAGCTGAGACGAGGAAAGCAGAGACGTACACGGATCTAGTCATCTACAGGTCCAGAATGGAGCGGAGCAGGGAGCTTGTGGCTTGCCGTAGTAGCTTCTATGTCACAATTGCAATCTTTTTCCAACTGCATTTTTTCATCTGCTCCTGATTCACAACGATTTGAATAAAGAATAGAGATACTTAGAAATGCAATTTTAGGCCTTATTTTCTTTATATGTGTCCTCTATCATAAGAAGAATGCCAAAAGAACATGTTAAAAACACCAAAAACACAATTATTGTCGGAATGGGTCTTTAAGTTGTGCAGTGTGCCAATATAAGTTTGCTTATTCTTCATAATGTGTCACAAGGTGCGACGATTGAAGCTTTATCACACACTGTGTGCATCGCAACAATATCAGTCTATAGCGGCACGTGACAACCTGACAGTTGACAGAATATCTTGTTCAGGCAGTCATTTTTGTGTTATTTTTATTTATTAGTTTATTTGACAGGGACATTGCACATTAGCTCTTTAATTCGATGGCGACATCAAAATAGGACATGCTTTTTGACATACCGTAAATCTTTGACGGTTTGTGCATTCACCGTGAATCAACTGATTCTGACGTGGACAAGAGCAGCTTATCAGATCTGTTTTGCACCGTTTATGAATGAAGAGTGTTGCATAATGTCGCAAAGCCGCATTTCTCAACGTCAGTATCAGCTGATTAACGTTACAGAGTGTCTCACTACTGTGCAGTGCTGCATATCAGCGCTACGCTGTTTTTCTCTGCTTCATAAACAGTGGAAGAGTTACTGTAGTCAAAAGAATGTAAACACTGGAGCTAAAAAGTTCCTGTGTAAAAGGGGTAAAAAGCATCTAAGGCACCAGAGTTAGCCATAAGGCTATTTTTCATCTTTTAGTCCCTCGTTACAGCATCCTGTGATTTTTCTGGCTATCTCCCCTGACTTAATCCAGAAACACCTTCTGCCATGAAAGCAACAAAGTGCAGCTTCCTTGCAAGCCACTAGGAATAAAGTCCTGGCTCTGGTGGGAAACTGATGCATCACCTCGCTAAGTGCAATGTGCTGATTCTACATTTAAGTTTTGTGTTTTCAAGCTCTTCATCCACAAATATTTTGGGTGTTTTTTTTTTAAATGACAAATTCTGTTGTGATTTAACTTCTTCACCATCAACACCCGTAATAACTCAGGGCTTTGTTATTAGAGCTGTCAGTTACAAAACCTTTGGCTCCTATCTTTGAACATAACTCTCCCACAAATGCAAAACGTGCTCATAATTGAAGAGGCCTAGACAGTGAACTACATGTTATCGCTTGCCATTAACACACTCTGTGTCTCCCTTTTCTTTCTTCTCCTCCCGCCCTCCCTCTGTCTGCCTATCTTTTCATTTCCTTTCTGTCTCTCTTGTTTAGGGTCCGCCTGGCCCTCCTGGTTTACCTGGTCCTCCTGGGAAGAGAGGTTTGAGGGTGAGTATTTTAGGGTGATGGGATCCTTTTTACATAAAGATCAGAGAAGAATCCAGCTTAAAGAACGAAAATAGGTTTGGATTCATTTAAACTTTTCCTCAGTCGTATCACTTCCTGGAGACATTTTACAGTAGCTTTAGTACCGGTAGTTATTAATCTGACTATTTGGCTCATTATGGTCTCTTAATTAATCTACACTTATGCTTTGATTTATAATGGCTGCCCTAGAAGAGAAAAGTAGTGCATTGTGCATTTGCCACCACAGCCGGATCTCTGTGGTGAGCCTGATTACAACTCCACAGCAAGCGTGCTCTGTAAAGAGACACGTTAAACTGCAAAATCACATATTTGGCATGTTTGAGGCCTCACCATTACACGACCGCACTTCTACTGCTTTAACTAACTGCAGAATCAGCTGGCTGCGTTTCCACTCTGATCGTGAGACTGCTCATTAGGCAACTGTTGAAGCTGTCATGATGCAACGCTGAAATAATGCCACAAAGCCTGGAGGCACTTTGAGAGAGAAGATTTATTAAATAGCATCTGTAAGAGGAAAAGTAGAACAAATAGGTTTACTTTTGCTCTTCCCTGAGCAGTAGGATGTTAATGGATACATTATTTCAAGGACTGCAAACTAAAGAGCATTTATTCTGTAGATAATTTCAGAAAAAAATAAATGGAAGACTGTTGCTTAGATGCTGTCAGCAACAAGAAAAAAAAAAGAGAATTTAGAGATTTTTACCACATGGATTTATGCTATTTGTTTTCATCCTGTCATGGCATGCATACACTGTATGCTTTGATTTTAAAGATAATCCCAATATCTTTCTATATTATGTCACTTTTTTTGTAGATAAGGGTGCATTGCTGACTATTTCATCTCACAGTTTCCCTAATTTTTCTTATTTTGGACCTGTCTGGCTCCACTCTCCCAGAATGCTGTCTCATGTCCTGCTGCGTTTTACAGACAACACAGGAAACATGCTTGAAGGCAGACAGACTGGTAGACACAAGGAGGCGGCATACAGTAAAACCTGTCTCATGCTGAAAGGCATGAAAAGATCTTGGCTGCTGCTCAGTATTGTCCTAACCACATACCGTAAAAAAGAAACAGAATGGGGATTGAAATCATTGTACAGTGGAACACTAAGATCACTCCAGTGCAGTTATAGTCTCTGCTGTCTCACGTGACTTATCATGCCTTGCCTGCTGGGTTAAACTAAAGATGTTTAGAGCGCCATAATTTTTTTCATGTCAATACAAGAGATTTGACTTTAAGGGAAATTGGGCAGCAAAGGTTTGCTTAATGGGACTAGAGAACAAACGGGAAATGTGATAAGTTTTTAAAATAGTTTTCATTGTAGTGAAAAAGAAAAGCATCAAATTGATTGGTGTTTTTGTTGGAAACGTTAGACATAAAGTGGCAAATCAGTACAAGGATTCCTGTGTGTTGTTGTTGTGTGACAGTAGATGTTGCAGAAAAGAAAACTATTGATTGTGGAAAGTTTTAAGTAATTATGCAACTATTTATGCAAATTATTATCCAATAATTAATGTTTCATTACTTGTCCTGTTTGAAACAGTGCATTAAGTTGGATTCATGCAAACAGTTTAAAGTCAAATTAATTGGATTTTTTGTTGTTAACAAAGACGTAGTTAAATCTTGGTTTTGCTAAAAGGTGATGAAGGACTAGTGTCTAAATTGCTCTTCACTTTTTAGAAAAAATAACAAATTGTTTTTTTTTTTAATCTTTTCAGATTGAAACCATTTTTACCTTTTAAACAGTAGAAATTTAGTTTAAAATAATCACATAATTATTGTACATTTAAATAAGAAAATATTTATACTTTTGCAATTTTTGCCAAATGTAATTTATTTATGAGTGATTTATTTTAACCATCTTTTCTGCATTTAATAGAATCAATATACTTCACAGAGTTCGTTTGAACTTCACAAATTTGAAGATGTTTAATAAGCAGTACATTACATTCGCAGATGCCTTATCCGAAGAGATCAGCAGATTTTATTTTATATCAGGAATTAACTAATTAATGTGTTTTGCTCAAGCACGCAATATAGGACTAGTCCAGGAATTGAACCACAAATTAGAGGAGAGGCAGGCCAAACCATTATAACATTTGGAAGTAAAGTTATGTTTTTTGTAATAAAGAACAATATGTTGTTTGCAACTCCACAGGCTTAAATGTGCTGGAACAAATATGTAACAATGTTTCATGTCTACGTCACAAGGATGTTTTTGAAGGTGCTTAGTGGAATCAATCTGATGATAAGTCAACTCTTAGCTCACAAGATACTGAATGAAGTCAGTGTTTAGATTTGGTGCCTATTGTTTTTCTTTCTTTCCAGGGCCCCCCTGGTCCACCTGGAAACCCAGGACCACCTGGACCCACCGGACCCAAGGTGAGCAGCATACTGTAAAACAAACACAAAGCCTAGAAATTCAAAAGGGGACTAAGAAACAACCATATTTTTTAAATGTAATCATTCAATCTTCAATTTGTAACGATATTATGAATCTTACCCTCTTGAACACTAGCTCACTTCCATAAAAGGTATTGCCAGTATGACAATACCTATAAATGTCAATGAGCAGAAAAAAACAAGTTTATTTAAGGTGTTTTATGTTAAATTGAGGGAATTCAGAATATTTTTTCTGGCACCAAAATGATGGAATTTACAGTCCAGGAAGATTTATTCACTTCAGAGGATTTGGGACTTAATCTAAAGGAATGTTTGGCTTTACCTCTTTTGTCTCACTGGTACATTCTTTTAAGTCTATCTTGTTCCACCTGTGGCTTGTTTATCACTAGACAACATTCTTTTCCGTATCATCCTAAATAATTCTTGATAATCTGAGTCTTACTTTATAAAATTAGTCTTTAATCTGTTTACAAAATCTGTTGTAAAGTTGTACTTAATATAAAAATTTAGAAAAGCCAAAGCTTAGCTATTTTTACAATGTGAATCCAGCTCTGAAAATCAGTCACCTGCATCCACAAAGTTTTTTTTTTGCCTTTATTTAGGCTTTCTTTTAAAATTAGAAGAAGATTAGAAAAAATGAACTGCACACATTAGAAAACAGTAAAAAAAAAAAAATTCTAACATGGGCTACAAAAAGTCAAAGACACCCAACTGGCTTGTAAAAAAAAAAAAGCATGGCTGCCTCAACTTATAACATGGCTGTCAAACGTAGATAAAATACAGTTTGTTCACACTCTTTTCCGTTTGTGTCTTATTTAAGTATTGTAAAACATTTTCTATTGAAAGATATTAGTTTCTTTTATTTGCTCTAAGTATAACCTGTTTTCTTATTGAGTTCTATTTACAGTTAGTTTCTCTTAATTTTGTTGTGTAGAAACAAGTTGGTAAACCTTTTCAGATGCTCTGGATAGCTTTTAATTTCTCCCAAAATGTTCTTTCCTGCATTTTAGTTTATGTTTAATTCTGTAAAGTAGCGCCAATCCTATTGATTTATGCGCAGTTCTCTATCGAGCATGATCCAGTCACAATAACCCCGACACAGCCAGATGTGACCAGGCATCACGATAATGAGCCAATATATTGTAGCGGTGCAGCAGGAAAAACAGTTGGTTGGTTGTTTGGCTAAATTGCAAATTCTACGGCAGGATGATTATTACCTCAGCCTCCACCACATTGCATCTTTCTGCTGCTCCCAGCTCTTTTTCCACCGTGCTGATTGTATTAAAAAAGGAGTTCCAGCGTGGGACCAGACATATTAGCACAATCAAGCAAGGATGTGGGTAGCCCCATACAGATGTTTGTGGTAACTTCATTTCTGAGCGGCTACCGGAGAAAAAAGCAGCAGGAAAAGCAGAAAGATCAACTCTTTGAGCTGCAACCTTTTACGAAGCTAACACCTTCTCAGATGTTGGGTTAAAATAGGAAATAAAGCTGATGAAAGTCATGTGCTTGAACACAGTTTGGCAGAGGTTCAGTGAATTGTGAAATACTTGGACCACCTGCTGACTGAGTGTTCCTTCAGCCTAAACGCCCACAAATGCAATTCCACGGTGACCGGTCTATGAGTCATTACCGTCCCCTCAAACGCTTCCTGGAGATAAGAAGGAGCATTTTTTCAGTTTGGAAAAAGGATTTCTTGCAGAAAAACGCTCGGTTTTTGGGATAAAAACAGGTCAATGATCTTAGCTGACATGTTGTGAGGCGTTTCAAAGGTTTTCTGGAAATTAGTGAGGCCCTAGTGTGTTTCATGCTCTGCTGATTGTTTTTTAAAACACAGAGGATGTCCGGTTTTGGGGTTGATTTTGTAGGATTCCTGCTCACCCTTGGCTTCTGTAAGCTTCCCTGAATGGTTGTTAAAACTATCATCAAAATATAACCATTGTTGCAAGAAAAAAAAGCTGTCATCAAAAGAACAGTAAACTGTAGCCTGAGTTGTTTCATCAGTGGTTGAAGACTTTAAGGCACCGGTTTGTGTAATTTTAGCTTAAAGTGCTATAATTTCTGGGTGATCCGATGCAGTATTGCCATATAATAATGAGGAGTTCCAGCATTGAGTTAAAAACAAGTCAGCTACCACCTGAGGGATTTAACCATGTCAGAAAAACATTGCAACATTTTCCAAAGTTTGGAAACCAGCATAATCTGCACTTTAACACATTGGATGGTTAAAT
This sequence comes from Oryzias curvinotus, assembly GCA_023969325.1. NCBI lineage: Eukaryota > Metazoa > Chordata > Actinopteri > Beloniformes > Adrianichthyidae > Oryzias > Oryzias curvinotus. The sequence goes on from CM043709.1 coordinate 9,840,809, forward strand.
GAAGAAATTGGGAAGGTTTTTGTTCTTAGACAAATGAGAAACTAACATTTTCTGTAGGAAAAATACATTTTTTTCTCCAGACTTTTCTTATCAGTCAATCCAATTTTTGCAAAAACTTCCTAATAGCAATGTAAAACCTTAAGAAAAAAAGTAAGGGGACATTTTGAATAAAAATAACTTTCTTTTGTTGGCAACCAAGACCTGCATATCTGTTTTCTCCTAAGGTTTGCTATGTTCCTTTTATTTTTTTAATACTTTTCTAACTGTGATTCATTAAAGGAACTGCATTGTGGAAAAAAAAAATTGGTGGTATTTTGCTTATTTGTTCTACTAAGTGTTTTAGGTTTTTCTGGATTAGTTTAACACATGGCCACACTCCACCAGAGCTAAAACAATGAGAAGTAGAGGAAATTTTAAATTCTCTTATTTCAGTATCTAAGGTTTCAAGCCACAATTCCTAATTTTATTTGACAAGTTCTTGTAGTATAATCTTATAATCCAATAATGTTAATTGCAATCTTAAAAAAAAGGCCAAACAAGGTGCACACTATTAAAAAAAGGAGATGGAATGAGTCAAGGATTGTAGCCTTTTAACGGTATAAAAGCTGCTGGTGCCATATGCTTGTTGGCGTTTGATCAAAACATGTCACAAGGACTCAGTTTAAACATTTTGCCAACTAGTGTAAAATGGGTATTGCTTGATTTATTTAAGGTCCACAATTTTTTTCCCGTCCCATTAAGTTATTTTCTTAAATTAATGTTTATAAAATTCTCATCTATTTAAAAGTATACCATTTTGATTTAAATTTTTAGATTATTCCATGTTTTCTCCCTCTAATTTGGATCATTATTCAGATTGATGTTGTGAAAACCAAAATGCCTTCAATAAAAACCCTGACTTAACATGTCAACAGCTTGAAACAAAACAGCCAGAAGTGGCTTACCCAATTTGTGCTCTTCACACAAACCTAAATCTCTCTGATTTGTTAATCCTGTGTGTCTTTCAGGGTTCAAAGGGAGACCCTGGTTTATCTCCAGGACAGGCTCCACCAGGAGAGAAGGTAAAGAAATCTGTGTCTGGACTCAGCTTTTTATTTTTCATGTTGCACCTGTTTCTGTCATAGACTTTAGTTTGTGATTTAAAAAAATACTTTGAAAGACCTTTTTTGAATTAAGAAATATAAAGACTTAAATAGAGTAATATTTTCTTTTTCTTTTTATGATTGCTTATTTCATCAAATAGACTTTTAAAAAAATGGATAAAGAAATATAGAAAAAAGTTCCCACAATAAAACTTTTTATAAACGGTAGCTCAAAAAGTCTGGCTTTCAGTATTTTTTTTTTTTCAACCGGAATTCACTGAGTTCTGCTTTGTTTTTGTTTTTCTTAAATGCCTCTTCACTGATTTGTCAGTTTTCTGCTTTACACTCTACATACGTTTCGCTTTGCCTTTTAAATATTAACCCTATCCATGATCACAGGAGAAATAATCATAATCCAAAGCTTTTCTTTTCTATTTTTTTCTTGCTAAAACATGAAATACTTTAAAACATGAATACATTTCATGTTTTACTTTGTCGTGCACTGGATTTGCATTAAAGGTGGCAAATCTGTAATTGTAAACTAAAATTTAATGTTGGTTTATTCATGATCAATGTCATCTTTTCTTTAAAGTAGTAACCAGTAATGGCTAAAAGCATATTTTATCTATGACATGTTTCTCCCTGGATTTTGAAGGAGTGTTTATGAATTAAAAAACTAATGAAACTTAGATGGACAGTTCTGCTCTGGATGTTTGGAGAATTAGACGCCTCTGTGTAAAGCGTCCTTTGAGCTCTGCAGCAAAGCTGCATGTAATCACGCTGCTGCAACATGAGCACTCCTGTTTTTGTCAGTGCTTCTATCTGCACAGGTTGCGTGACAGATGTTAGTAAAGCAATCTGAAGCAAGTGATTGTTTGTAAAGGTATAAGATATTTAATGCAATGTAAACATATGCTTATCTATTTTTTGCATGTTAATTTTTGGTTATATTTATTTATTTTTATTTATTCGTTTATTTAACAGGGACAGTACACATTAAAAGCATCACTGCAATGCGCCAGAATTAGCCCAAAGGCTATTTTTTATCCGTAGTCCCCGGACAGGTGTTAAAAATTGTCAACCTAAAAACATAAATGAAATACATTAATTAAAAATATACATTTGCAATTAAATTATCATCTAAAATACATATACTAATAAAAAAAATGCACATAGTGAAAACATAAAAAACAAGTATAAAAGACACAAAGGTGACAGAGGGGAGGAGGAAGGGCAGGTGTTAATCCAGTTCAATGTGAACATGTTTGCTGTGATATGAGCCAGTTTTTTAGGTTCTTTCTAAACAGATTGTATGTGGTGATGTGTCTTATGATGTGAGGGACAGAGTTCCATTCTTGTGCTGCTGTCACGGAGAAGGCGCTCTGGCTGAAGGCACTTCTCAGAGGAACTATACAGTCTTGTTGACCGAGTCCCTCTTTGGGAGGATCTTATTTTAACAAACTGACAGAGTGGAGGGGATGACAGACCGTTAATGATTTTATAGAATAGGCATAGTTTTGTGTACTTAATGAAATTCTCCCAGCTTAACAGTTTGTGTTTTTGTAAAATGTCACAGTGATGATGTCTTTTTGTATCCAGTATTATATCCAGTACTTTAAATTGTTTGTAAAGTGACTCCAGAGGTTTTAATGCTGATTTGTTTGCCTGTGACCATGTAGTGAGACAGTATGTCATGTGTGATAAAATCATTGCATGCATGAACATTGTGGCAGCTTGCAGTGACAAATTTGCCCTAATAAATCTAAAATTGGACAGGTTAGACCTCACACGGTTGCAAACTTTTTGAATTTGTGATTTAAAATTGAATGTTGTATCAATTAAAATCCCAAGGTATTCAAACTTTTCAACAATGTCTATTTTCTTTCCTGCCACAAAAACATCAGCCAGAATATTTTTACAGTTTGTTTTGGAAAAGAACATTGCAAGTGTTTTGTTTACATTGATACATACACTTGACTGCTCCAACATTTGCCACATGTCCCATCATTTCAGTGAGCTTCTCTGCCACCTCAGATGTGTTATTGCCATGTGAATAAATGAGAGTATCATCAGCATACATCTGAGTGAAGACATTTGAACAAACAGAGGGCAGATCATTGATGTAGAGTGAAAAAAGTAAAGGCCCTAGAATAGAACCTTGCGGGACACCTGTAGAGATAGGGAGAGGTTAGGAATGATAGTGATTTATCTTAACTGACTGACTATAAATTGACTTCTGCGACTGGATGTCCAGGATGTCCTCCGCCTTCGCCCCCGAGTGGCAGGCATAGACTCTGGCAGCAATGTGAACCTGAAAGGGACAATACGGGTTTAGAAGATGAATGAATGAACTGATCTCCATTTAGCTCCACACTTCTTGTGTTTTATGTTTTTTTCTTGATGAATGTGAGCAGTTTTTCTGATTTAATGATATAAATGTGGAAACCTCACTTTGCTTTTCATGTTCTTTTTATGATTCTGATCATTTTTTTTGTTTTCTAAGGATATTTATATTACACCTTCAAACATTGAAATGAATGATTGGTGTTTTCGCTCGTAATTTGTATTTTCCTTTTCTTCAGGGAGATAGAGGTCCAGCAGGTCTTCCTGGACCAGATGGATTTCCAGGACTTGTGGTAAGATGTAAAACATGAAAACTAGAATATTCTTCAAAAGGTAAATGTTTTTAGATCATTTAATGGGTAATTTCCCACGGCGCACTTGACCATCTCCCACGGCACACTGACATATATCTATATATCTATATATATATATATATATATATATATATATATACATATACATACAGCGTGTGAATGTGTGTGTGGTAATGAGTGAATGGGACTGTGACTGTAAAGCGCATTGGGCCTTCGAGGAAGGTAGAAAAGCGCTATACAAGTATACGCCATTTACCATTGTTTATAACATAATTGTGTCTTAGTGTTGTATTATTAGACTTTTAATTGTGACAGGTTTTTACGTTCAATGATTATAGCTTTGGAGTTGCTTTCTTTTGAAATGAACAAAATCCCTTTTTGTTTATAAATTCCAAAACACACAGTGGCAAACAAATTGAGAGGATTCTTCTTTACTGTTGGCGAAAAGGAACCCTGCCTCTACATCCCATCATCCATTTGTTTACATGCTCTTCCACTAGCTTACAGCCCCTCAGTCCCCCAACATAACATTACTGGTGCAACAAAAATGGAGAGCAATATCGGCACTATCCAGCCATACAGGTTTGAACCAGATATTAGCTTAGACAAGATCCGGTCATCAGCAAGTAAATGCATCAAAGTGGTGCAGAGCAGGGAGGTCGTGACCTGCCAATTGTAGCTTCTACTCACAGCTACAAGTGGAATTTTTCCACCGGCTCCTGATACAACATTTGAATTTGCAATTTGAATAAATAAATACTGAGAAATACCATTTTAATTGTAATTCTCTTAATATATATTTTCATCATGAGAAAAAATGCTACAAGAGCATGTTAAAAACATCCAAAACATTATTTTTACTGGAATTAGTCTTTTAGGGTTTTTTTCTTCTTCACTCAGTTAAAGACTTTTGAAGTCAAAATTAAAAAAAGTAAACAGATTCTAAGACAATTTTGTCAATATATTTCTTTTGCTTAGATTCATCAGTGAGATATATTTATTTTTGTTTTTAGGATGTGGTTCTTTTCTGCCTAAACTTTAGATCAGAGGTCTTGTGAAAGAGGATGGGAGAAGAAACTTCCAGACATTATCCTTCTTAACTTTCCTCATATGTTAAATTCTTCGTGACAGAAAATCTTCTGTTAGTGCAGTCGCTCCATCAGTGTTTTTGTAAGTGTCACTTTACATACAGTCAACAGAGTATATATATATATATATATATATATATATATATGTGTCATATTTGGAATATTCTCTGTGATTCCTGCCCTGTGCTGAACAGGTAAATTCAGCTCAACTCCCATAGAGAAAGGCTGAGTCCTCTCAGCTGTCAGAGTCGCCTCTAACTGTAGTCAAAACTGACTTCATCTTGCCTCTCATGAGGACAGACTAATGTTTTCAGTTGCTGAACTTAATAAACTCTGCAGATGAACTGTGGCCCGGCAGGTATTTTCAAAGGAAATGACTGGCTCCGGGTCTGAGCTCCTTGCTTTATTTTTATTGATAATAAGGGTTCATATGTCACACCCCGGGAAGCGTGTGACATGATGCTGCCCAAGAAGCTGTCTCAAGGGCCTCCTTGATCTGACCTATGCAGAAATTAGCTTCTGAACCTATGGACACACCAGGCATGTGATGCGTGTTCAAAAACGCACAAAACGCACAATCTTGAATGCGCATTGACCCCATGGTGTTCATGCTATACAAGCAGGAAAGGGATTCTTATTCTTTTTCCTTTTCTACTGTTTACTAGCGCATGTCCACCACCTACAGTTAGAAGAGGCTTGCTGCGAAATGTCAGTGGTGCAAACCTTGCGAAACTATTCCCATATATGAAAGACTTGGTGTCATATAATTCCAACCAGGCACAAAGTGCAGTTATTTAATTCTCCCCCATGATCAATGTCCAAACGATTGGCACTTCCTTAAATTGAAGGGGGACGTCATCCATACATTACTAACATATCCAAGTCCCAGATTGGTTAAAGTTCAACCTGGTTCAAATTGCAATGCACGTTCAGTGCCCACGTGCTTTGTAAAAAAGATCTTAAAAACGGTCATAAAAACCTGTGTAGCTACGCGTACGTTTTGAACACAGACCACTTGAACGCGCGTTGCTGGTGTGAACGTAAAAATATCTAAACCTGAACGGAGAAAATATCTGACTTTGTTCAACATAAACCTCGCAGGTTTCTGGAGGTTTTCTGTTTACATGCAAACCACTCTAATATCTATTTTAGGGCTACGTAATTATACAGTCCAAGATTTTTTTAGATAATTTGTCATGCCTTTTATTTGTACAGTCTTGTAAAGCAGGAAAAGGCTTTTTTTGTGTTGTCTGTTTTCCTTGGCAACTGCGGACATAATCCCAGCAGACCTTTAAACTGTCAACAGTAGCATCTGAGGAGATGACACTGAATAAGCAAAGCAGATGAAAGGAGCATGCAGATGCAGTAACATTTTGTTTTGTCTAAAAACATGACCATGAAAGTTTTGAAAGTGCAGTAAGCCAAAAACTCCCTTTACACTGCATTCTCCCATCTTTTCTGATAAAATTAGGATATTTTGTTTCTGTTTTTGTCTTTTGTCTTGTTCTTGCCATTTTTTATTACATTTCTTTTCCGTTCATAATTCATTTAAACACAAATATAGGATGTGGATTTCTCAAAAAAGGAATCGAGTTTGGCTAAGTCCCAATTTGCAAAGGTCAATGAAAAGAATCTAATAATTTCTCCCGTATAATGATTTAAACTTGCAAGAAGTGTTATTTTGTTAATATGTGATCTTTTACAGCATTTTTTTTTAAAAGCTATGAATTAAATATTTAAAAAAATAAATGGTTTTCTTTCTATCATTATAAGATTTGCTGCACAGTAACCTCTAGTTGCATCTATCCCTTAAATGTTTCACTGGAGTCACCATAAATATAGACTTCTGGAGGCTCCGGCAGGACTCCAACATTGCTCTAGTTTATTTATTTCTCATGTTTGATTGAACTATTCTGATTTTACTTGTTTTATTTTCATTTTAAGGGACCTAAAGGTTATCAAGGCTTACCTGGACTTCCAGGGGAACAAGTAAGTAGCTTTTTTTTGCAGATTAAGCATTTCTGAGAAACACAATTCAGACATGGCTGACACTGAACACACAAATAAGACTTTTTTTCTGCAAAACTTGAATGCTTTGCTTCAAGGATGCTGCTTTGTTATTTTTAGTGCTTTGTTTTCTTTTTGTCTTTTCTGCATAAAAGTTAAAGTAATGAGCCTTTTCCCAGCTGGATTCAAAGGGGAGACTGAGTTGAAGGTGGAGATGGTGGGGTGGAGGTTTGCAGAAAGCCAAAGTTCGAAGGCAAAGTTGTCTTGAATGAACAGTGCTTGTTTTATTCCTGCAGGTATTTCCGGCAGAAGTTTGTGTTTCTCCTCTTTCACTTTAACCCTCCACCTAATCTGCTTATTCACTGTTCATTCATCCTCCCCCTCCCTCCTACTCACCCCCTCTTCCCTACAGGGCACACCGGGACCTCCTGGGGAAGCCGGGGCTGCAGGTTACCCTGGCAGGCAGGTGCAGTGAAAACACAAAAATTGGCTCTTCTGAGATTCTTCATCTGTTTTGCAGAACAGAAAACAAAAAAATGTGCAGTGCATGGCCTACTCCTGTGTTACATAGTGCATGCATTTACCTTTTAAATGCATTATTTTCCTTTTTTTTACAGAAAAAAACATGCATGTTTGTCTTTTTTTTGTTGTTCTTTGGTATACATTTAAGACATTTTTTGTCTTTTTAAACTAGAAGAAAACTAAATAAGAAACTTTATTAGGCTGATTCATTGCAACAGAAGGATGTACATAAATGAGCATCCATATTATATAACAACAGGTTAATATTGTTTGTTTTTAGGGTTCAGCAGGGCCACAAGGTAGACCCGGGCCTAAAGGCGTCCGTGTGAGTAACACAAGATCTCTCCTTTTTGTCTTGGACTCTTTTCTTCACCACTTCCACTTTAATTTTCCTTTCCTCAAACACAGTATCAGGCTTCAATTTCTTTACTTTTTTCCACAAAGATGAATCTGAATTTGATTTGCATTTTTGACATACGGTCTAATAATATTCTGCTTTCATGAACTCGTACAACTTTGAGTTTTCCCATTGAAGGCTGACTTGCTCCTCTCATTATGGTTCGGTCCTCCAGGGAGGAATGCCCCAAAACAGGAGAACTTAAGAAAGAGGAGACGATAGAAGGGTAACAAATGGGGGAGGAATTATGAAAGCAGAGGGAAGGGGGTCAAATGAGCTGATGAGAGAAAGGTCTTTGTGTTGCGACTCAGAAAATGAGGATGGATGGGATTACTGTGTCATGCTGGGGCTGGCATGGTGAAAAGGAGACTTGAAGACGGACAGGGCTCCGATAACGCTGACATCCAAGAGTGTGCCTCAGAAAATGTAAGGGGGGGGTCCAATGACACATACCACAACCCAGATGAAAATGCAAATTGAATATTATTATTATTATTATTATTATTATTATTATTATTATTATTATTAGGGGTAAGCAATTGTTTTTAAACCTAACCCACCAGCATTATAACTTATGGAAAGCTGAATTGAAAGCTGTGCCCCTCATTTTCCCCTCAATGATACCACAAACATTTTCAGTGGGATTTAGGTCTGGCGAGTTGGTCGGTCAGTCAAGCACGGTGATGGCGTGGGCATCAAACCAGGTTTTGGTGCTTCTGGCGGTATGGGCAGGGTCTAAGTCCTGCCAGAAGATGAAATCTGTCTCTCCATCCAGATCCTAAGCAGCAGGAATCATGAAATCCTTTATAACCTTCTGGTAGACTGTTGAAGTTACCAACACCAGAGCTGGACATTGCACCCCAAATCATGAATGAGTGAGGAGATTTCAGACTGGACTTTCAGCATCTTGGGTTCTTCTTCCCAGCAGTCTTTTGTGTCCTTTTGATAATCCGCAGAAGCCCACTGTTCTCTCTTTTGCTCTTTTGCATATCCTCCTGCCACATTTTGCCCTTCCATTAGACTTCTTCTTGATCTGCTTGGACATAGCGCTGTGTGAACTGCCAGCCTCCTTAGCTAGAGACTTTTGTGGCTTACCCAGACTATGGAGTGATGGTCGTCTGGCTGGTTGTCAAGACTGAAGTCCTTTCTATAATGAACCGAACTGAGGCAGTTGAACCTAACTGAACCACTTGAATGCCACCTAGGGAACCTGTGCAGGTGCTATGAGTTTAGTAGGTGATTATTATTGAAACTCAGTTTAATACATTCATGCCATGCAAAATTTGGGCAGATTTCACCAGAATATTCTAAGTTTTAGAAATTTTGTTTTTGTGCCTTGTATATGCTAGATCCCCAGTGTATGTAAAAATTAAAAAATAAATACTAGAAATCAATTAAAGAGTGGGCCTGAATCTATATTCTATGAATGTTTAATACCCATTCATCCATCTTCTCCCGCTGATCTGGAACAGGGTGTTCAGATTTTTCGGAAAGGGTTTGTAAATGTTGTCTGATAAGTTTACCCCCCCTTTTAGGGTTTCATAGGGCTTCCTGGCGTTGCTGGACCACTTGGCCTGGAGGGGGAAAAAGTGAGTGATGATTTTTTTTCATTGTTAATTACTGACATTATTATTTACGTGTTTAACCTTTTAATACTGGAGCTGTTGCCAATGATAGGAAATAATAATACACGCTCTTTTAACTACAATAACTCTTTGACTATTTACACAGTTACGATAATTCCAAACGCTCTAACACAGAGAAAAGCAGCTTTAGAATCAGTCGGTTTACGTGAATAGTATAAACAATTTATTACTGTAAATTGTTGCATAACAGTGCAAAGCTGCTTCTCTCTGCTTCAGATTATGTAAATATTTGATTTAGGCATAATCATATAGAATTTCATAGAATTATAAAGGATCCAAAAGTGGATCACTTTAGAATATTTAATAAATAGAAGTAAGTAGTTGGCATCCAAATTTGTCACATCTCATTAAACTTTTCTAAGTCCCTTCACATATTCCAACATATTGAGGTCTGGTGCAGGCATAGTGATATGTTCATCTCGGTAAAAACCATCATCTCTAATAAAATACTGGAGTTGTTTTCTTTCATTTGAACATTTTAGGTTCATCTGGATATGTTTTTGTTTTCTAGGGCATACCTGGACCTGTTGGAAAGCCTGGCCCTAAAGGAAGACACGTAATTCTCACTCTGTTATACTTTCTGCCCATTCATAGGATCCAAAAAACAAATCTTAGCTGTAACTTACAATTTGTTGAGAATCTTAAGGATCGTGTCATTGCCTTTGAGGAGCAAAGCTTTTTAACTGCTGGGTTTTGCTTTATTGTATAATAAAATGATTTTTTCTGAAAATCAAAGTTAATTAGCTTTGCCACAAGGTTGTCAGACGACTTTGAAAAAAAATCCTAAAATCTGTTTTTATTTCCTTTTCTCAATTCTCAATTCAATTCTCAACTCTCATCAGCACTTGTCAAATCTAGTTTCATGTTTTAGACACCAGCTTCCTTTCCATGTAAACTAAATCAACCATAAACATGTTAGTTTAACTGTTTTTATTATACTCCCCCCGCCCTCCACCCCTTTGAGTATTTCTTTTAATGTCATTTTTGATCAAGATAGGGATGTTCTTCTCCTACAGGGTGTGGTGGGTGATGTAGGGGAGAGGGGTCCTCCTGGTCCAGATGGCAAAGAGGTAAGAAATGCAAATGTCTGACCTCTGGTTCTTCTAGCTGCCTACCTTTCTAGCTCACCAGGTGTCACTTAACAATCTCAGAGGGTAGTTTTACTCCAGGGAAATCTGAAACTCTGGTTCAAAAGGACAGAAAATGCAGAAATTGTGTCCATCTTCAGTTAGTTTGGGTTACACACTCACACTGCATCTTTAGGACCAAATGACCAAAAAGACGGTTACAACAACTGTCCATTTGGGGGAAGTATTCTCTGAAAAAAAGAGATAAAAAGAAAATTAAATCATGGCATGAAACAGCAAAAAACAGAGCAGCTTGACCTACTAGTCCTTTGACTGTCATATTATTAACCCACTTTGACTCCATCCTTCTCCACATTTACCCGGCAGAAGTTTTCTTTACTTTTTTTCTAGACTTTTGTTCGCTATCTCTTTATCTTCTTTTTATTTGGCATTACACCCCCCCCCCCCCCCCCCCCATTATCTCTCTTGTTTGTTCTTCCTCGTTTGTCCTCTGAATTGTCCAGACACATTCACACTGTTTCTGGATCGCACCAAAGTTTACTTGCAAGGGAACAGATACTCGCTTCTTCAATCCACACCAGAGTTCAGAGGATTTAATAACTGTTAGAAAAACAGAGTATGCTTTAAAAATATGAAAAACACAACTATTTTAGCCCTTAGTTTTACAGCTTTCTGTTTACATTCACAACCATAGATTTACTGTTTCCACTGCACAGGTCTGCTGTCAGGACTTGAACCAGCAGCCCTCCAGCTGCGGTCCTACTAGGCCACTCCTATTTAACCATTTTTTAACATGTTTTTCCCCAGTGATTCAGAAGCTTGTAAAGTCGTAGTTCTCTTTAATTTTAACATCTTTTCCTACATCTTTGTCGTGTTTGGGCTTTGGCTGAAGTTCTCTTGAAATCTAATCACAATGTTTTTTCCCCTTTTTTTAGGTTTTTTAAGGGAAATTGATTTTGCATTGTTGTTTTCTTGGATGCTTCCGTTTTTCCATTTTGGCTAAACTTGGGTGCGCCAACAAAACTTTTTGTTGGTTCACATTTAGCTCAGGAAGCCACGGCCATCCTTCGGTTTTGCTTTGAGGCTTTCTCCTTGTAACCATGGAGCAAAACCCCATTTGCTCAGTCTTCTTAATAATTGGAACCACTATACTATCACATAATTTATTTCCTATTACTTTACAATTACTGAATAAGAACTGAAGAAGGATTTATGGCTTAATGTGTTTGTATACTTTTATGTAGATACATTTCAAGATTTTTAAAACAATGTATTATTTTATTGCAGTAATAATCTCAAAATTTGGTAAAATATTTTACATCTTAGGTAAGCAATTTATCAGTAGTTTTCATGATACTCAGTTTTTTTTCTTACATAGAATTTTAAGCAGGTTTGTGCTTGGGTGTATTATGAGAAATTTTAGAAACAGTTGCAATTATTGGGCTTTTTATCCTGAATGTCTTTTGTATTTTTTTTCTTCTGCACAGGGGCCAGTTGGTGGGCCTGGTATCAGTGGGTTTCCTGGTCTAAGGGTGAGTCAGACCCTTTTTAGTGACTTTAGATACTAATTGTTTTTTAACATTTCTCGTCTTAAATCTTTTAGTGCTTCACCTGAATGGCTGGGGTTTATTTCAGACTGTTTTTTCGTGATATTACGTTGATCCAAACATGTTTTTATTTTTATTTTTTTTAGATATAATTCTTTCACTACTTTTTTTTTGGTAGGTCAGAGTTTGAGGTTTCATTTTGTCATACCCTGTCTCTATTTTCATTAATGTAATTTTTTTGCCTAATCTTTTTCTTGACTGAATATTGTAACCTTCTAGTTTAGCATGAGGAGGAAAATCTGTGCTGTTCCTGCTTAATAAACTCAAAAGGTATAAATAAGGAGAAACTTTTCCACAGAAGAGAAGAATTGCAGTTTGCAAAAAAGAAAAGATGAATGAAAGAAACAACAATTATTAAACAAAGAAAATCAAATTTGCCCCAATTTAGCACCACTGTTCATTTAAGTGTTGCAACAAAAGGGAGAAGTAGGAGTGACATGTTTAAAGCTGATGTTTTCAAAGGTAAAGAAATATTTAACAAAAAAAGCTGGAAAAAGTTCCTGCTTTTGGGGAATTGTTGATTGTTAAGCATATTTATCAAACTTTTGGTACTTTAATTCATTGTTCCAGATCTTTGATGTGTATATTTGGATATTTAAAAGTGATGCACATATTTCTTTTCTAAGTATAACCCTTAAAGAAGAAGGATTTTGTGTTTGTGATGGCAGTAATCTCCTTGTGCCATTCATCATTGCCACTACACAAGCCTCTGTCAAGGGTTATATTAAGCCATTTTTAGCTTCTTTCAAGACTATAATCAGTCAACAAGACTCAACAGGAAAGGATGCAAATCTGAACACACAGGCTGAACATGCTGAAAGAAACGCATTGAAGCTGAATAGTGTCAGGAAAGCACATCATGAGGCAGGAAATAACACTTGCAGCTGCACTGCTAATGACACGATGTCTTCGAATCCAGCTGTCTTTCTTCATTAGAATAAATAGGACGCACATCATAGCTGTCAGCATTAAAGACATCCTGATGATGGGTGCAGGGATGATAATCACTCTGGGTGTGCCTGTTTGCTGCTGGTAACTGAGTGTTTCATCTGTCTGTCATGAGCTATAAACAGTGCATAAGTTACTGAAAAAGTTCACAAAAAAGTTTAAAATCTGTCATCCCACAATGTTATTAATTTCTTCTTTTCAGTGAAACAGTGATTCCATAATGGCCTAATGCATGAATCTTAAGTTAGGTTCTACAGAAGGGTGGAATAGAAAGGCTGAGAACAAGTAAATTAAACCGAATAAACTCTAAAAATGACTAAAGTTTAAAAAAATATGTCTTACAAACTGTGTTTCTCTAACCTCTAATCACCCGTGATTGAAAAGTCCCACTTTGGTCATTTTTTTAATCTATATTGAAAGCATTGCCAGTGTTTTTAATATTGGTTATGCCATTTTTAGCCAAAATCTAAATACCTGTGTTGTTTTCTAGCACTTGTACTATCGTAACATTGACGTGTTATCCCTCCCATAACAAAGGACAAAGGTGGACAAAATTTAATATCTACCATTGTAACCAGAGAAGATAAAAAAATTATTTAAAAAAACGTTTCAGTTTGCTGTCTTGTTGGTTCCAGATGACCCCACTTTCAACATTAACGTGCCTTGTATGGCAGAAGGCATAGTTTCTGCAGAGAGGCAGTAGTTCATTTGAAATTTCCCTCTGAGTTGTGGGCGGGACCATTAGTGCAGAACATCACCGCCTCCTTTCCCCTCTCCTTTGCTGTGAGTTTAATTCAATTCAATTCAATTCAATTTTATTTGTATAGCCCAAAATCACAACAACAGTCGTCTCGATGGGCTTTGAAGTAAAACATGAACTCAAAAGGATCATAAATACAAAGAGTTCAATAGGAAAATACTAAAATGAACTAACAAACTGACTAAGCTATACTGGCATCCCTGCCCTTAGACCCCCCTTCGCGGTAAGGAAAAACTTCTAAAAACCGGATTCCGGAAAAAAATGAAGAAACCTCAGGGGTGTCCACATGAAGGAGGTATCCTCCCCCAGGACGGACAGGCGATGTACCAGAACTCATAGAGAAGAATTAACTTATCTAAATCTACAACTACATATTTAAAGTCCAGCAGACGAGCTTCATCCAGCCGGGGTTGGGGACAGTCAGGTGCGCGAGTCGAGCAGGAGACAGGAAAGTTTAGAGCAGGGAGCTTGTTGCCCACCCAGTGTATTTTCCATGTCTCTTTTTTTAAACAGCATTTTTTTCATCTGCTCCTAATTGGCCATAATTTCAAAAAATGCAAGTTTGAGCTTAACTTTAATAATATATGTCCTCCATCATAAGCAAATTGCCACAAGAACATATTAAAAACACCTAAAACACTATTTTCATTGGAGTGGGACTTTTAAGTCTTTAATGATGCAAGAATACTTAGAAATAAGGTCATGTAATGAGTAGCCCACTTTGAAATTAAGTAGTGTTTCTTTATCAATACATTTTTTGATCAGGTATTTTCTTTTAGCACAAATGACTTTGTACATCACAAAAAACCTGCCTATCCAATTATCAACGTGTTTACAGCAACAAGTTACATGCTCCTATATTACAGTGAGATGATGCAATTGGTACATGACAATATTCAACAATAGAAGCCCTTTAATTCTTTGTCTATTCAGTCATTTTCTAAGATGGCTTAATCCCTTCGGGGTCGTGAGGCTACTGGAACCTATCCCAACCACCGTCAGGTTAAGGAGGGGTACACCCTGGATGATTCGCCAGTCCATCGCAGGGCCACAGAGAAACAAACAACCATACACACTCACATTCACACTTAATGCTAAGTACACGCAGAGCATGTGATGTATACTCAAGAATACGCTGAACAGACACTCTTGAATGCGTTTTTTTTTCAGCACGTTTAAGAATGGTGTGAACAGGTCTATCACTGATACTAACACATTTACTCACAGCTGGAAGAGGCTTGGTGCAAAATGTCAAAGAGGTGCAAATCTTGCTGCAGGATGTATCCTTTACAGTTGTAGACATGGTGTCATAAGATTCCAACCAAGGACAAACTGCAATTTTTGATTTCTCCTCCATGATCACTTTTCAAACAATATGTACATCCATACAATACTACCAAATCCGAGTGCCTGATTAGTCAAAGTTGAACTAATTTAGCTTTCTCTTTTTTGTAATTTATTTTTTAACTTGTCCTGACCAACAGCTGGGCAAACAGATGAGAGCTGAAGGCCTCTTGTGTTGGACATATTTTACTTTAACATCAGGGGGTTATGAATCTTCTGACAATCATCCCCGCCCAGGAGGAGGACATCCAGGGGAAGAGGGGGTCCACAAGAAGTGTTGTAAACATGGCCTAACCAGGCTCGCTCACAGTTGGAAATTTGGCGAGGCCCAGCGCTCAGGGGCAAGGACCAGAACCCACACCGCAGGGACACGGACCCCCCCCCCCCCCGGCGCAGATGTGATGTGATCTCCGGCTCTTGATCTTGCCAGAGATATTAGGGATCCCTCTCCCTGCTTGGAGAGAGGACCGCCAGGCCCAGGAAGCCAGCAGCTAAGGGACACGTGGCCACTGATTTAGCTTTCAATTAGTTGTTTTGTATGTAGAGCGCGAAAATGTTTCAGTTTTAGTCATCAACCTGTATGACACATCTGAAGACAACTGAAAAACCCCTGCAGTGATGAAGCTGTTCTCTTTGTATAGTTCAATTGGTGTTCTTTAACAGATGTATCTACATCCCTGCCATGCCTGATCCACACAGGCTCTGTGTCTTCATGTAACATTGACTTTATTGGGTTTGAGAGTACACACTGTGAGACACAGCTACAGTAGGGATTGGGTTTCTGAACTTCCCAGACATGAAATTGTACAACAGGGCAGGCATTGAATATGTAGAGCAAACAATAAAAATGTGCCATTCTGGACTTGCAAACCAAAGATCAACCTCACTGATCTTTGGTTTGCAAAAAATTAGTAAAAGTGTATCTATGCACTCTTGCTTCAGATTTCCCTTTCCTATAGATAATCTTTTCCTTTTCTGTTGTTGTTGTTTACATATTTGCTGGTCTATAGCTACGTACATACTGGGAATTTGAAACTCTTTCAAGAATGTGTGTTTAACCCATGGTGTTGTTTACACTGGACAAGCAAGGAGTGGCTTCTTCTTTTTTTTTTATTTTTCTGCTGCTTATTAGCGCAAGTCTGCCACCTACAGTTGGAAGAAGCTTGGTGCAGAATGAATGCAGAAGCCCAAAACCTGATTTTACATTGTTTTACTTTTCAGTTTCAGTCAAGATGGACTGGGATGGCCCTCAGGACTACAGTGGAAAGTTCTATCTCAGTTTCCCTGTGTGACTTGTTATAAGAGCACTGATCCATGAAGTCTCAGACACAGTGGAGAACAGTGGCTGAGTAGCTGGCCTGTCCTGTCTGTGAAAGAACACAATGTGGTTCATTAACACTTTTCTGAATAGAAATTATGGGCTGGCATCAGTAAGCATCCTTAAAACAACAAAAACAAAAGAAATAGATAAGAACTCCATGACGGGCTCTGCCTCATACTGTTGATAGAATGTGACAAAAAGGAATGTCTGTGCAGGAAAAAGACTAAATAAGCTCCACAAGTGATCACATGTATTTAGACTAAAGAATCTAATCAGAAATGAGCATGTTTTTGATGCACAAATTTCATCTGGGTTTTCTCTCCAAAGGGGGACCTGGGGCCTGAGGGACTACGGGGACTGCCTGGCATGCCAGGACCTCAGGTAAACTGATCCCTTGAATTTAGAAATTATAACTCAGGGAGCAAACAGAAGCAACAATTTATTTTTCTACAGTGGTAACTTTTGTGGGAATCTTTCCTTTTCTTGACTGTCTTTTGCATCTGTCTTATAGGGCCCAGCAGGACAAGTCGGCCTGCCTGGATTGAAAGGTGATAAGGTGATCTAAATATTTATACTATTGCAGTGCACATATATGCAGTATGTCAGTGGTTCAGTTTTTGTATTTTAGCCCTGGGTTACATGGTTTAGTGCCAAAGAACCCCCAAACGGTCAATGTTTGTAATGTAAGAAAGAAGTGAAATTCACACAATCCTCATTAAATACTAATAAAAATAATAATTATATATTTTTCAATCGTTTACCATAAAAAAACATCATAACTTTACTGCCAGGCCAAAAATGATACAGTGTATCATTGTCACAGGGATACACTGTAATGATATAGCGTGTTTTATTACAATTTAATTTACGGCATTATATCATTATTAAAAAATATATAATTTATTTTAAAAAATGTTTTTCTAAATATATCAAGTAACTAATAGGCAAAGTGGTAACCTTTAGCAAGAAAGTTTCAAAAGTTTGTATAATGGCCTGACAGTTGGGGAAGGTTGGAGGTGTTTGTGCTGAAGCCCCCAAAAACGTTGAGTTTATCAAGAGAAATAAACTAATTCTATTTATTTGTCATGTTATTTAAAAAGAAATAAAGGTGCTGCCCAGTCAGGGACATATAGATGAACTCTGTCAATAAGTCAATGAAATAAAAAAGATTATTTAGACAAATGAAAGCAGCAGTAACCTAGTTAGAACAGGCAGTTCATCCTTAATCTTTATTTATGTAGTACTTTTCACAGAGAGGGAAGGAAAAGAAAAAAGTCGAGCAAATATGATATATTAAAGTTACAAAAGCACAAAAGTTAAATAGCCAACAGACCCGACTACAAATTCTAAAAAATGAAGACTACCCTCCACTAAGATGTGGGTGGGGCTTACTGTTTGCCAAAAAAAGTTGTGGCACAACACAAAGCAGCTTTATTTACGGAAACATAGCACATTTTCTAATTGACAAAATGTGAAAAACAAAAAAACTATTATAAATATCTTTGCCGGTCAAACAGTTTGAATCGATCCAGAGGAAGTGATTTCCATGGAGAACGTTTTGCACGTATGGCTGAAATCTGACACAGTTAAATATTTTGGCTCATCATCCATCTCTAGATCACATTTAGCTTTGTTGGATTATCTGTATGTAGTGATGAAGACATATGAATCTCTAATCTGTTGTGATATTTTGGTTGCTGTGGCAGGGCAGTGTTGTTTTATATCTGTGTGTGATACTATGAAATCTAGGGTGAAGTGGGACAAAGGGGGGAGCCTGGAGAGATGGGGTACCAAGGCGATAAGGTAAAGCTAACACCACAAATGCGTTTCTGCTCCATTTGAGCTCTAATTAGACCTCAAATAATTTACCAGTCATTGCTCAACTCCCAGCACAGTTTAATCTATAAAACAGGTAGAAGTTAATATCTTCATTTGCTATTTACAAACTGTTAATTGCACATTATTGTCTGATAATGTTTGTGTTATAAAAATAAATGTTATGAATGAAAGAGTATCTGGCCATTCAGGGAGCTCTTGGTGCACCTGGACCTCCTGGGCCCAAAGGGATGCCAGGACCATCGGTATGTTGAATGTCTCTTTGCTTCCTTCAGTTCTTTAATATCTATCTCTAGGAACATCTTGCAGCACTTTGTTTCTATGTTCACCCCCCATTAGTTCACATAAAAGCCTTCAACACAAAGAGACGTGGGAATTTAAACCAAAGATTTTAGTAAAAGGATCATAGCACACTTGGTCTGACGTCTTATACACTCCTAATCACCTTTTTTTTTACAGTATTTGGAGACTACTTAGCTACATTCAGGTGAAGATGGGGTTCACTCTGGACATTTTGACAGTCCATTGCAGGCCACACAGAGACAGACAACCCCACACACATTCACACATAAGGGACCACTTCAAATCTTCAATTAAGAAATAAAGCATGTTGTGGACTATGGGAGCAAAACAGAATGCTCAGAGAAAACCCACACATCCATGAGAAGAAACCCTAGCTGGCATTTGAACCAAGACCTTCTGATTGTGAGATGAGACTGCTAACAAATATAGCACCATGCAGCCTCAGTTGACGTCACTGACAAAGGCAAAGCCCTTATTCAACTAACACGAATAATCACTATTTCTGCAGAAGTAACTGCCTAAGGGATAATTACTAGGCAGATTGAACTACACTAAAACTAAATGAAATATAAAGTTACATTTTTTTTCTGTCTCCATTTTTCTGTCTTTTTCTGTCTCCCAAATTGTTGTTGTCATACTAAACAGGGTAAAATTGGAGAGACAGGGGCTCAAGGACCACCTGGGCCTCCAGGACCAGAAGTAAGTAGCAAATTCATGTATTTTTCTATTCTGCATATTTTGCTATATATCTTTAGCCAAAACTTCAACCAGTGTGACTCAGAGATAAATACCTGGATACTGAACAGTGCAGGTGAAGTTTTCCAGATTTCTTGTATTTCTTGCAAGATAATAAAGTGTAAATTAAATATGTGTTCAAACAAACAAGCAAACAAGAATTAATGGCTAATTCATTCACATTTTAGTTAAGTTTACATTTAGTTCAGCTCACTGTTGTTTTTTCACATAAACATAACACAAACAGAACATTATTTGAACATTCTACCACACTGTGTTTTTACTAAATTCAAAGTGTTTCCACACATTGGACTGTAATGATGGCTTGATCAGTTTTTGCTGCCATCACATGTGTGTGTTTTCTGCTATGGGTTCACTTGGTCATTTTTATGTTATAGTACATTAAAGCTACCATGTCTCAATTCATATGATATTTTTCAATATCAATATAATCACTTTAAGTCATTCTGAAACGACTTTTAAATGGTATTGGTTGATCTAATTAGTTTCTGCCTCTGCCAGATTGATCTGGTTGGACGCTAGTAATAGAAATCGATTCATCAATTAATTGATCAATTATTACAACCCTACTCCTTTCCCTTGCATTACTGTTGTGTTTGCTCAAAACATCCATACTGTAATTAGTCTTTTGATTATGTTTTCTTGTTGGTTTCAATTTGTTTATGCATGTAACACTACACACCTCCCAAAAGGTTACTTCTGATTGGTCGATTTCTAATATGTGACACTCATCTCCATGGATTTAAAAGCCTATGTTTGTTCAGATATACCAGGAAGGCATTAGACATCAAAAATATCATCCACTCTTAGTGGAAAAACAGCTGCTTGCTTTAAAACATTATAATCGCAGTTCCTGAGACATATTCCTATGAAGTTCAATGGGGTTATCTAAAGTACAACAGGAATACATTTATGTACATTCATCCCAGACACTACAATAACATTAAACTCAACTGTGACATAGACAGACTTAATATCTTGTTTTTTCAGCAGACTCCTGGCCAGTTAAAAATGAAGCAGTTCTGTGGCTTTGTATTAAGATGCACCTTTGCATGAGGAAACACAAACAAACAAAACCTTTTACAGCTAGATTTGGTTCTTGAAAATCAACACATCCACTACCTGAAATTATTTAGTAAAAAGAAAAAAGTTTGTGGTCCAAAACTTATGTGGAACTCAGCAGAGACATGAAAGCATGGTGAGAAAACCAACCCTCCTGTATGCTGCTGAGCTCACTCCATGTTCTCTACCTGACAAATCAAAGTCATAGATTAGCTGAGATCACTGGTTTCTTTATGTCCATGTCATTCAAAGGGGGGCTGGAGAAGGGTAACACACACACATGCACACAAATAACAAGATTACATAAAATATAAACCTTGTATGACAGTGGTCCCCAACCACCGGGCCGCGGACCGGTACCGGGCCGCGGGACACTTGGCACCGGGCCGCGGAGCGGTTCCAGGCCGCGGGAAATTTTTGCACCGTGACGCACAGAAAGAAAAAACAATGTTTTTTTTCCGACAAAAACGTTTTATTTTGAAAAGTGACCGGATTCACTTTGTTACATCTGTCACACTTAACGCACGTCAAAGTCGCGACACCAAACATCAGGTGATAAACCCCACTAAAATTAAACCCAAACAACCAAAATGAGCAAAAAACAAACTTCTTTAGAAAGTTGCTTTGACAAGGGGAAAATTATAATTATTATTGTTATTATCATCACTAAAGAGAAAATACCACCCCTGGTCCACGTTAAATCTGTCTTGCGTTGCACCTCAAACCCCCCCTTACAGTTACTTTTTAACCAACCTGTGGGCTCCAAACTCTCTTAACAGCAACAGCAGCACATTTTACTTCAACAGACAGACAGGCAGGCAGGCAGGCAGGCAGACAGACAGACAGACAGACAGACAGACAGACAGACAAGGAGAGAGAGAAAGATTTATAGATCTTTCTATAAACAAAGTTACAAAACAAACCACAATATTTTGTTTATGTTTTAATTTAGATGGCATGTCGACCGTAAATGATGAAATGTCTTTTCTAATGTAAAGGGATTCCCTGGAGACATTGGAGTGCCTGGGCCTAATGGCCCCCCAGGACTCAAGGTTAAAACGCTTTTATTTTAATTATTTTGGGATGTAGAATTTATCTATTTCAGCTCACACAAATGGATAATTTTCAGGGTCTTCAGGGTGCGAGAGGGCCCCAAGGCCCACCAGGGCCAAAAGGTACACAGGTAAGACAGACCAAGTGAATTCTGGGTGTTTGATTTCCCTAAAAAAATGTTGGCTCATGGTGGGATTTCTCTGATGATTTGAACAAGGCAAGAATGATTAATGCAGGTAACAGCTAATCATTTCTGAAAGGCTTTGGCTTGCTCTTAGATGTCTTTAGGCATTCTTCAGTGTGATTCAGCATTCAGTTCCTTTTAAAACTTGGCTTTATGCAGTTGTCGAAATAAAAGAGATCAGTTAACACTATGTGCTGTGTAACTTTGAAAGTTAAAGTGCAACATTGGGCCGACAGAGATGTGGAACTGGCTGTGTTTTCCAACATCACACACTTGCATCTGACACAAATTAAGGAACAAGTCTTGATGCATAAAGACATTGAGGTGGAATTTGACATACAGTGGTTTTCAATGAGACTGTATACCCAAAGGTGTTCAACACCTCATGTTCAGTTGGATTAAAAGATTTCTGTAATTTAGTTTGCCGTTCGGTAAGGAAAAGCTTGTTTGTATTAATGGACACCATGTTTTGATTATGACGTATAGCCCTTTAAACAAAAAGGATCAATGAGGCTTATACTTCAAAGGGGTCTTTAGCCATGCTTCTGCTTTTACTTAGTTTGTAATCAATGCAATCGTTTTTCCTGCAATAATGTTCCTCTAAAACTTTCTATTCAGCAGGTTTTATTTGGTGTGCAATGTTTGGTGTCTATTTTCAGCAAGTACATGTATCATGTAAGGATTGCAATGGCATTTGTTTGTGTGCATGATGAATCGTACTGTGACTCTGCAGGGCGATGAAGGACCAGTCGGCCCCCACGGCAGCTCTGGCCCCACTGTAAGAATCCCCAGTATTTCACCTTAGAGTACACACAAAAAGACACACAGGCTTTAATGTTTTGAAGGTGTTCCAGAGAAAAAAGTTAACTTAAATGTTTGGAAGAAAGCAGTTACAAAGTGATATCCACACATCTCACTGTTTGCTCATCATGTCTATGTAGGGAAGGCCTGGAAGAAAAGGATACATTGGAGAACCTGGCCCTGAAGGTTTAAAGGTAGGATAGGTTTTTTTATCCTAAGTTATGGTAAAAGTTAATATCTGTTAGCGCTTTAAGATAATTTAGATGCTTTTCTATTTTAAACCCTAGTGGAAGTTTTGTTTTGGTCCTTACATATCTTGTTTGTAGACAGCAGCATAATGCCTGAGCAAAGCTATGATATTATTAAAATTAATATTTTCTCTGTTTTTATGTTTACTGCTTCAGGGAGAGATAGGGGACGTTGGAAAAGCTGGAAAAATCGGGCCACTGGTAAGCAGCTTTCATAATTCATGGATTTATGAAAACAATGGATACAGCAGGGTTTTTTAGTCTAACTTTAAATAGGGGTTGACATAGCAAAACAAAGAATAAGTACCGCTAATCAAAAAGAAACACAGGCAAGCAAAATGTCATCAAACATTGGTAGGATAAAAGACTCATGTACATGGTTTATAGTCCAGGCTGTTTTATTAGCCTCTTTTGCCCATCTTCTGTTTAATTGGTACATTTTTGGTGCAGTGGTTAGTGCTCTTGCCTCACAGCAAGAAGGCCTCCACTTGAAGTCCTGGCTGGGGGACTCTGAACCAGAACACCAATGCGGGGCTTTACTGTGTTTGAGTTTGCTTCCTCCCACTGTCCAAAAACATGCTTCATAGGTTAATTGGTAACTCCAAATTGTCCCTAGGTGTGAATGTGAGAGTGAATGGGTGCATGATTGTGGCCCTGCAACAGACTGGCAACCTGTCCAGGATGTCCCCTGCCTTCGGCCACGAGTAGCCGGGATAGGCTCCAGCAGCCCAGTGACCCCGAAAGGGACAAAAGATGTTTCAAAAGATGAATCAATTAATTAATTTTTAAAACTGTTTTTTTTAACCTCTTGTTTTATTTTGTAAAAGTTCTGCCTTTCTTGTTGTTTGCTGATTTATTTCCTTTTGGTGCTCACACCTGAGCTGGGTTTGGTTTCCTGGGTTTGGTTTTCCTTTGTACTCACCTTTAGGCGCAAGTTGTTCATCATGCAAGAACTGGCTTAGTTGTATACCTTATTTTAGAATTATTTTTCTAGTTTCTTTGCAGTTGCAGCATTTTCAGTTATGTATTTACTTATTTGGGCCGCCATGGTGCAGCGGTAGGCCGGTCGACCCATGATCATAATATTGCAGGTTCCATTCCCGCCTTGCACGCCCATGAGTCGATGCATCCTTGGGCAAGACACTGAACCCCACCTTACCTCTGGGGGTAGGCGGGCGCCTGTGTTTGGCAGCGGAGTCACCACCAGTGTGTGAATGTGTGTGTGAATGTGTGTGTGAATGTGTGTGTGACTGGGTGAATGGGTCTGTGACTGTAAAGCACTTTGGGGCTTGTAGGTAAAAAAGGGCTATATAATTATACGTCATTTACCATTACCACCTATTTTTTCTTTTTTTAGTTGACTAATGTTCAATATTTTGCTGCCTTTTAAAGTCCTATATTTTATTTGTTTCAAAACTCAGAAAGAAATAAAGAAAACCCCGAAAAATACATATGGTGTTCACTCGCGTCATTGCAGTTCACATTTGTAGTCTCAAAGACGTTTTTCTGTCATTTCATGCTCCTTTTTTTAAACAGCACACTGGTTCTGCATGTTCTGCATCATTATTGGCTGTTGACCTTGTCAATCAATCTTTTCTGTTCCACGTCTCACATACAGAATGCATTCAGCCTTCAGAGTCCACATACATTTTCAATCGCAATCATATCTTAGCTGTCATCCTGTAACAGGACTGGTTTTTCAACAAAAGTTTACACTTTTAGAGTTTAAACAAGAGAGAAATTTGCAAAAATAGTAATGCCTGTCTAGAGTGTATAAAGCGTGTAGTGAGGGGTTTCACAAATTTCACCTATTGCATGTTGTTTTTTGAACAAAATCCCACAATAAACCAGGGAAAATTGTAGTGAGAGAATGAGAGAGAGCATTAATGGTGAAAACAGCTATCAAAAGTCACACAAAAAAAAATCACAAAAATGTCAAAATGCAATCAAACATGTGTTCTGAATTTGTAGAAAAAATGCAGAAAAGACATTGCTTTAGATAATGAAAGTGATGATGCTGAAAACATTAGCTGCCATTAAAGAGTGTAGCAAATGATGAGGAGAAAAATAACTTCAGAAAAAGTAGAGCTTTTGTGATAGTCTCACTAAAATTCATGAAAAGATAAAGGGCATTTGAATGCTTTATGTTCTGGTTTCTTGGTTGAACCAATGCACAAATGTTCAAGGAAGAAACAGAGGATGCACATAGAGACATAAACCTATAAGATGTCCACAAGAAATTGTATCAAGTACAATTCCCAGGCTTCACAGCCATGGTGTCTCTGGGCAAGACGCTCAACCCAACGTGTTGTTGAATAAAAAACTGGAGATTACTCAGATAAAGTGATTGTCAAATGATATTGTACTGTGATATATCAATTGTACAGAGCTGGAGGGCGATCATATTACAGCACAAATATGCCATCAGCTAAAATGCTTTTCACTTTTTAAAAAATATTATGGAGTCAGCCTGAGGGCAAATCCCATCTATTATAGCAGAATTGAACATACATCAACTAAATCATTTTTCCTTTAAATTGATACTCGAAAGGTAAAAGTGGTAGAGCTTGGCCAAGACATACTGTTTTTTAAATAAAGTTACTTTTATTGAATGTTTCTTTATTAAATTAAAACGTGTCTTTTACTTTTATTTACTTTTGTCTCTACCTCGATTCAGATTTAGAAAATAATGTGTTATTCAAAAATCCTGACAAAAAATCCTTAAATGTGCAAATTCTTACATTTGTCAAACACTACCCAGTTATTTTGATGTCAGTTCCCTGAAAGAATCACATTTCTTTATGTCTCATTTGTAAAAAAAAAAAAAAAAAAGTCCTTTAACCCGAAGGAGGTCTTCCCTTTGTAAAATCCCCATGACTGTTTTGAACACAGAAAGCATGCCTGTCCCTTCTGCAGGCCCCTTAATGCTAATATTTGCATTCTGTGCATAGTAGAGGCAACCTAGTGGGCCTTGTTGGACAGTTTTGTTTGCAGCTCACATATGAGAGGCATTAAGCAGTTACAGAGTAGACGTTCCTTAGAGGCAAACAGGAACCATGGAGCTGTGCAGACAAAAACGATTTTAAAACATATGGAGACTCTAATGAATGCCATTACATCACTTTCCAGATAGATTATACATCAGAGACACTGAGAATCTTTTAAGCTGAGGTTGATTTATTGACGTTTTAATGCACCTATCTACTCTGTGTGCTCCTGTATCAAAACCAAGCCTACAGTTTAAAGTAAACTTTTATTGAAGTAAAGATTTAAGAGCTCTGTGTCATTTTAGCTAATATAGATTAGTTGCTGAAAGTTCCTTTTTTTATCAACTTCAAGTCTAAAAGCTATAAAACATCTATCAATATCATTTACCAAAGACAGCTAGGAGAAAGCTTTGAAATGGTGTCCAAATGTCCAACTATGTGCCCTTATTTTCATGTCTGTGACTCAGTGTTCACATAAATATCATGAGAGAGAAGTCCAGAACTCGTAACTGTGTGTGACATCAGCTGTAACTCTTTCCTAACTGTTAAGGTCAGCAGTTGTCAGTGTTTAAGTCGGCTGTACAGTAAAAGCTCACCTGTGACATGGGAAATCCTGTAAAAGTACTCCCCTCGGTTATGTGATACACAGAAAGACGTTAGTCCACTTTGTGTTTCACTTAAGGGATTTTAGGTTGTTTCGGTCCCTTGTTCTCTGCTTTCAGATGGCCTCCCTTCACTAATCTGCTTGGCTTGCTCTCATTCTCCTTTATATAGGAGAAGAGAGCAGAACATTGAAGTTGGCAGAACTTTTGAACCATATTAAGGAACATAAAATGGAGGAAACTTGGTTCGTGTTCATATAGGAGCCTTTCACCCTGAGTTTGTTTGCAAACTGCCAGATTCAGTAAGTGTGAACGTTTGCCTCGATGCTATTGCAACCCAAACCACAAAACTGCGGTTTGCTTGCAAGTGAACTCTGGTGTGGTTTGCTACAAGGTGAATGCAAATATGCATATTTATGCATTTAGTAAATTAAAGAGAATAAGGGATATGACAAGATGTGTTTTTCACAGGAAAAATAATACACTTGTCTTGAAGAGGTGTACATCAAAATATGATTTAAACCATCTTATTTGTAAATGGTGTGAAGAGACGAATGCTCCTCATCAAAACATACAGTGGAAGACTTGAGCTGTTTTTTTTCTTTAAGACCCACTCTGATCAATGTTTTAGCTTTTTTTAAAGCGTCCCCAGTGGTCTTTAAAAATAGGCTTACTTTGATTTTTAAGCAAAATTAAAAAGTGTCATTTTCTAGGACAAAGTTTCTGCAGGGTGGCAGTAGTTCATCAGAAATTTACAATTGTCCAAAGACATTTTCTTGTCTAATCCTGACTCATGATTTGAATAAAGAGATATGCAATTTTGAGCATAATTTTGCTAATATATGCCCTCCATCAGCAGAACAATGTCACAAGAATGTGGTAAAAACGCCAAAAACACAATTCGTCGGTGTGGATCTTTTATGGTATTTTTTTTCCTTGGTTAGTGCAGAAGGTCATTCTATTTCAAGCTCACTGAATCGTCTTACTCATCTGTCACTTTATTTCTTTCTTAGGTCTTTATTTTTTTATGATTTGATTTAAATACAGAAACCAAAAAATGATCTTGCGGTATAAAATAATTGGAATATTTAGTTGGCTATTAAATTAAGAAAATGCTTATCTGTGAAGACTGAGTCATCCAGGATGGTTCTATTACATAAAAAAGGTCAACTGGACTTAGTTTGTCTTTTGAATTTAAGCAGAATTGGTAGAACCTTATGGATAGGAGAGAAAATGTCTTCAGGTTGGAAATAAATAAGCCCAAATTGCCTCATTTTTTAACTTTTTCTGGTATAAACAAAATGCTATAAACTTAGTCAGACTTTGGTAGTCTGGCCACACTGTTTATTTTTGTGGTTTCCCACATTAATCAGGAACTTTTAAATCTTGGTACACTTGGTGTAAAGAACTTTGTGTTATTAAGTATTAAAAGTGCTATACAGATTTAATAAATAAAGAGATATCATTATATTAATAATTCTAAGACTGCAAAATAAACTGACTTAAAATGTGCATTTACTTTTTTTAAAAAGCAATAAAGGATGTAAAGAAAAAAGTTAAAACAGGATTCTTTTGGCTCTAAACTTAATATTGTTACTGGGTCAGACTGACCCTGGTCAAAGCTTTAGCTCCTCTATCATGAATGAAGATTGATCTGAAAACAGTATGTCCCACTGACCTTTCCTGCCCACGCATTTCTTTGTGCGGAATTTTGGCGTTTTTATTTTATTTTATTTCTTTCTTTTTGTCAAAATAAAAAGCATCAAGTATTTTACAATTGTTTAACCCTGTAAAGCCCACTAAGTCAAATAATTGACAGAAAATTCAATTTCTTTGGAATTAAGATGCTTTTAAAGTCCGCCTTTGACCATTTTTTTAATAAAAACTTTCCCAGTGGTGTTTTAATTAAGATTATGACGTTTTTAACAAAAATCCCAAAACATAAATGTTTTTAAAAAGCCATATTTTATGTTTATCTGAAGGATCCAAAATCTCCTCTACATGGGCGTGGCCATTGGTGCTGAGCCGAGTAGCCCCGCCCTTTCTGCAAGCTGCGTATTGCATGAGTGAAGAGCTTGAAACAACAATGCTGAATGACAGTCTCTTTCCTCAAAAGTTTATCTTTAGCAATAAAGAAAAGAAAAGAAAAGTGACATATTTTTGGTTCCTAATAAACACTTTTTGAACAATGTGCGGAATGACAAAACAAATGTTTGCACCAGACCCTGGCGTTTAATCAAATTACACATGAAAAAGAACTTTGATAAGACCACGAAAAATGCTTTGAATTACATTATGATATGAGCCCTGGCTGTGGTTCATAGCTGATTTGATGCCAGCACATGCAGATTGTTGGATTAACTTGCACAGCAAATAAAATGAAAGTGACTATTCACACCTAATTTTCCAACTCCATGTGGCCAGTGCTGAACTTTTTCTCGGTCGCACGGACCCAGAAGAAGGTTTAAATTTAGGATTATGGGTTACGGTTAAAGTGATTCTCGCAGCAGAGGCAGCCACTTTCAATGTTAAGTCAACAAACAAAGGAGAAATACTCAGATATACAATAATGAAATGATTTCTTATTACATTTGTTCTCTTTCATAAGAAAAATGACACAAGTACATGTCAAAAACTCAGAAAACAGAATTTTCTCATTTTTGTGAGAAAAAGATAGTATCTACGATGATATGTTGGGTTATTTCTTAGGTGTATGCTCACAGTAATGTTAGTTTAAGATGCAAGAATATTGACATGAGTGCCCAGGGAAAAAAGGACCTTATTTACCCGCTGTCTCAAAATTAAACCACACATTTTTAACATGGTATAACTGTATTATAAAGAATTAACTATCAGCATATTTTTCGGTCTTTTAATACAGCAAGCACCAGTAGTTATTAAAAGCAAATAATAGATGAGTTATTTTCACCATAATGTTTTGAAAATTAGCTAAACTTTTCCCACCAAAAGTGTGTTTGAAATTCGAAGAGGCAGCCATTTAGACATGAGCAGAAAAAAAAGCCCTTCTACTGCCCCCAGTGGAATGATGATGCATTACAGGGCAGAAAAAATGAAGCAGGTTATACACAATAAGTTTTTAAGAAACGATTTCCCCATACTAATGAGATAGGGGGCTCAAAAATGCCTGTAATTAATATGATATAAATGGTTATATAAAGTTAAGAAAAACTAAAAAAACATGTATTAATGTCCTTTATGTATTAACAGTACAACTCCTTAGTCTGTAATAGCTGGGATTACTGATTTAAGTGATCACCTTTTTCTAAATGTCTCAATAAGAAATATATAAAGCTTTACATTTGCGAGTTGCGTAAGGCATGAGAAGCAATTTTTATAAATAAAGTTTTGATTATATTAAAGCAACGTCAACGAAATTAACAATTTTGTACATTTATTTTTAGTTTCTTTGTAAATCCAGTCATTTGTTTTGTTTTTTTGAGTCTACATACAGTGTTTTGAATGCCTCATAACGTAAAATTGGATTCACTGGCAGTCCGCACCTAAATTTAATCTCACCTTCATCTATAAGTTTCTCCTAAATTCACCAGGACAAATATTCCCTTGGAATCTATGACCTGTTGCATTCCAGGTGTCACGACAGGTTGGGAAATAATCCTCAGTATGTTTTTCCTGATGTGTTTATGTTTAACACAATTCCTTTTCCTCCTGCTCTCCTCTCCTCCCCAGGGTCCTGCAGGTTTGATCGGGATAGCTGGAGTGATGGGAGTTCCCGGTGAAAAGGTAAGCAGTGCGTTTTTCACTCATTATGCTGTCAGGCAGCATCAGCTGCGTGCTTGTCAGTGACAGACACCTATAATTAAGCCCATGTTAAGTAGCCTTGGCTTGAGGCCCCTTGGGCCCCCCAGAACACAGGCTTGTGTAAACGCTCCACACTTTCACATCCCCATCAATAACAATATTGCCAAATCCATGTAACTATAACTGCTTTTTACAATTCTGCTCCTCTACTGGATCTGAAAAATGGCAGATATCTATTATTTGTCTTATTAAACGTCTTTTTTTTTCTACATGACTAGAAAGAGTTTGTGGAATGGGTTTACAAGATCATTGACAGTCCTCCAAAAAACACCCACCTCTTTTACTTCCAATCTCCATTGTTCCCTCCCTCCATCTTAGCCTCTTGCTCTTTCTTTCCTATCCAGAAGGCCCGTTTGTCAGAACATGTTCTTGTGATGGGAAGCCATCTGCTTGTCAGATTCTTACTTGTCCTCCTACTCCTCTTGCACAAAATCTACCCTCGATGCAGTGTGTCAGCACCAGTCAAACCCTGACAGCCTATCTTTTTTTTCTTACTATATGTCTTATCGAACGTATGACTAACTTATTTACCAACTGGTTAATTTTTTTAGTACATTTAAGTTCATCGTCATTATTTATTTGGAATTGTGCATGATTTTTATAAATCAATTTAATCCTGTCTTGTTTTTTTAAATCACCAGGGTGATCGGGGACCAGCGGGTCCAACAGGTCCAATTGGAGAACAGGGGCCAAGGGTACATAAAGCCTCTTACGATAATGAGCCAAGACCTGATGTTTCATTCACTAACAAATTACATGATGTAGGAGTTGAAAAATGAACTACAGCGTTCCATTAATCTTAGCAACTGTTTTTGAGCTAATCTCATTTTAGAATCATGATTACACTGATCCAATGAAGGATTTTGGCTTTAGCTCTTGGCAGTCACTGCATAGCTGCAAGGTTACAGTGATCAGAAAATTACATTTCTTAAGTGTTTCTTGTGCTTTAAAGAACTTGTAGGTGGTTGACCTTATTGATCTCAAAAAGATTAAAATTGTAAAAGCTTAAAAAGATGTATTCTGTTTTTACATTAAAAAAAATTGGAAAAGCATGTGAATCAAAAATAACATTAGGGACTAGATCAGCCTGAACAAAGTAGCCTTTGTAATGGCTGTAAGGCTTTTTTTATGTGCAAGACATGGTTTTGATAAACGTGTCTTAGTTTTTAAAGACACAATCATTCCCTCACTACACTGTTAAAGGAACTGAGTTGTGGTGTGTTCGGCACTGTTCCTGCGGCTCAATGTCTGACGAGGCCTGGACTGCGTCCCTCTCCATCTCAGGGTTTTGGATTAACGTCACGCTTGTGGATTTGGAACAGAGCCCTGACCTTACTGGCTGACCCGGTGGCTACCTGGCTGATTATTGTGCCAAATGGAAGAGGGGATGACTTAATTGGATAGCCGTCTGTAAAGAGATTATTTTCAGTCATAGCTTATGAGGGAGGAAGATTTATTTATTTTTTCACTCATGTGAGTTCTTGAGGTGAACCAGCTGCAGGTGAGCTTGTTTCAAAGGATGACCAAATCATTAAGAAAAGTCTGTGGATGAGTTTAGAAGCCAACTGAAAGATAGTTTGCAGAGATGCACCAAACCTCAGTCATTGTTTTATTACCTGTTTTTTTCCCTTTAGCATTTATTTTGAAAAGTAAATGTCTAGTTAGGTTGAAACTTAGTAAAGCTAAACATAATGAGTTGTTGTTGTTTTTTATTCAGAGCAATACAGTATACCCTGGCATACGTCATAACACATATTAAATGGGTCACTCTGTCTCTTTGTGCCTTAAAACCAGATTGTTTCCTGGAAGGCCTGGAGTAGGTTAGGCAGTTAAGCGGGTTCCAATCGTTTGCAGTTGCAAATAAAACACTTCATACAGCAGGACATTGCACTTTTGCAGTACCCTTGTTCTTTAACACTTGCAGGAAAGGCAACAAAACTTTGTTTACTATTAATATGTTAGTATAAACTATTGTAATTTCCATATCTATATGTGTTACTTTTGTTTTTTACTGTTGTGTTGAAAGGGTTATCCAGGTTTGCCAGGAGGTCCAGGAGACATCGGAGTGCAAGGTGCACCTGTAAGTGTCCCAACAGTTGGTTCCTTGTACACAAAGGAGGGACACGTGTGTATTCACTGCAGCACACACTTTTGTTCCCCGCTTCGGCTCCTATGTTTCCAATTTAGGCAGTTTATGTCTTGGATGCAGTCTTGGTTCATGGTGTCTTTTTTAATGTACATTGTAAAAGTCAGAATCACATGCTTAATGTGAACCCATAAACTTGAAGGAGCACTGTGTTCTTTCCTACACACTTTCAGTGTGATTTGATATTAAGATCGTTGTGCTTTCACTAGGTAGACACCTTTAAATCAGTCGCTGTTTTTCAGTAGCTCAGGAAAAAGTCTTTATATGACCAGTGATATCTCTTTTATTTATTTATTTTTTTAACCAGGGTCCACCGGGACTGAGGGGCCCTGCAGGCATTGCTGGACCAAAGGGTAGAGTGGTAAGAATTACCTGAATTTTTTCACGTGAACCTATGCTGGTTCTGCTTGTTAAAAGCTCCTTGTCTGAGCTGTGGTTGTCTGTTTCACATCATAGCTTCATTCAACACACCAGAGAATGAAAGTAAAAACAATAAAAAACAAAAAACACATGGTTCCTTTTCCACTTGGCATGTAAGTCTTTGTAGGTTCAGTTAGAACTCTTTTTTTTTGAAGGCCGTGAATCCATGTATGTTAAAGTGTGGGAAAGTCATGAAGGGATTTGGTAAGGATAGTAGGACTTGTAGAATTTGAGATAAGAAATAAGCAATTCTTTCAGAATTATCAGGTTTGACTAAAGATTTGTTAGTTTCTTGGAAACGCATCAACATTTGGGCAACATTGCAAATTAAACCATCTGTGATAAATCTGATTAGTTCTTCCAAAAAAAGAAAAGAAAATGTGTTTATAGTAGCTTTCACAGACTTCTGCATTAATGCATAATAATCAAATTGTAAACAGCATCAAAATCAAGGTTGCAGCAGAGACTACATTTTCCTGAATCCTTTGATCTCAGAATTGACGTGTCATGCATGTACTGTATTTTAGTCTCAGTGTACGGAAAACCAAAAAAGCTGTTGGGTTATTTTCTTTCATTTAGTTTATTAAACCAAAGCAGTGTTAGCGCTTCAGTTGAGCTCCTGAGGAGCAACTGTGGCTTAACTTGTCCGATAGAAATAACTGTTTTTAATTGGCTCTCTCTTCATACTGGCTCTCAATAACAGGGTTTAATATTATAACAGGTGTGTCCAAAGTCCGGTCTGTGGACCAAATGTGGCCCACATTCAAATTTGTACTGGCACACATGGTCTTGTCATAAAATCAATAATATCAAATCAAATCAAACTATGTGGCCTCCAGCACCTTTTAAGAACTATAATTTCCTGATTATAATTGGCTGAATTACATTCGAAGTCGTGGTAAACCTGTGGCAAAAACCTGTGAATCCTTGGTCTTCGGAGCCTTAAGGGCCAAACCAATACAGTGTTTGTACCTCTAAATAATATAACTGTTTGTGTTATTTTCCTTTTTTATGTGATTTTGGTTAAGAAATTTACAGCGAGCATTTAATAGTGAATAATATGTATGAAGCCAAATTTAATGTTTAGAAAAAAAAGTGTTCGACAGACTTGTGAAAATGTTTATTAAATAGTTCACTTACATTTAATGTTATTAAAAATATTCAATGAATACAGGTGAATTGGTTGACTCTCACACATTTTTTTACCTAAAAATCTGGCCCTCTGCAAAACATTTGGACACCTCGTATTATAACATGTTGGCATTTAGATGTCATGCTGACACGTTTTTACTGTTGAACTGATCAATAATCTTATTAAAGCTTTGTAATGGTGATTTTAATGTTTGGGATTTGGGAGCATTTCTTCTTCACTGTTTTAAATTCTGTTACCTCCAACCCAGTTTGAGAGCTGTTGACACACATTTAACACACATTTAACACACATTTGACACACATTTAAATACTTTAGATAAGCAGCCATTAAAGTCATTAGGCACTAAAAACATGAACCCTCAAACAATCTTTGGTGACATTTTTAACTTTTGTCAATTTTTGTATATTTTTGAATTCAAGATCTATGAAGTTACCAGATATACCTGCAAAGGTTTTATTGTCTACATCAGTGTTTTTCAACCAGTGTGCCGCGGCACACTAGTGTGCCGTGGGAGATGGTCAAGTGTGCCGTGGCAAATTGCCCTCATTAACTGATCTAAAACCATTTCCCATCTCCAGGATATCAGCTCTGTGTTCATCCAAACAGGCCCTGATAAAACACTGAGTAGTTAGGAATATAAAAGATCAGAAAATTACTTTTTCTTTGTGTTATTTTGATTCTATTAAAGACATTTTGATAAGAATGACGGTACCACCGCGATTTAGCTGCAGCTATACCTGTTTCCTGAAGTCCCGCCCCTTTAACTGTCTCCACCAATTATTCTTGAAGGTTTAATCACATGTCATCAGTCTGACCAATCAGAAGTGCTTAAAGTCTTAACGTCCTTGTCCCAATTTAGCTCAAAAAGTCGCTCAGTTCTAACAAAATTACCAGCTAAAGCTCGTCTTTAGCGGTGTAGCTTTCCACAGAATCCGGTGTCAGACCGTGGAACAAGAGAACAAAACAATGAAGCTCAGAGACGCTAGTCTTTCTGCCCTTTTGCGGCAGTTTCACACTTCATCTCCCATGATGCATTAGGTCACGTGACAGCGCCTCGGCGCCTCGACAAACCACAACGAACATACAGTTTGTAAATTTCCTAACGTAACCTTTATTACATCTTTTAGAAAAAAAACAGCTGCAACTTCCAGCTTTTTCTGGCACAATTATCACAAAAATGCGCCTCAGATTGCGGCGGCAGCCGCGGGGGGGGGGGGGGGGGGCGCTGTACATCAAAACAGACTATGAGTTTCTGCTTTTTTAATTTTTTTTATGCTGGTGTGCCGCGGGATTTTTGTCAAGGGTAAAGTGTGCCGTGGCTCAAAAGAGGTTGAAAAACACTGGTCTACATAAGTTTATTTTATTTTTTATTCTATTAGCAGTAACAGAAATTTGATAGGAAATGCTAACAAGATGTATTGTGAACTTTCTGGCAGATTATTCTTTTATTTTCATAGCCCATCGAGGCGACTGTTAAGATTTTGGGCTATACAAATAAAATTGATTTGAATTGAATATTTTACCTGACATCTTTGCAAAACTGGGAGTTTTCAAACATCTTTTTTTAAATGCTCAAGTGTCGAATAAACAATAACAAGTAGTCCATCTGACATATTATAAATACGTAAATAAATGATTCAGTGTCACAGTTTTCTCATATATACCTAATCAATTGTATAGTCTCCTCTTTTTTATTGCTCACTTACTCATCCCACTCAATGTTTTCCCAAGTGAGACACATGGAAGCAGTTGACATGTTGCAACTTGGGTGGTTTACTCTAATTCACACGTTAGTTTGTAATCCTGCATGCAGTTGGAATAATTTGTAATGCAATAATCCTTCAATATTGTTGGGTTTTTATTCATATTTCACTTATTTAGGCCTTGAGATTCATCCTTGGCGAGTGAAAGCTGTTAAAGGGAAGTCATTAGTAGAGGGCTGGGTTCATTCTGCACTTTGAAGATAAAAGATTGCATGAAGAAAAATTGCAAAAAGAGAAGTTTATTGCCAGATGTTTGTAGTTTAAGGTGTTTTTATTGTTCCAAGCAGTGATTTGTTTCACAGCCAACAGTTCTAGTTATATATCAACCAAACAAACAAATATACATGAAAATACAAATTCAAACGACAACCAGTTCAGAAACCTCTTTTACAAGGAAGACCATAAACAACCTTGTTCTGCACTTTGTGTTCCAGGATCCTAATGAAAACACGAAAACATCTTTTGGTATTTTTAAAAATTAGAATTTAACTACTAGAGTGAAACTGCTCGTTAAAATTGTATTAATACAATTTCTGCATGCATAATCACCCATTTTTAATTTAAAACTAGCTGATATTAAATGTGTTAGGATTGCTTTGCATTTAGATTTTTCTTTTTAGGAAGGGGCTCAAATAGAAAGAACAAATTTAACATTCCCTGGATGTGTGACATCTAGTTTCTGACTTGGTTTTCCACAAGAACTGTGTTTTACATCTGGCATTTTTCCTTCAGTAAAGCTTGATTTAAGGATATTTGGGGATATTTAAATACCTTGGACCATATTGACGTCTCAGGGTTATGGTAAATTCTCTTTTGTTGCCTTCTAATTACTTTGCAAGCTAAACTGCATCACATGCAACATCTGGTAAACAGAGAGACTAAAAGTGTAAAGTGCAAACTGATGTGTCATGGAGCAAGCATGTGGGAAACTGTCAAATTCATGTTCAAGCAACAGATCTTTGCACAGTTGAGTCTTATGTAATCTTTACATTGTTGCTGTGAGAATTTATGACTCCAGACACTGCCTTCACGTTTCAAAGGCCAAATAAAGTTTCAAAGAAATACATTTTGATATACTCTTCTAATATACACAACGTGATTAATTGTTTATAAAATGAGTCTCTTTGGTCTAAACTTACCTTTTGACATGGTGCATTTTCACACACTGTAGGTCTCACTGGATGACTGCCAAAATCAATTCTAGTTCAATGCAAAGATTTAAATGAACCTATTTTTATATTAAATACAGTTTTCTTCCTATTCCTTTTTTTTTAAATAGTCACCTATTTTTATAATCTACCTTAAGTAGTCAAAAAAGAAATGTTTAATTGCTCTTAAATCTGATATGATAATGGTGTCTGAGGTTCATCTGCTTGATGCACTGGGACTCATCATTAGTGGGAGCTTCAGGACAGTAACAGTAACATCAGACACGTCCTGGTCAGGTAACTCAGCTGAGGTTACTCAGACCTTAGCTCATGAACTAGCCCTCTCCATTCACAATCACCTACAGACATGTTGTATTGCCTTCTTCTTAGCTACTACTGGTAGGCCTGTTGGTTGAGAATTTTGTGCAATGAATGTCCTGCAGAACCTCTAGAGCTCCAGTCTACTGGCTCAAAACAGTCTTCTAGGGACTTACCGGCAGTCCTCCACAAGCTCCTAAAACTTTATGCATTTTCTTTTGTTTTTGCCTCCCATTCACTCTTCCCAAGGCACTCAAAGATCAATGTGCTTTTTTTTATCACCTCAGACATAATGATCACGCCTGGCCAGATTGATGTAGCAATAAGTTAAGAAATGTTAACTTCTTCCCCGGGGTCTAGACAAAACAGAGGACAATTAAAGTTCATGTCGAGTTGTCCAAGAAAACAAACTGAACTTAAGAGATGATTTAACCAACATCCAGAAAAGAGAAGAAACCACCTGGAGAGGTAAACTGCCCTGAAGGAATGTAATAAAGCAAAATGGCCAGGGTGCACTAAACTACAACCAGGATGGATACCAAGACAAAAAAAATAGATAGAGATCTGTAAAGTGTAGAGTTAAAACATCCACCCAGACATTGCGTAACAAGGGCCAATCACTTAGTATGGGATATTCCGTGTTCACTGGACTTGTTTAACCTGGAGTGTGAATGCTTTGCGGTTACATGTGCATGCTAATGGTTTGTATCTTTCATGTTGTGTGCTGTTGTTATGCAGGGGCCTCGAGGTCCAGATGGTGCACCAGGAGAACCAGGCCCTGAGGGCACCAGGGTAAATTACCAAAACATGAGAAACAAGCTTGTGAATGCATACTTTAGTATGTTTACATTACAATTGATAGTCTTCTTGACATTGGTGTAAATCTTTGGTGAAACAAAAAAAAAAGACTAATTCAGATTTGCTCTTCAAATTCTACGCTTTTTGTTTTTTTCTTTTCCAGGGAGAAAAGGGTGAATCTGGACCTAAAGGAGAGCCAGGAGTCATAGTAAGTTATTTTGAATGTAATCTTTATCTATCATTCAGACGTTAGACTATCTTCTTTGATGTACTTGTGAAAATTGCTGTGTTGAGCATTTTCCATGAAGAAGAGAACAGCCTAAATGAATTTACAATTTAATAAATGACCTTTACATCTTAGGCCCGGTTTATACTTCATAGTGATTTATAACAGCTAGGGTGACAATGGTCGCAAGGCCATTGGAAAGGAATTGCTCCAATCACTGCAAAATGTGACACAAGCTGATGACATCATCTGGGATTGGAATTTTACGCCCGTAGTACAATCGCATGGATATCACAACATTTAACACATACAGATTTCGAGCTATTGGAAGACATGATGGCGGGGCAAAAGAAAATTGACGTTTACTCGTCCCAGGCTTTTGAAGACCAGACTGCTATTACTGCATTCTAAATACAAGAGGGGTTAGGCATTATTTCATTCTGACTCAGTTAAAAAAAAAATTACAACATTTTCACTGATTGTCTACTTTCTGATCCAACTATAACTTCAGCTATTTTTGGTTAAGACATGGAGCAGGTGGTAAATCATTTCAAATCTAACTTTTTTAAGTAAAGTGGTTTGGTATGTTAAGGCTTTTAAAATACACAAAAAAGAAACCCAATGTACCACCTACCTTGTCTGCACCATTAATTGACCACAAACCTATTTGTATAGATGTTAGCTACTTCAGAAAAACTTTTCATATTAAAAGAAAAAAACAACCTATAAACTTGACTGCGCGATTATAGTACTGATGCAATATAATTTAGGCAATGGCCAATCGCTGTGAAGCATAAACAGGGCATTACGCCCTAGTTGTCTAACAGTGATCCAATGACTTTAATTTGCTTAAAAGAGTCTTGTATTGTTTTTTTGGTTTTGTATTGCTTTAGTTTTTTTTAGCTCAATAGGGCCATTATGTTATAATGTCACCATAATACAATCACAAGGTGGCGCAATTCTGTGCTTTCGTGTGCCAGTTCCAAGTGAATCCTGATGGTGCTGTTGACCTATAGTGTGCTACTGAAATTAGACAACAGTTGGTTTAAAAGTAAGAAGACGAGGGCGAGTTTGTAAGCAGAGAATGAAAAGGGAAGGCGGTAGCGTAGGACTTAGAGTAGGAGTTTAAATATAGATTAGAAACTTGGTCAACGTGATGAAAATAAGAAAGGTATATATCCTGTGTGTTCAAGAGACCAGATGGAAAGGCAGCAAGGCAGATTGGAAGTAGGTTCAAGCTATTTTGTGGTGTGAATGGAAGGAGGCATTGAGTATGAACTTAGAAAGTTTGTAGACGGCGACAATGATTGTTTTGGTACTTTGATACTTGGGTTGAAACAGCAAACGGCTGAGTAGCTCGGTTGGTAAGGTGAAAAACTACCACGGAGGGGGCAATTACCTTGATGTTTGTGGGGAAAATAATCAACACTACGAATTTCCAGCAGACTAACTCGGTCAGGTCTTCCTCCAGACGTTCTGGTGGTTTTGGTTGATCCGGTCTGGTTGCTGACCGTCAGGGAAGCTGCAGTCGACTCGCTGGTTTTGGTTTTTGTTTGTTTGGTTTTTGTGCGAGCAACTGACATCACTCAGTGCCTCCTTGCGTCCTTAGGCAAGGCCCTTAGCGCTACCGAGCGCATTTCAGCTGCAGCTCACCGCTCCCCCCAGGGGATGGGTCAAATGCGTAGATGAATTTCCCCATTGACGGATAAATACAGTATCGGAAAAAGATTGAGAGGAAGACCAAGGAAGAGGTTTATAGATGAAGTGAAAGAGAAGGATGTTTAGGACTGAGTTAGATGGAGACAACCACCAATGAGGAGGAAAAATATCGAAATTTTGCAAGTTGTCCTCGCTGCAACCCTGAAAATGACTTTTTTATTCACCAATTTAAAACCTTAATTTTGTTTAATCTTAAACTGCGATACAACTAG
This sequence comes from Oryzias curvinotus, assembly GCA_023969325.1. NCBI lineage: Eukaryota > Metazoa > Chordata > Actinopteri > Beloniformes > Adrianichthyidae > Oryzias > Oryzias curvinotus. The sequence goes on from CM043709.1 coordinate 9,880,851, forward strand.
AGTACAGTTGTGACAAAAAAGTATATCTTCAGGACAATTCACCATTGGAGAAGCAAAACAACATGTTGAAGTGACCTTATTTGAACCACATTTTAATCCTTGAAATCCTGATTTCTTTCTTTGAAGGGCAAAGCTGGCAGTCCAGGACAGAGAGGTGCTCCCGGAAAACCTGTAAGTCCAACCTGTATTTATTCTTAAGAATTGTAATATGTTCAAACCTTAAATTATCGTTTCCACTTTACTCGTATGTACCACCACGGCTGCAGTAAAGAAAAAACAAAAATAGCAGAACAAAACGCATAAAACATGAACACATCCCTTTGCCCCACCTGAGATACGCAGTCTTTAATGATTTTATCAGTTAGCAGTAACTAACATATTTGATGTGACAAAGTTGTTGTTTTTTGAAGGCAAATACTTTAAAAGTGGTACTTTTCCAGTAACGCATTTGCAGATTCACTCCTGCTAAGTTAGTGCAACTGTAAAATTCCTGCTTTAAGATCAGGCTAGTCTAAACGTATCTGCCTCTGTGTGAAGAATATATTTTAATAGCTTTTTCTTTATCTGAATATAAGATTTTATAAGTTTAAAAGAAACATCTTTTGGTCAAGATGCAAAACTTATGTCTGTGTTTTTGATTCAACCTGTATCACCTGCAGTAGAGGCAGAGACATTGGCGAGACTCAGACATGTCGTACAGGTTCTTCATTTTTTAGACCCACTAAAATCCTGTGGACTGGACAAGGAGCCTGTTAGTGTTGTTAATGTGTTCAGGTGCCTGCTGATTGGGTGCAGCCTGTTAGAATGTGGAAATTAGAAAAATCAAAGTGTAGTTTTTGTGGGCACTCATTGTCTCATAAAATCTCATTCTTAAATGGGCTTTAAGAAAAGAAACATATATTTTTTTATTTAATATTGAAAATATACAATTTTTTTATACTCAGCATACCTCAAGAATGAAGGCATAAAATTATTTTTTTTACTAATAGAAACAAAGAAATAATTAACAGAAAAGTTGTGCTTTGGTCTTTTTTAATATGAAATAATATATAATGAAGACAAAAAGCTTATTTATTTATTTTTTGTCCTTTTGCTGTTTAAGTTTTTTTTTCTTCTAATGCCTTATTTTGGCCTTGGGCTAAAACTCTTAATACTCTACCTCTAAACCAATTTAAAAAAAATATTTATAATCATATAAAGCATTATAGAGCATCTGCTCCTGCTGTCATTGAATAAACATCCACATTTTCAAAAAAAACCTAGCTATGTGTGGGTTTTTTAATTTATTTTTTGTCTGCTCATAGTAAGAGTGTCCACTTTAGAGCTTTAGCGCCATCTTGTGTTTTAGAAATATCTTTTGTGTAAGTCCTGGGAAGAGGTTGCCACAGTCTTTCCATGAAGGCAAATTTTAAGCAAATCCAGATGTTATTCTTGTGCGTCTTTTTCTGTCTTTTATTTGTCATTTTAAGAAAAAGATGAAGTAAAGTCTGTCTGTCCCCAATAGTTTGCATGTCTTTTTAAAAAAATCTAAAAAACTTAATAAATCTAAACTATTGTTTTGTGTTTGCAGTTTTGCAGCATTTAGACATGTGAAATCTAAGATTTAAACTAAAAAATATTATCAACTGATTTTTGTTTTGATAAAATAAGTTTCTTAATTATTATTTGATGATATTTCACAAAAAATTCTTTTTCTTTTGAGGGTGTATGAAGCCCTTGGCATTTGGTGATTATCTTTCTGCAGATTAGAAACAAAGGAGATCTCAGTTTTACAAATGAGACATTTTGTTATGAACTTTTTAAATTGTTATCTGACAATGATCATAAACCGTAACAAAACTTGTTTAATTTCTGACCAAAAAAACGTTTACATGACGAAAATGTTTTAAAGGCATCAGCAGGAAGGTGTAGACAGATTTATGGCCTGACTCAAGCAGAAACTCCTCATTAGCTTTGCTGAGGATATGACTGATGATATTAGCTGTAAGATGAATTTTGGCTTCATGTTAAAGTCTGTTTAAAATTAGGTCTAGAATGTAAATTGATTTAAAAATAAATTGAATTAATCATGATATGATGATGTTCTGCATTTGGGTTAGGACCCAAATGCAGAAAAGCAGTTAGATAAACATTTTCAGGGCTTGTTCCCAGAAATTGCAGAAGCAGAAAAAATCAAATATGAAACACATTTCATCAAATATTAAAGGAAAATCAAATCTGGCAGCAAACAAAGACTGTATATTCAAAGTGGAGGACAATGACAAACAAAAGCCAGCCACTGTAACAGGAAAGTGAATCCAGGTGTTAACACAGGCAACTGCAAGAACAAAGCATAAAGAGGTACTGTGCAATTTGGGAACCTGAGAAAAACCAGTGAACAGAAAACAGAAACACCATTTTAGCTAACAGTTCAAGAGATCGCAACTCACCAAAGAGAAGTGCTGTTTTTCTATTTTCTTTGAATTTTTACTTTTAATCTATCGAAGACAAATGCTTAGGCAAACTGAATCCTGAAGGTCCAAGTCACCTGATGGCGCTTTGACGACACAATTCTAATAGGAGCATGAACAGAAACTTTTCTAGATGTTTTGATTTAGTTTCTTTACATCCTATATAATATAAATTATTATGATGTGGTTACAGCCAAAAATAAAGTTAAAGAACTGTAACAGTTTCCTTTAAGATGTGTTATAGACAGCATATGTTTCTCTTTTAAGTAAAGTTCGGAATGTTTTACATTTGATTGTGTGAAAAACATTTTAGTAAAAAAAAAAAGAAAAAAAAAAAAAAAAAGGTAGGAAATCTCTTCACATCACATGTGTTTCCAGGGAAAACCTGGAATTCCAGGAAGCACTGGAGAGAAGGGCCCTCAAGGTGAACTAGTAAGTATGTTTTGACATTCTTGTGGTTGTTTCTGGGAACCACAAACAAACCACACATGGTGAAAACCAACATGTCTGCATCTGTAATGACACAAAAAAAAAATCATTGAGAGAAGTTTAATCAAGTATGAAAGGGTTGGAAACATTAAAAAAACACTCAGAAAGCTCTGAGGTGGATGATGTCCAGAAATCCATGTTTGTGCAGAACAGTAGTGGCTGAAATCGCTTTATGGACTGTCGTTTTTCCCACTTGCACACCTCTGTGCTCTTTTTTTAAAGATTCTTTAAAAGTTTACTTCTTTTGTCAATCCATAAGGGAAGCAAATAATAGCAAGAGTTGATAAACAGGAGTGCCTGAACTTATTCAAACCCTTTGTTAGTTTTGGAAATGTTCCCTTGTGTTTAAATGTTAAAAAAAAAAAATCTTAACAATGTTAAATTATTTTGCACATCAACCTGTGTCATTTCCAATCGAAAGAAACATCCTTGTTGAAAAATAAATATGTCAAAATTTGCCAGGGGTATGAATAATTTCAGGCAAGTGTTAAAGCAATCAGACAAGTAGTACTTTTTCTGCTCCTAGATTTTTTTTTTTTACTTACATTTTTCACAACCTCTGCCTAGGTTTAGTGAGTATAAAACAAAAAAATCTTTTTAGATGCAAAAAATAAATCACTTCTCTTTTTCAATCCACTCATCAAGTTATATTTTTTACATTAGGGGCCAAAAGGACCTCCCGGAGATGCTGGACCTGATGGAGAGCAAGGACCTGAAGTATTTTGTCTTAAATATTTACATGTTCTGTTTCATGTATGATAATATAATCCATATATAATTGTATGCAAACCAAAAATCTCAGTCCCCTTTTTAACCTTGCAGGGTGTTCCAGGTGTGGAGGGGGAGATGGGTCCCATTGGAGAACCAGGGTTAAAGGTCAGTGCAACATGACTGTCATTATTGTAACCTTTCACTTGTCCATCACGAAAGACCTTCAGCTTTGCAGTAAAAAAACAGGCATTCACAGTTCTACCTATAAATCTTTGGTGTGAAAATCCTATGTGTTGAACCTCAATAAAGTAATGTGTTTTTGTCTTAGGGGGATGTTGGCCCACCGGGAAATGAGGGAGAACAGGGACAGGAGGGACTCAGAGTGAGTGATATGAACCTAACCCAATTATATGGTTTTTTAATTTGTAAATATTATTTCGTACAACTATTTGTGCAGCGTTTTAAAAGTTCATATTGTCCAGTATTTTACTGTTAATACTGGACAATATGTGAGTCCGTTTAAACTACTTGGGCATTAAAAAATCTTTTCGGCTGTAATCTGTATAAATAAACCACTTCCACGCGAGTCTTTGTTTTAGGTTTTTAGAACCTTTTGTTCTAAAGCTGGATTGAGCTTTACTAGTTGATGAATTAAACATATGATAAAACAAGGCAAAAACAAGGCTTGTGTTTTAGGAGAACTGGAACACCATGTCGTGCCAGGAATAAAGTTTTAATAATTTTTAGCTGTTTTTATCATTTCAAAGAATTAAGTGCTTCAAGAACAAAAATACAGTCTACCAAAATGTCTACTCTTTTATGCATAAATCTTAATTCAAAAACACAAAACTGAAATAGAAACATGATCAGAACAAGGAACATATATAAATAACAAAATCACAGACCATTAATGGCTTTTGCTCATCAAATTATAGTATCTGCAGTTTGTTTGCAATGCTGGAAAAGTTTAGTCTTTGATGTCTTTACAGGGTCCTCCTGGGCCCCAAGGTGAGGATGGCCCTCAAGGGAAAGACGGAGCCAAGGTAACATGCAATTATTTAAAAAAAATTTCAATTTGCCAGATATCGTGATTTTTTTATCAAACATACATAATTTCAATTGTATTTAAAAGGTATTATTAAACTACTTAAATTACCTCATGTCCTATATTTATACAAGCAATATGCAAGCAAAATACCAGGAAGTAAATGTAAATATACTTCTTTTGAGTATGTGTTCAGATATCTTTCTGGAGCAAATTTAACAGTCCATGCCTCTTAGAAATTAGCATATCATCTTTGTGCTGCCTGCTTCAAATGCACATGTCACATCTTCAGACTACACAGACACAAAAAAGGGGAAGTCTCATCGGAAGCTTTTCTATTCAGTCGCAGGTGGCCAAAGAGAAAAGAATGAGGTTATGTCGTCTGGTAGACATTTTTTAAAGTTCTTGCTCTTGTAGGCGCACACACTGAAAGCTTTATTTAAAGAACCTTCTTTGGACAACAGTTAAATTATTGCATAAATCATGCGGGTTTGGTTCCCACCTTGCCCGCCCATGTGTTGAAGTGTCTTTGAGCAAAACACTGAACCCCATGTTGCTCCTGATGGTTATAGGTTGGCGTTATGCTAGGCAGCATTGGTGTGTGAATGTGTGTATGCATGGGTGAGTGGGATTGTGACTGTAATGCACTTTGGGCCTTCTAAAAAGGTAGTGAACCACTTTATAAGTATATACCCTTAAGCATTTAAACATGCCACCATTCCTCAGAGGCTTTTTGTGAAAAGTTTGATTGTCTTTAAATGTCCTTTTTCTTAATATTTTATTGCTTGTTCTTTGTTTGCCAGGGTGAACCTGGTGAACAAGGTCCACCTGGAGAGCCAGGAGATAGAGGGACAGACGGAGACCCAGGATCTCAAGGGCCATCCGGAACACCTGGCAAACAGGGCTTTCGTGTGAGTAATCAGTCTAAAAAATGTAAATTCTACACAGTGTCTATCAGGCAGGTGATTTGCTTCAATAAAGATCAGACCTTCAAGTATTTACACTCAGTTGCAGATGAGAAGCAGCAGTACTTTGGCCTATTTCAATGCACACATGTGAAGTTCTCTGGAAGTTTGCAGAGACTAGTAAATTTTAGAGTACAATAAATTGTATATATGTCACAATGTGAGCTTTTTTTACAGGGACCAGAAGGAAAACTGGGTCCCCCAGGGAACAAAGGGCGAAACGGAAAGAAGGTAAGCATGTTTTAAAAGGTTTTTGCAGTAGCATCTGCATTTAAACAGAAATTAATGTCAAACAATCTGTCATGGTTCTGTTTTCTTCCTGAAGGATAATTTAACCATATACATTCTGACTTTTTTTATGCTAAACTCTTGATCTTTTCAGGGGGAGAGGGGTCCTCTGGGACGTGCTGGTGAGATCGGCTCTCGAGGAGACATTGGTCAATCAGGCGAGACAGGGCTAAAAGGTGCCAGAGGAACCCGAGGCTCACCTGTGAGTTTCCTATTGCATGGGACTTTGGGATTAAGCTGCCTAGTCTTTCATAAAACATTACAAAAAGAAATGTTGCAGCAGGTCAAGTCTCATAGCATCACTGTGTTCTCATGTTGCCACCACTAAATAACTTTCGTGCCATTTTCTTCAAGTCCAAACCGTTACTTTATTAACTTGGACAAAAGATTTGGTGAAAAATTATTGGTATAAATAATTCATAAAATAAACTAGCAACTTCAAGAAATTTAGCTTATAAAATATATTGGTATAAATATTATCAAACAAGTTTTGTTTGTGAATTGTATTATTATTTATTTGCTTACAAGCAAAGATGCAGTAAGCGTTGGTGATATATTCTAGAAAAATAGACATCAAAGACTCACAGGGAAGATGCTAAGCCTCACGTAATCATTTGGAAAAGCTGTAACATTTATTAGGTTAATGGGCCTTAAATATGTTTCAACGCCAATGCTGCCACAGGTGAGCATGTTTCTTCAAGTCCTGTTGTGCACAATGAGCTGTCCATACATACATATATGTAGTTTAGGCTTTATATTTCCTCTGGTTTTGATTATTTTTAAAAATCTGTAGAAAGCGGATGTATGTAAACGTACAAAAAACCCACAACATTGCCACATCCCTGTGGTTTACAATGTGAAAATATGAAACCACTAGACAAGTAGTCAACACTATTGTGTGCAGATGACATTCTCCCATTTTGTTAAGGCAGTGTCACACAACCACTACGTACAATTATGCATATTGCACGGATGGAAATTGGTCCTACGTGAATATATATGAAGAAAGTGAGACAAATTGTGGTCTGTAAGTGAAAATGTCACAGATGTATCACCAATGAACCACATTAAAACAATGGAAAAAGTACAAAAAGACCAAGCAAAGAACACATGAATCAACATAGAATATGGACTGTGCGTGATTATTGCTATGTCTATGTGCAATTGATTAGTGATTTGTGCGTTAATGATGTAATTTTTACGTGACATGTTTGCCATATATGTGATATAAAAGTTTTACATTGGTGGTACATGTGTGAAAAGTCCATTAGACATATGTGGAACAGTCGTGGAAAGCCAAAATTTGCGCATGCATCTTGCAAAAATCATGTACAGTGAGTAAGATTTACATAATCATTGCGTACAAACTACATAAAATACATGTAAACTCCGTAAGTCTGAACCAACCAAATATTTTAAACAGCTCAAAACCAAATTCGTGTAAAGATCCGTCGGCCAAACCCTCAGACATCTGCACACATCAACAAATGACAAACGCAAGAATCACTTTTGAATTTCATATATCACGCATGTATCACAAAACACCGAAATTTCATACATGGGATATTTAAATGTACGTAGTGGCTGTGTGACATGGCCTTTAGCCACCCCTTTAGCTTACATTCTTGTTACTCTGCTGCAAATTCCTTTTTTTCAGTGCATATTCCAAACATTCTTGGGGTTATTAATAACTTAAACACACATACAAGTATGCCTATATTGTCCATTTTCATGTATAGACAGCAATTTGTTTCACTTCCCTACCACAAGAGGTTGACATCTCTCCAGGTTTGACACCCCTCTCTGTGTGCAGAGGAGAGCTGGTATGCCTGCATTTGGTTAAAACTGGTGGTGAAGCAATCAGTCACAGACTACAAAGTCCAGGATAAGACAGCTCAGTTTAAAGAAAACCTTTCTCATACCCATATAAGTATGCTTATATTTCCATCAGAAATGTTTAACCTTGAGGTGAAAAAAGAGGACTGTTTTGGAAATATCCAACTATTTTCCTGATTTCTTTATCCAAGATACATTGTTTCAAAAGAAGATGAAGGATTGAGGTCTTTCTTGGTTTTCTTGCTCCAAAGCGTAATTTTAGGAAATACAAATACTATGCCATGTGGTCAAATCAGACACCCGTTTGGTGTGGTGTGAGACTCTTCCCAAAACAAAATCAGTGAGAAGGAAACATCTCTTTTGTGTGTTCCATCAACATAAATGCTCCACATCTGCTTTCTTAACCGCTATGTCTGTTTGGTGAGGTCGAAAACCACCATGGCTTACATCTTTTCAGCAGCAAAAACAGAAATGCCAACATTTTAAGTCTTTAAAGGAATAAAATGAGTACAAAAAATGCTATCTGAACAATTTATTGAGACCTTATACTCTTAAATCTCTGGTAAAACCTACCACCATGTCAAAAGGGGAATTAATCCGCCTTAAAAAACTATACAACCAATTTATTCTGCCTCAGGAGTACAAAGAGATAAAAATATGTTAGCTTGATTGTTTGAGTTCTCCAAATTTTAGGAGGCAAATAACAAATAAAGTACAAAGAATCTCTTGATGTCTATAAAGATAATTGATGTTGAACTGACTCCTTAAGACTTTATTTTGTACAGAGGATGTTTCATCATCATGGCTTTTGAGGTTTTTATCTAAGGAAAACTGTCCCCTCCCCATGCCATGCTGAAGGCAAACAAAAGATTTCCTGTGAACATTAATAAAAATAAATCTTCCTTTCATTTGATGACACCATGTGGAGTCTTGCAATCACAAAAACTTTAAATGCTGAGATATTTTTATAGAATTGTTGAACATAGATAGAAATATTTTCCCCTTTATTTCTTGTAAATTGAATGATTATGACCTATAGATGATAAAAACCTTGAATTTTGTTTTGTCACAGTGAATTACCAGTATAAGATTTTATTAGACCAATCAAAGGAGGATGTTGTAACTCATTGGTCACGCTACTGAAAAGTGTTGATTTCTATGCATTTATTAGCAAACAAGTATATTTATAAAGCACAATTCATACCCAGAGCAATTCAAAGTGCTGTACAATATGCAAAAAGAAATAAAAAACAATTTATAAATTTATAACCAGCAAAATTATTAAGACTAAAAGTCCAAAATGCAAAAATCAAATACAATTTAATTCGTACAAATACAATGGTTCCCAGTTTAAGACATATTGCCTAAACAAAAACATTTACAGCCTAGATGTAAACATTTTCAGACTTGTAGCCTGTCACACACTTTCATGGAGATTGTTCAAAATCTTTGACAAAAAACACTGAAAAGCTGCCTCGCCAAGTTTAGTTTTGACTTTTGGAACCTGAAGAAGATCTCTGCCTGAGGTTTACAGACTCCAAGATGGATTATAAGGAACTAGCATACCAGAAATGTACTTTAGTGCTCATCCATAGAGAGACTTATAAAAAAGCAAAGTTGTTTAAACTCGATTGTCTGGGCAACGGAAAATCAGTGCAGAGACCTTAGAACTGGACTGATATGGTCATATTTTCTATTTTGTGTCAAGGCTCTTGCAATTTAAAGCCTCTTTTTGAGAGCCCAGTGAGAAGGCCATTACAATAGTCCAACCTACTGGACACTAAAGCATGGATTAGGTTTTCCAAGTTAGATTTGGACACAATCTTTTTAGTTTTGGTGAATTTCTTCAGATGATAAAAGGTTGTGATGATGTTAGGGTGTTCAAGATGTGGAACACTTACATCAATGATGTAAGTGATGAAATGTGACTGTTAAATTTAACTCAGAGTCTAATATGACTCCTAGGTTTCTTACCTGATTTTTTGGTTTCATAGAGAGGAATTCCAGGTGACCGATAACACTTGTTCCTTGAGCTTGTGGGCCAAAAACAATTATTTCAGTTTTATCTGAGATTGGATGGAGGAAATTATTTTGCATCCACACATTGATTTGTTCAATGCAGCAGCACAGTGAATTTATTGAACCTTGTTCACCTGCTGACAATGAAACATAGATCTAAGTGTCATCTACATAATTATGGTAGGTAGGGGTGTCACGATTTCGATTTTAAATCGAAATCGATCGAAATTAAGTCACATCGAATTGAAAAATGGAATCGTCGATCACGCGGCCACGCCCCGATGTTGCGTCCGGTTACTTGCCAAGCGGAAAAAAACACTTGTGTTGAAGTGCTGCGAGTCAACCTCCTCCAGCCGCTCAAAAGATAGCATGGTAACTGCAGTAGACCCATCATCAGAACTCGAATCCCCTCCTCTTTCACTGAAGTCGCTGGTGTGGAAGTATTTTGGATTTCCAGTGAGTTATCTTGACAACGTTCGCGTTGTCGAAAAAAAAACAAAACAACTGTTTCCAAGCTGTGCTATGTGCATGTACCATATTCTCTCACTGGCAGCACGAATAACATAGCAGGGCATCTCCGCAGGCACCACAAAAACATAGATTTATTTATCTGTTAAATCAGTGCTTCTGAAATAGTGGGGCGCGCGCAGATGCGATGCCGGGGGGCAAAGCCGGCAAAGGTGCGCAAATTTAACGAGGGTCGGCGGTGACAGCAGATCAGTGCTTGGTAAAAATCTGATCCGCTGTTGGTTTCTTATTATCTGTTAATCACAGAGTTTTTAACAGCTTGAAACAGTGAACTTCCGTCCCTGCAGGTGCGCGCTCCCATCTCCTGTCACACGCGGCTCCCGTGTGAGAGAATAAAAGGGGAGGGGTGGTGGGCTCTGCCTGAACGCGCACGCGGAGAGCTGCCCAGATCAGGATCACCGCGTGCCTTTAGATGACTCAGCTCATGCTAAATGTCATTCTTTATGAACTATTGTAGACATTTTGGTGACGTGTCTTTATTTTCCATATTCTTTGTCTGCCTGTTGTTTAGTTGGTGTCAGAATTTAACATAAAGACAGCAGATAATGCAGGAAAACAGCTGCACTTTATGACATCATAAATAAACAATCATCATTTAGAAACCAAATCAGAACAATGTTTTTTACCTATTTCTTCAGACTAAAAATGTTAAATATATTGGTGATGCTGTGTTAATGTTTCAGATAAATTTACATTTAATATTATTTATTGATTTAATTATATTTCTCTGCATCAAATAGTTTAAGACACTTAATTGTTCAGAGACTATGAACATGTCTGTTTTATTGTTTTTGTTTGTTTTGATGTGAACTTGAATGTCATCTTTTGTGAAGAAGACTGCACTTACAAAAGAGAAACTGGATGGCAGTTTATTTTAAGTTTGCAATTGACTAAAGATACAAGTTATTGTTTCATTATGTTGTTAATAAAAGTTTTAAATTTGACCATGTAGTGTGGTACATTGCAAACAAAGGTCAGATATTATATAGCATTAAAGTGTAGTTTGAAAACTAACAATTTGTGCTTTAAAAAAGAATAAATGTAAAAATCGAGAATCGAATCGAACCATGACCTTAGAATCGAAAATGCAATCGAATCGAGGATTTGGAGAATCGTGACACCCCTAATGGTAGGACACATCAATGCATCACCCAGGTTGAAGAGAAGAGCTGACATCCCACAGCCTTGACAGGCTCCAGTTTTCACTTCAAACCAGATGTCACTTCCTCCCACACAGCATCTGTAGTTGTTAAAGAAGCTTTTAATCAGTTCTATCATGCAGGTCAAACTGACAAACTCTGCAAGAGAATCTGGAGCCAATTTATGGAGTACTTTATACATAAGTTTTTATGTTGGTAAAAGAGTGAAGACTGTACCAGTTTAAAATCCTTTTTGTTAAAATCACACAGTGATGGTAGTGTCTTGGTTTTTTATGCATAGCTTTTATCCATAACTTTAATTGCTTGCAGCTTTAGAGATGTTTAACTGAAGAGAGCATTGCTGCAACCAAGTTTTGACACAGGACATTGTTAGAGTGAGTTTAGCTGCAACAGTGTCTTTTGTACAACCATGAACAAAGAAAACCATGTCCTCTGCATACATCAAGCAACTCATTAACGTAAAGACTAAATAAAAGGGGGCCTGATATTGACCCCTGGGGTACTCCAGAGGTTAGCCCATGAAACCAGATCTGTAGTTGTTAATTGATACAAACTATGTTCGATCATGTAGATATGATTCAATCCAGCTCACAGTGTTACACAACAAGTAGAAGAACAGAGTGATTTACTGCATTCCTGAGGTCAGAAAATACCTCCTCTAAAATATGGCCATTTTAGTGGAATATTTCGATCTGAAAACAAACTGCATGGCATGGAGGGAGGGGGAGTTGCTGAGTTTTAAAAGTCACTTAATTTTTAAAAAAAAAAGATATGTAAGCTTTTGGATCTTTTAGGGTGTAATCACATTGGTTGTGTAGTGGTAAATATATTTAATTTGCATTTTTCTCTCATAAAGGAAGATTCTCCTTTAGAAATGTTGTAAATATTTTTGTCACATAGAAAACTGTTGAAAAAATGTTTAAATCCTTCAACATTTCTAGATTTTTATGTTACTTTTCTACATCACTTCCAGGGTCAGCCTGGAGCCATGGGGATAGAAGGGCAATCAGGACTGCCTGGATATCCAGTGAGTGATACTTGACAATTTATGATTGCTGTGTGGAAATAAGTCCTTTTATTCATTATTCCAAAATCATGTTTTTATATTTGAGCTAAACTGTTTTAGTTGAACTGGGTTCTTTTACCACCATGTAGTGATTAAATGTAAATTATAGACCGAAGTCTAAAATAACTTTCTTCATTTGCTGATTGGATTTAATTATGTGAAGTTTGAAAAACATGTTAAAATAAGTACATTTTAAAAAAATATTTTTTTCAGCTAACAGTGCAGCTTATGAGTACAAAACACAAACTGGAACTGGACCCTCTCCAATCATCTTTTGAGCTATTTTAAAAGTGTCCCAGTGTTGATTATGAATATGCCATTTTTTGCCAAAATGAAAAATCTTTTGTGGTTTAAGCTTAGTTTTCTTTTTACATGTCCTCCATCATGAGAAAAATGTCAGAAGAACATGTTTAAAACACCAAAAAACACAATTTTCACTGGAGTGGCTCTTTAAATGACAGTTTTATCAGAGTTGCAGTTTAATTGCAATTTGGCAAAGAAGCTATTGTCTGGGTTCAATAAAGTTAGTGTCTGTATTGCTAACTGATTTCTAAGGTTTTTCTATTTTCAGACACGGTTGTGCTTGATAATAGAAGAACCTAAGAAGTAAGCTATTGTCTGTGTCGGAAGTAGTTATGTCATTTATAAAACTGACTGTGGAAAGCAAATTGCTCCACATACTACAGCTAAGTGGAGACATGGCACACAATCCGCACTATTCACGTTTGGAGCAGCTTTTAGTCTCTGTCTGCACATTTTTATTGTATTTTGCTGTTTTGTAATATTGTATGTTTTCTATGAATTTTAAAAATTCATTTACCATTCATATGATTTTATGCAATGTGAATGTATTAGGTGTTGTTAGTTTTAATGCTTTCACCACAAATATAACTTAGTGAAATGCAAGCCTTATATCTTTTGTTTCTGATATTAACGGAAGATGTACAGTAAACTGCTAAACATAATGAGATTTGTTTCACGTAAAGTAAAAGCTAAAAACACAATTTGTTGTTCTACATTTTAAATTAAATGTCTGTATTTTGAGATCTAACACCATACATGTAAAATGTTGTTAGAAGGAAGACCAGACATCAAATACAACCAATAAATTGAAGGTGAAACTCCAAATATTGTTGTACAGACAAAGCCCTCTATGAATTACTCTTATATCTCTCTCTAATATTTGATTGCATAACTTATAGACAGAGCCAAGTTTGTGTCACCTTGTTTGGTGAATGTGTCTGTGCAGGCAGCTTCCAGCAGCAGGGATTCATACTTGAGTCTGTGCCTGAACACAAAACCTTGACAGAACATACAAGCTTTATCTGTATAAAAATAGCTTAGGTTCATACAAGGATGACCTTCACAGTAGGCAAGGCAAGTTTATTTGTATAGCACAATTCGTACACAAAGTAATTCAAGGTGCTTCACAAAACAGAAAAATGCATTAAAATCACAATACATCATAGAAATAATCAACGTAAAATTTACTTTAAAAGAAAAAAAAATGGATGTAAAAAGAAAGGAAGGAAAGAAAAGTGCAGATAGGACCTTTCAGTCATATACACGGCTAAACAGAAATGTTTTAAGTCTAAATTTGAACATGAACACAGGAGAGGCCTGTCTTACGACTTCAGGGAGGCTGTTCCAGATTTTAGCTGCAGAATATTGAAATGCTGATTCCCCTTGTTTAGTTTTGACTCTGGGAATCAACAGGAGGCCGGTCCCTGAGGTCCTCAGAGTGCGAGATGGTTCATATGGCACTAACATTTCAGAGATGTACTTTGGTGCGTGGCCATGGAGAGACTTGTACACAAGCAGAGCTGCTTTGAAGTCTATTCTTTGAGGTACAGGGAGCCAGTGCAGAGACCTGAGCACAGGACTAATGTGATCATACTTCCTGGTTTTGGTCAGGACTCGAGCAGCAGCATTCTGGATGTACTGAAGCTGTTTTACAGCTCGTTTGGAGAGGCCGGTGAGCAGGCCGTTACAGTAGTCTAACCTACTGGAGACAAATGCATGAATAAGTATCTCCAGGTCTTGCTTTGACATTATGTTTTTGATTTTGGCAATGTTTTTCAGATGGTAAAATGCCGCTGATGTTACTGACTTGATATGGCTGTTAAAGTTCAGGTCAGAGTCCATGATTACCCCTAGATTTCTGACTTGATTTGAGGGTTTAAGAGACAGAGAATGAATGTAGCTGCTGACACTTTCTCTTTGTTTTTGTGGGCCAAAAACAATAACTTCGGTCTTGTCTGAGTTTAGCTGGAGAAAGTTGTTCTGCATCCACTCACTGATCTGTTGGAGGCAGTGGTTGAGTGAATCCACCGGCCCATATTCACCTGTTGTCAGTGACACATAGATCTGAGTATCATCTGCATAGTTGTGATAAGATATGTTATTATTGCGTATTAACTGCCCTAGTGGCAGCATGTAGAGGTTCAACAGAAGGGGTCCCAGGATCGATCCCTGGGGCACACCACAATTCAAGGCCATGTAGTCTGAGACACAACTCCCAATTTCAACAAAGTATTTCCTGTCTTCTAGATAAGACTTGAACCAACTTAGGGCAGATCCAGAGATGCCAACCCAGTCTTGGAGTCTGTGCAAAAGGATCCTATGATCAACAGTATCAAAGGCAGCGCTCAGGTCTTGCAGGATTAAGACAGAGACTTTGCCATCATCAGTGTTCAGGCGGATGTTGTTGGTTACCTTGATAAGAGCAGTTTCTGTGCTATGATTAGGTCTAAAACCTGACTGGCAAACATCAAATGAATTGTTTAATAAGAGAAAGTCAGTGAGCTGTTGGTAGACAACTTTTTCAAGAACTTTCCCTAAAAATGGCAGATTAGAGATAGGTCTGTAATTATTCAGTACAGTGGGATCAAGACCGCTCTTCTTCAGGAGGGGTTTAATGACTGCAGTTTTTAAGGCCTCTGGAAATATTCCAGATTGAAGAGACATGTTAACTATTTGAGTAATTGGTGCCAACACACTGTTCAGGACAGACTTTAGAAATCTAGTGGGTAACACATCAAGGCAGCATGTAGACAAGCTCAGACGGGTGATGGTCTCTTGGACAGTTTGGTCAGTGACAGGTACAAAGTGAGTCAGTTTTGAGTGAGTAGGTGGCCGTTAGATAGTTATATGTGTTGTGGAGTTGATGGCCTTTTTAATGCTCTGAACCTTGTCATTAAAAAATACAGCAAACTCATTACATTTAGGTGTGCAAGCCAGTTCTATTGGTAGCTGGGTTGGAGGGTTAGTTAATCTGTTTACTGTTGTGAACAGGACACGAGAGTTGCTGCTGCAGCTTCCAATGATTTCTGAGAAGTACCTTTCCCTTGTTCTGCATAAGATCTGGTTGTAAGCGTACAACTCCGCCTTATACATTCCATAATGAACCTGGAGTTTTGACTTGCGCCACTTTCGCTCAGCTCTGCGGCACTGTTGTTTCTGTGCCCTGACTAGATCATCGTTCCTCCAGGGAGCTTTCTGTCTATGTTTTCTCAATTTAACCTTCATAGGGGCAATGGCATCCAGAACATTCAAGATGCTCGAAGTAACAGAATTCAGCATTTCATCAACATTGGCACCAGAGGCGTTTTCAGGGTTTATCATTTCTACAAACTGTGCCCTAGTACTCTCATTTATTTGTCTCCTTTGGACAACTGCAGGGCCAGGCGGTGGTTTGGGAGCAACAGACAGGTCGAAGAATACACAGAAATGATCAGAGAGGGTGACATCAACCACACTGACATTGTAAATAATAACCACCTTTGTCATGAGCAGGTCCAGAGTGTGCCCTCTGCTGTGGGTGGGGCAACTCACATGCTGAATTAGACCAAAGGTTTCAAGGACAGCATTGAGCTCTTTTGCATTTCTGTCATTGACACTATCAACATGAACATTAAAATCACCTGTAATGACTAGACCATCCAAGTCTGTGCACATAACTGAGAGCATTTCAGTGAAATCATCAATGAAACTTTGGCTGTGCTGAGGAGTTTTGTACATAACTATGCAGAGTAAGGGAGGTGTTTGTTTTAACTCAATCTTAAAGGACACATACTCAAATGATGAAAACACACCAAATGATAGTCTGTGGGTTGCAATATTATCTCTAAACAGTGCAGAAACGCCTCCACCCTTTTCATTTTCTCGTATTTCCGATTCATGTTTGTAGTTGGGGGGAGTTGATTCGACTAGAACTATGTTTCCTGTGTTTTTGTCAAGCCATGTTTCAGTTAATAACATAAAATCAAGATTAAAAGAAGAGATAAGATTATTGATTAAGAATGATTTGTTGCATAAAGATCTGACATTGAGTGCAGCAAGTTTGAGCTTAGTTTCCTTGGGACTGGTCAAAACCTTCTTGCAAGGGATGTCAACTAGATTTCTTTGATTGGACAGTCTAACTGCCCTTTTTTGCATTCTACGTGGTGCAACTACAGGTATAGCACCAGAAGGAAGCTGTTCATCACAGGGCCCCAGTTTGACATAATTTTTCCTAGGACACTGGGGGCCCGTTTCATCCTAGCTCCGGAGGATAGCACCTCTAGATGCGCGCAGGGGAGGTCGAGTTGAGGGTAGTTTGGGTGATGGACCAGGAAGAGCGGGAGCTGGACGGGATTTGGGTGAACAACGGAGGGAACAACAGTGTTGGAGGGGGTTTGGATGAAGGACGTGTTGGAGGGACTTTGGGTGAAGGATAAGGAGGGGGCGCTGGAGGGGTGGGAGAGCTCCTGTGTGGTGTGAGGCTCACAGGTGTTAGGGGAGCCATCTTAATTCCTGACTTAATGAGGCTATCAAAATGGCTAGGTAGGGCCATGGGTGAAAGTGGGGGGGACGAAAAGGAAAGTGAGTCTTCACTGGTAGTAGATGTAGCAGGGGGAGCCCACAGCTGGTCAGATGGTGGTATTTCGGGGGCCAAATCTGGTGGTTGTTGTTGTGGTTCTGCAGCTGGGTCCTTAGCTGGCGGTAGTTGTTGTGATGCTGATGCAGGTGAGTCCTTAGCTGGCGGTAGTTGTTGTGATGCTGGTGCAGCTGAATCCTTAGATAGAGGTGGTTGCTGTAATGCTGGAGGAGCTGAGTCCTTTGATGGAGATGGTTGTGGTGCTGGTGCTGCCGGATCCAAGTGTTTGACCGGTGGTGGTGGAGGTTGTTGTTGTTGCCGTTGTGCTGTGGTTCCTGGGACACTGGCTCGGTCCATCCTTGCTGCCTTTTCAGGGCCTTGGCCTCTATGCCCCAGAGCGTGGAGGAGGTTCTTCACTAACTCTCTTGCTCCACCTCTATTCAGGTGTGGGCCTCTTCCCATGAATAGGTCCTTTCGCTTCCAGAGTATATTGAAGTTCTCAATGTAATGGAGTCCTCTGGAAGCACACTCTCTGGAGAGCCAACTGTTCAGCTGAAACAGACGGCTGAACTTGAGTGACACCCCATCGATGTTAGGAAGAGGTCCACTGATGAATGCTTCAACCTCTACTTTGTCAATCTCTTCAAATAACTTCATGAAGTCTTTTTTCAAACGTTCAGATTGTTCTTTTCTGATATCGACAGCACCTACATGGATGATTATTCGTTTAACTCCTTGGTACAAGACTTTAGATAAGAGTCCTGTAATCACTGGAACAGTAGAACTTGGGCAACATAAAGTTTGCATTCTTCTGTGGCTGACTCCACTGATAGCGCCATCTAAAAAGCAGCAGCATATCTCTGACCTTGACGTTTGGCACAGATTTTCTTTCTGCCTGTGCTTTGTTGCCAACATTATGACTCCTATTCTGTGGTCCAATTTCACTTTGTTCTTCAACATCACATTGTGTTAGGGGTAAAAATCTGTTTGTGAGCTTTATTTCGGATGTTCTGTCATCTTTACGCTTTGGCTTAACACAGAGTTCCTCCGCACAAAGTTTCGGAAAGGACACAACATCACTCAGGTCTATGTCACTGTTATTCCTCTCATTTGTAGTAAGAGTGGGCTTCTTACCACCCGATGTTACTGAAAGGGTCTTGTGAAGTCCATTTTCAGTTTCCAAAGTAAATATCCGTGTTTGTAGCTCTTTTATTTCTTGTTGGTAGATCCGACAGCGTTCACAGTGGGAGTTTGTTTTTCTTCCTCTTCCGGACATGACGCTGGCTTGTCAGACGTAAAAAATATTGATTTTTATACGTGAAAGTCACAAAAAAGGATGACCAGTCTGATATTCCAGGATGTGTTAATGAGGTAAAATAATAAAAAATGATTAATTAAATGATTAAAAAGCAAATAAAGCAGGAAGCGGCAGGAGCATGGAAAAAAGCGTCTCCAATAATAACAATAAGGCTGTAGAACTGTGAATTCTTGTTGTAGAATAAACAATTTTTATGTCTCTTATTAGGGACATCCTGGCAAACCTGGGCCATTAGGACCACCAGGGCCAAAGGGTGAAAAGGTATTATAATGAATGGACTGTTTTTCATGCTGTGTTTGGCATATTTGTCTTCAAAGTTTTTGTTCAATGTATATGGATGTAGTTGTGACGTTGGCATTTCTGTAACATCCAGGGTTACCCAGGGGAGGACAACAAGACACCAGGACCACCAGGGCCCTTAGGTGAACCAGTAGGTCTTGTTTTCTTTTGAACTCTGCTTTTTAAGAACTCCTCGTGCTCTTAAATGCCCGTTGTGTTGTTTCGCCCTAAACCTGACAGTTTTATTGCCAGCTCCTTAAGAAATGTCTATCAAAGATACTAAAGTCAGTAAAAATGTAGACCAGAAATAATTTGGGTTTGGAATTCCTGCCAAACTGCTTGATGAAGTAGTCCAGCATTATCATAACTTCAATGCATTTTATAAGTAATAAAGTGACAGCCTGTATTTGAAAAGGGAGTTGTGAGTGGACACAGTCAAGGCTAGCTCCCTAAAAAGAGAGCTTGTGTAAACATTCTGCAGGTTCATGCTGTTTCATTCTCTTTTTTTTTCTACATAGGGGCCTCCAGGAGAACAAGGAGAGCGTGGAGAGCCAGGTGATGAAGGATATCAGGTAAATCTAAGGACATGCTTAATGCACAGACACTGAATTAAAATAAACAGTGTTTGTCCACATGATAGGGAATGACGCAAAGACACTCTGAGAAACTGTGTTTCTAAAAAGTTATTTGTAATTCATGAAAATGTCTAAGATATCGCATGTACCCTGGTAGCTTTAATATTATATTTGATTAGCAGATCTAAGGTTTATTATCAGTATAATATCTGATTTAGTATCAGAGAAAACCTTGTACTAACATAGATTCAACCTTGTTATTTAGGGTCATATAGGTGCTGCTGGAACTCGGGGGGCACTGGGTCCACAGGGGCTACCTGTAAGTCAATGTTAATTGCCTACTAAAAATATTTTTCTTCTACAAAAATGTATATTTATATTTATTAGGTCATGTTAATGCAACACATGTTTAAAATGTTTGTAATAAGTAATTTAAAGTATTCGGTTGTACCTACATTGTTAAAAAAAAACATGCTCTCAGTTTAAAGGGCCAACACCATGCTATTCTTAAGTCTTTTATAGTAAACAATATTCATGTATATGATAATATATTACCATTGGCACACAAAGGAATCCATTTTTTTTTATTAAATATTCATTATTTTGGGCTATTTTCCTATCTGGAAATCAGAAAACTCTATCTCTGAGGTGCGACCTAGAGTTGGCCTTGTCAGCTTGTCTGTGTCTCTCCCATGAAAACAAACAACATTCGAACTTTTGCAAAGATGGATGTGCATAGTGTGCATATAAAAGGAAAGCCTTTATGCCAATTACTGCTAGCTTACTGAATTGGCATACGATTGTGTATGTGTGTTTGGACCTCCCCAACCCCACCCCACCCCTTTTGCAACAATGGTATAGTCCAGTCAACAGCAAGCCCAGAGACTGGTAAATTATCGAGCAGAGGGAGCATGGCCAGACTCCTCTTGGAAGGGGCTGTTCTCACTGTTCTGTATCAGCTCGTGAGAACCCGCTCATTTTCATGAGTTGGGAGGGGCTGGTGGAGTTCACAGCGCAAGTTTTTAGAGAAATGCTAAGAAATTTGTGAACAGATCAAAATACCGCTTTGGGGTTTCTTTTTAGATTACATTACATTACATTACATTAGATTTGCTTTATTGTCATTGTGCATTGCACAATGAGATTGAAGCATCCCTATCAGTGCAAGAACAGCAAGGAAGGAACATCGTAATACAATAAAATCAAACAAACAAACAGTACGTACAAGTGTGCAAATATAAACTGTAATAAAGAGTGCCGAAATTAGTGTGCAAAATTGCGTACGAAAAACTCTGTGTAAACATGTCAGAAGGGCAAGAGGTGGTAATGAGGTAGAGTGTTGACACTGTGGACAGAGTAAATAGACAGGAATATGGATTTTATCTGTGCATTTGGGAATTGAGGATGGTTATTGGAAAGCAGTTGTTTTTTTCTTGTCTGTGGCCTGGAACCAGGCAGCCCTTGTTCCGCATACAGAGGTTGGGGACCCCTGACTTAATGGGAATAGGCAGCGCGGGGCCTGGGGTGTCGGCACCTCGGGGGATTAGACTCCTGGGCTGAAGGGGACCCCGGCCCTATGCTTGGGGGGGGGTGGCTAATCAAGAGATGTCCCCTCAGTGCCCTACCTTCCAATTTTAACTGCACCCCCTTGGTACACACACCCTTTACTCTTCAAAATATACACTCCAACACTCTTACTTGCACACACACACCCTCACAAACACACGCATTTCGCAAGGAAGGTGGGACCTTGGACAATCTGTCCCCAACCCCATCCCTGGTAGGGGGTACTGGGCCCTTGGCAACGGAAGCCGTGTCCCCTGGATGCTGGTTTTCTGGGCCCGGCAGTCCTCTCTCCACGCATGGAGAGGGATCCCTGAGCTTTCTGGCAAGGCCAAAAGCCGGGGATTGCATCACACCTGAGCTGGGGGTGTCTTTGTACCTGTGGTGTGGGTTCTGGTCCTTGCCCCTGAGCGCTGGGCCTCGCCAAATTTCCAACTGTGGGCGAGCCTAATCCGGCCGTGTTTACAACACCCCTTGTGAGCCCCCCTTTCTTCTGGGTTCTCCTCCTGGGCGGGGATGGCTGGCCCCTGCCTTGCTCCTTCCTGGACCAACCGTGGGCTGGGTGGGTGGCTGCGTGGAGCCTGGAGCGGGCCTCCCTTGGGGGGTCCTGGCTCGTACCGGGGGGATGCCCAGAACTCCTGGGTGGTGATGAGGTGCTCGTCTGGGGCTGTGGGCACCCTTCTCGGGTGGGGCCCGACGTTCGGCCCTCCTGGCGCAGCGGGGGGGCTGCTCTCCTGGTTGGGCTGGACCTGCACTCTCTGTCCCCCCATGCCTCTCTGCTCTCTGGCTCGGGGGGTCTTGCGGCGGTACTGCTGGCCCTGACCTGGGAGGGGCGGTTGTTCTCTGCCTGCTGCCGCGTGGCGTTGGGGGGTTCTGGCTGCCGTGGCTGCTGCGGGGGGGGGGGGGGGGGGGGGGGGTCTTGGTGTGGGGATGGCTGGGCACTCTCCCTCCTTCTTTTCACATTCCACCATCCATTTTAGAAGAACATGAACAATCACTTAAGCACAGGTGTTAGCTCACCTTTGCACTAATATTTAGCTTGATTGAATGAAATATTTCACACTAGTTGGTTTGAATGCATAGGTATGCGTGTGTGAACATTATTTGTATGGTACTATTTGTATGGTTGTCTATAATCACCCTCCTACCTCCCCCGTCCGGTCCAACACAAGAGATTTTCAAATATGATTAAAATGAATAAAGTTTGGCCTCGATTACAAAAGGGGTTTATTCAGACATATCTCTGGTTTGTCAGAAGATTCATAACCCCTGTTGTTAAAGTAAAATATGTCCAACACAAGAGGCCTTCAGCTCTCATCTGTTTGTCCAGCGTTTGGACAGGACAAGTAAAAAAAAATAAAAAATAAGACAAGGAGTTGGGGACATCCAAGACATCAAAAATTGACAGGGAGGGGGGGCCGAAAATACTTCCATATGTGATGATGTCAGAAGTCAGAGCTCTGTCTCCCCCTCTGGTCCGCATGACCCAGACTCTGACCCGGATCCGGACCACGGTCTGCTAGTTAGTGACCTTTGGTATAGACCCTTTAAAATAAAAATAGAAATAAATTAGCAGGCAGAGCAACTGAGTTGACCTTTTTGCATGTCTTGTTATTATTTATTTAATCTCTCTCAACTACACTTAAAAAAAAATCGTTTTAAAGTATTTTGTTGCAAGAAAATAAAGATGTCAATACTAATATATGAATTTATTAATTTGTTTTCAACTGTTTGGCCATTTTCTGTTCAGGGATCACCGGGTCCCCCTGGACAACAAGGCCCCAAAGGAGAAAACGGAGTTGCAGTGAGTCTTTGATAATAAATTCTATTGGTGTATTTAATTTTATAGATTCAGGTGTTTGCGATTTTGATTTCATTTCCAGTAATTTAAAAAGCTAAAAACATGACTAAAATAGGTGCAACATTTTATTTATTAGTTTGTTTGTTTGTTTATTTATTTATTGTCAATGCTAATAGGTTAGCCTGAGTTTTACATGTGACCTTTTATACGGAGCAAAAGACTTTGAAAAGGTAGAAAATGAGACGGTAAAATGGAAGGCCATTACAGATGAAAGGATCAAAATTACTGATGAGTTATTATTAATGAGCTTTCCAATCAATATTTCCTCTTGTCATAGCAAGGAAACAGTGCAGACTTTGGCTAAGGCCAGGGTGCTGATCCCCCAGATTGGCCAACATGCACAATACAGGGGCAAAGCAAATAATTTGATGGACTGAAGATTTTCTAAATGTGAATGTGTGGCCCTGCCAGAGACTGGTGAACCGTTCAGTAGCTGTAATAAAGGCTCCAGCAACCCGGGGACTCTGAAAAAGACTCAGTGGATTTGGAAAATGAAAAGTTGGATGAATTTTGGGCCTATAACACAAAGAAAGTTAATTAACAATCATCTGATTTCAGGATGTACCATTTTGAGATGTTGGAAATGAATATTTATAAATATGAAATTAAATATAGCACTTGTTCTAAGTATAATGTCTATTCACATTTTGTATTAAACAGTATTTTGGTTTTGGAATTACACAAGTAATTTTGTAACAATCCATTGCTCGTTTCTAGCCTAACTTTTTTATTCTGTCATGCAAATGTTTTAGGGTTTGGCTGGAAAAAAAGGAGCACGAGGTCTAAATGGATCCCCTGGTGCTGAAGTGAGTGTGACATAACGTTGAATTCTGATTCACAAAGATGAAACTGCAAATATAAAGTGCAGCGGAGAGTTGTAAAGTAAAATATGGAAATAGAGTCTCCAAAATTAGAAAACAATGACCTTTGTTCAAATTTTGACAGCAAAATATTCTGCAAGAACCTCACTGGTTGGGTGAGGCACCAAAAGAAGTTAGGGGAAATACATAACAATTTACAATTCAGCTATAAGTAATCATGAAACTACAAAAAAGTCTAGAAAAATATTAGTGTATATGATAAAACATTTTTAAATGACACAAATTTCACAAAAGTGTGAATCTTAATTTGATAACAGAACTATAATGTGTCAAAGGATGAACATATTTTATATAATTCCTAATATACATCAAACTAGCATGAATGCTCATACACCTTGACAGGTAATATTTTAAATAAAAAGGAATCTGAGTTTTCTTTCAAGGTTTTCAGAATTATAAATTGACAATTTGCATTAAGGTCAATGATTTATTGCATTAGTAAGATGTTTAAACCGGCTTGTTTCTTTATGGATCAGCTCATAGTGACTGCACAAAGTTCTCAGGCTCAGATTGATCGGAAATTACATTGTTATTTTTCAGGGCCCAACTGGTTCTCTGGGACCCAGAGGATTGATGGGTTATCCCGGACCAGACGGCCCCCCAGGACTGACCGGATTACCAGGTTTACCAGGAAAACAAGGGCGGCAGGTAATATTATATAAATAGTAATGAGCAAAAATGCATGTTTAAAAAACAACAACTTGACTTTACCTGATAGATCATTTGAAGTACTACTTCTCTAGTTACACAATTTGCATACAAAACCCCAAAAATAGACCAAAATGAATAAAATAAATAGATTTCCTATTGGTTTTGTGCCATGGTTCAATATGAATGATCTGTTTTGGACTTCTGTTCGTAAGACATTCTTGGGGTTTCCCTGCTGTAAAGCAGTTAGACCTCACGATTTTATACAAGCCTGTCTTTGTCCCTTTTGGCTTTGAGTTAGAATGTAAAAATATGCTTGCTTAGCTATCATTTACAAAAAATTTTCCAAAAAAGGGACCCACTTTTTAGTTTCACTGAAAAAATAACATTGTTCACCTGCATTCTGATTTGCACTACAGCAGCACACCTTGGAGTGGTTGTGAGCTGAAGCACTGTTATAGTTTAGTCTAGACACCTTGTGTTTCTTTTTTGGTGTTTTTGGCCAGATCTTAGTTGTGGCTGCCAACCAATTGCTGGAGAAGTCTTGCTCTCTATTAGCACTCTGCAGTTGGTGTTTCTTTTCTATAATCCTCTCTAAAAAGATCTGCACCTCCTTGAATTTTCTAATGATGCAAATGTTCATTATTCTTAGCTCCCCGTTCTAAAACAAAGGCATAAAAAAGATTATTTTATTGATAAAATTATTAATTATACAATGCTCTTGTATGTTTCCCTTTAAAAAAAATGACTTTTCTTCTGTTTTATCATTTTGTAGATCATAATACCACAATGTATAGGATCCTTACGTTTTTCCAGCTAACTAATTTATGAAGTCAAGTCAAGTCAACTTTATTTATAAAGCGCTTTTAAAACAGCAGAAGCTGACCAAAGTGCTGAACAATGCAGAATAAAACAAAACAACAAACTAAAACAAACAGAATAAAATCAATAAAATCGATACATTAAATAAAAATAAATAAAACCAGTAAAATAAATAAAACCAATAAAAACATCAACTCACACTGAGTTAAAAGCAAGGGAGAAAAGGTGAGTTTTTAACTTGGATTTAAAATCAATCAACGAACGGGCCTGCCTAACCTGCATTGGGAGTGCATTCCACACGCTGGGGCCAGCAACGGCAAATGCTCTATCCCCTCTGAGTTTCTGCCGTGTCCTTGGCACATCTAGGAGCAGCTGGTCAGCTGATCTAAAATGAAGGCTTAGGCTGACATTGAACATATCTCAGTCCAGTCACATTTTCCAACATCTTTAGGCAAAAAGCAGTTTTCTTCATCAATTTTTACACAAATTTATCAACCACGGTGTGTCTAAAATCTACATGAACATGGGTAAGAATATAACCATGAACCAAAGGTCAAAATGAAGTTATATGTTCTGGAAAAAAAGTTTCCATTAAGCAGAGCAAAAAGTGAAAAAGTAATTAGGCTAAATCCCTTCCTTAAAAAATCATTCTCAATTTATCTCTGTTCATTTATTTATTTTAATCATTTATTTATTTCAAACCATGCGAGAAATGTCTTTAATGCACTTGTCAATAAAGGTTGTGGTTCTTTCTGCTTTGTGTTAAACTTTTAAAGGGTTTTGTATTTGCACATGTGCATGTACAGACACAGCCAGAAAATTAGAAGTTTATATTTCATTTAAATAAACTCAATATGCATGCACTCTGCCATTTTCCAAAGCTCTGTGAACACTGTTTTACAGTAAATTATTCATTCTGGCATCTTCTCCAACTTTTCCTGTTCAGCTGTCATAGAGTGATTTTGTTTAGATGTTAAAAACCAACTTTGTCTCAGCACCTGCAGAGTTTAGGTGTTTATGCAGAAAATTTGCAGCTGTGTGTTTCCAGCTCATTCTGGACTTCTCCTTTCATGTGTGAAACCATTGCAGCAGCTGTTCTCATAGCCGTGTCTTTATTCTGCCTTAGCACCACTGTGGTCCTCATCAGGAGAAAACAAGTGTTCACTTGTGTGGGATTACTCCATGGGATAACTACTGTTGTTAAGATTTATTCAGACACATACAACTAAAACTATTTTGTAGCACACAATGTGTCTGCAACATTTCTTTTTCAGGAAAATCACATCCTCATAATAATTCTAATGTTTGGAATTTTGTTTTAGCTGCTGACAAACTTAGATGAAAAACAAAAAACGGGGATGTGGAGATAATTGATCAGCAGTAGTTACATTTGCATGCAAGAAAAACTAAGTTTCTTGTCATTTACTCCCAAAGGCTGAGGTGTCATGTGAGAAATACATTTTCTGGTTCAAATTTAATGGTGTCACAACAGAATGAACCAGTTAATAACATTTCTTGACAGGTCACCTCTGATCTCTTAACTGACTTCTGCTGACAGGGCAAACTTTAGACCTTAACAATATGTTTTTATGTAATTTCTATAAAGGGTCAGAGAGGTTTGGTGGGTCCTGAGGGACCTGCCGGACGACCAGGTCCAAGAGGAGAAACTGGATTTCCTGGACCATCTGGGGAAATAGGATCACCTGGTCAAAAGGTAAAAAGAAAACAAATGAAGTCAATCCTAATTAAATAAAGTATCACAGACATTTTGAAATGCATGATCTGTTGGTTCAGGGAGAACCTGGTCTGCCAGGAGACAGGGGAGCCCCTGGTATGAAGGGTATGGAGGGGGCTGTTGGTGATCAGGGCAAGACAGGTGACCCAGGACTCAAAGGCCAACCAGTAAGTGATTAAAAGAATGACTTTGTCTTTATTAGTACAACAGTTTTGTATACTTTATATGCTATATATATAATAAATATATCTTCTAATAAAGCTCAGACTCAACACTTAAGCAGATCAGATTAAATTTCAATTTGTAGATATGTTAAAGACATAAATCTTTGCTTTAAAGAAAGATCTTGTGCTTTTTCTTCTTGCATTTTTACATTTTTACATCATATTTAAGTATTACTATAAGTATTTTATAAGTATATAAGTGTATTATTCACTAATTAAACATTGTTTTTTACTGCCTAAATAGTAATAATAATGAGGTCATTACAAGGCCCTTTTATAATGACACTGTTGCAGGAATGCTTAGAACAGGACTTCAAGAACTTATACGCTTTCTAAAGCCACTCTCTAAATTTAGCTTTTGGAGTCTATGTAACTGATCTGCAGTAGGCTACAATGTTAGAGTTTGATATTTTTCTGTCTTGTGTTGAGGTTGACAAATGATTTGGGTAAGCTTGGGAATGGAAACATTCCACCTGCCAGTGCCAAGTTATGTAACACACTCCAGAGGTTTGAGAAGGAGAGAAAAAAGGCTTCACCTCACTTATGTAACTCCACAAAGCAGAAAAAGAAAAGAAACAACACTCTATCCTCTGCTCTCGTCCTGGCTGCACCAGTTATCTCTGCTAATGCTCACAGAGCAGAGAGGAAACCCCAGCCCCTGGGTCAGATCACTTTACGCTTCTCAGTGAATACACTTTCCCAGCCAAAGACACCAGTCTGAAAACAGAGCTGTCCGAAGGATGTGAACGATTGGCTGTACAAACACACTGTCTGCCCACCTGGGCGACAGCACTCAGACGCAAAAAAAAGACAGCAGACATCACTCAGAGGAGTGTATATCTTGGAAAGGCATGAGAATAAGGATTGGCGCTACTGTAGATCTGACAAAGATCTGCTTCTGTCCCTGCTCTTTTGAAAAGAAAGAGTAAAAAAAACAATTTCTAGAGTTTAAAATTAGCTAAAATAGGGTTTAACTTACTGTCCACTTACTCTAAATGTTTATTTTACAAGTGTATTGGATATCATCACCACCCTTTTTCTTGTTTGTTTGATGTAGGGAGAACCTGGTGATTCTGGAATGATTGGTTTACAAGGCTTTCCAGGCCCAAAGGTAAGACAAATCACCACTATATAGTAAGAAACAACAAAAATTATGTAAGAAAAAGTTGAATATTTTTTACATCTTTTAGGGGCCAAATGGCGATTTAGGGCCAAGAGGTTATCCCGGCCCTAAAGGACCTGTTGGTGCTCTGGTGAGTCCAGTCAAAATTATAAATGTGGTTAATTTTGAGATTATTAGCGAATAAATTTCAACTGTAGAAGGTACATATACAGTATCTATGTGTATAGCTGCAAACTAGCCCCTTAATCTTTATCCTTCAATTTGCACCAGGGAATAGCAGGACCTGTTGGCCCGGATGGAATGATCGGCCCTATAGGAAAACCGGTAGGGTTTTTTTTTCACATGTGTGCAGATTTTAAATATTTTTCTCTGTTATAAGTAAATGAATTAAAAGCAAATCTGGGCATTTTTATATTGTGATTTTGATTTCCCACAGGGGCCACAAGGTCCGAAAGGAAACAGTGGGGAAATGGTAAGCCCTTTTGGTAATCCAAAACTTTGATACGTAATATTTCTAGAGTCCTAATTGTCATTTATTAGTGCCTCAGCAGATTGTCTGTCTAAGAACAGAACTGCTAGTTGAAGAAACTAGATCATGTTTTTTCATCTTAGATTTTTGCTAAGAAAGGAATCCTGACTGTTGCTCATTGTCTCTTGGACTTGTGGAGAAATATCTTGAACCACCCAATCCACAGTCACTTTTATAAATCTGTTATAGTCTGCAACGTAACTGTATGTAGAAACACACATCAGCTTGAAACTCAAAAAAGCAATATACACTCACCGGCAACTGCATCAGATACAACTTGCTTGTACTGGGTTGGACCCCTTTCACTTTCAGAACTGCCATTATCCTTGGAAGCATAGATTCAACAAGGTACTGGAAACATTACTCAAAAAGTTTGGTCCAAATTAACATGATAGCAGATAATGGCTTCAGATTTTTCTGCTGCACATTCATTTTGGGTTGAGATCTGGTGACTGGTCATTTGAGTCCAGTAAACTCATTGTCATGTTTAAGAAACCAGTCTGAGATTATTCTAGCTTTATGACATGGCATGCTATCCTGCTGGAAGTAGCCATCAGAAGATGGTTACACTGTTATCATCAAATGGATGGACATGGTCAGCAACAATATTCAGGAAGGCTGTGGCGCTATATCCATGCTGAATTGGTACTAAGGGGCCCAAAGTGAGCCATGAAAATATTCCCCACACCATTATGCTACTACAACCACAAGCCTGAACCGTTGATACAAGACAGGATGGATCTATGCTTTCATGTTGTTGACACCAAATTCTGACCCTACTATCTGAATGTTGCAGCAGAAATGGAGACTCATCGGACCAGAGAAAGTTTTTCTATCTTCTATTGTCCTATTTTGGTGAGCCTGTGTGAATGCACCCGTGTGAACCGCACCCGGTGCAGTCTTCCGCTGCTGTAGCTCATCTGCTCACCATCTTGAACAGGGGTTTTCATTACGCCAATCACGATCATCCGGTCGATCTTCTCCACATGATGGTAGATCGCAGGCGAGCAAAGATAAATAACCAAAAAAATTACTAAAAAAATGCATCTATAAAATCTGTCAGCGAATCAAAATTCTCAGAAGTACGTGAATTGATTGACATGGAGAATAGAGAATCGGACATCCTCTGATACATACGTCACTGCACATGCACGAGGAGTCGATCTGGAGTCACCCCTTCTAACACAGCTGTCCCTGATCTTGACCATGTCTACATGCCTAAATACGTTAAGTTGCTGCCATTTGATTGGGTGATTAGTTTAACAGGTGTACCTAATAGAGTGGCCAGTAAGTGTAGATGAAAGTTATCCATTAGAATACTGTACTGCTGCTTCACAGAGATAGAGGGAACTATGGCCTCTATATTTTCCAGGATACTTTCATTGAACATATGCTACATAATTCATGACTGTCTTTTATGTTTCACACCTACAGGGGCCTCAAGGACAACAAGGAAGTCCAGGACCCAGAGTATGTGTTAACATGCATCCATTATTGATGATCTTTGAAAAATCTAATGAACCTTTATCTCTCAGGTTTTAAATAAACATGTGAGACATTAATACTTTTTTAATTTAGCCTTCTTAATTCTTTCTACAGGGACCCCCTGGTGCTCCAGGTCCATCTGTAAGTATACTGTGTCAGACAAGTTTAGATAAGCAGTTAATCCAGTTAATCAGCAGAAAAGTTAATCAGGGAGAGCTGGAAAACAGGCAGGGTGGTAGATCTCGACGACCAGGAATGAGCAGCCCTGCTGATGTTTAGACAGGTTTTGTACCATTGCTTCACTCTGGGAGTCATTTAAAATCATTTTGTCACACAAAAACTGAGCTTTGTCTCCTCTCTTTCGCTATTGAAACACTCCATGGGAGTAGCAATGGTGTGGTGAATGCCTCATTGTTGACTCACCTGACGTGATAACTGTAATGTTTGCTCTTTCCGGAAAGTGTTATTCTTCCCTCTGCCGAAGTCAGGAATGTAATGGTTTGTTGATGGAATTCTGACTTTGCTGTTTTTCTCTGGCGCTCAAGCGTGATATGATATTCCAAAGCTTTCTTTGTAAGCTGGTTGTATGTTGGTTTGTTATAATCAGGGAAAAAGCTTACAAGTAAAAACATCTCAGTTTAATTCCAAGCAGGGCTCCAAAACTGTTTTGGTTTTTACCAACTAGATGTGTTGATTTTTAAATCCGCAGAGGCTCAAGCTGTATGATGACTCAGCAGTCTACAGTTTATCCGATTCCAATGCTGCACTAGAGACCGAGGTAAAGCACAGATTACAGATGAATACATTGGTTCATTGGGAAGTGTTTGCCAATGATCACTTTGGGACTTTATAATCCTTTTTTTTCCATCACTAAATAGAGTTTTCAGAACACAGAGATGAGCCTACCAGACCAGAATACAGAGATACTTAAGACCCTTCGATACCTGAACAACGTGATTGAGAGCATCAAAAAGCCTCTGGGCACGAGGGACAACCCTGCTCGTGTCTGCAAAGATCTTCTGGACTGTCAACACAGACTGAAAGATGGTGGGTTTTGTACACTGTGGCCTAAGAAATACATTGTTTAATTAAAGTCGAGTAAATATTTTCTCCTGCAACTTTTGCCTTTCCTTGACTGGTACTTTCAGATTGGTTCTGGATTGATCCAAACCTGGGCTGCACTTCAGATGCTTTCAAAGTCTTTTGCAACTTTACTGCAGGAGGACAAACTTGTTTACACCCAGTGGCTTCCAATAAGGTACCTTCTTTAAGATGGGTTTATGGTTCTGTATAAAACCCTCATACACAAGAGCTATACCAGTGTTTGCTCTTATATTTGGCAATAAAAGTTTTGAATCAAAAGAACAAAAGCAACTGTCAGGCTTGTGTGTTCATGCTTTTTTATCCATTTTATGCTAAGTTTACACCGAGCATTTGACGTATGTTCACAAACATCTTAAACATGCTAAACACGCATTTTTTAGTGCGCTTTCAGCATATGATGAACTGGACAAGCAGAGAGAGGCATCTTCTTCCTTTTCATTTTCTATTACTTACTAGCGCATGTCCCCCATCCATAGTCAGAAAAGGCTTGGTGGAAATGTCTTGTAAATCTTGCTCCAGACATTTTCTTTCACAGCTCTATTCCGATATATGAAAGACTTGGTGTCATATAATTCTGGCATCGTAAAAATCGCTATTATTAATTTCTCCTTCATAATCAATATTCAAACCGTCGGCACCTCTGTGAATGAAAAGAGACTGCATCCATACACCATTACCAAATCTGAGTCCCTGATCGGTGAAAGTTCAACTGGTTTAACTTTCAACACATGTTAAATTGACACACGTTTTATACGTAAAGCCTGAAAATTGTTGTAGAAACTTGAATAGCGATGTGTGTACGCAAATTTTCAAAGCAGGAGCAAGAAACGTGCATCTATTTATGTTTACATAGATTTGTCTTTGGAAGTGGTCACTTGAATGTGTGTTACTGAGGAAGGTGTGAACATAGCTTCACAGTTCAATCACATAGAATTGAATAGAATAGAATAGAATAAACTATACTTTTACCACCAGTGAAACGGAACGGTTTCAGAGTTAGATTTTATTAATAGCTCAGTTGGCCAGGTGTTGGACGGTCACGCAGGAATCCTGGGTTTGCTTCCCAGGGGGTTCAATAAGCTAAATACCAAATGTAAGTCAATGTAAGACCCTTTCTAAAGGCCATCATTTTAGTTTAATGGATCTCCCTGTGCCGCGAAAATACAGGGTTTTGTCAGGAAAGGCATCCAACGTAAAAAGTCTCTGCCAAAACACCTGTGGCAACCCCTAACTGGATAACCTGAAAGTCACCAACAACCTAACTCTGATTGTTCTTTATCGGCTTTTTGATGGTAAAAGTTCAGAGATTTCAGAGGGGTAGCTTTGTCGGTGAGAAATGTGATATTTTCTCAGTGTTGAGAAGAGAAAGCCAACCATCTTCTTGTCTATGACCCTCTGGAGTGCTTTTGCAGAATGCTCTCTATCCATCACTGGTAGAAGGGCAGCAAGAGACTCTGAGTAATGCTGTCCGTCCTCAGCACCCGGAGTAAATCATCTTTGTTGGGCATATTTCAGCATTTTGGAAGTGTTTCTGCTCCAGCCTACCACTACCTGGACTCAAAGGAACCTGAAGTCAGCTCTGTACAGTCTTAATTGATCAGAAGTGGAAACAAATCAGTTTCTAATCTCCTGAAGTTAATGATCATTTCCTTAGCTCTCTTCAGGCTAGCTTAGTCTGTGCTGTAGAGTCTGATATCCTAACCTGAATGTGTTCCGTTCTCTGAGCAGTGGTTGGACTTTCTATGTCATCCAAGGCTTCTGGTTAGGGTAGACTTGATGCATGTGTCCATTGTAATAGAATCTATGCGGTTTCTTATGCAACCCAGAGCATTGTTTGTGAACTCTCCCAGGGCTTGTTGTCCAAACACCTCCCAGCTTGTTCTGTTGAAGCAGTCTTGCACCAGCTGGGCGGCGGCACCAGACTGAGCAGCTGTTAGCTGAAACTTAAATGTAAATGATCTCCTATTCGTTTATCCTCACTGCTGTTATCCTTCTCTGGGTGTATTGGAGGTTTTAATGTGTCTGTGATGACGAAGTGGTGCTTACCTTCCCAACAGATGGTTTTCAATGCCGGGAAAGTCCAAATGAAGTTTCTCCATTTACTGAGCAACGAAGCAAGCCAAAGCATCACGCTTCATTGCCTGAACAATGCAGCTCTCAGCTCCATCGGAACCACACACAGAGAGATGAGCAGGATTCGCTTTCATGGCTGGAATAAACAGACATTCGAGAAAGGCACACTGCTTGAGCCACATGTGGTGCAAGATGAGTGCAAGGTAAAGACACTTGCAAAAGTTCAACATGAGTATGACTGCTGTAAGACTTGAAATAAATGTATTTGCGTCTTTCTCATGCATGTAATCAATGCAGAAAATATCACATTTCTTTCATTTTCTGTCTCTTTGTTATGACTCAGATTCAAGATGGAAGCTGGCATCAGTCTCGCTTCGTCTTCCACACTCAGGACAGTCAACAGCTACCTATTGTAGACATACAAGAAGTTCCTGCTTCTCAGCTTGACAGGCAGCAGCACATGGAAATTGGTCCTGTCTGCTTCCTCTGACACAGACATCATTCTGTGATCTGTTCACGCAAACCAGTCAGATCCACAGATGTCAAAACAAAGCTTCCACAGCAGGGCACATTGAAGACTTGTTTGCCTTGGCTGGAGAGCATTGACTGTGTTTTGTGTCCAACTAAAGAACTAAACAAAATAACCCATGGAACATCCAGAATAAGGGGGAAAAGAAGATCAATTCATGCTGATATTTATCAAAATGTATAAAGTAAAGCTTGTTTCACTTTTCTTTTTGCCTTGGTGCTTAGGTTGTTTGCATATGGACCCATATCACTCCCGATCACAGGGTAGGGCCTCACGGTGCAGCAACCTATCCAACCTATCCATTCCACACCTCCTTTCATTTTGAACACAGATGATCCTGAAAAGGAGCCCAACCCAAAGAATCAGCTCTACACGAGGAACTATCTAACATAAAGCTTACACAAGTTCTATGGCATGTGGATAACATGTGACTGCTCTTATCCTTCTCACATCAGAGGCTTTAATTTGCGTTGACGTTTTTGTCTTTGGTCCTCTCCACTTGGACCTGTACATCTTGACAGATGGTGCTCTACCTCTATGTGGTTATTTGCTTTTTAGAACAGTTGCAAATGCTAGTTCGACTTTGTGTTGTATGTACCGGTTACATCAAGGTTTATGTTGTATGAGTACTTATGTTGGTTTGGTCATTTCTAATTTATGAACCAATTTTTGATACACTACATATGTTTGTAGCTTTTCCCTCTTTGTGGTAGGCTCCCAAACCTATCCTTGGTGCTGCAACAAAGACATTGATATTTCCTGTGTATATATTGACAGTATATTTTATGTTTATTTATAATCTTTTTTTTTTTTCACTTTACTGAACCACAGTAAGTTATATTCTCAGAGAACCATTTGATCAACCAAAATCTAGTTTAATGAATATTTATGTTCAAAGAATGTGTTTGTGAGTTCACATCTGTTTCTGTTGCTCTCAGCTCAGTCAGAGGGAGTTTACTCACGGGCAGCTACAGCAGGCCAGATCTAGAAAGGATAGTCAGTACTCTTCAGCAGAGTGTCATATAAAGTTTGTGGAGAACACCATCGGATGCAAATGTGTGAATAAAAATAAATAAATGAAACATTTTATCCACAAAGGGTTTGGTGCTTTTTTTGATGTGGATGTTTAAGAATGGGGTATCTTAAGTACAAAACTTGAGCAAAGTAACTTGATGGGTAGATTCTATTATTTGTTATTTATTTTGGATGCTACAATCCAGCATGGTTTCCCTTTTTGTTTTGATGATCACTGACATTTTTGAAAGAGGTGCTTAATGTTAATTTTAGTAACAGAAAAATGTTATGATCCTATTTTAAGCACTATAGTATTTTTGGTTTTGGGTTTAATTCTCACCATGACCGATGTGAATCCTTAAACCACATTTAGTAAAGAATAGTAATGTTGTTTGAAAAAACATATTAGGAAAAAAAATACAGAAAAAGCAAACTTCCAGCTTTGGCTTTTCAGAAATCCTCACAAACAAAGCTGAACACACAAATAAAGAAGCTTCGATTGGAAACTTAAAAGCTAAATGGATAAAGATTACGACAACTGCTAACATCAGTCAAAATTATACAACAGCTTTATAGAATTTAGGCTTTCTAGGCATATTAAAGGGTCAGTTGGAGATCACCTAAGTGAGGTGCCCTGAGTGGGGGAAGTGGGATTTTGATCTGTGATTGACAGTGACAATGAGATTAGCTTGAGGTAACTAGAGGATTTTCCTCAATTACTGTCTTGATGAAGATACAAAAAAACATTAATAATGTTCTGGAGGCCCGAGCAGCTGCCCAGGGAACGAGTGGAGCTCGCTCCGATCCGCCGGCCTTGTCAAAGATGGGTGGGGCTATTATACTGGAGCTGCAGCTGACCATGTTATGGCCGATTTAGCATTGTGTCATTTATAAGTAATGTAAATAATGTTATTTAATATCCTATTGTAAGACAGCAGTCAATTCCACCTTCAAATGAAACACATTTTGAAGAAAACCCTGAAATGTGCTCTATGTATGTAATTTTTGCCAACAAAATTTTCACGAAAACAGCTTTTTTCTGGTCAATCTTCGTGCATCACTGATTAATTCATTTTTACACATTTATTCTCATTTGGGAGTTTAGTTTGTGTGTGCTCAATGCAGTGCGGAATGATGTAGTTCAGCGTCACGGACACCCGGAGGCGCCAACAAGCAAATTCCAAACCGGAACTTAAGCCCACGTGCTGCTCTGCTGCAGGCGGAAGAAAGTTTGTTTTGAAGCCGCCATTCGTTTCAGCAACGTGACGCCCGTCTTGAATGTGATGTACATGAGTTTCATCAGGAGCCACAAAAAATGTCATCATTAAAAAGTCAAGCCGAGTGTAGTTCTCTGGAAGAAGAGCAGAAAAGGATACAAAACAAAATATCTCTGTCTGAGTAAGTAAGTGGTCGGAGTAAAAGTCGCGTGCAGACTGGAGGTGTTTATTATCGCTAGGTTTTACTGATTTTACAAATTTTATAATCTTTAAATTATGCTTATTTGAATATTCTTTGCATTTTCTTGTTCGAGCTCCGTCAACGTAAGCGTTTTTAGCTCAATTACTTTAAAAATTACCCTCCTTTTTTCTCTTTGATCTCACGAGGAATTTTAACGGACATGGAATTTGATTAAAGAAATGAAAAACTATTCCTTAAGTTTTCCCTTCATCATATTATGATGGAAACACAAAACTCTTTAAACAAAATGCTTTGCGTATACCGTTACGTTGTTCCATAAGGAAGTGCAGACATATTTGGCATTAAACCTCCTTAATGTCACATTAAAGCAAAATATAAAATGTTCTATCTATGCTGGTTTGCAGTTGTGGAGTTTGTGGATCACAGAAAGCGAAGTACAGATGTCCCGCCTGCCTCGCACATTCTTGCAGGTAAGTCATCTGTAGCCATTCAGGGGCTTTATATCCATAGGATGATGACATCACAACATTAAGGGTATGATGTAATAACTTCATCAAGGTTATGCCATTTAATGACGTTTTTTTTTATGTCAAGCTCAATTAAAAGACAACCCCATGACTTCCAGGTTGAAGGACATGTAAAAAAAAGTAACCAGAGCTAATTTAGTTCTGCAGTTAACCACTAGGTGGCTTTTCCTCTATTAGGTCAGTGCACCATTGCTCCAATGAAGAATTGTCCAAATGCAAAATACATCAAAATAACTAACAACACATATCCTGTGCCTGGTTGCAAATATGGGGATCTCAGAATTCTTCCCCATGGCTTCTCCCTACCCCTCCAGTTAAAAGGGGTATTTGCAGGGGTAGGGTTGTCTGAAATAGTTTTTTTAAAGGGCTAACCCTTCAAAAAATGAACCCTGCGCTGCGAGGGTGTTACGCATCGCGCTGTTCTTCGCGTGGGTGTGCTCTGATGCACAGAAATGTGCATTTAAATGTTTTAGCATGACCTTTTTAAAAGTAAAAAAAAACAATGTTATAGGCCTGGGCGATAAATCGATCAAATGAATTAATTCGAATTTTTTGTTACGGGCGATTTCAAAAATAACTAAATCAAGTTTTTATGTGGCGCATTTTTGGCTCCCCAGAGCTTCCGTAGCGTTAGTTTCACACGGCACGCGGCAAACAACACACGAAACAGCACGCGACAGCATGGCTACCGGTGAGAGTGGGCAGTTTGTTCCCAAGAAAGAAATGAACTCATCTGTTGTGTGGAACTGGTGTGGCTTTACTGTCACAGACGTGGAGGAAGAGATACCCCCACGCTGCTACATTTACCTAAAGGAGCTCATCGGAGTCAAAGGCTCTCACGCGCGGTCGCGTGGCACGCGCTCAGTCTACTTACACATGCACGCGCCCTAACACACACGCGACCTGACACACATACTCATTCTACAACGCCTGTATAGTTAGTTCATTAGTTAGATAGTTATTTTTTACTGTTATTTGTTAATAAAGAATACTGCGCTGTAATTATTACTTGTATATTCATTTGCGACGCGGCCACCGTAGGATTTTGTTTCGGGAGAGGACGGAGGCGGGGGGGGGGGGGGGGGGGGGTAACCGCGACTCCTTCTGCTTCATCATCAAGACAGGGTTTATTAATTTATTTAAAACTTTAGACCCAGATATGAGCTGTATTGATAACTTGTTAGAAAATGCTGCTACTCTCAAGGTGAATGTTTGTCTCCTTTTAGTCTAGACTATAAAGTGTGACTTAAAACACAGCTGGGACTTGAAGTAAGTAACCTTTTCATTTTGGACAAGTGAAAACAAGAGTAGAATAACAAAATAAGAAAAAAGCAAGACAAAAATTATATAAAACCAAGAAAAAATTATATAAAACACAACAAAATTATATAAACACAAGTCCAAAAGGGACTGAGAAGAAGAAAAATGTTATACTTAACTTTGATTCCAAGAGTGTGTTTATTTATTTATTATTCATCCCAGAAATGGGGGTTACATTTGTCTTGCATTTGATTAAATAAAAGCAATATTTGCTTTAAGTTGTCTGCCGTTTGTACTTATTGCTTTCCTTAAGTAGGGGGGGGGGGAATCGGGAAAAAATCAGAAATCGAATAAAAAAAAATAAAATCGGAGATTTTATTTTTAGGCCATATCGCCCAGCCCTACAATGTTATTATTTCCAAGTGCTAGCTGCTCCACGCTAACGTAGCTGACCGGCAACTATTGATGACGTAATTGAGTAGGGGTAATGTCCGAATTGCAAGGTAATGTCTGAATTCCTTCACGAAAAAACTACATAGTGCACTATATAGTGTGTTCGCCATTTTGTAGTGCTGTCCTAATCTACAGTTCCAAAATCAAGTGCGCTAGAAATTTCCCAGAAGTCTCTGTGAAAAACCAGTGTGCATCGATGCTCACTAGATTGACGAATATAGACAACAACTTGGACACAACCTATCTAGGGCTATGACGATAACCGCATCACCGCATCACTTTTTTTTTTTTTTTTTTTTTTAGTTCAGCATATGGTCCGTGATTGGAACTATAATAAACACATTAAACACATTCATCTTTGCTGATAATTTACTTTTTCTGCAAGTCCTGTGTTCAGACTTTCCTTCTTTCTATCAGAATATTCTCTCCTTCTCTCCCACCGCGCCTGTCACTGTCTCTAGTAGGCGTGCGCTCTCGCTGTCTGCTTTTGCGCTGCACGTGGCTCCTTTTACTCTCACACACAGGAGCGCGCTTTCAGAAGCACATTCACATCCTCATTCTACAACAGAAGTTTCCGTCTCACAAGGAAATACGACAAATTAACTGCATTCTAATTATTAATTTCCATTGCATTCATTTCCATTACAAACTGTTCTTAAGTGTGCGACACGGCTGCCCGCCGGAGGATTTTGTGTTGGGGGGGGGTTTACTGTTCTCAGTCACTCTGTAACACCAAACACGAACGCGCGCTGTTAAAGTGCAATGAAAATCACTACATGTTGCCTCGCATGCAGCTAGAGAGCTGTCCGCTGCAGAAGGATCAACACGCACCCCCCAACACACGTGTGTGCGCTCCTCCTCCTAGTTCTACACACGACATGGCGCGCTCACACAGTCAATCTACAACACCTACATAGTTGGTTCATTAGTTAGATAGGTAGCAGTTAGTTGTTACTGTTATTTGTTAATAAAGATTACTATGTTGTAATTGTATTTATTTCTGATGCTGCCGCCGAGGGATTTTGTGTTTTGTTTTTTTTTTAACTAAAACCGCAACACCGCGCCCCCTGGTGGTTCATCACCGCGGTGATCAAAAATCCAACACCATGACAGCTCTAAGCCTATCGTTCCATAACTTCATTTGGAGAGATGCACACATGGAGTGATATTCTTTTGTTTCTTTCGGTCTTTCTTGTGAGTTGTGAGTTCCAGGTTTGTTTGTTTTTTTCTAACGACAAGCGTTTGGTATTTTTATGTGCTGTGATGAGGGCAAAGCTAACTCTAGTTTTTTAGGTGAGACACAGGAATTGGCAGTTTTGAGGTTTAGACAACTGTTGACTCTGTGTTGAGATTTGGCTTACATAAGTGGCATAAAGAAATTAAACAGCTAATACCAAAACCTTTTTTAATGGTTTTGACCATGACATTTTGGTTTTATGCAAGACAAATATCCTCTAAAACTTAGACCAGCACATGTTTTAGTCTTAAATTCTGTTATAAAAGTTTAATCTTATTAATTTTTGTGAGTAGCACATTTTATATTAGTAGATGTTACATCATTTCAGAATGGCACAGTATAAAAATGTCCTCAAAGCTGAAGGGTTAAACATTTTTTGGGTTAGAATTATGTAACTCATAGTTTTGTTTCTGTTTTTACTGCCTGGAGTTTATTTTGACTCGTAGCCGGTAGCAACATGCCACTGTTGTTTCATTTTTTTAATATATATATAAAGATTCCACAAATCATTTGGGGGGCAAGCTGCAGTGTTATGCAACCTGAAACAATTTAGGATTGTCTTCAAGGTCATGCCAGCAAGTTTCATTCCACCTTTTTTTTTTTTGTTATTTAAAGAGCTGTTGAATAACCCTGAAATTCTTTCATCTGTTGTTCTGGGCGTCGTTCATCAGGCCTTTTGCATATTTTGTCAGGATATAGTCCTGGTCTGACCCAGACCAAAATGCCTGTCTCTCAGCAAATGTCTGAACCTGCGTGTTTGTGCTGGGATTAAATCCCCACATTTGTTTGGATTTTAAATTCTGCAGCTTTTTTTCTTTTCTGCTGCACACACTGTCTGAGCAAAGTGAAGTAAGCTGTATTTTCATTTCTATATTGAAAACATTGACTGACATGTTTGTGTGCATCTTTTTGCAGCTTGCTGTGTGTGAAGAAGCACAAAGAGGACTCGGGATGCAGTGGAGTCAGAAATAAAACGGCGTTTGTGGCTTTATCCCACTTTGATGAAATGGCTCTTCTCAGTGGTGAGCATCTCCTCATTAAATGTTCTCATTTTTGGATTTTAGAATGAACTTTAAATGTTCTCACTGAAACATTGTAATGTTTTATTTAGGGCTGTATCCGAATACTCAGGCATATGCAATCTTTTCACGTAAATAAGAGTATAAATATTTTTGACGTTCGAGATGGCTGATTCGCACCCTTCTAATGGAGTTTTGTAAAAATGCACTTCAGGGATGTAATTTTCACTCTAAAATAGAGAATAATGTTGGATTTTAAGTACATAAACCAAACAAACCGAATGCCGATGTGAATAAATATTTAAAGTGTCGGTGAAGCTTCTCGTTTTCAAAGTAAAGCTATTGAGTGTTTTATGTAGATAAAAAAGAGAATGAAGTTCAGTTTCCTGAAATAATTTCTGAAAAAAAAGCTCATTTGTTTAAAAAAAAATTGTAAACTGGATATAAACAAAAAAGTAGATTAGAAAATTAAAATGAAAAATTATGATGGATTTGAATTTCGGAGTATTACAGAAATCTTGTGATCAAATGTGTAAAACATGGAAACACTGTTGTTGGTATAGATTCAAGGACTGTTAGTGTTTTCCAGCTTTTACAGTCGTTTTTATGTAGGTGTTGCCGTCTCTTCATTTACTATTTTCTTGTCATATATCTACCACAACTGATGAGACAACTGGAGAATATTTCCAGTTTTTGTTGTAATATTGAACAAAGTAACAGCGATTTCTTTTATTTTGCTTTCTGCTCAAGTTAACCAGGA
The DNA here is from genome assembly GCA_023969325.1 of Oryzias curvinotus. Lineage (NCBI taxonomy): Eukaryota > Metazoa > Chordata > Actinopteri > Beloniformes > Adrianichthyidae > Oryzias > Oryzias curvinotus. Next base: position 9,922,704 of record CM043709.1, read on the forward strand.
AGTTAACAGAAAAATGTTTGAGTTTGACATTATTGAAAGGGTTATTGTTTTTTTCTAAATCTTTCATTTTTTATCGGTTTTGTTTTGTTGATTCTAATCTCCTTTCTAAATAAAGTTATCAATGGTAAATACTAGGCCTGCACAATATACCGCAAATGTACCGTTATCGCAATATCCAGCTCTGCAATATGCATATCGCAAAAGACAACGAAAAATCGCAATAAATCTTAAACCTTAAACGTGTTAAAACAATCTTATGGCAGCTTGAAGCATTTAACGGATCAAAGAAATCCCTTTATGCATTTGACCAATCAGATGGATGCCTTCAAGTTGTTGACCAATCAGATGGAGGCCTATTATGTTAGATGTTTGTCACCCATGTCGACGAGGATCATTTGGAGTGTAATTTTTTAATTGTTGTAATGGAATGGGAATGCTGTTTTTGATTATTTTGCTTTTTGTTTATATACTGCAAATTATATTGTTATAGCAATATTAATCTCTAATATCCCTGAAAACGCCTCTGAATTCTGTTACTTCTAGCATCTTGAATGTTCTGGATGCCACTGCCCCTATGAAGGTTAAATTGAGAAAACATAGACAGAAAGCTCCCTGGAGGAACGATGATCTAGTCAGGGCACAGAAACAACAGTGCTGCAGAGCTGAGCGAAAGTGGCGCAAGTCAAAACTCCAGGTTCATTATGGAATATATAAGGCGGAGTTGTACGCTTACAACCAGATCTTATGCAGAACAAAGGAAAGGTACTTCTCTGAAATCATTGGAAGCTGCAGCAGCAACTCTCGTGTCCTGTTCACAACAGTAAACAGATTAACTAACCCTCCAACCCAGCTACCAATAGAACTGGCTTGCTACACCTAAATGTAATGAGTTTGCTGTATTTTTTAATGACAAGGTTCAGAGCATTAAAAGGCCATCAACTCCACAACACATATAACTATCCTAACGGCCACCTACTCACTCTAAGCTGACTCACTTTGTACCTGTCACTGACCAAACTGTCCAAGAGACCATCACCCGTCTGAGCTCGTCTACATGCTGCCTTGATGTGTTACCCACTAGATTTCTAAAGTCTGTCCTGAACAGTGTGTTGCCACCAATTACTCAAATAGTTAACATGTCTCTTCAATCCGGAATATTTCCAGAGGCCTTAAAAACTGCAGTCATTAAACCCCTCCTGAAGAAGAGCGGTCTTGATCCCACTGTACTGAATAATTACAGACCTATCTCTAATCTGCCATTTTTAGGAAAAGTCCTTGAAAAAGTTGTCTACCAACAGCTCACTGACTTTCTCTTATCAAACAATTCATTTGATGTTTGCCAGTCAGGTTTTAGACCCCATCATAGCACAGAAACTGCTCTTATCAAGGTAACCAATGACATCCGCCTGAACACTGATGATGGCAAAGTCTCTGTCTTAATCCTGCTAGACCTGAGCGCTGCCTTTGATACTGTTGATCATGGGATCCTTTTGCACAGACTCCAAGACTGGGTTGGCATCTCTGGATCTGCCCTAAGTTGGTTCAAGTCTTATCTAGAAGACAGGAAATACATTGTTGAAATTTGGAGTTGTGTCTCAGACTACATGGGCTTGAATTGTGGTGTGCCCCAGGGATCGATCCTGGGACCCCTTCTGTTCAACCTCTACATGCTGCCACTAGGGCAGTTAATACGCAATAATAACATTTCTTATCACAACTATGCAGATGATACTCAGATCTATGTGTCACTGACAACAGGTGAATATGGGCCGGTGGATTCACTCAGCCACTGCCTCCAACAGATCAGTGCGTGGATGCAGAACAATTTTCTCCAGCTAAACTCAGACAAGACTGAAGTTATTGTTTTTGGCCCACAGAAACAAAGAGAAAGTGTCAGCAGCTACCTTCATTCTCTGTCTCTTAAACCCTCAAATCAAGTCAGAAATCTAGGGGTAATCATGGACTCTGACCTGAACTTTAACAGCCATATCAAGTCAGTAACATCAGCGGCATTTTACCATCTGAAAAATATTGCCAAAATCAAAAACATAATGTCAAAACAAGACCTGGAGATACTTATTCATGCATTTGTCTCCAGTAGGTTAGACTACTGTAACGGCCTGCTCACCGGCCTCTCCAAACAAGCTGTAAAACAGCTTCAGTGCATCCAGAATGCTGCTGCTCGAGTCCTGACCAAAACCAGGAAGTATGATCACATTAGTCCTGTGCTCAGGTCTTTGCACTGGCTCCCTGTACCTCAAAGAATAGACTTCAAAGCAGCTCTGCTTGTGTACAAGTCTCTCCATGGCCATGCACCAAAGTACATCTCTGACATGTTAGTGCCATATGAACCATCTCGCACTCTGAGGACCTCAGGGACCGGCCTCCTGTTGATTCCCAGAGTCAGAACTAAACAAGGGGAATCAGCATTTCAATATTCTGCAGCTAAAATCTGGAACAGCCTCCCTGAAGTCGTAAGACAGGCCTCTTCTGTGTTCATGTTCAAATCTAGACTTAAAACATTTCTGTTTAGCCGTGTATATGACTGAAAGGTCCTATCTGCACTTTTCTTTCCTTCCTTTCTTTTTAAATAATTTTTTTTTTCTTTTCTTTTAAAGTAAATTTTACGTTGATTATTTCTATGATGTATTGTGATTTTAATGCATTTTTCTGTTTTGTGAAGCACCTTGAATTACTTTGTGTACGAATTGTGCTATACAAATAAACTTGCCTTGCCTTGCCTTGCCTAATATCGCAAGTTTTCCTCATATCGTGCAGCCCAAGTAAATACATATGTTCATTCACTCAGTAAAAAGTAAGAATTGTGGTTCAGCGTTAGAAATAAGGGGAAAAATGGTTGTCCTCTGGACAACCAGGCAAGTAAACTTGGTTGTTCTCCCCAATTTTTGGTTGTCCTTCGATACCAATATTCAACAGCAACAAAACCTACTCAGATGTCAGTACTTACAACTTTATTTCTTCTATACATCTAATATCAACTGCCTATTATGATGGACATTTAAAATACTCTTTAAATATTAAAAACAAACATTTTCTTAAATATTGAAGCATCACAAAGTATTGCCAAAAACTTGAAACTAATGTCTTTATAACTAGTATCTTTACACAGATTTAAATATATTGGTTCTTTTTTTTCCCTTTGGTTTTGATAATTGTTGCTTAAATAATATAAAGTACAAACACTGTTGTAAAAATTTAGAATATATTAATTCCCATGGAAAAAAAGGTTCTTTTCATCTCATGTCAGTCTGTTCTGTTATGAGTAAAAGTTATAGTGTTTTATGAATGTGTTTTAAATCTTCTGTTAATGGGCTGATTATTTTGAACGTGTTTTTGGAGGTACTGTTGTTCAACACCTTTATTTGAATAATCTTTATTGAAAAGTGCACATGTAGAAACAGAAAGGATCCGCTAGCATGCACACACTTCGTTTGTCAGTGGAAAGAATTTGCTGCATACTGTCTCAATTCAGAGGTTCCCAAAAACTAAGCCTTGAAACTTGAAAAATAGTCGAAGAATACCAGAATGTTGAAGAAAAGATCAGGTTGTCACACAGACAACCATCAGGTTCATTTTTGTTGTCCTTCGTGAAATCTGGTTGTCTCGGACAACCGGAATAACCGCTTAATCGAACACTGTGGTTCAATCTGTGAATCGTTGATCTTGATTCGTGAATCAAATCGGATCCCCACCTAAGTAACGATCCTCAGCCCAATGAATGTTAAATTCAGAAACGGTTAAGATATGACCTTTTAGTTACCATTTATTTGAATGTGAAGATGAGCTTTTTCAGTCATGGACACAACAGGCTTAGTGGTTCAGCTGCTAGATCCTTCTGGGTTTTAACATCTTGGAAGGAAAAAAAAATCTAGAATTTTTTCTAAAACCTATGTTTTGCTTTCTTAACATAGATTTATGTGGAGATAAGTGGACTCAAAACGTTAAATCGTATAGTAGAATTGACTGAGTTTCTGCTGAAAGAGTCTGAAATGCTGTGCTTGTTATGAATTTGATTAATATATGAATCCTAACGTGCAATTTTCCAAAACCTGCAGTCAAAAACGTAAGGAGGCTTTAAAACTTAAATTATGATGAAATAAGAAAGTGTTGATTGCCATGTTTGACTTTTCAGTGATTACTGTAACAGATCTTTCTGGAAACCTTCACTGCTTCTGTAGATTACAGATTTCTGGAGGACACTGGGAGGTTTTCTGATGGAGCCAGCAGAGACAGTCTGGTGAGAGTTCCTCGGACGACTTTAAAAGTAAGCCTATGACTTCTAGATTTGATGCCTCTTGTGGAGTTGTGGCATGACAACATGGTTAGGTAGCCCTCAAGAACCTGTTTGAAACTGAACGGGAAAGATTTTCACTTAAATACTTTTACAAAATTGATGTTTCCAGCCACATGAAACCAAACAAATTCACATGTTTTATTTTCCAAGTATTTGAAGCCTGTTAGTTTGAGATAAATCCAACTTTGTTTATCATTTTATTACTATTTTTAAAAAGTGAGTTAATGTCCTTCCATCATCTTTCAAACTATTTTGAAAATGTTTTTAGTGGACTTTAAATCATGCTTTTTTGGCAAAATAAAAAAGGCTTTGTTGTTTTCTAGGACATAGTTTCTTCACAGAGTAGTTAGAATTTAACAACTACATGCTTTTCCAACAGCAATTTTGTCATCTGCTCTTGATTTGCCATTATTTGAGGAAGGAAATACTCAGACACTCCATTTTAGTCTTAATTTTCTTCATGTATGTCCTCCATCATGAGCAAAAAGGCTACAAGAACATGATTAAAACCAATGAGTAAAACAGCAAAAACACCATTTTAGTTGGAGTTGGTCTTTAAGAAGAGCGCGAGCAGTTGTCGCCCCCACCCACAGGGGCACCACCCCTCTTCCGACTGCTGGCACTCGGCGTGAGCAATTCGCTCTCATGCAGGCCTTCTTGGCAACCCATCCAGGGTGTACCCCACCTTCACCCAGCAGCGGCCGGGATAGGCTCCAGCAACCCCCATGACCCCAACTGGGATCAAGTGAATTTAAAAGATGGGTGGAGTTAAGAAGACCACTTTTGAAAACCAAATAAGTTTCAATGGATAACACTGGAACATATTAAACCTAGATCTTGCATAATAACTATCAGTTTCTTTGCAAAGTATTCTACTCTTGAGCTTTGGAAATGCAAACCTAAATACAGTCATTTCAATTCTATTTCTTCAGAATGCATTCTTTGTTATTGTGTAAATTTGTCTAATTTTCTAGAAGAGGGACTGTTTTCCAACACCAACTCAAATGGCACACATGTTTTTTTTATGTGTATGTGTTGGGGTGTGTGGGTGGGTGTGTGTGTGTGGGGGGGTGATATTACTTTTTTGCAACGCTCAAAAATCAATCCAAACTTAACGAGTTTCATTTGCAGGGACAAAATAAATGCCGGGCACACGAAGATTGGGAATTCTTTCCTCCAGGACTGTGCAAGTGCAATAACTCGTTATTAGCCCAGAACACTTCCAACCTTTAATAAATCTCTTAAACCGCTTCTCATTTGCCAGGATGCAGTTATGAAACGACCAAAGAGGGAAATTCTTGTCCCTTTGAATAAGATGAGGGCAGTTAGGAGACATTGAATCCATCTCTGGTTTAATTGTTAATGAAACTTACACAACCAGATTTATTGATGTAGCCCAGATGTTTGATGTTTTATGCATTGCCTCTTGGAGCAGATAAAAACCCACGTCGACTTTTCCAGCCGGCTGAGTTATCAGCCAGTCTGTGGTCTCGGCAAATCCACTCAGGGCCGTGAACTCTTCCTCACATCCCGTTTCAATCAGACCTTTGCTTTGTTTGAAGTCTGCTGCTGTGAGGTGTTTGTTTTACTTCAGAAGCTCTTCGGGTTTGCCTATTTTAGAAGAAGTTCTGCATTCTGCTCTATACACTAGATTCTGGGTAAGGAATCTGATTCTCATCCACTTTTATAATGAAATTTACAATGAAAGCTTGCAGTCCCCCCTGTGTGCAGCAGGGGGTGTGCAACAGAAACGCCTCTTGTTTCCAGGTTTTGCTGAAACAATAGAACTTATGCATTTCTTAAAAGTATAATTTTGTCCCACATTGCTTGATCCTCTCTTCTCAGATCTTTGATTTGGTTTGTTTTATGTCAGCATGAACTACATAGCAACTTTCTGTTAAATTCCCCTGTCTGTTTTTAAATGGCTGAGGTGTAATTTCATGTACAGCAATAGGCTATAACGGGTTATGCTCTCTGAATGCCAGTCTGAATGTTCACGTGCTTTGCCTCCAAGGTGGAGTGTACGACACTCAGAGTCTAGCTTCATTTTATAACACAAAGTCAAACAGAGTTCTTCAAATGTTCCTTTAATCAATTAAAAAGCAACTTGTTTTTATCTCAGTTTTTAGTTATTTACCAAATACTTTCTCTTTAGAGTTTGACCAAAGCTGTGTTGGATTTTTTTTTTTTTTTTTTTTTCAGGTAAAGTTACTGGCTGCTCAAGCCAGAAAGATGAACATTACTCTAAGGTTTCTTCCTCTCACCTTCACTAAGAGGAGAGAAAACTCCACTGTCTTCAATCCAAGGTAAGAAAACCCCAACTGGAACAATGACGTTCTGTCTTTTAGCAGTTCTGTAGTTAAAATGAGGAAAAAATGTATATCAAATCAGAAAAGATGTTTAAGGAAACACACTTTTGGTGTTCTGCCTTCTTAAGTTGCTTATCCAATTTAAGTAGAATTTTGTTGCAACAAAACTAGACACTTAAGTGCTTTTTTTACTTAACTGAAAGTCTTGATTAGTTAAATACTTTTAAATACGGTATTTAAAACTCACTGTATTATAGAATCAGCATAAACTGCAGATTTATCTCTATCAAAAAAGTAAAATATCAACCTAAAATGAAAACAATAATTCAGTTCATAAAATGATACTAACCTGCTCCATTACTGATTTAACACTGCAATTATTTATGTTTTTAATGTGTTCTGGAATCTGCATTCATGATAAACACTGTTTTTTATGGCGAATATTGTACTCAGCTTGATTTGCAGTTTTGCCACAGGATGGCACTGTCGTTGAGCTCCTTCAACACCCTTCTTCCCTTTTTTAAACCTCTTCATATGTAAAACCATGAAACTAACTCCTCTTATCTCCTTTTTATGCCACTACATGGTATCATATCTCACATTTTTGTGTTTTTGCATCAAAAGAATGAAAAGAAAGATTGATATTGAACTTTTGAGAGTTACAGTGATGCAATTACTTTTACTAAATCATCACATGAAGAAATTAATTTTCTGGTTGTTGTGGAGATTACCAGTGCATGCATTGTAATCTGACATGCAATGTATGACCAACATTTGGTAGAAACATGTTATATATTTCTTTTTACCAAAAGATGCAGAAAAGGTAGGACTGTTAAACCAAGAATAACAACTACTCCTGGAACACTAAAGTATTTTGAGTTATTTTTCTTACATAGACCATTTCACCACACTTCATTTGGTTCCACTGAAAGTCTCGACAACATTGGTGGCATTTCTGTATCTCAGAGGAACCTTCAGCCACTCGTTTTCCAGTGTCTGAGCCACTCTAGTCCCACATATGAAGAACAGGAGGACGGGATGCTTTTTGAACTTCATATTAACATTTTACGAGTCTGAAATTCCCCGAGACAATCAGGAGTGCCGCTAAAATAAAGCTTTGTCAGTCGCTCCAGCAGGTGTTAACACCCTGTTTTCCATCCTCAGTCTGTTGCTGTCACGTCTGCGTGTGGTGATGTTCAGGTGTTGGGTGAAGGACGCTCATCTGAGGAAAATGGCTTCATGTCACGTTCTAGCGACAGATTCCAGATCTAACTACAGCTTGATTGTTGCACAGAGTAAAACTTGTATGGTATTAAATGATTTAGCCAAGAAAGAAAACAGTAGTCTTTGTATTGAGATTTACATGCTTTACATTTATTTTTTTCTGACTGACAAACAAGCTAGGAATAGTTGGGGGGGGGGTTGAGAAAATGGGCTTCTACATCTACAAGTACATAATATAGAAAGCAGATGTGGGAGCTGGTGTGACTTTAGCTGGTTAGCAGCCTCTTCAAGCTTTGCATCTGCTCTGCCAAAGAGGGATCATTACTGGCAGACGGCTGACCGGGGAGCTTTCATGCGCCCACATTTCTCTCTTGTGTTTATTGTTGGCATCACAAATAATAATAATAATTTACATGCTTTATATTGCTTTTTCCTTACCAGTCACTAACTTTAAAAGCCCTTAGTAAAAAAGAAATCTCTAAAAGTTAAGAGGCTGCCTCTAACTCGGTCCAGGCTGGGAGGGTATGAGCGTAATTGGTGGCGTTTGGCAGAATATTGGCAGTACTTATGTTGGGGTGGAATTATGTTTTCTTCATCCTCGCTCTGGCGTGACAGGGCATTTTCCTCGGCTCGAGAAGGCTGGGCGACACGTTGCAGAAGCAGTTATCCTGGCTAATGACTGAGCATATTTCAGTCATTATTTGTGATCATTTGTTACATGAGCCGTGGTTTTTTTGCTCATATTTTATTCCATATATTGGGGATTAGCCTCAATTAACCCTAGCTTTCTGGGATAGCAGGAAACTAATTTGGTTTCCAAATTTTGACAGCAGGCTTTAGAGTGAAATAATATTAGTTAGTTACAGAAAAAGTATGAATTTTACTTCTATAAAGCATTGTAAAGAAGCTTTGACTGTCAGTTGGTAGAAAATCTCTACATATGTTGAGATAATTAACTTTTAAGAATTAATATAAGACGTTAGAATGTCCAGCAGACAAAATTACAATTCCAGTTACACTCCAAACATACAATCCTGGCAATTCATGGTCCACATAATGGAGGAGGAATTTTTAATTCCACCAAAGACGGTCCAAAAGTTCTGTTTGTACCTTAAACCCACAAATCTAAGATTGCAGATAAAACAATACTTAACAACAGGCCCCCTTAGGAAGGAGAAAAGTCTTAACATCTTAATTACAGTGTTCTCTCCCTGTATCTGGGTAGACCTTTTTTGGTATCACTGGTACACTGATTTTTTTCAGCAAACCTTTGCATACTTTTTTTTTTATAAACAGCGCACTGCTTCCTGCATCCGATTGGCTGTTGATCTTGTCTATCTCTTCCATTACATTACACAAATTTGCATCCCGATCGGATCTTTATTTTCGTTCTCTAAAATGTTGATGTCTGCCTGAGAAAGTGTATAAAGTGTGTCATGAGAAGTGTAGAAAGCCTTAAACATCTGCAATCCTACTTCATGGATTTCACTAATCGCAGGTTATTTATTAAACGTATCCCCCTCGATAAACAAGGGAACTCTGTATATAAAATTCCATATGGCTCAGTTCTTTTTTCCTTTATTTCAAACTCAAAATGAAAATAAACACGAGTTATATAGACGAATTAAAAAAAATGGTGGGGTTGAAAAGGAGTGGGTAGAAGAAAAATCTTGTTTGATCCCACCACTTTTTTCAACACATTATGTTGTGCATATTTCTATTTAGCTTTTTTTTCCTCTCAAAACATTCACATGACCTTCTGTATAGCACGAATGCAGAAGTGATATTTGCATATTTGTTTTTATTAGTCATTTATAGGCTTGTAAAGTTTCATCAGTGACATCTTGTAGGGTTTTTAGCATATATGTAAATGTTTGCTTTGTTTTTAACCTTCATCCGGCCCGATCATTAAATCCACAGCACAAATTGATAAGATTAACATTTTCTTTTTTTTAGGAAAAATGCGCTGCTTTTTAAAATTCAGTTGATTTCTAAACTCGTAACCCCCATCTTTGTCCTTCAACATTTGTTGTATGTTTACTGGAAGTCCATTAAACATACTGCGTGTTGTTTTAAGCTTTCCACGCCTTCTTAAGTTGAGTTGATACAAATACCGTCATTAACGATTCCCAGACCACTAATGATGTTCTTGCATAAACCAGGTATTGTCTTGTTTCCACAAATATGGCGTTCTCTCAGCTCCTTTCCTAGTGTCTTCGTTAGTAACATTTTTTTAAATATAACGTCAAATAGCTACCATGTGATTGGTAAAACTTTTCAAGTGGGTGTAATTAAGAATGTGGAGTGTTGTGTGGGGGCCTGTAAGGATGGATGATCTTGGTTTGGATTGTTCCTGCTGAGAGGATGGTTGCCAACACCCCTCCCTGAGGTTATCCAAATGAGAAAGAAAAAAGGACAGGGAGTGATGTAGCAGGCCCATTAAAATGTTACTCACCCGTGATTGTGTTCCTACTGTGAACATTTGAATGAAATGCACATGGACAGGATGACATAGTAAACCAAAGTTGTAACTTAGGACCTTCATTAGACCAATTAATGCAATTTTGAAAATGATGAGAAGTAGCAGTGACATTCACCACTGAATTGCTGAAAAAAAGAGCGGCGTATGATTAATGCCATAATGAAAATTCATTAAAATGGAGAGAGACATTTCTTCTAAGTTTCATGGCACAGTATAAATGCCTCACACGTAGTACAACCTCTACTCAAATTAAACTGAAATTACGCAATCAGAAGGAGCTTCTGGTGTTTTTTAGATCCCAGCAGTTTTTTGGCTGTCTGTAGCTCTATTACCTCTTTCTAATTTTGTTTAAGGCAAAACTTCTCTTAGCCTAAAAAGGAGTAGTTTTATCAGTGTTGCAAAGATATTGATAACATTTCTAGAGGTTAAACTGCTTTTTCTTCTCTTTATGGTTTTGAGATAAATGAGCAAAAAAACCATAACATTCTCTGTGGTTAGAAAAGGGTGCATTTAAATAACTTTTTTTTTTTTTTGCATGAAAAATCATTCAAATGCAATGCCTTGTGGTCTATATTTGCCAATCTAGTGAGCATACACGCCCTCTGAGACTTCTGGGAAATTTGTAGGGCATTGGATTTTGGAATTGTAGATTCGGACAGCTCTGCAACATGGCGTGTAGTGAGTAATAGATGGATTCAGACACAACCAGGGACTTGCATTCTGCACACATTACAGAGAAACGGTTTTCTAAAAAGATGGTACGTATGTAATTGATGTCATCAATAAAGAATTTGGACTTTTTTTGAACCAGAAACTGTGACGACATGAACTAGAAACTGCGATGACAATGAACACCGGGACAAAATGAAACTTGACGTACATTGTGGGGGTTTTTCTGCCCATAGTTCCTTAAGTATTGTGAAACATAGTGGTATGTACAATTATTATTATTTTCCTTTGTAGATTTTTGTACAGGTAAACAACAGTTATTACTAGTTGTATTAGTTTAACTTGAATTTCTCGACAATTTAGTCTAGTTTTCTTGCTTCTCAGTTAAGAGTCATGTCTCAGAGAAAAGTAAAGACTGCAGTTTTGGTTTAGCAATGAGTGTGCAAGACAGAACTTGAATAGGTCTAATGATTCACTTTTGGTCTTCTCTGGCCTCCCTCCTAAAGATTTGGATTATACCCCCTGTCATCTAATTGTGAATTTTTTTTTTTATGTGAATACAGAAATTTCCAAAACCCTTCTAACCAGAGTCTTATTACCACCCAAGTTTTGGCATAGACATTTAACCAAGAAATAAAAATAGAAATGGGGGGAAAAAAGCCACGCCACTCTGAGTTTCACGTAGATCTTTATTTTTACTTTGCCCTCTTTCTCTCATTGGCCTTCATGTGGTCTTTCAAGGAGATGGTGTGTTCCAAAAGGACTTCTTACAGGCTTCTGAGATCAGCAAATGCATGTGGTTCATTCTCTGTGTGGAAGTAGATTTGGGAACTTTAGCTACTTTCCCACAACAGCTATCAGTTGCCGTTGCTGTTGCTACTCAGCATTGGAAGGGTTCACTTAACCCGTAAGAACCCATGGGGACCTTAGTGTAACAGAAAAATACCAGAAATGGGTTTTATGGTCCACTTGGTTTGTGGTATATTCTACATTATGTAATTTTTCACAAGAAATGGGCCTGGGTTCTTATGAGTTATTGCTGTTTTTTTTCCTCTCACTCTATTGAAAGTAATGGTTGTCTTTTTAACTTATGGCACCTGACTGATCTCATGATGATCAGATGATCTGCTTGGTCATGGTAGCAACAGCATCCTTCAAACAAGGCTTTTATAGAGCAGCTAAATTGGTGTACTTTTCTTTTCTATACTAAATTGTGCATGGTACATGATATGAAAAAGGCTAACATTTTTCATTCTCCTCACCCCCACCCCCTAAATCAATGAATAACATTGGTGCCTGGAAGCCATTCTGTCCCTACTCAAATGATTCAAAGCATCCCTGGACAAGCCCTTCTTCCACTAAAAACACATAGTTTCCATTTGTTGTAATGATTGAATATTGGCATCGCCACAGCTGGAGCCAAGCCTGGACGAACTTGTATGAACACAGATGCAGATCAGCAAACATTGTTGCAACAAATCTAAAACTGGTTAAACTCAAGCATACTCATTGCTTTCTCTGACTCATGTGAGAAAACTATTGGGGGGCCTCCGGAAAACACTGTTTTTTTTCTTCCTAGCTCCCTGTCTAGAGCAGTAGCTAAACATTTTTGTCTTGAATGACCTGGACTTCATATGTTTTGATGATCCTTAAAATGATGTTAAGCATGACAAAGGTAAACTGATACAACAATAAAAGTATTTAAATAATTTAAATTGTCGGTACTTAATTTACCTTTTGCTGCTAGTTTTGCTGAACCACCACTTCTCACTGCCTTACAAAAGAGCGCATCCATTGTTTTCAACCAAGAAGATACCCATCATAAACTCTATTTGTATTTAGAAAACATTTTTACAGAAGTATGGGTATCTTAAGAAATCACTTCAAAGACACCTTTTTCCCCAGTTATTTAGGACAAATTCCCTTTTCTATGTCCAACATTGAATCACAGTACCGGTAGTTTGTTGAGATTTCTCTGCCACTTTAGATAACTGGAGTATCTTTGCATGCACTAAGTGGCTCATCTTCCTCTGCCACAGTAACAGTTCTTACTGTTTGGACCAGGCCAGACCATTCTCTATTCATTGAAGTTTTTAGCATCTGACTGTTCTCTAAAAATTTTAACTTTGTCCATTTTCTGTCCTCTGTAAAACTTGGATTATAAACTATGGTTAATTCCAGGCAACTCACTTTGTGTTAGGGATATTGACCTAAAAAATGTTTTTATGAAGCAGTTGTGCCTACATTGCTTAGTTTTTGAGGAAATGTTTATGAGAATTGAAAAAATTGTTTTGTATTGTTTTTTAGATTGGATTCCATGGATGTTTTTTATTTATAGCTGTTTGCTTGGCGATCGCTTTGTCCAGTTCTCATATACATCGATGGTTGGAAGGCGGCACCATAAGTTGTGGTTTGGGCGTAAAGGAGTGATGACACAAAAAGGACAAAAAGGAAGTACTATCTTCCTTTTGGTCTGTTTTAGGTCACTCAATAAATTCTATTTGCTGGTCGTTTTTTCTCTTTCAGGCTTGAGCCTTTAAAATAAAAACTCTTGGTTTAGTGTGGTGAATTGGACACCAGGGAACTTCTCCGTGTAATTGATGTGGTTAATGCTAGAATTTTACACACTCAGCTTTGGCTGTTGGCATTAGGTTTTGGTGCACCATACAGACAGTCAGTAATTTTATTTAACTTGCAGTCTTACAGCCTGGTACTAAACGACACATGGACCACCAGGATTTAGCCAGGTGGACTTTGGTTGCAGAATACTAAACATTTAATGTAAAAAGTTCTGTTTGCTTTTTTTGAGTCTTTATTACATTTTCATTGGATCCAGCAAAAAATGTTTCATTCAGTTCTGAAGAACTGCTTCAATTTTTTGAGTGGTAAATTAAGAGGTATTTAAAAAAAATGCACTTATTCACACTAGAAGCAACCAGTTAGTTGTGCCTTGGAAAGAGAACTTCTGTATCTCTTTTGTAAACTGAGTTTAACAAGAGCGTTTGTTTCTTATTGTGAAGGGAATACCAATTAAGCACCCATGATGTCATCAGACTGTGTTGGAAGAAAATTGTTAGAAGGATCAAACAAGTTTAAAAGATGAAATTAAAATAGAATTGTTTTTTTCTTTCTGTCTACTAAAGAGAGAAAATGTTTCTGTGGCACTTGAAGCTCATGTTTCCTCAGAGCAGCTCAGAGTTCAGTCAGAGGAGGTGAGTTACACCACAACACATTTCTTGATAAAGATATCTGTAAAGCTCTTTTGTTTGTGATTCCACTAAATGTTGGCACGGCTCTGAAGTTTTTACATGCTTTTCAATGTTTTTGGATGTTCTTTGTTTCAGGGTGCCGGACAGACACACCTTGAAGCAAATCTTGACAAGCTACATCCATCCCACAGAGTCAGACCCTGTGACTCGTCAAAAGTGAGCTTTGTTACCTTTACGTTTATTTTCAAAGGATTTGTTGGCTCTTTTCGCACTCTGTGTTAAAACTGTTCAGACTCTGGTATGGTAATGCCTTAGCAGCTTGCTGGGCAGTTCTGGGTTGAGAAGCACCCAGGCCAAACCACCCCCCAATGGCACACAGTATGACAGGTTGACAGAAATGATAAATGTATTGCATTTAAATGAAAATACATCATTTTGCACATTTGTTAAATACTCCGCTTACGGTTCAGTTTACTGAAGCCAGAAGCAAGAAAACCATATGTTAAATCCAAAAGTAATAACGTTAGAAGTAAGTAGCGTAGCAGACACACATGATAATTTATTAGCTAGTTTTATAATAACCCCACATATGTAGGAAGGAGTAATTTAGCTGTGTATAAATCTGGAGAATTTTTCTCATATTATTAACTTAATTATTTATGTAGTGTTCCTTATGATTTAGTCTCTTTTCATTTCCATAATGTTAATTCCATCAATCTAATCTATTAAAACACAAGTAGCTCATCTGCTCTCCTTACTATCACCTCATGTCTTTTTTTTTAAGTTAAGAAAGATGTAAAACATAGTTCAAAAACAGAATATAGGTATATTCTATACTCTTGATATAGATTTTCCAATCCCTGAAGTAAAATGACCAAACCTCTATCCCTCTGAACCTTAAGGTGACATTTTATTTGACATTTATGTGATGGTAAATACTTCTATTGTGCATTTATCTTGTTCTTCCTCTACTTGCCATGCACCACCTAGTGAATACCCACAATGCCTCTGCAACCAGTACAGCCAGTACAGCTAAAGGAAACCTCAACCAGGTTTTTAAGCAGAAACACATGAAGATTAATTAGTGTTCCAATATATTAGGTTATTATTCTACACATTTGGGGTTCTATTGTTGAATATTGTCATGTACCAAGTGCATCATATCACTATAATGTATGAGCCTATAATTTGATGCTGTAAACAATTTAATGATGGAATAGGCAGGTTTTTCGTAATGTAAAAAGTCATTTCTGCTCAAAGAAATTAATAAGTAAAATAAAATAAAACTTGACCAAAAAATGTATTAATAAAAAACATTTATCTTCCAAAATTATTTAGCTAAATAAAATAAAAAAATAATCAGTCATGTTTTGAATACATGACATACTGACTTTAACTCTAAATTATCTTCATTGTCCCCGAAAGCAGTTTAAGTAAAGAACAATTATAATGTTTTTCCATTCTAGCTTCGATCATTCAGCTGTAACAGAAATACGACTGTTTTTACACAAAAATAAAAGCATTGATGGAATTGTCTTGGTCCTAAGTATTATTCAAAAAGCAAAACATTTCTTCTGATAGTTAGAATCTGTCACAGCGTCTTCTGTCTGTAGGAAAGAAGTTCGGGGATGTTTTTTTTTTTTTTTTTACTTCATGTTGACTTGATCATTTAAGGACAGACTGCCATGAGGCAGGAGCAAAAAAACAGACATTACACCGAGATACCATCTTAGAAAAAATAAATTAAAAGAATTTATACACACAGCTGGACACTCGGCAGCATTTTCCATCCTTGGGACTGCACCTGCTCTAAAATGTGTCTTTTTTTTTTTTTTTTTTTAAAGAATGTAGATCAAAAAGTCTCTGAAAATTTTCTAGTTTCTGCTTAAACTGCAGAATTCAAAATTATGTTAAAGGGTGTAGATTGTAAGGGCCATTACCACGTCAAATCTGGTAATGTTTACAAAACATGGATTATTTTAGGGGGGGGTTTTCATTGATTATGTGTAGGGGATATTTAATCAACAACCTTCCACTTTTAGCAGGTTATCACTGTTTGCTGATGGAATTCCCAGGTTTTTTTTTTGCCTAAGCTGTATGACTCTAAACTTAGATTCCTTTGGATTTCTGTCCAATGTACTCGTCAACTTTGACATGAACCACCTGAATAATGGCAAGTAAGCCAGCACCTGTGCTTTGGTGTGCTTTTCTTTTTGGTCTTGCTTTCTTATGTGATTCTCTTTTTCAGGTTGAAGATGTATGTCAATGCTTCATCAGAAGATGTGAAGGTCTTCATGAAAGCAGAGGGAAGAAAAGCTAACTCTGTCAGGTGAGGCTGACCACTTTACTTTTGTACTTGATGTAGTATTACATTGCAGAAATGTCAGACAAAGAATGTGACCCATTTTTGTAGAACTTTGTTTTATCTTAGACCCGGTTTACAGTTTACTGCACTTTGTTGACCTTTTTAGTGGGTTTTTTTCTTAGCCATGCATTAAAAGTTTGGATTTCTGTTCAATTTATTACATCTAAAGGTCATTTTCATCATAAAATTCCTGTTTGCCTTTTGTTTTAAACTAAAATAAATGTTTGGGTACCCTAAGAATCTGTAAGTGGTTTCAGGAAAGCCTTTAATCTTTTTCAAAATATGTCAGTCATGTCAGCGCTCAGGCATCCTGTTCGTGTGACCATGCTGACCGTTTGACTGAGCTTGCTAATCATGAGTGATTTATACAGCGGGTTTGATATCAATATAATTTGTTTATGGACGTGACAGCACTGCCTTGTAAATTCCTGCGAACCTACGCAGATCTTTGGCAAAAAGTTGCTAGCAGCAACGTTTTCCCTTTATCTTTTTTTCTGTGGTTCAGGCCCAAACGATGCCAGTCCCATGCATCAATGACCTATTTCCCACCTACTTTTTTGGAGAAGTCCCGTTTCATTTTTCTCACCCTTTTATATGAAGATGAGATTTACAATAATAGGACATGTTTAGCTTCTCTGCTTTGTTTGGCAGTCTTCCGTTTCCTACTTGCCGCAGAGTGGCTCAGAGTTATGGCCTCGTATAAAACGTCACAAAACATCCTGTTCTCCCACCTTGCAAAATAAACGCACACCTTCCTTTGTGTAACTATGTGGGTTGTACTGCATTCTTTTTTTTATTTATTTTTTTTACTTTTTTTTTAAGTAGATACATTTATGAAGACACTACTAAAATTGAATTACTGTGCTTGCCTGTCTGTGGGATGACCTAAAAGGGGTTCAGTTTAGTGTCCTCCAATGCCACATCATGTGAATGTCAATTTTTCAGTTGTAGTCATATTAACAAAAAAATGTCATTAAAAACTGTAAAAATTGTTGGTATTACTGTTTTTGTAAAAGCACTGTGAAACTGGAATATTAAATGTAGGAGAGGCAACATAAATATTAAATCCTCCAGATGCGTTTACATGGAATGCATGAAAAGAATCAGTGCTTTAAAGACCCTCTTTGATCAACTCTGAATCTATTTTACGAGTTTCAGTGGTCTTTTAATTATAATTACCGGTAGATTGAAATTTAGCCAAAAAATGAAAACCTGTGTCGTTTTCTTGGACATCGTTTCTGCCAGTAGTTCATTAGAAATTTATCTCTCAGGTGTGAGCGGGACTATTGGCAACCCCACCCCTCCTTTCCCTTCCCATTACTGAGAGCTCTCTGTTTACACGCTCTCTTAATAGCTTACAGTCCCTCACAACCCTAACCTAACATTACAGCTTTAACAAAAATGGCGAGCAATCCAGTTGTACAGTTTGGAACCAGACACCAGGAAAAGAAAGACCTACATGGATCTATTTGTGGACGCATCGGAATGGGGCGAAACGGAGAGCTTGTGGCCCACCCAGGTTATTTTTCAAACTGCCTTTTTTTGTCTGCTCCCAATTCACAACTCAGATACACAATTTTGAGCTTATTTTTCTAAATACATGTCCATCATGATCAGAAAAATGCCATAAGAACATGTAAAAAAAATAAATTCATGGAGTGGGTCTTTAAGAAACTTTTCAGCTGTCCGTCAGTATTTGTAAAGATTTAACTTTGCTATTAGTTTAAAAAAAAAAAAAAAACCTTTCCTCTTGTTGAGTCATGTGAGTCAAACATGTTGAGTCAAACTCAGATGTGTTCTCTGTGCCAACTATCACACTTTGGCTCTTAGTTATATGTAAACCTGTGTGACAAAATGCACGTCCAAATTCCATATTGTGTCAATTGGGATGCCTGCCAACCTATGCCTGGTATCATCCCCTCACACCCTCTCCACTGTGGTAGCCTGTGAGGATGTTTAACATGGAACTTTGTCAAAATGAAAACAATGATGGATGAAGCTAACATTCAGAAAGTAAATGTTAACGTAACCCCGAACTGCTCTGTAAATACAGAGCAGACGCTAATTGTTGGTGGGGGCGCAGCTATTACAAAAAGCAGTCACGTAAAAGTGGAAAGGCGCTCGAGCACAAACACTTCCTGCCGTTTCCTGTTTTGAATTTTTTGGAATAATGACTAAGCTTCAACTGTGTTATCCTTGGCAAAGCTGTGCTTCCAGAGAAAGCTTTTACAAGCGATTTGCATGATACTTTCATAGCTGCGGCACAGTGAGTTGAAATGGAATGTTTTGTCTGTCCCTTTTTTTGTTTTAGTAATGAGTGATTGAGAGGTAGAAATCCCTCTGGTGATGGTTTACTTTGGAAGTTAAACATTCCTGTCGTATTATGCTACCTGTTATTATGTAGTCGTATAAAAATCCATTAAATATATCTTTTTGGTTATTTCCAGCATTATTAGTATAAATTAGTGCTTGTCCGGAGAAAACACCTTTGTGGAATTACATAAGAGAAACACAAACAAGATGAGGCGCATCCAAGCAGAGGTCCCATCTTATACCAAAGCCAAAGCATTTCAACTTCAAACGAGTCTCTAAGGTTTTTCTTTTTAGAAATGATGTTACCTTCTAAAAAATGATACTAAGTCATGGATGGTGGCAGTAATAGTTTCCCAGCGGTCATTTGGCACAAAAGCCATGTCTCATGTTGTTGTTGTTGAATGTCTGCTGGAGTTTTAGCCCGACTGTGAGACTTTAAGAAAGCCGTTTTTGTGCTTAACTAAACATAGCTGGACAAGCAGCTTCTTTTCACTGGAAAGAAGGTGGGCTGTGCATCAACAGAACCATTCACCACACTTCTACTTGATGTTTGTTTATTTTCTTTTTTAATATTTATTTCTTATTCTGACCTTTTGATTCTGTGTATCCACTGTCCTTTTTTCCCTTACTTCAGTTTTTTTTCTGTCAGGTCAGCAGACAGATTTTTTTTTAATTCTGAGTCTGTTTCTGTTTTTTACTATATAACCTATAAAAATCTATAATTACTGTTGTGTTATTTTGTTGTTTTTTATTTTGTTTTTCTTTTAAAAATTTTTTAAGTACCAGTATCTTTTCTCGTGTTGAAGATTCAAAATAATGAGCTGTTTCTCAACTTTACTGAAAGATATGGTTTTTTTTTTTCATATAGAACTGTTCTCTTCTTGGTGATGATTGGGATTCCAACAAAGGAAACAAAGCACCTTTTCAAACATTTTTCATAAAATAGTTGGGTTTCTGGTCATTCATTTCCAACAGACATCCTCAATTGTATTTGAGTATATTTAACGTTCTGTTTAAGTCCCATTGACTTTGTAACATCTTACTTTTCTCAAATGTCTTTTGTGCATTTGACCCTTCCTCCTGGGGGAGCAGTGAGTTGGGGTGAGACCTTAAAATCTTCCAATCTAAGGTAGTTTTACTAAATCAAAGATCTGGCATTTCTTAAAGCTTTTTTGGCCTAGTCAACCTTTACATGATGCAGCTCATTAAGTAATGTTTTCATACTTAAAAAAAATTCCTGTCCACATTGGAACCAATGGACCTGCTTCGTTAACACTTGATGTTGTCCTTCTACTGATCGTTTCCATGTTTACAGATTTCTGTTAGACTTTTATTTGTTGGATTCAGTCAATTTTAAAGAATCTTAAACCAAAGTTGCAACATTTGATTTTGGTTTTATTTATTTATTTGGCTTTTTTTCAGTTCAATACAGGCTTTGAGTCAACAACAAACACTGGTTCACTTTAAGCAGACAAAATGTGTCCAGTCTGAATACAGCCTAAAAAAGAGGGTCTGTTTGGGGTCTCTTTCCATCAAGCATCTTTTGATCAGCCAACAACTCCAATAATCACTCCTTTTGTTTGCTTTTTGCAACTTTATAAAAAAAAATACTAGACATAATCTTGTGTTTTGCAATCTAAGATTTTTACTAACATTTTATTTTTTCATTTGTCATTTTGGTCGCCTATAGGTATCATGAGTTGGACACTGAGAAGAGCCTAAAAGATAATCTGAGCTTTAAAATGCTCATTGAATATCCTGTGCTTCATGTTGTACTCAGAGATCAATGGAAGGACTATCCACTGAAAGGACCAGGTAATAAAATCTTAATTTATAATTGAATCAAACCTACTAATTCAATAGTAAAATTTTATTTGTGCATCGGATGTTTGGTGTTCATCTTTCCAAATGTTTACTTTGGTAACCAAGCAAAAGGATGAATATATGTACAGTGCCTTGAAGATCCAAACACTACCAGTTCCTCTCCCCTTTCCTCGATTCCAAAAGCATTGTATCATGTCCTCCTTTTATCCAGCTGAGGACTTGAGCCTCTCTGTTGCCTTATTTTTCACCATGGCAACACACTACCCCAACGGAAATGAGCATGTTCTGTTCAGCATCACATACACCAACTTAACCTCAACAGCAAGCATGGCCAAGAAGAGGATCAAACATGGCGTGCTGTGTAACAATGACCTCATGACTTTAGACGGACGATGAGGAAACCGATCACTGTGTTGTCTTTACCGGCTTGCATGTTTGCGGTAAAGAAGTGCCACTTATGTGAACACAGCACTGGGTATCACAAAGAAGCATGCTCTAACTTTTTCCCTTTTCAGATGTCCAATGCGGTCAAACTTTGTGTATCACTGTATGGTCACAGAAGACCACATCCCCAGTATCATTATACAGTCAGAACAGACCAGCTGAATGACAAATGAGGTCATTCTAGTCAGACTGTTTGTTTTCAGTGATATGGTCTTGGTTCCAAGTTGTTTTCTTATGTTAGCCATTCAAACATCCAGATAAACTGCCCATGCCATGGCCTGGGAAGCAGGACAGGAAGTGATAGGAAGCAATCGGACATAGTGGCAGCAGCATATTGACAGAAGATAAGGACATGCTAAAGTTCTGCGGCATTAGTCAAACTTTGTAGTGCCAGTTGAGGATGACAGCTGCTAAGTCAGCTTGTATCATTGGCCTTAAAAGTCGATCTGCGCTCTGCAAAAAGAACAGAGTGAGTCACACTAGAGAAACTGACGTGAGATGACTGCTGGCTTCTGTGACTGTATCTAATGGTTTATGGTTTGGGGTTGAATGAATGTTGTTGGCCCTCTAAGTTTCCTACATGTTGACAGACTGCAACAACCAGTGTTTGCTTGGTACCATTGCATTGGTTTCTACATATTTCCAAATGCCCTTTTCTTTTCCTGTAGTCCTTGCTGTGGTCAGGATTACCTATAACAGTAATTGTGTTATTAAAAAGCCATACAAGCAACAGAAGTTACGTTGCTGTTGGAAGTTTTGGTCGGTAGATCCAGAAGCACTTTTTTTCGACTAGAGAAAACTTGTCTTAAGTGGGGGGGAAAAAAAGATTATGAAATGGGTTCAGGCATTTTCAAACTACCCTGTTTGTTCTGCACCAAAGTTTATATCCTCAGATAGTCTGCTTTACTTGGCAGGTGTGAAATACATCTTAGCCAGCAAACCCAGTCTACGTAGAAAATAAGGGTCTTGGATCACTTGAAAGTGAACTCTGGTGTGGTCCACTTACAGCAGGGCTGTTCAAGTACTAATTTAGTTGGGAGTTTTTTTTCAATGTCAAAGATTTTCAGGGCCACATATTCTCATTGGCCATTGGCAGATACAATAGGCAAGGATATTTAGGGCAGAACGAGTACTTTATTTGCTTTTGGAATTGTGTTGTCTGCAAACAGTACCAGTGGCACAAAAACCAGACATGCTGATCTTGAGCAAGTAAAATAACTGTTTTGTAAAGTGAGGCTTGACCTCTCTGAGGTTTCATTTGTAAAAATATTTTCAGACACTCACCGTACTCGGATCTTGGACCATCAAATGCCACTTCATAGCAAACATTCAGTTGTCACTTCTTAAATGTGCTGCACATAGGTGTTTTGACTTTTAAAGAAAATGAATATTAAACATGATAGAATAACAGTGATCTGATATGAATTATGCTAATCGCCTTAACCACATCTTACAATCTTGAGTTCAGTAAAAAGCCATTCAGTATCTACTTTTTGGACAGCTGTTGTAAGTGCACTTGCAGGAGTCCATGATCCAGTTTGGATGGCTCTGTGGACACAAACCACGGAAGAACCTTTTCCAAAGATTTGTCCACAAATAATTCTCAACCAGGAACATTTGAATAACTTTTTTAAAACCCAAATTTTAAAATGTATTTGCGTCATTACTACTAGTACTTCTATATGCTGGTGAGCGACGGCATCAGCATAATGTTCAAGCTCAACAATTCAATCAAATCCAACCTTATACAGAAACTAGCAGTTAGCAATCTGTACTTGGTAAAATATCAAGTGATAAGTAGTTACTGAACCTGTCTACATGCCCACAAAAATTAGATAACCGAGGGTAATTAGATATATGCAAATAAAATAGGATGGACATGGCTCTAAACAAAACTCCTTTCAGTTGTTCCCATTCCTTTGTTGTGCTAGGAATACATCACATCCTTTTTTTTTCTTCTTGCGCTTTCATTTGCCTTAAAACTGATCAAGACTGACTGATATATTTGGTCTGTGGGTGGGTTGGAGTTTCTTTGGTTTATGGGTGAATTTAGACACCGTGCCATCGTTCTTATTGGCGTGTCAGATCACTGCTTAGAAATACTTGCTTCTAAGTTCCATTTGGTGGTGGTGACCGCCACAAAATCCTCTAAGCAAGAAAAACTCTGCTTTAACCTATTCTTGTATTTTGACTGATGATGTCACAAGTGATTGTAAATGGAACTTAACATGAGTCATCTAGTTGTTTGGCTCATATATGGATAGAAGTCTTAAAGTTTTGTCACTGCTGACTCTTTTTTCCAGCCAGATCTGTATGATCTGGATATTTACTAGACTCTTCATAGCGTCCTAAACTAAATGTTCTTCTAGGGTGTAAAAATAAGAACATAAATGCTTAGATAACCATAATAATAGTTCCTCTTAGTCACATTGTGTATCCTATAAAAGTGAATAGTTTTGTGGCTTTTGTTAAATGACCGTTCTTTTCTTTTGCTGCTTTGTATTTTTAGATTTAGGTTTATTAGCTTTTGTTCTTAGCCTTCAGGGTATTTACACGCCAGCAAAGACAGCAAGCAGGTGGGGGCTATTAAATAAGGGCAGTCAGTTTAAAACCATGCCCCCGCCCCATTTGTTTTCCAGCAGTTTCACTGTCTTAAAAGGCTTCAACTTTTTCTATGTTCAGTCTTTATAAATGGTTCCGATTCTTGTTGGGTGGTTTTGGCCGAACACTAAAGCGGTTCAGTTTCGCGTTCCAAGTAATCAAATTTCAGAAAAAAACTACCATTCTAGTTTGATTTAATCTTAATATTTTTTGCACTGCTTGTAATTTCTGCTCTGTTTATGAATTTTATTAATGTACATGTTTTACATGTTGAGACATTTTTATCATCTCCAGAAGGCAAGTGAAAAGATTTTGAAAACTGGGTCCCATGTCTTTTCAGCTGAACCTGTATCAGCCTGCACCAGTTTAGCAACAAAGAACGTTGGGATTGATGGACAGAAATGGGCTGTGGATCACATTTCACCACCATCAGTGCAAACAGGAACCAACCTTCAGACAGCAGCTGGAGAGATCAGCCCCGAAACTGAGCCTCCGCTGCAGAAAAGGGCAAAGAGAGGAGTGGAGGAGGAAGAGCAGGAGGAAGGAGAGATCCTCGACAGCAGTGACGAAGAGGAGATGCTGGAAAGAAATCAAGCTGACAGTATCCCACTGGAAAACAATATATCTGTTAATGATGTGAAGAATATGCAACATGGTGTTAACTAATAGGTTTGCCGTTGAGTTTTCAGACAGGTGAGGTCTTCATGAGCCAGTGGGACATTGGAGATGAAAGGAAGTTGTAAGGACAGATGGAAAGGAGGCTAATGTCACATTACAATGACATGATTGGAAAACAAAATTGTACTGTGCTAAAAATACGGATTTCAGAGATCTGAGGTGTTTGTTTTTTGTTCATTCATGTACATTTTTTTTTTAATATTTAATAATAAAGTATGTTTTAATCTTCCTCTCTGGAGTTAAACGTATATAACACGCATCACAATGTTATCAGGATGGTAAAAATATCTTTGAGGTGAAATGTAATCATTTCTTTCAGATTGTCTCCATTTATAAAGGTTATGCAATATAACCGAGTACTCAGCCAAAAAAGTCAAAACCTTTGGACATTTATCAGGCCTAATATATGACTTGAAGCAAAACGTTTCTCTATAGAAGGAACATTTCAAAAAGTTCACAATCTTTTGGAGATTTGTGCATTTTTAGAAGATTGCGTCACCCCTTCTAGAACCTGAAGGATTCATTTAGATGTGCATTCTTTTCTGGTTAACTAGGATAAACACCTTTGTTGGCTTTGTTCTTTACTAAAGATTAAGTAAGCTACCCGTAACTTGTGCCTCAAGGGTGAGATTTTTAGTTTAGCAGACTTTAGGAAGATCATTAGTGTCATTTCCTTAGCAGTTCGTAAAAGTAAATGTTGAAGTTGTTTTTCTGACACCTCAGTGACTCTGTAAAGTGTTTATTTGGTGAACCACCTTCTTAATGCAGGCCTGTTATGTTGCCGAGGCAATAATAACTGTTAGTTTAGGCCGTTGCGTTTGTTTACAGATGCACTTTGAAAGCCCATGCCAACCTCTCACTGCTGTAAAACGGGTCTTTTGATGGCCGTCGGTGATGTGTGTTTTCCACCTTATTCCTTCAGGGGAATGAGCTCACATCTGACTGCATGTCATTCTCCCGAAATGACCTGAGCCGTTTTCACACTGTTTGACAAATGTTACCAAACATTATTAAATATGTCAAATTGACAGCTGTAATACATTTAATACACTTTTTCTTTCTGCCTCAAATTGTTTCACTTCTGTGAGATCTAAAAGCATCTAGATTGTAGTCGCAAAACAAGCTACTCATGGATTAAAAATATATTTACAATAACAGTGTATCATTTTATTGTAACATCTTGTTTTCTGCTTAATTCTTGCCTGAAATCCTAAATAAGAACCCAACCACCCTTCACCAACATCCCTTCACTGGCCACGTTATTAGCTACACCTGTGCAACTGCTCGTTAACCCAAATTTCGTATTCGCCAATCACATGGCAGCAACGCGATGCATTTAGGGGTGTAGACATGGTTGAGACGATCTGCAGTTTAAACCGAGCATCAGAATGGGGAAGAAAGAAACTGCTGATCTACTGGGATTTTCACCCACAACCATCTCTAGAGTTCCCCGAAAAATGGTCTGAAAAAGAGAAAATATCCAGTGAGCGGCAGTTCTGTGGGTAGAAATGCCTTGTTGATGCCACAGGTCAGAGGAGAATGACCAGACTGGTTCCAGCTGACAGAAAGTCAACAGTAACTCAGATAACCAGTGGTTACCACCGAGGTCTGCAGAAGAAAAATCTCTGAATGCATAACATGTTCAACATTGAGGCAGATACAGTAGCAGAAGACCACACCACGTGTCACTCCTTTCGGCTAAGAACAGGAAACTGAGGCTACAATTCACACAGGCTCACCAAAATTGGACAATAGAAGATGGAAAAACTGTTGTCTGATGAGTCCTTTTCTGCTGCCACATTCAGAATTTAGGGTCAACAACATGAAAGCATTGTTCGATTCTGCCTTGTACCATCGCTGGTGGTGGTAGTGTAATGGTAAAGGGGATATCTCCGTGGCTCACTTTGGCCCCCTTAGTACTAGTTGAGCATGGTTACAATGCCACAGCCTACCGGAGTATTGTTGTTGACCATGTCCATCCCTTTACGACCACAGTGAACTCAAGTTCTGATGGCTACTTCCAGCAGGATAACGCATCATGTCATAAACTGGCATCATCTCAGACTGTACTCAAATGGCCTCCACAGTCACCAGATCTTAACCCAGTAGAGAACCTTTGGGATGTGGTGAAACAGTAGATTGGCATCATGGATGTGCAGCCGACAAATTTTCAGCAACTGTGTGATGCTACCATGTCAATATGGATGGAACTCTCTGAGGAATGTTTCTAGTACCTTGTTGAATCTATGGCACCAAGGATTAAGGCAGTTCTGAAGGCAAAAGGGGGTCCAACCCAGTACTAGCAAGTGGTACCTAATCTAAATCTTAAAGAGTTAATGTGTTAGTCATTCATTATCAAAAACAGAAGCCACTTGATTAATGATTTTTTTGGTCATACTTCAAAACTGATGCAAATGTCAGTAAATGGTTTAGGACATTAAGTTGTTCTTATTGGAGCCTGAACATCTGTTTCTTCTTTCTTCTCAGTCTGTCTTGAGTTATTACACACTTTTATTTTAGCAGTTCTAACCTTTTCATAATAAAGATGCTCAAAGAGACCACACAAAAGCTTCGCCTTTGTTTCTGTAAAGGAAATCAGAGCTGTTTATAGTAAGTGGATAATACAGGCTCTGAAAATAGTACCTCTAATTTCACTAAATTGTCCAGTAAAATTTCTGAAATTGCTTGAAACTTAATTAACCTTGATTGGGTGGTTATGGCGCAGTTGCGCTGCGTGCCGGCCGTGGTTGTTTGACCCTAAGCAGACACTGGAAGTGTAGATATTAATGTACAGAAACAGGTTTTTAAAGCCTGTTCACGTCTGTTTTTACAGAGATTGGGGTGTATTATCCAAATTTGGCAACGGCAAAACATTTTTCTTTTTTTTTCTTCTTTTTTTTTTAAATCAAATTCTCAGCCGTAACAAAGTTTTCCATTTTTGCTCTCTGTTTCACATTTTAAACAGACTTTTAATGTCTACAGTCTTTTTCCCTGACCACATTACTGAAAGTTTTACTTTTTGTTATACCAAAATGTTTGGGATCATTTGAGATAGCAAACAGAAGAACAACAAAGGTATGTTCTTTTCAGAATAAGAGGCTTTGAAGTAACTTGAAAAAAAACTGGTGAAAAATTTCTGTTCTAACTTTGGTGGAGGGTCAACTGAGCAAAAAGGATTCAAACACATGGGAGATGTTCCGCATAAATGTGATCTCTCCTCTA
Organism: Oryzias curvinotus; assembly: GCA_023969325.1. NCBI lineage: Eukaryota > Metazoa > Chordata > Actinopteri > Beloniformes > Adrianichthyidae > Oryzias > Oryzias curvinotus. The sequence goes on from CM043709.1 coordinate 9,950,359, forward strand.
TTTGTTTTTAACTGGGTTTCTCGACTGTTGCCAAAATTGTCCCACTTCTGTATGTGTGGATAAAACACATGTGAAAACTTCCACTTTTGTCAACATGAGCTTAAAATGATAATTTCCTGCTTAGGTAAATATATTCACATGTACACAAAGAATCAAATCTTATTAGAAATAAATCTATATGTTGTGTAAGAAGCTGCCACAAAAATATGTTATTAGATTATCTTAAGAGTAAGAAGTCGATATGCATCCTTTGAAAAAATTCTTTCAGTAATTTAATCGTAGTCCTTGTTCATTATAATTTTTGGGTTTCGGTCTGTATAAGAACTACTCATTTACAGCTCTGTCCATTTGTTGATGATTGTACTTTGCTATTTCTGGTCATTTCAGTTACTGAGAGGTTTCTTAGCAGGTCCAAATTATTACTGTGCCACAGCTGTGCTTGACAGTTGGTATTAGATGAGCGTGTTTTGTGTAAAGTTGCACCACATATGAATGAACATCTGCACTTTCCTTGCATACGTTCTAAAGTACTCCCTTGGTTTGCTTAAAAGCACCAAAGACGTTTTTCCTATCAAATTAACCACACTTGTTCATCTTTTTTTTTTTTTTAAGAATTGTAAAGCCATTAGTTGAAATTTATGGTAAGATCAATATTGAGGAAATTGTCATCTGATTGGTTTGTCTTTTTTTCCACTTTGGTTCTAGAATACCACGTCTGAAAGGATCATTTCTGTCATACCCCAGAGGGTTCTGAACAGTGACAATAAAGCCTGAAATGGAAAAGGCTCACTTAACCACAGATTGCTCCGCCCACCTCGACAACTGCTTAAAGAGCCTGATTGGGTGGAGCAAGATGTAAGAATATCTTCGTGAGTAAACTAATTGGTTTTAGTTACCTGCTAATCAAAAAATGTTCCTCTAAGATTCACCCATCTGAAAAAGTGTCCAATTTTAACAAACTCCCCTCTCGCTTTCATTTGTTGACATGCACAGTCATGTGTAGAAAATTAAATAATATGCTTTGACAATATCTTGGGAACTAGACTGAGAATTAGAGCATTTTTTGGTGTAAAAACTGGCTTTCTGTTGTCACAAGAACAGGCAATAGGCTGGATCCAAATGCAGCAGGTTTATTAGCTCAGCTAAAAGACCACAAAGCTAAATCAGGATCAGACAGGCAGGAGTCAATAACAGGCAGAAGTTCATCAGATAGAGATACAGGGTAGTCAGGATCCAGGCAAAATTCAGGGCAGGCAAACAGAGTCAGACACACGGTCAGGAAACAGAATGTCAGGGGGGTATTCTAGAAAGCAGGTTATGCTAGTTACCACGGTAAGTTTGAGGCTAAGGAAGCAGATAACCTCAGCTTTCGGTTCCAGAAATCGAGGTATGTATCAGGGTATGCTTAGTTTCCCTGGCAACTCATGCCCTGAACATAACCTGGTCTGGAGCAGGTTTAGTTAAAGGTTAGTTTGTTTTCAGAGAGGTGCAGAAGCATGGCCTGTCCATTTGAAGTTGATTTAGTGGATGAAGAAGCTCAAATAGTACTTTTTCCACCATGAGAGGGTGATAAGACCACATATGGATGTTTAAAGATAAACGTTTTTACTTTGATGTAACTTAATTATTTGCTTCAGTTAAGATAAATCATTTTTTTTAGTTAAGTCAGCTCAAAAATAGCATGTAGTTATCAGACAGTTATTTTACTTTCATTCAAATTAATTTAATTAAGTAGGTGCAACTTTGGTGCTGCTGTTAGATCGGCATGTCTGGGCGGATTTTGGTTTAAGTGTGGGTTTTTGACCAAATGTGTTTAGTTGTTTAGCTGTTTTACTGTTTTTTGCTGAGTTATTTTGTCCTACTATGCTTAAGTCTCTGCACCATGAGTGAGAGGGAGGTAGAGGAAGATGAGTTTATATAACACCCCTACTGACAAGTACAGGATTGACAGCGTTGGAGGAATGGCAAATGATAGCATGTTGTAAAATTATGATGTTTCTTTCATTTTATTGTTACAAAAATGAGAATATCTGCCAGCTCAAACTTAGACATATGAGAGTTCAAGAATTATAATAAATTAAGATAGAAAAAGATTTAATTAAATTGGAGTAATATGACATTTAGTTAGATAAATATGTAAATTTGAGTTGTATAAGCACTAATTAAGTGTTATAGACATAATAAATTAGGTTGAATAAATTTAACTCAATTACTTGTTACCAATAGAAGTAATTCATTTAAGTTGGCAAAATTGGATAAGTTATATATATGCGTCACAATGAAAATGGAAATTAGATCAGAAACCTGTGCGTTTACTTTATCTGTTCTTTTTCTACAAGCAGAAGCTCCTTCTTTTGCTGATGCAGCTGTGTTACTTTTTTGATGGACGTTAATCTTCATACGCCGTCATTAAAATCATTGACTCCGTCTCACTGAGGTATAGCGCTCTCTTTTTTTCTCCACGCGTTTCTATGGTGACTCCGGAAATCAGCAATCCATTGAGAATGTCTTTATGTACTTGCCGTGCACATGCATTAACCCAGGGTTACCAAGTCGAGCGTAATTACGCTAACTCATATCCAGTCTTTTGGAACTGATATACCCAGAGTAAGCAAGTTCAGGCGGATTTCAGCCAGAGTTCAGGGTTAAAGTCAGGGTACTTTAAACATGCTTTCTGGAATACCCCCCATGTCCAACTGTAACGCTCGCAAAGAAAGGCAGAGTGGCAAAAACTACTTCACACTGAGCTCAGCTCAGTGCAGTGCTTAAGTATGCAGTGGTTGATTGAGTGAATGAGAGTCAGCTGTGTGGCATCCAGGAAGTGCACGCTGGGTGAGCTGGGAAATTAAGTGCTATCAGTACTCTGGATATCCAGCTCCCGCCAGTGACTAGAGGGGGAGACAGAGCTCTGACTTTTGACCTCTATCATGTTTATCAATAAGAAATTGTTCTTTTCTGCAGCCTGCGTCTGGTGGTCTTGTAAGGGACCCGCACCATGTGGCACTTCTTGACTGTGCCAAGTTCTCAAAGAGAATGTTAAGGCTTGAAAGAAACCAAAACTCTATCTAAAGTTGTCAAAGACTATGATCTCAAGCCAGTTTTTTTCTTTTTTATGGACCATACTGTGTAAGAAACAGTCGTGTGGTTTTACACAGATTTATTGAACTCCAAACCTTTGGCCAAACAAAGAACTTTGACTTACTTTAGATAAGTGACCTTAAATCTTGTTGAAATAAAAAAAAAAACACACATTCTTGAGCACACAGATGTGGTCTGATGTAATTCCACTCAAACTTTGATATCCAGACTTCCCATTTAATGTAAACAGTATTGGAGATTTAGAAGACAAACATGGTTGTTTACAGAAAGTGTTTTCCATCTTCAGAGGAAAAAAAAAAGCTGCTTCTGCTTGGTGCCTTTTATTGTCCTGCTCATGCCGATAAACTGAAAGGGCAGCAAATGCCAGTCCAGGCTCAGCTGATGGTGCCGCCTTTGAGCTTTTACTGTTTGTTGAGCCGAGATTTCAGACGCCCAACGACTGCTTCTAGCAAATAATCCCTGCCACAGCTAGCGGCTCTCGGAGGACATCCACCCTGGGAGGATAAAGACTGATTCACAGAGGCCAGCTGATCGTTATTCATTTGTAATGACAGCTGGACTGGATGGGTGTGTTGGAGGCCTTGCATCACTGTCACAGCATGACTGTGCAGCTTGAGCCAAAACTAAAAACAAGAGTCCCACGCCCTTCTAAAATCTTTTGCACATTTTTTTAATGTTGTTGAAATTTCATGCGCAAAGATAAAGTAATATGACAATTTACCATGAGATTGTGAAAGCAAAAATGATGCTGTTTCCCCTTTTGTCCAGCAGAGGGTACTTGATGAAACAACATGCTGCCTTTGCTTCTGCGCTTTGTGGCCGACCTCGGAGCCCTCCAGGTTCCTCGTAACAGCGAATGCCAGCATCAACCTGAGGTTAATGTTCATGGGAGCTGTAAAAAGGTTGACATCAGAACCTAGTAGCTTCCAACATGTTGTAATGACCACTCTTGGGCCTGTAAGCTTCTGGCTGCACAGCATTACGTAGCTCTTGATGGAGCTTTAATGCTCAACTCTTTGTCATATAAACACACTTCAGGTTCAGGGAATGAGGTAGTCCAGCAATTTAACTACAGGGGCGTTTGCATGTGGGAGTCGCAAGAAAAAAGATGTTTATAGTTTGTTTTTTTAATGTAAACTTGGATTTTTAGGGAGAGAGGGGCTCCCTGAACTGTACATCATGAAGGAATGCTGCAGATGATGGAGAGTAATGGCTCACATAACATTCAGATTCTATTGCATAACCGCATAGGCTGCTTTCTGTTATCAAGACAAATGACAGTGATAGAGCAGTAAACTGTGAAGGATGAAAGGGGAAACAACTTCTATAGGTAGCAGCACAGGGAGGAAAATCGGAGCCCCCTGAAAGGGTTTTGACTGTAAACTCTGCCTGCAAGGAGACTACCACACACCTTTATGATTAGGTAAACCTCACAAGCCTTTCATGTGAGTAATTTGTAAAACCCCAGCAGGCATATCCTGTGCAGGATTCAGCTCAATCAAAGGCTTCATGACCCGTTCAGCCTCTTATTAAAACGCACTTGATTAAGACTCGTTGGCAGCGGCCAAAGCAGGAAGGGCTGCAGGTGTCGTGTAATCTCAGGTGGAACGGCTTTTACAGTGGCAAGGAGACAAAAGGCATTTTGTGGAAACAAGCTCACACTTGGAGGTGTCTCGTGGGTTTTTTAGAATATCATCTCAGCCAAAGTGAACATGTTGCCCTGAAATATTTTCCAACATCTGCCGCCCATCAGGTTGTCTGCTCTCTGAGCCACTGCTGCATTCCTGAGCCGCTCCCTGTACCTGGATCAAAAAGAAACCCTTCCCTGTCGTAGCCTTCGAGCTGTGCTTTCTGTGCCTCAGTTCCAGTCGTGTTAGCAGCACGTGCAGACATCCCACTTATTGGGACAGAGAAGTAGTTGTACTCTCTAATATCTTCTTTGATGTCCCACACTTGGTTCATTGGGTCAAGCTTCAGGATGGATGTTGCTCATTTTCAATTTCTCGATGTCTGCTAAATTGGAACCTGGAATTGAGATGGGAGCCCTCCTCCTTCCTTAGGCCTGTTTACAGCAATTTAGCAGACCCCTGCAGTTTAAAGCCAACACAAAGCTAACTCGCATAGCTGCTAATGAATTAGGCTCATTTGCTTGCACTTTAACAACATTCAAAGAATGAGAGCAGGAATGCATTCATGCTATACAGCCTATTATATACAATTATAGTCATTGTCCTTGCTGCATGGTGTCTAATCCAAGGCCATTCAGAGCGGCACTTAAGATTCTTGGCATACTCCTGAGCTCATTGCTGCTCGTGGACCTAATCTATTCCCCCCCTTCTCAGAATCAGTCAAGTGTATGGCTTAGTCAGATCAAATGAAACAAGCTGGCTCCCTGCAGAATGGGATTCCTGAGCTCAGAAAGTCAGGAGGGGGGGACTCCAAGGTTGTGTTGTTATATAAGAACACACTGACCCAACTCTGCATCTGTCTGAGAATCTGCTGGCTTCACACAGTGATATAGCAGGAGGTTTTCTACCTTCTAAACATCACCCCCCCATCCTCAACACTTTGGTGGATGTCAACATCGATGGTCTTCATTGGGAACAAATGCTCAGGCAATGTTGCATTTCATAAATAAATCAGATTTATTGTAGCATATAAAATTAAATCATTTTACAATTTATTCCAGTATGACACATAATATCCAAATAAAGTAGCTACATTTAGTTTTGATAAATAATATTAAGAACAAAAAAAAACAACATTCATTCATTCTTTGACATGTTTGCCTTTTTCATGAAGGGAGATCGATAGCTGCCACAAAAACATGAACACTAATGCCCACGTCAGGAAGGAACCAAACTGCACACTTGTCAAACAAGTGAAAGGGATTGCATTTTGTTGTTGTTAAGATATAAGATGGTAGGCTAAGCAAAGTTGCGCATGTGCATATCTCCATATGCACACGCAAGTCTACAGTCTGGGTCATGTCTGCATAAAGAACATCAAAATATACACAGTGAATTGATATCAGCCGCTAAGTTCAATGTACAAATATTAATTACATCCTGCTCCATGACGAAGCTACTTCAATGCTCCAGTAATATGAAGCAATTTGTATTGAGAATGCTGATGTAGTCACAGCATACAGTGCACTTCATTAAGTCCTCATGATGTAAGCCCACAATTCCTTGGGAATCTAGTTACAACAAGAAGCTGGTAGTTGACAGACAGTCTATTTACACCCCTGCATGTGTCGAGGCTGCCTTTGGCTGCTGATCTCTGTCTCCTGCTGAGGGGGGTCGTATATCTGTCACCAATCAGTCTCTGAACTTGTGGATGTCATTGGAAAGGCGGTAGAAGGGGTAGGAGGCTTCGTTGACATGGGGACAGTTGTGGGTGCACTTGCAGCTCTCGATCATCATCGTCTTCTTGTAGAAAGTCTCGCCGTCCTCGCAGCGGAACTTGACCTGGATGGTCCTGGTGTCGTGGGGGCTGCAGCAGCGGCCGTCCACGCAAGATCCGCAATATCTGGGCCGGTACTTCTTCACACTGGAGCAGCCGGCGTAGGTGAACTTGACTGGCTGGCTTGACTTCTTGGTTCTGTTGCACTTCTTTCCTTTCTGCAGCAGAATAAGTGGAGAGACCATTAGCTGTGCACCTGGACCAGACTGACATGTGTTTCATGCTTTCAGCTGAGGTTGGCCCAAAGCTTACCTTCAGACTGGCGTAAGGGGACTGGGTGCATGGCCGGACTTCACAGAGTCGTGTTTCTCTGACCAGCTTGCACTCGCTGTTGTTGTTGGTCACCCTGGTGGAGATGCCGGTTCCACAACTCTTGGAGCACTGGGACCAGGGTGTGGTTTGGACGATACATTTGGGGGAATCAAACATGTAAACTTCAGGCTGAGGTCTGTATGCTGTAAATACAAAAAAAAAAAAAAAACAATTAGCACCATATTTCATTTACTCAATGAACAATGAATAAACAAAAAGTTGAAAGAAAGAATGTTTTCTTACCAGGCAAGGTCTTAAGTCCTCCTTTGACAATTGCAATAAGCTCATTCCTGTTAGTCAGGTCCTTTTCCAGCTCCTCAGTCAGCTTGTCTTTCCCAAAGATCTTCTCCAGGATATCTGTCTCCTTGCCATCTTCACACACCCACTCCTCACAGCACTGGCCTGCCACCTTGACAAGTCTGGGGTTGGCACAGCCCAAATTGGGCAGGGAGAGCTCCTGCGGACACAGTGGGACACATCCCACTGCTCCATCGATGCATGTGCACTGGTGTTTACAGTTGGGCTGGAAGCTCTCGCCGTTCTGGTAGATCCTGCTGTTGTACTCACATGGTCTGCCCTCTGACTTTGCTGTAGCGGGAAGAAGAAAAACAGAAGCAAAAAATTGTTATTCTTTCCTGCTTATCTTTAAGAAAAATAAAGACATGACACTGCTGCCAAATAAGAATCAGTTAAACTGTAGGATTTTTGAGGCTGCCCGAGGAGTCTCTTTTCCTCCTCAGTGGTCTCTGAGGTTTAGACTAGTTTCTCTCTAACTGCATTCCACTGTGTTGAAATCACACAGGTCCCCAGGCTCCTGAATAATATCTCGCTTACTGAGAAAAAAAGGCTTCAGACCGAGCCACTGGCATGCGCATCTGGAGCTGCATGGGCTGTATATACTAACCTCGGCAGATGCCACGGGTGGTAGCAGCAGCAAGAGTGGCCCCAAAGTTACACTCCAGCCCTTTAGTGTGGTCGCATGGCTCGGTCAGGCTGCAGTCCTCGTTCAGCTGTCTGGCGCAAACTCTGCAGCAGTTGCAGCCGTCTAGGACGACGCTCACGCCCGGTGCGCACTTGGGCATCTCCAGCTGACACTCACACACGGAGGGGCAGGAGGATGGGGGGTAGGAGAGGACCTGCACGGCCAAGGAAAGAAATTAGGCTTAAATAAAAATAAATCAACAAAAATCATAAAAAATATATGAATAAAGGGATGATTCACACTTACCAGGGTGAGGCTTCCGAGGAAGACAACGAGAGAATGAAGCATCGGCATCTCGGACAAATATCTTGTGCGCGTTCAGGAGGAATCCTGTGAAAAGTCTGTCTTCGTGGGGGAGATCGTGGGTATTCCCTCTCGGCCGTTCGTCTCTCTTGTTTGCTGGTAGTCTCTGGCGTCAGAGGCTCCCTCAGAGCAGATGAGGCTCTCAGTAAAGCTGTTGCAGTCTGCTGAAGCCTGGGCACCTCCGGACTTTTATAGTGAAGCGGGAAGCTGACGTCGTTCCTGGGCTGCCTGCTGAACTGTTCCCAAAGTATGCCAGGAATGTTTCTCGGCGCATTTTCCATCCGAGACCCAAGCTCCACCCTGTCTAAAGCTTTCTCTCTCGTTTTTTTTTTCTTCTGTGGATTTTTCCCCCCATCTGCACACACTTTTCCGTCTCACATTTTTCCTCCTCTCGTTTATCCTCCCTTTCATTTTCTTCCTCTGCTCGCTTCTCACATCTATCAAGTCAGCTTCAATTGATTTTTTTTTTGTCTAGCGGGGGATTTTACGCACGTCTGCGTCCGTTCAGCCTCATGTTTGTACTTCCATCTTAGAAAAAGATTCCAAAAGTTTTTTTTCTTTTCTTCTACCACTTGTTTCGGTTTAAAACAGATGACTGATTATAAGTTAAACCACGCTGCATGGCAAGAAAAAGGAAACAAAAGAAGGTGTTTTTGGGGAGTCTCAAATATGTGCGCAGGAATACGTACAGCATCTATTTCTGGCTCTCCTGTGCCTTTATTCGGAGGAGCATAAGCGCTTCCAGATGCGCGCACCAGAGCTCACACGTAACAATATTGCCATATTTGGTATGGCAGTAGCCTGCATTATTAACATATTTCTCTTTCTTTTGGTCAGCGTGCCTGACAGCTTAAGGGCTTGATAAATATGCTCTCCGTGCAGGGAAATTCCTTCTCAGACACCGATATTTCCTCGCAATCTCTCCTGAAAAAAATGGAAAGAAAAAGAAAGTGGGCCCTGTTCATTTTGTGATGGTGGGACACAAAAACACAGAGGTTTTAATGAATCCATATGGATGAACACTTTGACCAGAAGCGAACGCGTGTGCGTAAAGGCGCACTGCGAGTGGTTACTGTTGCCAGCAACAGGCTGTCAGACGCCAAAAGAAGACGTTTTTCACTTCTTTTTATAGGGCAGGACATTTCAGCACTTCTAGTATTATGTGTTGACATACAGAGGGGCAGCAGTTCAACAGGACGGCTTGAATGCGGTGAGTTTAGCCCTTTTTGGGGGGTTGTTTTGTTTTGCGGGGGAACTTTTCTTTCAATCTGACTTCTAAAGAAAACCTCTTGGTTTTGAGTGTTCTTTATTTTGACATTCTGGATTGAAAAGCAAACGTTGACATCCATTTTTTTTTCATAATGAAAGTTCACTTCTCCAACGATTGGTTTCTGTGTGTGTGTGTGTGTAGTGGGGGGGGGGGGGGTCTTTCAATCCATTCAGTACTTGTTTCACAGCCTTGTGTGTGCGTGGGCACGCGCACGTGTAGGGCAGAGGGGTTGAGACAGTTAAGTCATGGTCATTATTCAAACGAGCCTGAGTCTCAGCTATAAATTTAAGAGGAACGTTTGCATTTTCAAGGCAACTACATTTTATAGAAAGTTATGGAGCATCTTTTATGGTTTTAGTGTTATACTTTTTGTGTCCAGTCCTTTACAATGTTGATCGAATACATATTAACTATTAACTATTAACTATCACCAATTTTTCAAATGTGTTTTTGCAAACGTGTTTCAAAGCTTGTCAGCTTCTGTATTTTTCAGAGTATAAGTGGTTATTTTGTGTGCAAAGTTTGGGCAGGTTTCTTCTATATAATGTATTTTTTAGCATCTGCGACTTACACTATGGATCGACTTATAGTCCAATAATATGTATTTATATCCCATGTAGAATGAGTGGACCTCCTCCTGCCTCGAACAGACAGCATTTGTAGTTTTGCTAATATCAGCTGATTTGTTTGTAGTTTTCTCTTTGCTATATGTGCTGCAGGCAGCTGTACAGTGCAGTCTCTGGTTAGGATGTTTTGGCTATCGTACTGTTTATACCCGTTTGAGACATTGTGTTTCATCCTGTGGTTCAGTCCAATAGAAAACTATTTTCATTTCAGACAAGGAGCAAAGTTCAGAAACCAGGAGTTCTCACAGATAATGTCTTGGGTCAGAAGGCCACAGCCTCCCCATCCAGAGCTAAGTGACAGAACAGAACAGGACAGTACGGAATGTTGAAACAACAAATTCCGTGCTCTTATATTCCAGATTAAATGTCATAACTAGGATATAATGTGCATGAGCAGCCTTTCCTCTCTGTCAGCTCGTAAAGCTGCAGGAAGTCTGTTGAGTTACGGTTTGTTCTTCTGTCAGCGCTGCCTAAGAAGAGCCAGAGTTTAAAACATTTACTAGAGTTGTGACAAAATATTTACATTTGTGGGGATGTAGTTATGTGGGGACATGTTTACATTCCTGAGGTTTTACCTATTAGTATATTTAAAAAAAAAAGCATTTGGCTTTCGGCGGTCTTATAATTTATCAAGTATGGTCAAAATACCATACACAACACATTCCTCTACATTGTGATTAATCTGAAAAAAAAAAAAAAAAAAAAAACTAGGTCAGAAAGCAGAACAGTGAAGGAGGAACTAGACCCAACCATAAATATGAATTTATGTTGTAAGTATAGCAACTTTAAAAAGCAAGTACTTGATTGTCCAAAATGAACTACTTAGGTTTGTCGACACAATGCTAAACAGAAAAACCACCAGCAAATGTTGAAAAAACAAAACAAAACAAAAAACTACCTACAGGTGGATCTACCCAAAACATGTTTTATGTCTAAATACTTTATTTTTAATATTTAAAGGACAGCAATGGATGTCCAAGCAAAGTGTGCTGAAGTTTAGCCTTTATTAGACCCTGCTGAAAAACTAATAGTTCCTGTTAGTGCATGGTTAAAGTTGAAAATTAGAAAAATAATAAAACATATCCTGGGTTGTCGGATAGCGGACGCCACTTCTCAAATACAAAGAAAGCACATCTAAAGGTGGCACAAATTGCATCTGAAAAAAACAAAAAAAGATTTCTTAAACAATGTTGTTTGGACAGTGAAGACCGCATTCAAGATATTTGGTCATGACAACGTGAAGTTTGACAAAAATCAAACAGCAACTTGCTAAAACTCAATGCAAAAATTGAATGCAACAAAAGACTGAGTGTATTTACCCGTGTGCTAGTATTCACATTGTTTAAGCATACATCCTTAAAACGGTGCTACCATTATGTGCTTTTCTGATTAGCTCAGCCGGAATATGCTAATTTCTGGAATCTGGCGCAGTGGTTAGCGCTTATGCCTCATAGTGAAAAGGCCCGGGTTCAAATCCTGGCTGGGTTTTTTCTGCGTGGAGTTTACATGTTCGCCGTGCATGTGTGGGTTTTCTCCAAGCTCTAGTTTCCTACCTCAGTCTAAAAACATGCATCATAGGTTGATTGATTACTCTAAATTGTTCTGTGAGTGTGTATATGTGTGTGATTGTGTGACCATGCGACAGGCTTGCGATCTATCCTGGTTTCACCCCACCTTCCCCCAACAGTAGCCAGGTTAAGCTCTGGCAGCCCCGTGACCCTGAGAGTTGAGAAAATGGATGGATTGTTGTGGAAAAGGTTCAGAGGAACTTACTGTATTTTCTGATAGAGCTGATGGAGTCTGTTGAATAAAGGGATATTGTTTGTGACCAAATATGATCAGAAAACATTTGAACAAATTGAATCATTAAACTTTTGCTTGTTTGGCTAATTCCCTAAAAAAGATAAGACTATGCTTGTTTGTGGCCTATCATCAACACACTTTTTAAGTTCAGCCTTCACACATTTTTTTTCCCAGCACTAAAGTTGACTTGACAAAAAGTGACAGGGTCACTCTAAAAGGGGATGTGTTGCATTTTTCCACCGGATGGTTACAATTTAAAGAGGGCACGATAACCAAAACAATGTTATCAAATGTCTAAAATGTAAGAGAACATGATAATCTTGGTCAAAAACAGAACAGTTTGGAAAGAACAAACATCACTGTTAAAATGTAAGTAATCTGACTCTGTTAGAAAAATCCAAACAAGGAGTCAGCGGTATGTTCCAGAAGGTGCAATCCGTAGCTGTGGTTACAAGGAAACAGTAATACACAAGACAAGATCCAATGAAAAACTCTCCTCCCTTAAAATGGGTTCTTTCAACATTCCACAGTCACAAAAGCATCTTACGGCAGACTTGCAGAATATTTAAAAATGGCACAGAAGTATATATGTATAAGTATATTGGAGAAATGAAGTTGTTGTTTGTTCACTTTTGGACCTATCCAACCTAAGTCACACAGGTGGTTTAGCAGAGATTTCTATGCCGGATGCGCTTCCTGACACAACACTGTATTTTATCCAGGCTGGGGGCCGGCACAAGGGGACCTAGACTTGGACCCCCTTGTGGCTACATAGTTAGGCAATACCCCGAATGGTCTTGCCCAAGGACCCACACTGGATGAAACTCATCGTGGCCCCTGGGAATCAAACTGATTTCCCATGTGACAATTCCATGGGACCTCTTCCCCCTCGTATTTCGACAGGAAGTACCCCCTGGCTCCAAAATCCCATAGACGCAGGTTATTCAAGTCCTGAACTGACCAATCAGATGCCTCAATAAAATGTGCTTTCCACCGGCCCCCATGTTAAACGTTCAAAACATTTGTTCAACAGATTATCCCGAGTCCGCTTTCAGTGGATATGGGGTGTGGACTTCCAACAAGCTCACTCCTGGTTGGTGCGAGTGGTTGCCATAGAAACGTGTACTCAGACTGACTCTGATCTATCACTACTTAGTGACATCTTCTGGCTCCAACATGGCGTTGTCCATATTGTGAAAAAAATGGCGACTGAATTGACTTCATTTGGTTGGAGCCAGAAGATAGTCATTTTCTATGGGTCACATCACACCCAGCCCAGTTCTCACATACTGTCAATACGTGAGGCCGATTTATTCAAAGTGATGCTCATCGATTTCAGACCATGTGATTCTCATCAAGTTCCAGTTTTCCTGTTTTTCAAAATCAGATTGTTGTTTTCATAATGGAGGAAATTGTAGCTTTGTGGATTTTATAACACAAAGACATCATGGAATTCTCCTTGGGAACCTCAAAAGGAATGGTCTGTCAATTTATACTTAGCATTTGACAGAATGGAGGACGCACCATAAAACCTTCAACAGAAACAACGAATTTCCCTCCTAAACATTACAAAAGTTCTCTATTCAAATGACAAATCATCATACTCTAAATTGAGTTCATGTATTAGAAAACTAATTTGGTGATTTATTATTTTTTTTCTGGCTAATTTGAAAATGGCCGTGTGCTGACAAGTTAACCTGTCGTGTGCACCTGTGTAATCATGCGTGTCTGTGTTGCCTCAGACATCTCCAATCTTCCAGTCATACAAAGCCATAAAGGCGTGCTGTTTGTGGAGCGTGCAGCTGCAGAAGCGTGTCTGCTTTCACTGGTTAGATTTCACATAGCTCTACAATGAAACCACCAGGTGTGCCTGAAGAATTAAGGCTTTTCTCATTCTAAAGTAACCTAAATTCCTCCTCATGGAGGGGAAAAAGAGACAAGAGAAGGTCTTTTCTGGATCCATGTGTATTCTCGATGAGGAGGGAAGGAAAGCAGGGAGGGGCTGGGAGGGGGCAGGTGTTGGGAAGAGGATAGTGGCATTTGGTGATCCGCACAGGAGTGGAAAATTGAATGTTGGGCTCTTGGAATGCACTGGAATGTTTACAACAGTTAAGGATAATTGAGTGAATCTGGAACAAGAAAAGACAAACCGAGGTCCTGTGGTGGAAGAATGTGCTTCTGGGACATCTGAAGAAACATTCCATCCATTCAGACGGATTCACCGGGCCCAGAACCTGCCTTAGATGGCACCGTAGGGAATAGAAGCCCCCCCCCACTCCTCGCCATTCCTGCCATACTTGTCTTACACTTCACAAAAGTAGAAAGCCCCCTTTTGATATTCCTTGCCCTTGAAGTTTGCGTAGTCTGCTCAGAGCGCAGCAGATATGTCTTTTGAATATTAGGTTTGATGTCTTCTCATGTTCCTTCATCTGAAAATAGCTTTAAAAATGTGTGTGAGAGCCGTACACATTGAACTGCTGACACACTTTCTGCTTCCTTTACAAAAATGTTTTATTATTCTCAAATGTCTGGGATACGTGACCTTCTTCCCTTCATGCTAATCTATAGATTGATGCATGGATTGATTAACTCTTCTGCAAATCAAATTTGTTGGGGCATCCGTTATTGTATATGTATCTATTAAAGTCTGCACTATTAAATAAATGTACTCATTTGAAGATGAAAATACAGAAGCTTTGATACATTTAGTTATTATATTATTGGATTTAGGTTTCAATAGTATACAATCTTAAAAAATACATTTTTTTCTAGTTTACAGTTCTTCCAATTGTTTCTAATGTTAATTTGTAGAAGAAAAAGAGAGAAAATTTTTGCTTGAAATATTTGTAAGTTTGTTAGCCATAGTGTTAGAGGTGGTCAGGGATGAATCCCATTCACTCGATTACCATAGAGTACAACCTTTGGCTGTGTTACAGACAATCTACATGGTCTATACCAGAGTTCTACAACCTTTAATGCTAAAAAGTGTTCCAGTTTGGTCCAGTTTCTGACTGAGCTACAAAGTTCCACCTTACCGTTTGGAAAAATAGACTTTATCTATTTTTGTGTGAGTAGTAAGCCATTCATTTGTAAAATGTAGTTTTTATAGATTTATAATATATGAATTATAATAGTGTTATATAGGGCTGCACGATTTATATCACTTATATCGCGATGACCCTCTGTGTCAAATAAGATTCTTTTGCTGCTGCAGATTTACTTGCAATTACAATTGTAACACAATTATATACTTTTACTCAAATCCAAATGTCAACTAGACACTGTTGTGCAGCCAAAGATAAGAATATCTGCTTTGAACCTGTTCTAAACTCTCTAAAACAAACAATAGATGAAATCAGGGGGATTGAAACTTTTTGCAAATAGGTCTAGATTTGGTGAGGTGTACATGTCTGAGGGGCATTCATTTGACCTGACATTCTGACTTGAGCATCTATCAATTTGTCATTTGTTCGCACTGTTCATCCTCAGTTAGCTTGTCGTTGTTGGCATATCTTATCTAGATTCTCTTGATTTTGAACTCCTTGAAAAACTCAACCACAGTTTCTTGGCATATCAGGTGGACAGCGTTGTTTCATATTTCACAGAACAAAAATATGCCAAAGAAAGGAAGCTGCACGCCAATGAAAATTTGAACATGGGCCAAATTCGGCCCAGACTTTGGACATCCCTGGATTAAACCCTTTACGCTCATTTTGCTCAGTTATCTGATGCCTGCATTTTGGAGGAGTGGTAAAGCACACACAGCCTCTCAAATTAGTGTAATGTCAGCAGTTAAATAAAAAAAAGTTTATTTTTCTAATATAAGATTATCAATTTAAAAGACAAAACTTGACCAACAAGCCCATTATTTATTCAAACCGTTTGCATTTCTCTTTAAAGCCAAAGAGCTAAAATGAAAGAATATAAGAGTGGCATGTCATGGCTTCAGGACTTGAGGTTGCAGATCCTTGCTTCTTTACCATTTGCTCGTGCATGTGTGATAATGAAAATGAACTTGACAGCATCTCATGCACAAAATCGATTCAGGAGGAAGCCCTCATTTTCACAATGGTGTTTAAGGCAGACTTTTAGTTACTGTTGTAAAATATGATTATGCATGATTTGTTTACAAATTGGTGCGCATTTTTTATTTTTATGCTGATATAGGCCAAAATGTCCCGCCTGTGTGTGATTGAAACGTAAGCCGCGTGATTATGAGGGGGCTTTAATGTCATGAGTGGGCTTGCTGGATCAGCTGGAGGCTGTCACTTGTTGGACTGAACTCCGCTGAAGGCTGACAGACAGAGCGAACGTGATGATCGCTGCGCGTCACAGACGCGCTGTCGCTCGCCTGGAGACTGGAGCAGAGCTGACTGACACTGTACGCAGCACGCTACTGTAAATAAAAGAATCAAACCCCAACAGACTGGCTGGGGGGTAAAAAACCGAGAAAGACAGGCAGCATCGGGTCCAGAGAGGGTCGTTTTTCTGATTCATTGGCTGATTTGCCTCTTGGGTGTTTCTCTCTCTCTGATTTAAAGCGCGCCAAGTGAAAGGAAGGCAGAAACATGGCTGGTTTGATGGCAGGTTTTGGTCATTACACCCACGCAATCGTGCGGGGAATCCCTGCGTCGCTGGCCAAGGAGGCGCTCAGGACCAACCAGGCGGAGGTGGACCTGGACAAGGCGCGGACGGAGCATGACGCGTACGTGCAGGTCCTGAGGACGAGGCTCGGGCTGGAGGTGGTGGAGCTCCCCGCGGACGAGTCGCTTCCGGACTGCGTGTTCGTGGAGGACGCGGCCGTGGTGTGCGGTGACACGGCGCTCATCACCAGACCTGGAGCAGAGAGCAGGAGGAGAGAGGTAGGGGGACCTGTCAGCAGGATTCAGTCCTGCGAAAAAAAAAAAAAAAGTTTGACGTGAAAGTGAGGCGTCACATCCCTTCTCGCACGTGCCCGTGGAACTCCCATGGTACGGAGAGCAGAGGATGCAGGGATGGGCAGTTTGGACTGATCAATGTGTCAGTCAGAACTTCATGTACTTTTAGGCATGTTTGCACCCAAACGACTAAATCAGTGCACTATTACCTGGTGTGTGGAGCCACATTAAACCAAGAAGTGTGTCCTTTTTATTTACAACAATAAGTTGCTTATTTCTAATAGTTTTACTGTCACATTGCATCACACATGACCATAGCATCACAAACAAAGGATTTTATGAGAGGAGGATACAGATTTCTCACAGAATGTGCAGCCATTGAGCTGCAACAAGTTGATTTCTTCTTTTTTGCACCATTTTTAGTTCCTCCTCATATCAGCAACATAACATCAGTTACCATGTTAGTTTAGAACACATCCACAAAGGAGGAGCTTACATTTTTTAGCTCCTTTGGAGGCAAAACTACAGTTGCAGAGTGAAGGTTTGTGTAATGTCGGGCATTCGTGTGAGGGTTTGCTTGAATGACAATGAGGGGAACAGTGGGTCGGGTTTTGTGAAAGCCCCTGTCAGTCCACATCACAGTCACTTTACTGGGCCCATTGGTGCTAATGGTCCTCCAGCCTCGGTGGTGGTGCAGTTATTGATTGGAAAGCTCAGAGCTGCTGCTCTCTGCCATCGCTTTTCCTTTATGACTAAGGGAGTACATTTGCATATACATGTACTCACATACGAGCTGCTAAACTATCAGTTGGGTTTAATTTTTGATCTACATAAGTTGAAAGTTTGAGGTTCAAGTGTAAAGAATTAGATATCTTCATGTAAAGATCTTGTATAGCTCCTACAGTTCACGTGACTGCTTATTATTATGCATACTTTGATTCATTTTGAGACAAAGACTCACTGTTTCAAAGTAGTATCAGAATTTTCCGAGCTGTCAGTCATTTACAATATTCATCTCTTTGAGCTTAACTCTGAGTACAGTTTTTCTTTTTGATATTGCCATCTCACAGATAGATGAATGATTCATTCCAAGTTCAGAGTTGTCAGGACTTGTTGACTTATGGTCTGTTTTTGAGTCGTGCAGAGATCTGTTTCAGTACAGAGAGCAAGTTTTTCTATTTTTGTTAGAGCAAACATGAATTCCCCTTCTTTATGTTTAACCAAGATATGAGGAAAAGTGAACTTTGTCCAGATCCTTTGGACAGACGGTAATGTAATACAAGAAGAGATAATGAACTTGCACTTCAAACTGTTTTTGCAATGTTTTACATGGATTATTAAGTACGTTATTGCACAACTTCATGTAACTTTAAGAAAAAATGTAAGAAAGAGTGCAGGTTAATGCAGCTAAATGCAAAGCTGCAGATTTTTAAGACCTTTTGGGCCATTTTTTTAGTACTTTGTCTGGTTCATTTTGAGGCCAGGATGTTCAAATCCATCCTAAAAGTGACAAGATCACAAAGAAAGATCACAAATCAATCTGAAGGCTTATTCTACATGATTTAAATTAATACAGTTTTTTTTTTTGTTTTTTTGCCAAATTCCCTTGGTTCAACCAATTTTGTTTGGTATTATAAAGCTTTAATCACATAACTAGAGGTTTTATAAACAAATGGAAAGTTCTTTTAAGTAAATATTGAATAACTGGTTGGCAGAAAAACTTGAAATAAAGAACAAATCAATTGAAAAGAATATTGATTCATGGATTTGATTAATAGATCACTGAAACTGTTGAAATTTGATTTTTAAATTATAGTTCTAAAAGGCACTGAATATATTAGGATATTTTAGATCAAAAATAACAAAATATTACAAGGGTTTTTCTGTATGTTCAGAATGACATTACAAAATAAAATGTCTTAGAAGAAATTGTTTAACTGTAGATATACAATGAATGGTAGACATTTTTGTTTGTTGAAAAATGATTTTCTGACTCATTTTTGAGAGATGTCTTAACAGCAGGCACTTTTCCTGACAACCAGACTTGCATGTCTTTACTTGTTGCTGTCAGTCTTCCAGCAGCAGCCCAAAAATGGCTTCAATGTTTGGATTATGGAGCAAAAGAAACTAGAGTCTGGAATTTCAGTGACTTGTCTTTTAGCATCAAAGGTTGATTATGGGTAAAAGTCGCTCATAGAAGTTTATGTCTTGGTCACAACTGCCCTTGATATGGGCTGTCTGTGGGCAAAATATGGGAAAACCTGTATGGGGCTCGCAGATAGCCCACACTGAATGTTTAAGATGGTAGATCACTGGAACAACCCGTAGACCAAAAATGTTCATCCACATTTTTCTACGGGCATGCTGCAATTGACAGGCTGTAGTGAACACTTAAACAACACGGAAGGGTACAGTAAGTAAGAGGGTCGTAGGTGAGAAACAGACGTGTCGTACAGACATCGTTTTCACTCCTGTTATTTTTACTGTTGGTGCAAGTCGAGCAAGTTTTGTTCATCTTCTTAATTTATAAACATTTAACTCCAGGTTTAAAGTCATGACTGAAAACTAAGAACAGAAAAGTAGATTTGGTCCACAACATGTGTGGGTTCATTGTTTGTTATACTGTGAAGAGCTGGTAGAATAGATTCAATCTACTTCTCGTCAGAATCTCAGAAGAGACATTAGAGGTTCATTTGACCTTGTTTATCTTCTAGTTCCTCAGAGTTTGATTATGATCCTCTATGAGAACGTTTTTTTTTTTCTTTTTTTTTGCTGCTTGAAATTCTTGTTTGGGTGAAAGAGTTGGAAAGTGCAATTTCATGCCTGAACAGTTAGGAAACTGCACTGCATTGAGCAGAATTCTTAAGCTTTCCCCCACATCTGTTGTGAGGTAAGCAACAAATATCGGACCTCTGGCAGAAATGTTAATTCAGCGGGAACCTCACTCTATAATAATCCCAAACACAGAGCAATTCTTTACTGTATCAAAGGGCTCATGGAACTGCTCTGCAAAGGTGATAAATGGGTGCGGCTTTAGATTCAAGGTCAGATTTCTAAAAGAACGTCTGGAAACTTTTTTTCTAAGTATGGAGATGCTTTTAGATAATATATACACGAGAAGAAGACTTTTGTTAAGTGAGAAATTACATCTTCAATAAATCATTGCATATTTACATGTCAAATACTGTATATGTCTTTAAACCAGGCACCAGACCACTTCAAACTGCAGCACAGTGGGGTGTACATTCTGCCATGTTTAATCTTATATTTTAACTAATTTGAAGACTAAATATTTGGAAAAATTACAGACACATCCACTTGTGGAGATTTATCCATTTGTATTTTGTATTCATTTGGTTCACTACAGCTGGAAATGCTGCAGTCCTAAATAGATTCACCTCAGATGCCATGGCGCTTTCTCGCTGAACTTTGAAGCTGCTTTCTATATAACCCAAAGTCTTTGTGCAAATGCAAGTGGATGATCTTTTCTCTGCGATTTGGAGCTTCATCACTAGAAGGAGGTTAAGTCTAGAGCTGCCAGGCAAGAGGTTTAGAGCAGGGGTCTGCAACCTGAGGCTCTGGAACCACATGCAGCTCTTTATTCCTCAACTGTGGCTGTTTGGCTTTAAAGAAAAATGCAAATGCTTTGAAAAAATTCTAGGTTAGTTAGTTATTTGACGCAGGATGGATTTTATTTTTGAAAGAAGTTTGTGCTGCTGTCTTATTTAAATTACATTAAAGTTGTTGTGCATAAAGAAAATATAACACAGTTATAATTCAAGTATTGTAAATATTTAAAAGCTAAATTTTATAAATAAAAGGCTTAATGGCAACAAAAATTAAAAAAACATATTTTTTCCTTACGCTAAAGTGGCACTTTGCCACCCTTGTTGGTTTTTGGTCAAGAACGTTTTGGTTAAGAACGTGACCCAAATGGCATCAAAGGTTGCAGACCCCAGGCCTAGAGGACGACAAAAGAGGAGGTTTATGGATGCAGCGAACAAAGACATGAAGGTAGCTGGTGTTAGAAGAGAGGATGAAGTAGATAGAGTTAGATGTAGAAAGCCTATTTGCTGCGGCAACCCCTGATGATAAAACTCAGAAAGGAATAGAAAAAGAAGAAGATTACCCTGTCAAGTTCTTCATCTGACAGTGAAGTCACAATTATCCAGACAGAAGAGGTCTTTTATAAACCTGGCACTGTTTCTGCTGAAACAAAAAGAGAAGAGGTTAAATTTCAACTAATGCACGATTAGCTTAGTTAGTTGAAAGATCGTCTTTGCGGGCTGATAACAGCTGAAAAATCCCAACTTTACAGATGGTTTAATACACCGTATTAAACCAAACTGGAACATTATGTTTTAATAGTATGAACTGCTACTGTAGATTCCAGCGTCCATGGAAAAAAATGGACGGAAATTCTGAGGTTTCTTTAGATTTGGAGACAGGATGGAAACTTCTGGTCTGCAGACACAATATTTAGGTCATGTTTTTATAGACGTAATATTTAGGTTCAGTCCCAGCTGTTTGTGTTCATATGGGCCCCCTTTCCGGTCACGCCTCACATGGCTACCCTCAACCTAAGAGCAGACAGCAAGGACGCTTTGTTTTGACTAGACAGCCTGCAGATGTTGATTTGTTGCTGCCGTCTCCGCTCTTATATGACTTCCCTTACAGGAGCGACCTTTAGGAAACATGACATCCAAGTGAGAACGCGGGAGGAGGGTGAGACAGCTGGAAGCTGGCAGTTTTCTGAGGGATGAGGTGAATGTACCCTCCGAAGCTGTCACATTCTTTCCACAGCTGACCTGCCTTTCTGCTTGCTTTTCTCCTGTCTGCCTCCTCGTCATCTGTAACGTCAGAACTTCTATTGCTCCTGTGATTTTCCTTCCTGTTGGTTCTCCAGAGGCTCCAGGTATCAGTTGTTCTTTACTTTGTTACAGGGATGCAATGATTCAGTTTAATGATTCAATTCATATCATAATTGGTGGTTGCTGATACGATTCATAGTCGATATTGTATACTGTCGTCACACGATAAAACCTGTTAATTGATGAAAGCTCCAAACCAGCGCCAACGTTTCCAGACATTCATTTTTTTGTCCTTCAGTCAACATGTATCAGGAAAAAAATGCCTGCAACAAACAGCAAGTTTTTTATGTCTTCTGCTTATGTCTTCAGCACTTGTAGTGTGGTGCAGTCCTTATTGTTGTGATTCCCCCTCATGTGTTTTGTAAAGACAGAGCACAAGGACAAGACTAGACGGCTCTCCCTGCCTTGACTTTGGACTCTGACCCATGTTTGTCCCAGGTTTATCCCCCCACAGGCCCTTTAACCTCAAACAGTGCGGCAGCCTGTGAGACAGCTGCAGGAGACTCCTGAACAGGAACTCCTCTCATCTTCGCAGGATGACCCGGTCAAGCATAAACCTCCCTGTGGGTGTGTGAATGTCTGCTTTGGTATGTGAGAGAGAGCAGCAGAAGACACAGGAAGTGCGCCAGGCAGCAGCAAGAAAAGTCTCGATAAGGTCAGAAAGGGTTTGGACAAGTCGAGACAAAAGGTCTGTTACTGCTGAAAGTTTAGCTTGAAAAATCTCATTCATTTCCCAAAAATGACAAACATTTGTCGTTAGGTTATTTTGTGTCCGATTATTCCTTCAGAGAATAAGAATTTGAGAAAAGAAATATAAGGTCAGTTTAATTACTTTGGTATCTAATTTTATGTGGAAGCAAACATTTATTTTAAAGCTTCAAAAGTTGAATAAAATGTATACATTTGTTAAATGCAAATAACACAAATACAAAGCAGATACTTAATAGCAAAAATCATAAATTTAAGACCATTTGTTTACATGCAAAAGGTTTGAATGTAAAGCAGGTACTGCTGTATTTCTGTTTTGTACTTTTCATGGCTGTTCACAAAAATGGCATTTAAAGGTTACATTTTACACAGGGAGCAGCTTTGTTTTATCACATTTAAAGGGCACGCTCACTGACCTTTAGTGAGACGAAATTAATTAATTCCATGTGTGTAATTGATATGTGAATTTCCCACAAAAAACTCTAAAACCTAAAAATGTTAAACCAGGAAAACCAATGTGGACTGTAAAATAAGATCATTCTTTAGTGGATAATCAATTGAGATTTTTTTTTTTTTTTTACAAAGTTCTGAAATAAAATACTCTTGATTCTGATATACTAGAAAGGCAGCCTTGCAGAAACATTGGATGTTTTCTTTTAGTTTGTCTCACATGCCTTCATGTAAAATCTTAGGGTGTATCCAGACTGGACACATTGGGTTCTCTTAAAGTGAACTAGAGTTCGTTTCCCCCAATAATCTGGAACAAATTTCCAGTCTGAATACACCCAAGCGGACCCTAGTCCGGGACCAGGGTCCGCTTGGCTCCGCCTCCTGCTCAAACTTGTGCCATATTCTGCTGTGCTTTACGTCAATAAAGTGTCGTGATCCACTCATGATATGCACACTTCTAATAGAATATTTATTTAAAATAATAATTTTGAAATATATAGCGGTGATCAAACAAATACAAAAAAGATTAAGATCGTGACATAACATCCAATACAGATCAAGTCTAAAACTACGTCATCGGGCTCGATTTCCGATCATATGATCGGATGGGGCCATCTCTACTTGACATTCATTTAGTCATTGCTAAATTGGCTTCATGTCAGATTTAATTTTTAGTGTTTATTTAAATGAGTAAATCAACCATAATAGAATTATTGTTGATGTGAGTTTAAACATGAATAAGATGAAATCACTTCAAAACGACATCATATGGCTTCATTGACCCATTGCAACTCGATGCTACTACAGTTGACACGCTTTAAGAGTGCTTCTCGTATTAACTGGTCAATAAATTCTTGAAGCGTCATAGCAGCAGCAGTAAGAGCAGTACTTGCATTTACATGTAGCACACAGCTTAGTAACAGGACCAATCAGGACCTGGGGATATTTTGCTCTTATGTACTTTAAAAACAGCTCTTAGGTACACACAGACTTTCAAGTTGATTACTTACTCTTTAAAGAGGAATTTGTGATATTACTGTTTGCATGTCCAAATTTACAATAGATCCTATTAATGTCTGACTTTAGGTGTAGTATTAAGAAAAGTCTTCATAATAATGCGTAGAATACAATGGATCTATGCATGAAAATGCATGTATTATATATTTATAGAACTGAACTGATCTTTTGGGATAGTCAACCCAAATACTACTTCAGTTTGTAATCTCCACGACGTGTAAGTCTCTAGGCAATGTAATGAAGCCCACTCGGTTCTGTATTGCTGACATATAGCTGCTTATTATCCTCCAAACAAATATAATGTTATGATTGTTTGTGCTGCTTTCCCCAAAGTCTGTAAACACAGTAGATGTCAGTCAAAATTCATTTTAAGTAAGGCTTTTATGTTTCACTCTTCTCTTTAATCAAATTCACGTCTCATCGTTAGCTCTTGTTTTCTGTCTGCGCAAGCTACTAATCCCTGCAAGATAGAGAGCATTTTCACCGGTGTCATTAATTGGCGGAGGCTGAAAGCCACAGGGAATATTTGATGTCTTGCAGAGGGACTGCTGTCAGTCTAAACGGCAACTTTTTCCACCACTGTAACAACTGTTACAGCCTTTGCTATATCACAAAGTCTGGTATGCTAACAAACAAACAACAACATAACAAACGTCCTTGGGGTTTTCATGAAAACAGTTTTTGTCTTCTGCTTTTCTCTTGGGACATCTGCAGCTTCTTAAATGCTGTAACCCGGAAGGCAAACACTGGAACCTGGAACATGTCCTTTTTGTCTTACAAGTTATGTTTGCTGATGTTTGTGCTCATCTGCTCAATGGTTCATAACTGCTGCCACGACTAACTTATTTCTTTTTTTTTACAACACATGTTCAAGGGATTTTGTGTTGATTTATATGCTAATCTTCTCATATTGCTACAGTTGCCGACCTGCCTATTTGTCTTGCTATAGATGTTTTCATTTTTTCTTAGTTTAAAGTTAATGTCTGTCCTCTCAGATGCCAAGTTATGCTGGAGGTTTCTTTCTATTCGACCATTTAGAGGAACATTTCCTCTCAACTGTCATATTTGCTCTGCTCGGTGAGGAGATCACACCAAAAAATCCTTTCATGTATTCTGTTGCTCACTGTAAGTTAAGACGTCAGCATACAATGACGATAATCAGGATTTACTAGTATGATCTGAACTGAGTTTAATTACAGCAATTCTAATTTATAAAGCTCTGTCTAATGTTTTTTGTGTAACGCTTTAGGACAAGCTTAATTGTGACATGGCACTTCAAAACAGATATTGAGTTGACTCTCATGAAGTCACTCCCGTAACTTATCTTTAGTTTGTGTGAATCATGTTGGGTGGTGTAAAATTAAATAGTTTTGTACAAATGTAAATAAGAATTAATAAGGCTTGAATTGTATGGTATTTCTACAAGGACATGATTCATAAATATTAAGACTCCAAAAATTGACATTTTCTGGTTACATTTTTTACTTTTGAATAAGGAGACATAGGTATAAACCTGGGATTGTGGTTTCACCACTCCCAAGTGGTTTAACCAGTCTGTGTTGGAGTGTGTCTATGGTGGCTGCATATGGTGCAGCATAACTTGATCCAAATAGCAACCCACCACTTTAAAACAATGTGTTCAAAAACCATTTTGATTCATTTTGATTCAGAATACAACAGAAATTGGGAATGAGAAGAAACATTATTACAAACCATACTTATACTTAACATGGCCTTAACCATACAGAGGGGTTACGTTTATTGTGTCTTGAGTGGGGAATTTCCATAAAAGTCAATCGATTAGGTGCGATCAACCACATCGAAATCCTTGAAGCTGATGTGAAAAGCATACTGCTTACAGTTTTCAGCATTTTAAAATTTTAAATAATTTTAAGGATTCTTTAAAAAATGTTAAAGAATAAAAAATTGATTGAAATAATGTTTCCAGATCCAGTAAACAAGAAGGAATGACCTGTTTGCTTTCAATTAGATACTAACATGCAGACGTGTCCCTAGTTTTCTGTTGAGGAGAACCATTTGGTAAATGTAACTGAGAAGTTGAAACATGTCGGCCTCTGGAGAGGGTCAGCAGGTGTCAGCCTGTCAAAATGCCTCTCCAATCCTGCTTTGAATCATCGCCAGCAGGTTGACGCGATTGCTTTCTTGCCCAGTTAGCAGTTTAAATTGACAGAACATCAAAGGAGGCCTGGATTAGACTACCTAACGGCCCTCTATGCAATGAGCTCATGCTAGCTGAAATAATCTGATTCTGCACACGATCAAGCAGCGAGTATCCAGACATGGCGGGAAGGCCGGGGATCAGGCCTGCATTGAAAGAGCTCAGTTGAAACTGTTTTGGTTTTTGGCTCGCTGGTTCCGTGTGAAACGTCGCAGTGCTGTAGGGAACTTGGAGCCACATCAAGAGTGAAGTAAGTTGAAGACACGTTGGGGTCAACCAATTATATCACAACAAATGTGACAATTTGGCAAGAAATTATATTCAACTAAGGAAAAATCAACTGTTATTATTTTATCATACTTTTCATCTGCAGCTTGAGACCTTCCGTGTCAGCTACACTTGACTTTATTCATTTCTCTAATCACAGCAGATTTGGAGCCCGATTTGAACTTTTCCCCTCTTAGCCTTGTGTTGCTTTGGGAATGTGAGGCTTGTGTCAGTATTGGGTTAATGATGAGCAAGTTCTTTACATGGAAGCCAAAAAAACCTAAGGCAGACACGTGCAGAGTTTTCAGATTCACAGGCACATAAATAAACATAGGAAAATCCACAGTTGATGAAACTTTACTCAGACCTTCTTTTCCCCCCGATTCTATCTGTCATTTCGAGCCCCAGGTGCACTGCTGAGACAAAGAAAAAAGTTTCTACTCAATTCTAAGAACTTACACCATTTCCAAATGATCTTCCCGACAGGAGTATTAAGTTATGTGTTTCTACCACAAGCTCCAGCTCATACTCATACTCCAGGGGCTTCAATTATGTAGCAGAAGAACAGTCTAGATCTTAGGAATGACTTAAGTGGAAAACCACGTCCAACCACTAATATTAAAAACATTGTTGTTGACATGGAATTGATTTTTATCTTACTGCAAAGTCTAGACTAAACCCTGGGAATAGCAATTTATTAACAATATTAACTACTTGAGGTACAAATAATATTTACATCTTATGAAGCTTTGTCTTATTTCCTTAATGGTTTAAGGTCTTTCAATGCATTTCATTTATCAAACAGAACGTTGTGTGTCTTTTCTCTTGGCTTTGCTCATCCTGTTATCTTATTTTCCAAAAGACTGCTTTGCTTTTTTGATTTATTGGTATATCTGAGCAAAGTTACATGTTCTGCCATCATATGATGGGAAATCAAAAGACATTCATTCAGTAACTCCCTTGAATCTAAGCATATTTTTGTTTTGTCCACTCCCTATAAATTTTGTCTTTGAACATCTCCTTTGTTTTTGTTTTTTCTGAGGCTCATTTATCATCTTTGATGAAAGTGATCTTTTTTTTGTTCTAGTTCTGAAACTGACTCCTTAGATTTAAAAACTTTCTGTGCTCTGTTGGGCCTTGGTTGCAGGTTTGTTTCCCGCTTTATCTTCCTATTTGTAGAAATGTCCTAGGGAAAACACAGAACTTCACATTGCTCCTTGTGCTCTGGCTGGTGCCTTGCATGGCAGCACTGCTACTACTGGTGTGTTGTTACTGTAAAGTGCTTTAGGACTTAATCAAGGTAGAATAGAACTAAGTACCAGTATCCATCCATCTTATGACCCTATGACCTTTCGGTGGGTCATAGGGTTGTATGAACTGATCCCATCCACTGTTGAGCAGAGGCGGGTTACACCCTAGACAGGTTTTGAAGTATACTCCTTTTTACCATTACCATTTAATACATGGTTTATCTTAAAACAAATATTGAAAGTTATAAAAGATGTACAGCAGTTAAGTTCTTTTTCTGCTTTTTGTGTTTCCTTTTCTTTGTCTAAAAAGGGCTTCTCCCACTGTTATTTACAAATACGATATTAATTACACCAGTAAACAAAGCAAAAGCAAGCCCACACTTCCATTAACCGGGATGAGGGTTTGACAGGGTACTTCACCTGAGTCACAATCATCTGTTTTTTATATATGTCACATCACTACCATCTGATGATAACTCTGACAAAGACGGAAGACATCCGTCGAAACACGTGGGAAAAAAAACACAACCGTGTCTGATAATAGAAGAACCTTAAGAAGTCAGTTAATAATACAGATACTATGAACTTTATTGAACTATTAAGGTAAAAAGTTGTATCATAAATTTATGGCTGCCTTCAAAACGAAATCATATGGCTACTTCTTCATGTTTACCTACAAGACATTTTTCAATTTTTCAGTAATTCACAGATCATTAGATTTATGCCTTTGATCTATTTTTGATTCTACCGAACAGTACATAGTTTACTCTCTGCTGGACAGTACCTTAAACCACACCAGAGTTCACTTGCAAGTGAGCTAAGATCCTTGTTTTCAGGCTTACCAGTGCTGGCTTGTTTGGCTGCTTCAGATATCAAAACTTTTACTTTTAACAAAAACGCACATCTAAGAAACAAACTGTTGAAAAACACACACAGCCTGGCTTAAAAGTGAACTAAGATGTGGAAAACCATTTGTTTTATACTGTTAAGTGATAGTAAGTAATAGTAAGTAATTATTACCATCAGGAACTTCAAAAAATCCTGTTTTTTTTTTTTCATTTACAAACCTTTTAAGGTTTGTATTCAGCTGCAATGAGATGTTCAACACTTCTACTTGAATTTCTGTAAAATAAAGCAGACTTATCCGGTGTTACGTAAACCCTTACAACTTTCTGGGCTGCAGAAAATCAGAAGTAAGCCTGATTTAGCAATTAGGCACATCTCTGTTCACACAAACATGAGTTCTGCAGAAACCGGAGGTGAGACTCAGGTGTCTAGTTTCCACCCGACAGTGAGTCAGCAGGAGACGGTATGTATCGACTAGGTGCCAAAATGTTGTCAGAGTGTCAGGATGAGGCTAGAGGCCCCATGGAGAAAGTTTGTCTGTTGGATCTCTTGCACCTTCTTGAAATGTGCGCATTTGTACAGTAGCAGGGCACTTTGTTTTTTGCGTTTTATGTGCTGCCCCTATTGCGCTATCAAGAAATTCTTGGAAAGGACTTTGAAAATAAGCAATCTGTTGGGTTTATCTAATCCTTTTGACTTGGCAGAAGAGGTTTTAAAGTATGGGCCGAACAGGTTTGAGTTAATATAGGTCATATCAGCACAAACAACACAGATGATTAGACTAAAGAATGAGAGTTTAACCCTTGTGCTATCTTAGATGACCCCATCCTTACATTGACGTGTTCTCCCTACCATGACAAAGGTGGATAAAGGTGGAAAGATTTCATGTAATCCATGGACACCAGTGAAGATCACAAATCATTGAAGAAAAAAGGTTCAGCGCACTGTCTAGTGCAGGGGTGGCCAACCCTGATCCTCAAGAGCCTCAACCCTGTCTGTTTTCCAGGTCTCCCTGGACTGCTTGATGCTGATAACCTAAATCAGGTTTGATAGGTCAATTAGGATGTTAAATCACTTAAGTCAGCTAATCAACAGCACGCTGGTGAGGGAGAACTGGAAAACAGGCAGGGTTGAGGCTCTTGAGGACCAGGGTTGGCCACCCCTGGTTTAGTGGGTCTAGATGACCCCACTCCCAATGTTAAAGTGCCTAGGATAGCACAAGGGATAAAGCCACAAATGCATGCAAATAGCATCTCCATCAAAAATCAATGGCTACTACATCTACACCAGAATATGTAGTTACTGACATGACATTATGATTGCTGCTTGGTACTTGTATTGATGCTGTAATAATAACTCTTTTCCTGACTATAGTCCTATTAGATTTTGTTGCTAACTGTTTATTTTTTTTACTTTTTCATTTATAAATTAGAGCCTACCCGTGTTTCAGAAAAGGAAGACTGAAAATCCCTGCTAATTTCTTCAACAAAGTCTAGACAGACTGCGGAGCCATATGTAGTTCACACAAACCTCTGTTTGCTGATCACACTGGGTATAGGGTAATGCACCATCTATTTTACATGACATGGAAGATAGTGGATTTACACAAAAAGTTTATTGGTGATGTCTTGTTCTGTCCTACAATGAAATCATTGCACTTTCTTTCTTATGTTAATATACACCATTCAAACACAATATAAGATTATGTAATTAGTTTATGTGATTATGGTTATGATTATGTGTCCTGAGTGCCTTGCAATCGCATAAACCTGTATGAGTACCCACCACACCCATCAACTATGTGTCTAAAAGGTGTTAGAATCATAACTACAGATACAAATAAATTGTGCAAACTGGACATGTGATTGTAAGCTTATTTGTCTGCATTCATAGGAAAAGTATGGTAGATGGGGCCAGGTGGGAGAGCCAGGCTGGCCTAGGAGGTGTGTGTTGCCTCAATTGTCTGCTCTCGGCTGTCACATCAGGGTGTGATGTATGCTCTCAGTCTGTTCTCACGCAAAGGATAACTCTGAATACACACACTGATTTTTTTTCTCCTCGGTCATGCACACAGCCCCCACAGAGAAAGCATGGAATGTATCACTGTCCAAACTATTTGCATATAACCGACTGATTAAACAAGCAGGCACATTTTCAAATGTGCAAATGTACTGTCTTTTTCTATTGTAGGTCATTGTAGCAGGCATGTTTATTGATTGTGTACCAGTTTTTGGATGTAAAAGTGAATTATGCAAAACTGCATAAGGCATGATCCCTGTAAACCTTTGATGGTGGTGAAAGTTTGTTATTCTGCTTTTTTTTCATCCAAATTTTGTAAAGTGGCAGAAACTGACTGATAAGCCTAAGCGGTTACAGTGAGCTCAATCGCTGAAGTAATCAGCACTTTTGTTTTTAATTAGATCAAAATATAACTTGTAAGCATATCAACACGCATATTTAACACATATTTGGATTACTGGTTAACCCTCTAAAGGCGGGTGAATACTTCATAGCAGTGTTTTAATTCCTCTGGCCACATTGGTCGCCATCTGAAGGGAATCGTTCCAATTACTGTGAAATATGACACAAGCTGATGACTTGACGCAAACTCATTCCATTCCATTGAGTTGCATACAAAGAATACTATACCTACTGTAAAGCATAGAGGTGGAAGCATCATGCTTTGGGGATGTTTTTCAGCACAGGACCAGGACAACTGATAAGTTTAAAGGAAAGAATCAATGGGGCCATGTATCATCAGATTTTGAGTGAAAACTTTCTTCCATCAGCAAAGTCATTAAAGATGAACATGGCTGGGTCTTTCAGCATGACAACGATCCCAAATACACTGCCCAGGTAATAAAGGAGCGGCTTCGTAAGAAGCATTTCAAGGTCCTGGAGTGGGTTAGCCAGTCTCTAGATCTCAACCCCATAGGAAATCTTAAGAGGAAGTTGAAGGTCCGTGATGCCCAGTGACAGCTCTAAAACATCACTGGTCTATAGGAGATCTGCATGGAAGAATGGGCCAAAATACCAGCAACAGTTTGTGAAAACCTTGAGAAGACATAACCCTTGTACTATCTTGTGGGGTCAAAAATACCCTACCCTTACATTGACGTGTTATCCCTACCATGACAAAAGTGGATAAAGGTGAAGAGGATTTCATGTAATCCATGGACACCAGTGAATATTACAAATCAATGAAGAAAAAAGGTTCAGCGCACTGTCTAGTGGTACAGAAGTGCCTTGGTAAGCACAAGGGTTAAGAAAACGTTTGACTGCTGTCAATGCTAACAAAGGGTATATAACAAATATTGAGTTGAACTTTTGTTCTTGACCAAATACTTATTTTTCACCATAATTTACAAATAAATTCTTTAAAAATCAGACATTGTGATTTTCTACTAGTTGAGGTATACCTATGATGAAAATAACAGGCCTCTCTGATCTTTTTAAGTGGGAGAATTTGCACCATTGGTGGCTGACTAAAAACTTTTCTGCACCATTGTGAATATAAATAAACAGACTCTCAAAGATCCCTTTATGTATATGTTGCTATAAATAAAATACCAAACCACTGAAACACTGAAGACAATTGCTTCAAGCTTGAGAAGTATAAACGCCACTCATAAGTTTATCAAACAAACAGTCACAAGCGAAACCGGCCAACCTTGTAATGAACCAGACTGCACAGTTATAGTAGGGACACAATATGATTGATGCGTTAGCTATTCGCTATGAAGAAAAGATTTATGTTCTCTACATTTTACTAACCCTTAGATGTTTGCATGAAAACCCACCGAGCTTGCCAGATTTTTCATAAACTGAAGCACTCAACCCATGATGTTTGGTCCATTTTATAGTTTGGTTTTACTTTGACAGTCCACTTCGTTTGGCATGTTTAAACTTAAATGAGGACCTAACAAGTGATCCCAAATTCTCCTAAATTACACTTTTTTCCAAGAAGGTTACTCCTGCTAGCAAGCTGTGAAAAAAACACACTTTATATTATAATTTGGAGCGTCTTATATATGATATAATTCTGGTTGTGATTTCTGATGTTGAAGCATTTAAAGCAACTGTTCTGCTCCCATTCAAACTCAACAGTGCGGTATGAAAGCAAACCTGGTCTTATATATACCTATATCCTTGTCCACACAACTGACCAGCTCTTTGTCGGGCCTGTTCGTATAGAACCATGACATAGGAGTATTTCCTGTTGAACCTTGTAACACTTTTGTGTTCACTTTGATGCACTGCTGCGCAACAAATAGAGCAATATAGGGTTCAGTGTTTTGCCTAAGGACATTTTGACACATAGTCGGGCTTGGGATCAAACCGCTATCTTTTCACTTGGAAGAAGAACACCCCTGGGTCATCGCTGACCCAGTTTGCTTAGAAAACTAATTATTTTCTTAGATTTCTTTTTTTTCTCCACAACAAATCTTACACAAATGTGATTGACTGTGGCTCCTTAGTGGTACATCACATACTGTATGATGTCAAAATGTTCTTCCAAAGATTGGGACATTGTTGAAAGCCTGTTTTTCTTCAAGTTTCGTCATCTCCTCACCTGCTTTTATTTTCAGCTGAATCCTCTTCTATCCCTGTAAAAACACCTCACGCTATACAACAGATTGATTTTGTGTATGCGAACACTCATGTGTTGACAGATGGGGGACGGGGTTTCTGTATTCAAGGACATACACATGGGCATGGACCATTGCATAGGTGCTGGTGGTTACATAAGAGACCTGTTTATTGTTTAACCATTCTTATTTAGTTTTTTAAGCAAAAAGATGTGAATCTGGTGAAGAGGCACAGGAGGATTTGGAGGCCTCTGAGGTAGAGGAGATGATGTATTTTGTTGGCATCACACTTGGAAAAAGACATCAACAGCATTGGGAAGTGCTCCAAGTACTGCTTGTGGAGATGGTGATAATGTTTTTTCTTTTCCTCGTTTATCTAGACAATTCAGTGTTAGTGACTTAAAGTATTTTTTCTTACCTTCTGGAAAGAATTAAGGAATATCGCTGTCAGTTTGTGGCCAAAGTATCGCTTGAGCCCACGCTGATGTCTTTTGCTTCCGAATGTTCATAAAGACTTTTAAATACCATAACTCGATGGGAGAGTTTGCGATGATGGACACAATGGATAAATAGGTCTCGGTTGGAGATATTTATCGGAAATGCTTTAAATTGACAAAAATAATTGTGCAATTTTACACAGATGTGGCCATTAAAATCTCATCCTGTGCAAGTCAAATGCTTAATAATACTTCAAACCTGTCAGTTTATTTTATCAGGTGATTATCCTCCATGCGTGTTTTACTTGGCAGCAGATGCTGAGTATTGCTTCTTGTTTTCTCCGCAGAACTTTATAAAACTGTGTTTCATAAACTACAAATTAAAGGAAATTAGTGTTAAAAAATTGCCCAATTGTTTAGCTGACAGTGCAGCAGCCTTCATCTGCACTTGGCAACCTCGGAGAGGTCGACATTCGAAGCAAAAGGGAAATCATCTCTGACAGAATGACAAGGGTCTTAGGTTCTTAGTGCTTACCATAAACTCATCTAATTGCTTTGGGGCTTCAAACCCACAATAAGAGGTCATCTGCAGGGGCCCTGAGCGGTGTAAAGCTCCACCAGACTTCCGGAAAATTGGAGTGTGGAAAAGGTTCAAACACGTGAAGCACAAAACTTAAAGTCTCACCTTTCAAAATATTTTTCCCTTGCACTCAGTTGTTTTTGGACATCTTAATCTTTGCAAGTCGTTACCTTTCTGCTATTGCATGTGTAGTCTATTAATGTCTGTACTGGGTTAATACTATTGCAACATGGAAGAAATCACAGGAAAGCTCTGAGGCTTCAGTAGACAATCCCAGCAGGTGATTGCAGGTAAAGGGCAGCCTGATGAACTGGAATCTTAAATGTCAGTTCAGCCCACAACCATTTCAGGAAGCTAGATTGCCAATATCAACTTTAAAGGTCAAATATTTATATCAACAAAAATACATGAATGGAATGTTTCTTTTCATCTGGTAGTATGCTTGCAGGAGTTTTTTTTCCTGGAATACTTTAAGTGATTATTAAGGACCTGACTGCATTTACACTCACATCTACTAGTTTGTGTGTGTGTGTATGTAAGTATATATATATATATATGTTTTTGATTTAGTCGAAAATAAGTGATCTTTCTGTTAACTTTTAATGTAAAAAAATCATTTTTTGATTAAGAAAAGTTCCAACTTTGTATAATTTAACCACTAAAAAGTTTTATATAACAGTTTAAACAAATTCTTTTTGGGATGAAAAAGAATAAATTAAAGTAATACATATTATTGGAACACTAACTATTGGGTTTTGGTTTGTTTTTTCATCTTTTTTCCTTAGCTTCTTTTAATGTTCTGCATGTTTTCACACTTGTTTTTGCCACTGTTGCAGTCTCACCTGTGTCAGATCATAATTGCCTACAGCTGTCCTAATTTAGGTTGATCAACTTCAGTGTATTTAAGGGTCTGGTTGTCCAGTCATTTGCTTTGTCATGCTTTTTTTTTTGTTTGTTTTTCTCTCTCTCCCTCCCTCCCTCCCTTCTTCTAGTGTTTCAGTATGTTCATTTCAATGTTTAAGTTTGTGTTTTTTTTATTTTACATTTTTTCATTCTTGCTGTCATGTAGCCTGTCTTTGGGTCCAACCCCACCATCTCCTGACAGAATCTAATCATGAACATTTACCGGTAGATTAAATTAATTCAGCAGTAGTGCCCACTCCTTTGTGTTTTTATATCACTGTGTACTTTGTGTTCTGGTGATTGGCAGTCTTTTTGGGAAATCTGGTTTAAAATCTGAGCTAAGGGTTGAATCCCATTTTAAGCAAACTTGTAATATTGTCCAGCATACACATCAAACAATATTAAGGTGAAGCAGTTTTCCAAATGATGGCATCAGTTACATTCTGTCCTTAGAGTTTACCAACCATACAGAACACTTCGCTCACAAAATGCAGGACTGCTTGTGGTTCCCAGAATTGGAGTGATTCCAGTTGACTCGTCCATGCTACTACACTTGGTTGTGGACCTTGCCTCTGACTCGTCTCGCGCCCCCGGCCCGATCCATCCTCCTTGTGGACATCTGGTGTCTTCTTGATTTTTTTGTTTTCATTTTTTTTTTCTTTTTTGGGAGTTTTTCCTACTGAGGAGGGTCTCAGGGCAAGGATGCCCAGTTTGGCCTAATGTTTAGTTTAGTTTCAGCCGTTACATATTGAATTCTATGACTTCATGTTCTTTATGATTTTTGTTGATTATACAATTACCTGGTACGAAGGCCATTGAGGCTACTATTGTTGTAAAATTGAGCTATATAAATAAAATTGAATTAAGACTTCATGCCGAAAAGGCTGTTCTTAGGAAGTTGTTTCAAGGCATCTGACATGTTAGGCAGTGAAGCATGCTCCAGGGAAGAACGGCACATGATATGAAGGAAAGTGCAGGTCATGTTTTGGGTCTAGTCTGCTTGAGATATTGTGAAGAAGCTGCAGTGAGGGAATCATGCCTACTGTAACTTCTTCAGGGATTTAAATGTAATACAACAGTGTCAAAGGTAAAGCAATCTGATCGAATCCTCAACCAGAGCTCTTGTCTTTTGATATCTCGAAAGAAACAGCCATCATATCTTTATGGTGTTTTTGTCATTTTGGATAATGTCACTACGTCATGAAAAACAGTGCCTTTATGAATCTGTAACTTACAAAGGTTGTTTTTGACTACATACACTCCAATTGTAATTTTATTGAAATATTGTTTGTGTCCATTGCAAGTTTTTGTGTTATGTCTCTGTCTTCTGTTTTAGTGAAGTTTCAGAGACTATTCGAGGTACACTAACACACTTGGAAAGCCTACTTTTTCAAGTCACTTAAAGTTTGCCTTTTTTTTTGGTCTCTTTTTTCTGCAATCTGTATACAACAAAAAAATAACTAGAATGAGGAAAAATTAAAAACATACAAGGGAGACATCCAACATACCTGTGCAGGATCTGAATAATATTAGTTTTATTTGAAAAACAAACGAATACAGAAAAAGGCATGACAATAGCAGATGTTATTGATCAGTTTTTAAACATGTCTTCATCTCTTAACTGTAATCCATTTCTGATAAGTTTCCCTCCAGATAGGTAATGCAAAATCCATATGAGTCATTGACTATTATTAAGTTAATGATGAATGAACTTCAATGAAATGGCTTTAAAGGAACAGAAAAGGGCTCCCTGCTGAGAATCCCCACATTCCTTAGTTTGCCAATAAGCAAACCAAGGATTCCTTGTACATTAAAAGAAAAATTTATTGATTAACACGAGTTAGAAACAGAAAAAAAGATACGGTTTTACTTACAAGTAAACAATGTGGGGAATGCAGAGTGTAATGGTCTTCAGGGTTCAGTTGTTTTTCAGATTTACTCTTATTTACTCATTGTAGATCTGTGGGGCTTTTCAGTCCACTGTCTGTACACTCTGATTGATAGATCTTTATTTGTCATTGTCGCACGTACAATAAACTTAATCATTCCCCACAGGTGTATCATCAGGTTTTTTTTTTTCTGCCTTATTTACCGGCTTGCCTGGGTTCCAATTTTGGTAATGGTACTCATACTTTTGTTTGCCTGTTCTAGACTTTAAAAATCTTTGAAAACAAACCGTCTTCTTCAGCCTAAAATCTTGCATTTTGAGTCCTTTAACCTTGAATCTACAAACCACATGTCTTAAATAATCTTCAGTAGAATATCTAGTAAAGCTAATAAATGAAATTACTACTCTTTATTTATGTTCTATTGCAAAATCATCTTTTTTCCCCCTTTTTGTTCACACAGAGAATGCCTCATCCATTTGTTCTTTATTGTTATTAACCAGTGTGACAACAAAGCAACAAAGACAAAACTGTCCAACAATTTAGAATTTTGGACCTTTCAGGGTAATGGGATTTGCATTTCCTCCAAACTATTTGAGGGTAAGCCTCAGGGTCAGACTGTGGAAATCTCTGTGGCATATACAACACAAACATTCCTGATAAAGGCAGTATGAAAGGAAGTACTGAAAATGTTCAAAGCGACAGTCGATGACTCCCTTTATCTTACATTCATCTCTGTCCGGTAAACCCACAAAGACACTCTCAGAGGAGCCAAACGCAGCAGAGTCCAACCACAACAAATACTCTTAAAAAACCGTGTCCCCCCCCTTCTTAAACTACAAACCAGTACACACAGACATCCCCTCCAGACGCATGCAGGTCGCTGTGTCCCAGTGTGCATCAGTCTGTTTCCTTTTGGCTGAAAGCTACATTCATTGTCCAGCCATAACAAACTGTAGTTCCTTCACATGGCCGCACTCCTGTGGGATTGCTGTCGATTGACCCATTTTCAGAGGTTTGGGCTTACTATTGTTGCTTTTGTGTAAAAATGATTTGCCTTTTACATGCTGCTACTCCGTGAGCCAGAGTAGCAGGGATGACAACACATTTTTCCACATACCTGCAAAGCAGCAGCACAGGCATTGATCCTCTGCTGCTCAACTTGCATGCCTCCTTAAGTGCTTCCTTCATGACAAACGGCAACAGTGGCAACCCAAAAGTGTTGCGTAATTTAAAAGCTGAAATGATGTGGGGAAAAAAACAAGCTGCAAAACGGAAAAAAATTGTATGCAATTTGACTAGTAAATACCTTAAAAATGATAAAACGACAGTAGTAATGGAGTCTCTAAATAACATTTTGACAGGTTTCACTAAATATTTAATTCATTTATAAGTTAATAGAAGAGAAACAGTATGTAAATTAGTATCTTTCTAACCTTCGTATCCCTTTTTGTCCAAGATTAGATGTAGGACTAATTTACTTGATTTTTAACAGAGGGTCTGAATTAAGTTAAAATGTTTTTGAAAAACATAGACAACTTCCATCTGGTCCAAGAAGAGATGTATACAAACATTATTAATATAAATTAAGTTTAGCTTCAAATATAAAAAAGGTTTACACAAATATGCGCCTTGTGTGTCAGAAGACTCATAACTTCCTATTGAAACACTACAATCTGTCCAACACAAACTCAGCTTTTAGCTGTTTGCTTAGCTGCCAAAAAGGACAAGCTAAACAAGAAAAAAAACATGGGCTGCTTTGTAACCAGTGTGGTCATTTGCAGTGCAATGTTGATTTAAGTCTAAAGGTCTAAAACAATAATTTAGCTATAGATTTATTTGACCTTTTGGTGTTTTTAAACCAATTCCCACTGAAGTGGTTATTGGTTATCCCAGCTTCATTGGCAACACTGCAGTGTAAATCAGTATGGGATACGTGAACAGCACCTCCTGTGACTGCAAATTGTGTAAAAGCTTCAGTAGTAAATGGAAAATGACATACTTTGTATGGCATTTCAAGGCCTAAAGCACCTTTCGTCACAGACCCATTCCTACACTGACAGAAAGCTGCCGCACAGCAGCTCTAACTAGGCACTCTGGGAGCAATGTGCACAAGGACACTTTGACACAAGGATGGGTAACTGAACCTGAAATCCTCTGATCAGAGGCTGTCTGCTCTACCTCTGTGCCACAGCCATCCCCTCTGGGAAGTCTATCTGTTTGCCTGAGGTTTTTTTTTTTTTTTTTTTTTTCCATTGTAGTGCTTTGGGATGTGGGAGGGCCAGCTGGTTGTTGAAGGATACAGGCTTTGTGTCAGAGCCTCAAACACATTGAGGGAAAAAAATGTGTTGCTGTTTTGAAAAAGAATCAGTGGAGTGATTTTTAAATTTCTTACCTTGTGGTGTATTCAGACTGGACACATCTGGTCTGCTTGAAGTGATCCAGAGTTCGTTGTCCCCGATAATCTGGAACAACTTTTCAGTCTGAATAACCCAAGCAGATCATGGTCCAGGGCCAGGAACCACTCTCTCACCCATTTTTGGAGGTGGTCTAGGTTCATTTCTCATGTGACTGAGGAATCTTAGAGCGAACCGAAGCTCAGTCTGAAAATAATCCGTTCCCGGAGCAAAACACCTGCACCACAACGGCAACCGTAGCCAGTGGTCACGTGATCTAAACACTCAGAATGTAGAAACAGATGAGCCACGAGCAAATGTTAAGCAACGATTGTTCTGTTATCAAATAGGAAAAAAGGGTCAAACTCTTTCGTTAGGATTTTTTTTAAAATGCGTTTTACATGCTTTTCTGCATCTCGTTACGTGGCATGCGGACTGTAACATCATCCCAAAGCCTTGTAGTTCCTTAACAGAATTCTCTCAAAATAACAGCATAACACCACAATGATGACACACAACAACTTATTGAAATGTGGTTGGATGAATTCAGGCTCATGAAAACAACTTTTAAGGTGATCCACATTGTTTCTCAGTTTTCCCAACAATATATATGTTCTAAACACTTATCAAGTTCTACATTGATGAATGCCAAATGAAAAGCGTTTGCTGCTTAGCATTTCTTGTCATTTAGATTGTATCACTTTGAGATTTAAAATGATCTCGCTGAAATGTTAACAGATGTGACCTCGACAGATTGGAGTGAATTAGCGGCATAAACGCACTCATCAGTGTTTCAAATAAACTTCACAGTTTATCATGCAATTTTTTCTGAGTTATGGAACTATTGTTTGAGTGGCTTCATGGCTTGTTTGTAAATATATCGGGATGGTCTGCATATCATGCAAGGTCCTTTTAAAATACTTATCTGAGTTGTGAGCTAAAGGCAGGGATTACATCAGCTTTGACACGCTTCTTTGCATGCTTTCTCTCTCTCTTGCTCACACACTGAGACAAGCAGCTGCTTGTTCTGGGCATGTTGTCATCCACTTTAAATAGCACTTCTCCCACCATGTATATTTAGTGGAGGTCATCATGAGGGTCGGAGAGGCATGAAGACCCAACTGCTTATGTCATTCTCTGTCTTCTCTTGCTTTGTAGACTTCTTTTTTTTTCATTGATTAATTCTCCAGCACACTGTCTATTAAAATGACATCATTCCCATATCTACTGGTAGACGCTTCCTCTTCTCAGAGACCAGACTAAATATCCCCATCCTCTCCTCTTCAACCATGACTGATTAAACATCTGTGCGTTTGGTGGTTGGTAGAAGAGCTCAGCTTATCTCCTGTGTGGAAAAGTAAATGCAGACTGAAGAAAGCCAAGACACATAACTTATTTTTTGTTAGTGTCTCATGCCTGACAATATTTAGATATTCAAACTGTAGCCAAGGCTGAACTTTCTTTTAGGTTTTCACAAAACCAAGATGATCCCAAAAACTAATTTCAATATTTTACTGTCTTAGTTTTTGCAATCGTCCAATTAGGGTTTAATAACTATCTCTGTTGTATTGACTAAATTTAAAGAAGCCACATTTTGCGTTTTGGCATTGTATTATCTCAGTGCAATAAATAAATGCCTGACTTATTTTGAAAGGGTCATCATTACTGTACAGTTGTCAGTGTTTTCTATATTAACAGAAAAATGTAAATGAGCTAATTTGAAGCAAGTCTTTTCCTGCCCTCACCTGTAGAACAGCTCAATAGACGAATACTAAACAGACCGTTGGCATGGAATACCAAACCACCTGATCAAAAGCAAATGAAAGTGGAAACCAGTCAGACAGTTTGGACAGAGTGGCTTCAGTCCAAGAAGCGGGGTCAGAAGGCTGCAGTTGTTGTCATTTCTGCCCCCTCCTCACACGTTCCGTCCATCTCTTCTCTCATTCTTTGGCTTTAGAGTCAGCCCAATCACAGCACCTGTTTTCTCCATCATCTCTGTGAAGCCACCCCTCTCAGTGCCGAGTGAGTGCTGCGCTGTTCTGTGGCCCGCTGACTTCAAACATGAGCGACTCCAGAAATGATGATGACAGAAACATGCCTGGAAAAACGGGAATGTCTTCCAAAAATACACTCTGCTCTTTGTGTTACTGGTCCGTTTTTGTTGTTGTTGTTGGTGTTGTGTTCATGCACGTGTACATGTGGCTGGCAGGAGTTGAGACTCAGCACATGTGGGGATGGATGTTTGTTCTGTTTCTACCTGTTGGCTAGTGTTTGGATGTGATTGGCTGCGTATGGGGGCGGTAATTAAAGGTTGGCTGAGCAATAACAGGGATAGTCATTTACCTAGAGGAACACCTGCCCCACGCCAGACCTGTGGAGAAACACAAAGACCCCGTCTGGTAACCAAGAGACGCTCTCACTGAGCTCCACTTTACATTCCAATCCTCTGACAACATGTCTGCTCTTCTGATCATTTTTAACTTGTATTTATAAAAAAATCATTAAATGATGCCCTCATTTTTAATGTATTTCTTGTCTTTCATGCATCAGACATTTATCAATGCTTAATTTTATCCATGTTTTAAGCTCAAACTGAAGCTCAGGGTTTGCGTTTATGAATTGTTTTTGAAATTTATTTTTATTTAATTTTTTTTTTATTTGACACCATTTTTAAGTATAACCACAAGCTCATGTAAAATGATGCACAAAAGGAGAAAGTACAGTTATAATTGTACAATTAATGATTTAGGTTTTTTTCTGTTGTCTTTCTTATTAGAAAGTTGAGGTCAGTTGATTCTGACTCATTTTAATAAGTTCTGGAGAACCAATTAGAGTTTGAAAACACAAATGTAGTCTTTGTCCATCTTCACCATAAAGTAGCTGAGATAGGCTCCAGCAGCTTCTGTGACCCTTCAAAGACAAATCAGCAATAACATATAGATGGATTGAAGTATTGAAACAAAAGAAGTGGAAAAATGAACAAACACAGTAAAAAATTTAAATCTGGAAAACAAACAAATGTCCCTACTGGTTTTGGCAACCCTAATAATACTAGCTAAAACAACATTTAAAAAAATAGGCATTTTACATTTGACCTCACAGACGAACGTTAGTGGTTTAAAGTCAGGTTTTGACTAGCCTTGACCAAACCCTGACCCTGAACAAACTGGTAAATTCATAGTGTGTCCAATAATAATCAGGTAAAACTCCTATGACTGGGAAAAAAAACTGTTAAAAAAAAGTTTTTTTTTTAACTCACATGGGGTTTAGGGCAACGCTTCAGGTAATTCATAAACAACATAGGCTTTTTTGCTGTATTGAGATACTTTTCAATATGAAGTTTGTTTAGAGCATATTTATTATATCTGTTTATAGCTTTTGGAAGACGACTCATTTTGTATCAACACATCTGGAGCCATGAAAGGGAACCAGTTTATCCTTCAACCATCACATTATGGAATGCTCAGGCATTGCCAGGGGCAGATAAAATGAAATGATTACAAAGAAAAACTAGTGGAAATTGGTGCCAGCATTTGTTAGGAAGTCTCATTTGAATAAAAAAAAGCAGAGACGTGTTTCTGCTGGGGTCTTTG
Source organism: Oryzias curvinotus (assembly GCA_023969325.1). Lineage (NCBI taxonomy): Eukaryota > Metazoa > Chordata > Actinopteri > Beloniformes > Adrianichthyidae > Oryzias > Oryzias curvinotus. Next base: position 9,993,068 of record CM043709.1, read on the forward strand.
TGTATTTATTCAAAAGATGATATACACTTCTTGTGTGTATTTGCAAGCGGTAGGGGTTTGGATTACTGGAGTTATGGGCTAAAGAGGTGCCAGGCATTCCAAAAACTGAGATCATGATGATTATGAAAATATGGTCTTGACCACAAGTCTGATTTATAAACTCTGACTCATCTTTGCTTAAACTGTCTGATCCTGCAGGTGCTTTTGTTCTTTTTTTTCTGCCTGCATTGCAATCATAGTTGTTGATTTGCTGGCCACATTAAATATGGACACAAGGGTCAAATGTTAAACACTGGGCCCGCAGGAATGTTCTTGTCATGGTGGCGTGGCTTCAAAGGAATTCCTTTTGGAATGTTGCGTTAGTCAGCATGACTCGTAGAGACACAAGTGGACACGATGACCAAATAAGTCTCTGATTCAGTTATGGGTGATGACTCAGTGGTTCATCCATGGATTCTTGTACTAAAGTCACTGAAGAATAGATGAAGAGAACATCTGTTGTTGGTATGGAGACAATTATAATTGAAACTGTGATGAGCCTTTTAAATGTTTTAAGATCATGGTTACAATGGCAACAAATTGGTTAAGTGTCACACTTCCCCCCACTTTTCTAGACACAACAGTTCAAACAAACTTGTAAAGATTCTAGACGCACAGTCCAGACATGGCAAATTTCAGACATGAAGATGTGGCCACCAGAACAATAGGCAGAAAGCCAGTTTTATTAAGCGGCTATTTTGTGACAGCTGTAGTGTGTTTAAAATAATCTGAGGCAAATGTTGAATATGTGTGTGCATGACAAGAAGGAAATGTCTTTCATTGCTCACATCGTTGTTAATCCCTCAGTTGCATTTCTGTCTTTGGAAAAGTCCTTTGTCTTCATTGTGGATCATAAAGTTGATAAGTAGAGGAAATTGAACCACACAAATGAAACAACACTAAATAACCCATGGAACCCCTTCCATTGTCTTCCAGTTATTCTTTTTTTTGTTTGTTTCCTTTCGCCTTTGTGAAGAATGCACTTTTATTGTAGGAAACACAAGCTCATAGCATTTACAATGGAACAGCTTTTGTGTCCGTACAAACCTTCTCCCCTAGAAATAAAGGCATACATTTGTTGCCAAAAACCTTGTCATTCTTCCATAGTTGGTCAGAGGAATTCACATTTTCCCTGGCTGAGCACACGGTTCACCTTTCCCATCATCTGGGTAATCCTCTCGAATTGGTTGTATGACATCATTGGAAGCGGCAGCTTCATGAGAAAACTCTGAAATTGGACATCGTTAATTATATTGTTTAAGGCTTTTGGAAAAGTTTGGATGATATGTGCAGACGGATTGTTCCGTCAGGATAATTTCCTCTATGGCAGTGCTGCACTGGACAGAGCTGGCCATGCTTGGCTCACAAACTTTTGACGCGAGTTATTTATGATCATCATTTATAGAGAGCAACCGGCTATGTAATCTGAGACTGCAAAAACCTTTACTCTGAATTATTAGTATGCAATGCAGTTAATATATTCTCAAAGAAATCTTGGTTTTCAATAGAGTAGCATTTTAGATTCTTCAAGTTATCAGACTGAAGTCTTTTATTTGATGTTTATTTTGATTCACAAGTGTTTCAGAGGCATGGATCAAACTCACACACAGATACTTTTTTGACAGGCAGAATGACTTCCTTTACCTCTGTGTACATGCTCTCATCAATTTCAATATTTTTACCTCTTAGCTGGCTTCATGCAATCTAGCCATTAACTAGGGGAAATGAACATTAACCTCTAATTCTTCACCATTGTACAACTAAGATTTTGGTTACTGCACTTTTTCAGCTATTCTGCAAATATTTAAGTCAGTGTTGAACTCAAGGAACAAATAAAGGTCTATAGTTTTATTACTTGCTAGCAAACCATCAATATGCCGTGTTCCCCCCTGTTTGCATGATGGTGGTTTTGTCCGCGTTAGCCACCTCTTGGGTCAGTAGATTAACTTGAATTGAAAGACAAGGGTGACACATTTTTAGTGCTGGGTAGAAAAAGCAAAACGTGTGCTTAATGATTCACACCTTTCATGGTGGTATTTTAGCCAAAACACTTGACGCTGTGAGCAGAAAGCTAAACATAGCCAAGACCCTAAACGAAGAATCTTTGTTTAGCTCTCACGAAGGTATTTGTCATCGTTTAGAACCCGTGACTTAAAAGTGACGTGTTGTTCTAATCGCTGGCATGAAGTCAGCTCGTATGAGTAACTCGGCAGCTGCTCCTGGACAGTTGGACTTCACTCGACCTCTTTACTGACTATGTCAAGGCCGTTTGAGTTTATGCCGTATCTGCAAACCGCTGCGGATGTCCTCTCTGCTGAGCTCTTCTGTGGCCCTTTTAAGGCAGCAGGCCAGACATGCTTTGCCCTTCGTGTTTGCCATAACGAGGGAGGTTTAGGTTGACTTGTTCATGTGTCTGGTTTGTTCAAAGGTCTGCGTGACTTCATCAGTATTTAGTTTCATATGTGCACCTGTGCTTGAATGACAATGATTACTTCTAACATTCTGTACATTCACTTGGCTCCCTTTCCAGCATTGAGATTTTATCTGGTTTCTCAGGTTTAGTGAAGATGGAAACTTGTACACTTGGTCTAAAAGTACGTTTTTGTACGTGTGTGTGTGTGTGTGTGCTTGCATGCTCTTTTTTTTTCTGTCCTGTCTGACCTCAACCGGTTCAACCTAAGAGTTTGTTATGCCAGAGGTTTTCCTGTAAGATGGAGTTGTTCCTTTCCATGTGAATGGGAAATACACTGATAATCCTTCAAACTGATTTTATTTGAATGATCTATCAGGGCTGCTCATTCCTGGTCCTCGAGATCTACCTCCCTGCCTGTTTTCCAGCTCGCCCTGCACTACTTTCTGCTGGTTAACTGGACCAGGTGTGTTCATTCAATCAGAATCCAGAGACATCTGATTGAACTAATCAGCAGCTCGCAGGGCTTGGAGATCTGGAAAACAGGTGTAGTGGTAGATCTCGAGGACTAGGAAAGAGCAGCCCTGATATATTGTACTGAATTAATGCAGCTTTTACTGTTAAGAATCAAATCCCAGTTGAGGGTTGCTGTTTAACCTGTTAACTAAACTTGATTAAATTATGAGAAAAACACCACTATGTTTCAATTCAATTAGTCACACTGACTGGATCTTACTTGAATTATTGCTAAATGGATGGAATAAGTGAAGATTGTCGGTATCATATAGAATGAGAAAAGTTGTCGATCTGATTTTGTAAACGGAAAATTGTTTGATTTAAATACTATGAAAATAATCAACTTTTTGAATGTTAGTGTATTAGAATGTTCATTCTTCAATATAAAACAACCTTAAAGTGATAGTTTGATCCGTTCATGCATTTCTGAGCATTCCTCTAAAAACCTGTGCTCTGAGCACCAGCCCTTCTCAATACACAAAAGTGAGCAGGTTCTCAAATTGTGACGTAGACAAGTGAGGAACAGCCCCTTCCAGGAAGAGTCTGCGCTGCCAGCACCACCCCCAGGCTTACACACACACAGACACTTTCTCTGCGGAGCTAGCTGTGATCGGCCATGATGTAGAAAATACTCTGGGACGGGGCTACAAGCTCCTCTCTATTCTTTTTTATTTATTTATTATTTTAAACTTGTCCTGTCCAACAGCTGGGCAGACAGATGAGAGCTGAAGGCCTCTTGTGTTGGACATATTTTACTTTTACAACAGGGGTTATGAATCTTAAGACAAACCAGAGGTATGTCTGAATAAACCCCTTTTGTAATCGAGGCCAAACTTTATTCATTGTAATTATTTTTGAAATTCTTTTGTGTTGGACTGGATGGAAAAGGAAAGAAGGGAAGAAGGGAGAGGGATGTTAGAAAGAGGGGGATAGGAGGGTGATCATAGGAGGGGGGTAAAACCATGAAGCAGCATAAAGCAACAAGCTACTGGATGTTTATCATTTCGGTAGGGTACAGATAGAATACAAATCTCAAAGGGGCGGGGCCTGTCCACACACACACTCAAAAGTTATAAACACACCTGCTAGCTGCAAAAAAGAACACACTTCAACATGAACACAATACAGATAACGTTCACTCACGCATACTTATGTCTACAAGCCAACTAGTGTGAGATATTTCATTCATTCAAGCAAATTGTTAGTGCAACGGTGAGCTAACACCTGTGCTCAGGTGAGTGTTTATGTTCTTCTAAATTGGATGATGGAATGTGGAAAGAAGGAGGGGGAGCAACCAGCCATCCCCACACCGAGACCCCCGCTGCAGCAGCAGAGGCAGCCAGAAGCCCCCAATGCCAGGATCGCCGCGAGGCCCCCAGAGCCAGAGAGCAGGGAGGCATGGGGGGAAAGAGAGCGCCGCCCCAGCCCAACCAGGAGAGCAGCCGCCCCGCAGCGCCATGAGGGCCCAACGCCGGGCCCCACCCGAGAAGGGTGCCCACAGCCCCAGACGAGCACCCCATCACCACCCAGGAGTTCTGGGCATCCCCCCGCCCCAACCCCAGGTATGGGCCAGGACCCCCCAAGGGAGACCCGCTCCGCGCTCCAGGCAGCCACCCTTCAGAGAGAAGGGGGCCCACAAGAGTTGTTGTAGACGTGGCCCGACCAGGCTCGGCCACAGATGGAAATTGGCGAGGCCCAGCACCCGGCGGCAAGGACCAGAACCCACCCTGCAGGGACACGGACACCCCCGGCTCAGGTGTGATATGATCCCCGGTTTCTGGGTTTGTCAGAAAGTTCAGGGATCCCTCTCCCTGCGTGGGGAGAGCACCGCCGGGCCCAGGAAACCGGCACCCAGGGGACACGGCCGCCGCCGCCAAGGGCCCCGCACGCCCCACCAGGGACGGGGTAGGGGACAGATGAACCTAGGTCCCACCTTCCTTGCGAAATGACTGTGTGCGTGTGTGTTTGTGAGGGTGTGTGTGTGTGCATGTGTGTGTGTGTTTGAATGTATATTATGAGGAGTAAAAAAAAAGGTGTGTGCACTAAGGGGGTGCAGTTAAGATTGGCGGGTAGGGCACTGAGGGGACATCTCCTGATTACTCACAGTGATGTCCCCTCACCCTCCCCACCAAGGGTCCCTAAATGTCTAAGGTGCGGTTAAAATTGGCGGGTAGGGTGCTAGGAGGACATCTGCTGCTTGCTGGCAGTGATGTCTAAGCACCCCCCCTACCAAGGGCCCTACATGTCTAAGGTGCAAATAAAACTGAGAGAGGGGGGGCCCACTCCATACGGCAACCATAGGAGGGGGACCACTGCCAAGTAGCCTACCCCCCCAAGGCTCGACGCAGGCTCAACCCCCCACCCCCTCACCCTAATATGAGATTATATGAGGAAGGGGGTAAGTTGGGGACAGCTGGTAGACTGTTCCCCCGGAGCTTCTCTCTATTCTTATGCATCCACTTGTAGACCACTAGATTGTGTACATCTTTGTTTTTTCTCATCTGAGCTGGGATTTAGTTGAAAACTGTACGACTGGATGGCTCCAATGCTGCCATTGCTTGCCATTTTCATTGCACCAGTAATATTAGATTGGGAGTGTAAGGTGCTGTAAGCAATCAAGAGAGAATGTAGACTGGTGATGGGAAATGGGGGCGGGCTTACTCCGTGCCGGCAGTCCACAACTCAGAGGCAAATTTCCAATGAACTCCTGCAGCTCTGCAAAAACTCTCCTGAAAAAACAACACAGGTTTTTCGATCATTATAGTTAAAAGACCACTGGGGAGGCTTTTACAAAAGATCAAAAGATGATTAGAGTGGGACTGTAACACAATCGTGACCATATAAAGTTATAAAATGCACATACATTGTATTCACTAGGATTAAATTTGTTGCCGTGGTAAAGAAAAGCCTCCTGTTTCTGCCTTTGTTCCAGTAGACCTAAAGTGACCTGTGGCTGAAGACCCTGCCACATCAAAGTGCATTGTACTGGGCTGAATCGTTCATTATGTCATGAACATTATGCAACATTCTTTCTTGCACAATCAACTCCAGAGGTTCCAGAGTTTCCTCAGCACAGAGATGACCTTTTGTAACAGCTTGTTCAATGTCTTTGTGGCTCTAATGCTGGTGCCCACCCCCAAGTATGGACCATGAACCCACTTCACGCCTCACTAAGCCGATGACATTTTTCCAGCTCTGCCACCTCTCATCTGTACATGCAGAGTGACAGCTGACATTTTTAGGGGCATTTTTAGATTGTAGTTTTTACTTAAAACTAATCTTCATTCAAGATCAGTAATTTGCATTTTCTAGACATGGTACATTTTTTGGAAATCTACGAACTCTAAAACCATTAATGGGATGAAAAAAAGACTTAAATTATATTGTAGTTTACTATAATTTTACACATTTTTTCCCAGGACGGGTGCAGCAGACATCAGCATTTGTTAGGTTAAATGGTGTATAGTTTTCCAGAACTGCAGAAGAGGCACGGATTTGGTAAAAGGGGAGGTAGAATGTCAGCAATGTTCCCCCTAGGACCCACCACCAGGAGGTCTTTTTGTGTTTGTGTGTGTTTCTGGCGTGGAACACTTGAATGGAACAATGTTGACTCGAGTATTAACTGTGGAATGTCTTGCCTCATCTGCTTTAAGTTTTTCCAAAGCCGCATGGACTCAGCCAGAATCACCATCTCTGGATGATAACAAAGACTCACCAGCTGGCAGAAATATTCTTCCCAAAGCTAAACCAAACACCGGCAGGACGCCTACACAAAGTCGAGCACGTATACACACTGCACCTGAAGCTTAAAGATTCAATCCCTCATATTGTGAGAGTACACGTTGGTTTAAAGTGAATCTCCTTTGCTGTGTCCCAAGTTACTGTTGGAATTTGCGGCTGGGAAATGCATCAAATATGCAGAAAAGACATCCTTCGCTGTTTATTTTCTTTGCTTCCCTGAGTGCATCCTGTGGTTCTGACTGACTGCCTTCTGGCATTACGTAAAGCCAGACTCTGTGCTCATTTGGCTTCTTTTTCACAGCACTTTTAATAAATGATTCAGCAGAAATTGACAAAATACGTATTTCGGGAGCCATAGTAAGTACTTAGTAAGGTGTTATTTTTTGTTACTGTTGTTGAAAATGCAGTAACAAAACAAAAAAAACAAACAAAAAAAATAAATTTTTGTTACTGTTGTTGAAAATGTGGGCTGTATGGTGGCGCAGTGGTTAGCGCTCTTGCCTCACAGCAAGAAGGCCCCCCCGGTTCAAGTCCCGGCAGGGGGGCATGAAAAACAACATCAATGGGGACCTTTCTGTGTGGAGTATCCATGTTCTCCCCGTGTATGCGTGGGTTCTCTCCAGGATCCCCGGCTTCCTCCCACCGTCCAAAAACATGCTTCATAGGTTGATTGGCAACTCTAAATTGACCATAGGTATGACTGTGAGAGTGAATGGACGTGTGATTGTGGACATTCTACCCTGCGACAGACTGGCGACCTGTCCTTTGCCCACAAGTGGCCGCGATAGGCTCCGGCAGCCCCGTGATCCCGTAAGGGACAAACGGTATAGAAAATGAATGAATGAATGTTGAAAATGCTTAACATTTTGTAGGAGCTTTACATAACATTGAGAAACACTTATCTGGTATATTGATCCAGTTTTTCGTGCATCCACGTGTGTGCACGTGTGTAACGGCACTAGGGCTGCATGATATGAGGAAAACTTGCGATATGCGATATTAGAGATTAAAATTGCGATAATGATATAATTTGTGGTATATAAACAAATAGCAAAATAACCAAATAACCATTCCCATTTCATTCCAACAGTTTAAAAATTATACACCAAATGATCCTCGTCGACATAGGTGACAAACATCTAACATAATAGGCCTCCATCTAATTGGTCAACAACGTGAAAGCGTCCATCCGATTGGTCAAATGCATAAAGGGATTTATGTGATTCATTAAATGCTTCAAGCTGTCATAAGATTGTTTAAAACATTTAAAGTTTATGATTTATTGCAATATTTGCCGTCTTTTGCGATATGCATATTGCAGAGCTGGATATTGCGATAACGATAAATTTGCGGTATATAGTGCAGGCCTAAACGGCACATACCTGAGCTCCCAGCTGTGTCGTTAATCATGTCCGCTAATGGTCATTCAATTAACTCAAGAAGAGATGGTGACTGACACCGTAGCTGTCCCACAATAACTCCTTCTTCTCTTCTTTTATCACCAGCTAGTAATTATGTGCTCCAGTGAGAGGCATGCATCGCCTTTGCCACACACAAACACCCACAGGGACACACACCGCTCGATTAGCAAACCTAATGAATCTCCTCTCTCTGTATTCCAGGAGCATTGCATAAAGCACAAAGCCATAAAATTGCTTTCTACTGTTAAATTTGCCAAATTCATTAATGCAAAACCTCAAGCCGCAGTGAGGTACTTCAACATTTGGATGAGCAGAAAATGAGCATTTTAAACAAAATGCACGTTTAGGGTAAAATTGAGTTTAGTCCAACCACTTCAGATCAATGCTGTGATCTATGTTGTGGTTGAGTGTTTCCTCTCTGTATTTATCTGTTTTTTTTTTTTTTTTTTTTGTTGGACGTATCTGATATAGGTTTCTGTATTTAGTTTAATATTTTACTTTCTGATCTGCCCCTTGTTCTGTCATGTTCACACCTGGTTTTTGTTACTATTATTCTACTATTACTCTGTTCTCATGTCAATCATTTCTGTACATTAGTTTCTTTTCTCAAGCCTTTGAGTTTATTTTTTGGTCTTTTAGCTGTTTTGCCTGCATAGCTCATTTGGTTTAACATTTCCGGGCCCTTTTGCACTTTACTTGAATTAAACCATAATTATCGTTGTATAGTAAATATCAGAACTACTACTAAAAACTAAAATGCCTAGTTTTGTTAGTGGGAGACCTTGTATTACACAGAAAAATACTCTTAATGTTTTTTGTGTTATGTTTGTTTTTTGGCTTTTAAGAAATGAATTTTTAACGTGTAATGTTTAAAATTTTTATAACAATTGAATTATTGTAATTTTATTTGTTAGATATTAAACTTTTTCTTTGGACAGCATCATATACAAATTCCCTTCACAATAAAATGCATCCTGTGTTAAACATATTCTCCTATTGGTGCATATTTACTGGACTTAAGAATGCAAGAAAGCCAAATTAAACATGGATTTTTATAAGCTTTTTTTTTAAGCGTTTAAGCTTATTCTAATGATAAACCACTCATACCATAATTTCTTTCAGTAATGACATCTTAAAATTCTAAAAATTAATTAAAAAAAACGTAACTAACCAAAATTAATTAACCAAAACCTAAAAAACCATTATTCATTAAAATTCTGTCAGGCCAAAGAGCCACGATGAAGGATCAATATGTGGCTCCAGAGCCTCAGGTTGCAGATTTCTGGCCTATACCAAAGTTCTAAACACTTTAGTGCCAACTTTGCATACATCATCTTCTATGCCGTCATACTTTGTCACAGAAAACATGTCATATAATGTGGACAAGTCATTTAAATAAACATATGTTTCCCTTTATCAAAGCATCTCAACTAGTTCAATAATGATGCATTCTTTTCATTAAAGTGCGACATGTATCTTTTTATGACAATTGTTTAATGTATTTCATATTTTAGATCCAGTCTGAAATCTCAAAAAGGTATGAATTACCAATGTTATGCATTCCAACATTTTCCTAATTAAGTGCTGCCTTATTTTGGTCCATAATCTTTAGAGTGTTATAGACATTCAAATTCTAAATAAAGCTGTAATCTGAGTTCTACCTTAAGATCAACTGTTCATACTTATACAGAAAAAGGAGTTTTGATTGATTTGATCCAGTACAGAGTGCTTTGAAGGGAGAAGTTGACCTTTTTTTTCTCCAAAGAAAAATACAAGCCTTAACAACAATGCTCTACCAGTTGCAAATAAGAGCAGGTGAAGGAAAAAAAACAAAACATTTAAAACTAATTATAAATGGACAAATCCTCAGAACTGGCAGAGTACCTAAATATAGAAATGTAATGTGCCTCTCATTTGTTTTATCCAAACCACTGTGCAGTTGGCAGAGGATTATAACATAAAATTGGGAACTGACTGTTAACAGTCTAAAGCCTATTATTACCCTTATAGACTATAATACCATTGCTATAATAGGGTTGTCCAAGGAACATTTATAGAATTGCAATCAATGTAAGAATGACTTGGTGCTTTTGCTTTGACAGAATATTAAAACCTTTAGGTTTAATTGGCTTAAAAAAAGACTTAAACCAAACATTTGGAGATGAAGGTGCTCAGATGTTTTTTTCCCCCTGAAGCTTTCTCTAACTAATGAGGCTGCTCAGCTGTTTTAAGAAAAGGTTGGGTTCATTCAAATCATTCAAAGCTTATAAATGGTGTGATTCAAACCCTGCTCCAGCAATCAGCAGCATGGCCTCCTCTAAGAATCTGCCTCCCAGCACTTGGGGAAATTAAAATAACAGATGCCCACAATGCAAGGCTGTGGAATAATCAGTGTTCTGAGAAAGCCTTTTCCTTAGTCTGTAATGTAATAAAGGGATGGCAGTCCACAGGAGCCGGGGAGGTTAAACTGAGGCAAGAAAAACAAAGAGAACGTCTCGGTACAACATGACTCCATATGCTGCTGGTATTGGAAGATCTATACAAGTTTCATGCATTTTTAGATGAAATTATTTATTTCATCTATTTATTTATTTATTTCATGATCCTAGCTGAGACCCTTCTGTGTGAAGCTTGCATGTTCTCCCTGTTCATGTGTTGGTATTCTCTGGGCACTCTAGCTTCCCACAGTCCAAAACCATGCTTCATAGGTTAACTGATTCTAAAGTGTCACTAGGTGGGACTGAGTGTGTGTGGTTGTGTGTCCTGTGACAGACTGTTGACCTGTCCAGGGTGTACACCACCTTCACCCAACAGTAGCTACAATAGGCTCCAGAAGGGCTGGAATTCTGCTCTTAAAATATTTGAATTGAAAGTTACAAAACTCTTTAACAGGATAGAAAGTTAAACAAAAGCATCTATTTAAAATGAGGTGTTTATATGATATTTCATTGTTCATCCACTGCAGTGGGAGAGTTTCCAAATTCTGTATATATGGAAACACTTTTGAAAGTTTATGAATTCATATTAGAAGATTTTTAAACTTTCAAACTCACGTTTCACGTACAGAATGATCTGCACACAGATCTACATTCACATCCAAGAACATGTTGTTTTGACTCAGCCACAGTCAAGTTTGCAAAAAGCCATGCATTCTTTGTTAGCTTAGATTTCCATGTTGAAGCAGAGTCTCAGCTGGGGGCTATTTTCCTACCAGCTCTGCTCACCCAATGAGGTCATGTCATCCAGAATTCAGAGAATGTGAAAAATGGTGAGGTTGTGAGAGCTTCTTAACAACAATATATGTTATCAGATGGCAGAAGGCTTACTGAGAGGGAGCACAGTGGGAACATGATCCACTTTTATAACAATGAAATTAATGGGGAGAGAGCAAGAGGTCCACCTCCTCACTTTATAGCTGTTTCTTTAATCTGTAGCACACCTATAGGAGATGCCAGGACCGCACTTGTTTTAAATCTTATGACAATACAAAATTATCCTGAAATAGCAAGCGAGATTTGAAGTGGCACGTCTGTGTAAGGTACATCCTATTTCAACACATCAATCCACTGGATTGAATTGTTTATTAGATTAGAAGCAGCCCTCCAGGTGATCTGCAGGTGATTCACATGCCTCCTGTCCTTCACTTATACAAGCAGGAAACAAAGCATTGATAAAGAAACTGAGTTATTGAGTGGAGGAGTGACTGAGTTACATTGTCCAGACTAGCTCTGTGACATGTTCAAAAAAACTTTGCAGCTGATTGGTTTTGGTGTAACAGTAATAGATTGATGAAATTAAACTGCTTTTTATCCTGAAATTACCAATAGACAGAGAAAAAAATCAGATGCTATGTGTCCCCTCCAAAAAAAACAAACCGAAAAACCCAGAATAAATGATCCTGCTAAAATATCTTGACTAATCCACTGCAGAACAGTTTTTATAGTTGCGTTCTGACACTGTTGAAGGATATTGTCACCACATTATTACCTGCATACTTTTGAAAGGAATTTATTTTTTTAGGTTGTTTGACTTGATGATTTAGTACACTTAATGGATCCCAACCATGAGAAAACAGCCCAGTTATTTCCTGTCAGAGCCCTGATGTCCATTCAAGTGGTGGTGAGTTGCTGGGTTTTTTTTTTTTTTGGCCTATGGGTCCAAGCTTAGATGCATTCTATTCCCTTAAGTGTCTGGAAAGTGTGCCGTTTCCATTACAGTCTGTCTCGTTTCGCTGCAGCAGTGGCATGTTTTTGCAAGGAGGCCTGAGGGTAGGAGGCGAGCTCTGTGGCCTCGCAATGTGGAGGTAAATATGATGCTTTAGGATGTGCATCTGTGGGATGTGTCACACACTCGTGATGTGAAAGTCACACGCATGTGACCATTTCAAAGTCGCAACTGCAAGTCACATGTGTAGTTTAATAGTCACGTAAGAATTTTTGCAAAAGTCACCTACAAGTTACACGCACGTACCTCTCTGCCCCCTGGAAGTTAAATATTTTTGTCAGCGTATAGAAACATTTGCAACAAATTTTGCGCCAAGTGTTTCTGAAATGAACATTTTGCTAGTACAAGTACGAGGGCAGGACATTGAAATAGTTACCAATCAAAGAGCCAAGACGCTTTGACATGAAGGAGGATGCCAATTGAAAACCAGATGGTAAATGTAGATTAGGGGGAAAAAATGCCTCCCTCATCTCATTTTGTTACAAATATTTTGTAAAACTTAAGAATAAAGTTTTTACCTTTAGGGGGCAGACTGGTGGATCTGCATATAGAAAATAGTGTTTTTGCAGCAAAATTTGTGGAGGTTTATTGACATGTAAGATATTTATGTTACATTTGACATTACGCTTGTGTGACACAGCATGCAGATGCACACAATGAAGCAACACATTTGCCTGCATATCACTAGCTCAGGCCTCAGAAGTGTGTGAGGGAGGGGAGTTGCTGTTGCCCTCCTACTTACACACATGGTTTACATGTGGAGCTTCAAAGACATAGTTGGTCTGACAGCTGGCTGCCTGTTATCACTGACAGGAAAGCAGGAGGAGGCTGCCAACGTCTGGTTTCAAACTAGTTAGCTAGATGGCTTTGGTGCCTGAGAGGAAGCTAATAAGTATAATTCTGCTAGATACCCAGGAAAAAAAATACAGACAGGGTTGCTATGTGAAGCTCCAACAAAACGCTTTCTGCCAACTCAAACTGTAAATACAAATATCAAAAAAACTAAGTGCAAACAAACTGTATAGTTTATTGACCTGGAAACCAGCCTTTTGCAAGCATCAAAGTTGAAGCTATATTCTACTATTTCTTATCTCTGTAAGAATTCAGTTTATCCACCAAATGTAATAACCTTTTAGGAGTTTTTTTCAGCTGCTTTCAATGTTAATAGAGTTTTTTTGCTAGAATGAGTCAAGTTTCATTTTAGTTACAGTATAAGCAAAGTCCTAAAGTCCTAATTTTTAATAAAATGAAAGTTGGCTTGCAGGTTTTGTCAAAGGATCAATTTGGTTATTGGAAAAAAATGGCAAGTTTACCTTTCAAACATCTCCTAAATATGATTTTCATATGTTGTAGAAAGGACTAGGTGTTACAATCCCTAATGTTACCACTTTAAATTTCAGGAGCTCTTGATGTTCTTGGACTTCTATTTATTGCCAGCGAGACACATCATCAGTTGTGCACCCCAACATCTTAAGGTGTTTCGGCCATTTATCACAATACACCCTCCGCTGAGGTAGGCCCACCACAGGTTGATCAAGCCTGGGTGTGTGTCTCACTGCTAGTTGCTCATTTTTGTCCATGTGATGTCACTTCTCCTTAGCCACAGCCAATGGCTCGCCCTCTCAGCGGTGTTAGTCAGTTCTTTTAAAACCTGTGTGCCCGTCCTCTGACTCCAACTTCCCTTAGGAGATTAGTAGTCGTACTGGCGACAAAGTCCCTGCATCCCACCTCCACTGGGCTCACTCTGATGTTCCAGCCTCTGTCCTCTGCCTCAGCTGCTAAGTTGGAATAGCGAAGTTTCTTACGCTCATAAGCTTCGTCAAGGGAGTCCTCCCAGGGGACTGTCAGCTCTATGATGTAGCCAAGTCGGCATGAATTAGACCAGAGGACAAGGTCTGGACGCAGAGTGGATGCTGCAATCTCTGAGGGGAAGATAAGATAAATATAATACAATATATAATATAATATAATATAATATAATATAATATAATATAATATAATATAATATAATATAATATAATATAATATAATATAATATAATATAATATAATATAATATAATATAATATAATATATATATATATACATATAACATATAATTATAAATATAAAATGTGGAACAGAACCAGTTTATACTTAAAAAAATGTTCAAACATAAAGGAGTTTTAAGAACAAATATAGACATAAGTTCACTGATAGATATGAACATGTACAAAGCATAACTAAAAAATGATATATCTGTAAATATTTATGAATATAAAGTTGCATTGTGTGGGGTCGCACTTGTTGGGGAATAAGATGTAAATGGAACCAATTTTTTTGTTTGTACATAATGTGTGTGTTGGATGTTTCCATGTGTGTGTTTTTATGTATATATTTATCTATATATATAGTTGTGTGTGTATATGGGTGTCTGGAACTGGATGTGTACTCATTAGAGACGGAACAGGACCATAATAGAAAGTGGATGCACTGGGTGTAGTAAACACAAAACATTTGGTCTAGGGCATGGTGTCGGGAATTTATAAGGCTTTTTTTCTTCTCACTCACTTTTCAGATCTTGTCTTTTTTTTTAATCCTTTGCCATCTTTCTGTTTTGAAGTATATGTCTGATATAAAAAATTGACATACTGTGCTAAATACCCAAGAGTTCTGCAGCAGCAAGCAAACTGTTTTCCAGTTGATGATTTAAAACCTTTTATTGTTGGTAAGAATAGATGCCAATAAGAACAAAAGGTGCATTATCACATATTTATTTTCAGCTTCTGAAGGGATAAAGTGCAAACAATCAGCAAAAAGAGTATTCTGAAGGCCATTGCAAATTCCCTTTGGGCAGTCAACAGCTGAATAGTTAATTTTGCATGGTTTTCCACTGTTATCCTTCAAAGGAAAGTATCTGGATCAAGCTGTGCACATGGTTAACATTAGCACCTGACTCCTTGTTTCATGCTGAAAAGAGGAAAAAAAAAACTTTCTGGGAAAGCCCTTTATTAACATTTATGGGAAACCCTTTGGCCCACCTCATTTTTTTCTTTTCACTTTTACGATTAAAACACATCCTCCTTTTCCTCCATTTCCTTACAAGACCATGCAGAATGTTCAACTTCAAATGGATGTTTTGGGAAATCCATCATAATGGGCAGATGGTCCATCCTAAGCCTGGCAAGCTGTAGCTTTTTATTCCATTTGGGATCCCGTCCAGTCCATTTTTTGGAAAGTGAGGGTGTAACTATGTGGCATGGAGATTTTTTCTCTTAGCTGAGGACACAGTTTCCATCTTTTTTTTTGGTTCTGGACAGAGTAAAGACAAAAAAGTTGCTGGAACACCTCAACGATGAAAAGAATGCAGATGTGAAAACACATCAACAGCTTTTCTTGCACTTCTTGGCGGGACATGAGGATTTAAAAAATAGTCTAATACTAGGGTTGGGTTTCCTCAAATTTTGGTTTGTTTTTAATGCTGATATTGAGAACACCAATAGCATAAAGAAAAAGCAACAAAATCAGAGTGCTCACTAGCAGGGATTTTAGAGAGAACAGCTTGTGTCTCATGTAGCCCACATATCTAGCAAGTTTCAAATTCTCTAAACATGGCTATCCATATTCTCCTTCTTGACTGGTGTTGCTTTCGTGAATCCTTAACCCGCTCAAGCTTCCACATTCTCTGAGGGAATCTACAGAACAGGCTAGGAGGACTCCTATGTGAAACAGGAAAAGATTTGGTTGGACCTTTATGTTTATGACTCATACAAACCTTCCACCTGGGTGCACAAACCTTTTCTTTCCTCACTCTTTTCCTAAAATATGAAACACACTTTTTCTTGGCTGGAAAAGGCCATGGTAGCTGAGCCTTTAGGACATATAAATCCTGGCAAACCATTGCAGAGTGTTTTTTGGTTGGACATTCTGTTCTGTGGCACACCTTGGGCCTCCCAACTCTTGGGACAACCGAACTGTGTGGGAGAACTGGGTATTTTTACTTTAATCTTTCCATGGCCCTCAAGCCATGGAATCAAAACAAACACAATGGGGATTCCTACCCAAATCATTTCAGATGAACCATCCTCTGTACAAGTGAGACTCATCCCACACTTTTTCTGTAAGGACAATAAAAGCCAGCGAATCATGGTGCTCCAGATGATTGACAGATGGTGTGTAAATGAGAGTTTTCAGGTCATTTTTAGGACTTAAGCCAAAATGTACTACCATCTATTCTTTCGGTGGAATGTTTCCTGAAGCATTCATGCAGCAGTCCCCTTTGCAGACTGTCAGATTTAGGAAGTTTTAAAAATTGAAGAGGTTTCACTATTAAAAATAGTGGAAAAGTGCAGCAACTAGGTGTTTTCCATGCATTATCTGTCTATTTCTGGAACAAAGTAGAGCCTAAAAAGATAAGTCGCTACATCTCTACAGCTTGTTTTCAGGGACAAACCCCATATGTAACTTATTCTTTCTGAGCATTTCTACAAATCACTTTCTTTAATGTTGAAATTCTTCATCCAAGCTGATAAATGTATGAGGAAAAAAGGTCTGGCCATCAGAGAAAAGCTTGAATTTTGAGCTCTGTACGCACATCCCATATCTATGAAACTTGAAACTACTTTTTAATTGGTGTCACTGAGCGCACAAAATGTTGTAAAGGATTAGAGGAGGTTTAAAGGAGTGACTATGAAGGCCCGTGTGTTTCTCCTCTTGACATCTATTAGCAACAGCTGACGTCCAAACAGCCTGCATTACAGCAGCACTGGCAGAACTTAGTGGATTCTTTTTCTCTTAAAAACAGCCAAATCAGCATGAAGACTTGGCAGCATGTGAATGTGATGTGTAATAAACGTTCCCATTTGCGTTAGTTACATTTTAGTTGAAATATTGTTTTAGAGGACCTGTTGAGTGAAGAAGCAGAAGCGTATTTTTTTATGGGCTTTTAGTTTATTGCCTTTCTTTTTTGTTTGGGTATAGGAATTTAATCTGTGGGGGTCAAATCCAGTGAACATTGAAAAGGTCAGTACCAAGTGGAGAAGTATTTACCAAAGCCCCATTCTTCTATTTTTCTCCACGCAAGCGGCTCACATCTATTTGAACCTGTCTGCATCACTCTGCTGCTGGACAGTTGGTTGCCTGCAGCTCCCCTGTATTTGTGGAGCCGTCACAGTAAGAAGCAGTCAGGACACACCGTCTTTGCAACCCTGCTGATTGGAGCGAGCACTTTATTTTCTCTGAGACAGACATTTGAATTGTCAAACATTCTCATGTTTCGGTTTATTTTTGTAGTACTCAGCCCTGTTTGGTGTCTACGTGGGGCTGCCTGTGACCAGCAGCATGTTGGAGTACGTAATGTTCATTCAAAGAATGTTCCTTAGTATGTTCTCAACAGTCGACTCTATCATTTTCTTAAGCTATGCAATATAGGCATTTGGCATCATATTTTAACATTCAATTCAATTTTATTTGTATAAATAAATTGTAAAATCACAACAACAGTCGTCTCAATGGGCTTCGTATCAGTAATTGTAAAGTAAACATAATATCCAAAGGATCATGAATAGTATTCAATGGGAAAATACTAAACTAAACAGACTAAACAGACTTAACTACACTGGCATCCCTGCCCTTTGACCCTCCTTTGCGGCAAGGAAAAACTCCCCCCTCAAAGAAAACTGATTCCAGAGGAATCCTCAGGGGGTGTCTACATGAAGGAGGGATCCTGATGGACAGCCGATCTACCAGAACTCATAAAGAAGAATTAACTTATCTAACGCTACAACTACATATTCAAAGTCCAGCAGATGAGCTTCATCCAGATGGAGTTGGGGGACGGCTGAGGAGCACGAGACGAGCCAGAGGCAGAATCCACAGCCAACTGTAGGAGCAGTAGTAGAGACGAGCCAGAGACGAGGTACACGGTCAGGTACAGAGGCATGGACGTGCCAACTGGAAAGGGGTAGGAAAATAGGGACAGCACATGAATCGGACTGCACCAAACAGAGGCATGGAGAACTAAATGATGAATAATGATCAAGAATAGAAGAGAGAAGGAGGGTAGAAGCAGACGAGAATAGAAGACTGAACCCCAGTGCACCATACCTTCCCCAGCTTCAAAATGTAGCAGCCTACTAACAACTAATTGTTATTGTGAAGTTTAATCTAAACAAATTAACAGTAAGGTAAATAACTTCCGAACACTAGCTAGCCTGGCAATAAGCCTGTCCAAAGAGGAATGTTTTCAGTCTAACTTTGAATGTAGAAACTGTGTCGGCCTCTCTTACATGAGCTGGGAGATTATTCCTTAAGACAGGGGCTTGGTGGCTAAACGCTCTACCTCCAACTGTACTTTTACTAATTCTAGGAACCACAAGCAGTCCTGCATTTTCTGAGCGAAGTGTTCTGTTTGGGTGGTAAGGCACTATGAGGTCTTTGATATAGGATGAGTCATACCATTTAAGGCCTTATAGGAGCCAGCTAGGAGCCAGTGAAGTGAAGCTAACACAGGAGTGATGTGATCTCTTCTGCTAGTTCCTGTTAACCATCCACCTGCTGCATTCTGAACAAGCTGCAGACTTCTTAAGAAACTTTTAGGACACGCTGCTAACAAAGAGTTACAGTGATCCAGCCTAAACGTAACAAACGCATGGATGAGCTTTTCATCATCACTTTAGTATATTTAGTATATTTCCGCAGGTAAAAAATGCAGTTTTACATGCCTAAGATATGTGAGCCTTAAACTCATGTATTTGCCCCATTTACTAGTCCTTTTTCTACAAAGTCTATATTTCTAAAATTTTTGACCTTTTTTTGTTTGTTTTGCTTGTAATACTGTCTATTTTTTTAAGTTACTGTCATTTGGCAAATCAGCCTCAGTGTGAGATTCAACTGAAATTTGATGTGGGCAAATTAAAGGACTTTTTTTTTAGTTTCTGGATCAAAGTTTTGTTACAAACCAAAGTAAATGGAGGCAGTTCTCCAATGAACCACTAGAAGGACACTACATGAAGATGTCAATTAAACCTATATATTATATGTTTTCTTTTTTGTTGTTGTTGCAGAAAATTATGTTTAAAACCCCTTAAACTGTTTAGAGTGCAACATTTACTTTTAGAAACTGGAGCATTTCTAAAGTGAAGAAGTAATTTAGACATTAGGTCTCAGATATTGTCTTACTCAATGCAAAGCACACGTAAAACCTCAAATTCTTTTTCGAAAAAACATCAGTGCAGTTTATAACACCCTATAGTGGTGAAAATATGGTATATCAAAAGCAACCATCTGGTAACAACAAAGACTGCATGTGATTTTTAAGTTAAAATTTTTTAGGTTGAAATAGCTAAAGGAATTATCACACTGAAGAAAAAGACAAATGGTCTTTTAGAGAGTCATTTCCTTTTGTTAGGTGAATTCATATGACAGTTAATTTATGAAAGTTGGGAATAAGTGATTTTGTTTCCATGTTAAACCTCAGTGTAAGCACAATTTATGACTAGTTCATTCCTCTCAAAGCCTCTGAAATTGAACTACTTGTCTATTTTGCACATGCCACACATCCTCCAAATTTACTGACGTTAATACTAGCGTTTTTCAGGCCAGAAGATCGGAAATGAACGTTCTTCTTCCAAGGGCTCTATGTCCTAGTAGCATACATTTGTGAAATCTAGCAACACTGCTTCATGAAAACAATTCAAAATGTGTGGACCTTTAGCTCTACATTGATTTCCAGGCCCACTTTAGCAATAAAAATCATATATATATATTAGATATTACAGACAGACAGACAGACAGACAGACAGACAGACAGACAGACAGACAGACAGACAGACAGACAGACAGACAGACAGACAGACAGACAGACAGACTGACTGACTGACTGACTGACTGACTGACTGACTGACTGACTGACTGACTGCATAGAGGGAAGAACATTAGAACCATCTTGGAGAAACATAGCCAACAAAAGACGTACCGGTATTTATACACACATGCATGCACACACATACTGTACATATTGCAAGTTGTCCCACTTAAAGAAAATGTCTAATGTTTATTTTAGGTACAGTTTAGCTCTAAAAGACAAAATATAAAGAAAAGAATCCTGGAAATCTCACTGTGTTATTATTATTTTTCTTTTAATATATAGCGTAATGGTGCAGAAAATCAGCATTTATCTCTAATAATAACACGCAAGAATTCTGTTCCTCACAGACCTGTTACTACTTCTGTAAGAAGCGTTTCTATCCGCTACTCGATTCCTGTAACAATGACTCCATTCTGAACTGGTTACATGGATAAAAGAACCCCCAACCAGTCAGACTGCAAAGTCTCCACCATGGACAAGACCAAAGAGCTATAAAAGGATGGATTGTACACCTGAACTAGCCTGGGATGAACCAAACTACAATGAGCAAGCAGCTTGAAGAAAAGAGATCAACTATTGGACCGATTTATTAAAGGGAATGAATTTCAAATGGAACAAATACAAATTCACTGACAGATCTCCCTTTACCTGGAGCTCCATGCAAGATTAACAGTAATAAAGGTTACTATTAGTAACACACTAAGTCATTATGGATTGAAATCGCAATCTTATATCCAGGCCTCTCTAAAATTTGCCATACTCTAAGGCCGCCTTTACACTGCAGGTCTTGATGCTCATATCCGATTTTCTGACTATATCCGATTTTTTTGACGACCCGCTTACATCATCTTTTAAAAGTGACCCGTATCTGATTTTTGCATTTACACTTTACAATGCTGAAACTATCAAACATAGACGTTCTGAGGACTACGTAGCAGCATTTCCGCATTCCGCGGACCTCCTTCAGACTTTTGTGACTGCGGTTGTCATGGAGGCAAGGCGGCGACGGAAGGAGGCGTTGCCTTGGGCGCTTCTGAGGGGATGCACGGAGGAGGAAAAGAAGGGGGGCTGCTCGGCTTTCTCTGAGTTTTGAATGAGGAAGTGTTTGCAGACGTTGTGCTGTCCGAGCGGTTTGATCCAAGTGTTTAACCTTTCCTGCGCGATGACTTCTCTTTTCCGACCGTGGTCAGAAACGCACGGGAGATGTCCTCGGGGTTCTCTTTTCCGTTCTGAACCCTCAGCCTCCAGAGTGGGCTAAGAAAGACTCCAAAACTTTTGGGCGATACACCTTGTTTTTAATTTTCGGTTCTCCGACAGTCCCCCGCTCCGCGCTCACACCCACTTTCCTCTCCTTAAGTTACACGCACACACACGCAAGCACGCGCGCGCACACACACAAACACACACAAACACACACACACGGTCCCCATCATACACGCCCCCCAAAGACATAAACGGCTTCTAGCCTGTTCCATAGCAACGGTGTCCCGCTTCATTAGTTACCGTTTGCGTCCAGACCGGACATAACAGCGGTTTCTGACTACGGTCTGAAGCCTGAGGCTGAAAGGTAACACGCTGACAGCAAAATCAGCGCACAAAAGCACTTTAATAAGTCATGTGATCTTAATTCAATTCAATTCAATTTTATTTGTATAGCCCAAAATCACAACAACAGTCGTCTCGATGGGCTTTGAAGTGAAACATGACTCAAAAGGATGATGAATACAAGGAGTCAATAGGAAAATACTAAAATAAACTAACAAACTGACTAAGCTATACTGGCATCCCTGCCCTTAGACCCCCCTTCGCGGTAAGGAAAAACTCCTAAAAAACCGGATTCCGGAAAAAAAATGAAGAAACCTCAGGGGTGCCCACATGAAGGAGGGATCCTCCCCCAGGACGGACAGGCGATTTACCAGAACTCTTAGAGAAGAATTAACTTATCTAACTCTACATCTATATATTTAAAGTCCAGCAGACGAGCTTCATCCAGCCGGGGTTGGGGACAGTCAGGGGCGCGAGTCGAGCCGGAGACAGGAACCACAGCCAGGTGTAGGAGCAGGAGCAGAGACGAGGTACACAGTCAGGAACAGGAGCACGGATGGGCCAACTGGAATCTGGAAGCACTCCCACTCCCCAGGAGGGGAGAGGGATAGAGGGACAATACATGAATCGTACTGCACCAAACAGAGGCATGGATAACTAAATGATAAATGATGATCACAGATAGAGAAGAGAGGAAGGGTAGAGGTAGATGAGAAAAGAAAAGTATTGGAAAAGGACAGAAAAGAGGACAGAGCCCCAGTGCACCATAGTTACCCCAGCTTCAACTTCTAGCAGCCTTTTAAAATAATAGTTATTGTTATTTAGTTTAATTTAAACAATTAACATTAAGTTAAATAATCTCTGAATACTAACTAGTCTGACAATAAGCCTGTCCAAAGAGGAATGTTTTCAGTCTAACTTTGAATGTAGAAACTGAATCTGCCTCTCTTACATGAGCTGGGAGTTTATTCCATAAGACAGGGGCTTGGTGGCTAAACGCTCTACCTCCAACTGTACTTTTACTAATTCTAGGAATCACAAGCAGTCCTGCATTTTGCGAGCGAAGTGTTCTGATTGGATGGTAAGGGACTATGAGGTCATTAATATAGGACGGGGCCATTCCATGTAACGCCTTATAGGTTAACAGGAGGATCTTGAACTTAATTCTAGAATCAACTGGGAGCCAATGGAGCGAAACTAACACAGGAGTGATGTGATCTCTGCTGCTAGTTCCTGCTAACAATCTAGCTGCTGCGTTCTGAACAAGCTGGAGACTTCTTAAGGAACTCTTAGGACACGCTGCTAACAAGGAGTTACAGTAATCCAGCCTCGACGTAACAAATGCATGGATGAGTTTTTCAGCATCACTCTTAGAAAGTATATTTCTGATCTTAGCAATGTTCCGCAGGTGAAAAAAGGCAGTTCTACACGCCTGAGATATGTGAGCCTTAAATGATAAATCCTGGTCAAATAAGACCCCAAGGTTTCTAACTGTGGAATTGGGGGCTATACTTACACCATCCAGGGAGACTATCTGAGCAGACAGAGCATCTCTCAGATTTTTAGGACCTAGTATAATAACCTCAGTTTTTTCTGGGTTCAAGAGGAGGTAATTAATTGTCATCCAGGTCTTGATGTCACTAATGCAGGTGTTCAGTTTCTCTATCTGGTCATTCTGGTCAGGTTTCATGGATAAATACAACTGAGTATCGTCGGCATAACAATGAAAATTAATGCTGTGTTTCCTGATTATGTTTCCTAGGGGTAGCATATATAGCGTAAACAGGATGGGTCCTAAGACTGAGCCCTGTGGGACTCCGTAGTTAACTCGAGTGTACTGAGAGGAATGTCCATTTACATTAACAAACTGATACCTATCTGACAGATAGGATTTAAACCACTGGAGAGCAGATCCTCCGATCCCTATGTCATGCTCTAATCTATGGAGTAAAATACTGTGGTCGATAGTGTCAAAAGCTGCGCTGAGGTCTAACAGGACAAGAATAGAAAGTAGTCCCTTTTCTGAAGCCAATAACAAGTCATTAGAGACTCTAACTAGTGCGGTTTCCGTACTGTGGTGGGGTCTAAACCCCGACTGAAAGTCTTCAAAGTGGCTGTTGTCCTGTAGGTGGCAGTAAAGCTGCTTAACTACAACTCTTTCTAGGATTTTAGAAATAAAGGGCAGGTTTGATATTGGTCTATAGTTGGCCAAGATGTTAGGATCCAAACTGGGCTTTTTCAAAAGAGGTTTAACAACTGCGTATTTAAAAGACTGTGGCACGTAACCCGTTTCCAGAGAGGTATTTATCATTGTTAATATGGAATCATTAATTAGGGGAAAAGTTTCTTTAAAAAGTCTAGTGGGAATTGGGTCTAACAGACAAGTTGAGGATTTGGAGGACGTAATAATTGATGCCAATTCTAATTGATCCACAATAGTGAAGCAGTCTAATGTTACAGAGGTTTCTATGGATACCTCCACTTCTACAGCTTCAGCCTGCTCTGGGCTGATAGAAGGAATAACTTGATTTAACTTATGTCTAATATTTGAGATTTTACTATCAAAAAATGTAAGAAAATCATCAGAGCTGAGAGAAACAGGAACATGTGGTTCTACTGAGCTCTGACTGCGAGTTAATTTAGCAACAGTGCTAAAAAGAAATCTAGGATTGTTTCCATTCTCTGATATTAAGGTTGAATAGTACTGGCTTCTAGCTCTACGCAGAGCTTTTTTATAATTTAATAGGCTATATTTCCAGATATTCAGAGACTGCTCTGAACCGGAGCGGCGCCATTCTCTTTCTAACTTACGGGTTTCTTGTTTAAGAGAACGTGTTTCAGCGTTAAACCACGGTGCTACTCGGTTTTGTCTAACAAACTTAGGTTTCAGGGGGGCAACAACATCAAGTGTACTCCTGAGGGCTTGTAAGGCATCATTAACAAAGTGGTCATTTATACTAGGACTGATGCTATGGGAGCTGGACTCAGAGTATTTGCTCAGAATGTCACTAAGTACTGGCTGAACTGTGAGTTTATACTCAGACACAGAACAGTCAGTTAAGGTTCTTCTAAGTTGTTTCTTATTCACTGGGGCAGTATCACGTTCTAAAGTAAGCTGGAAGGTAATCATAAAGTGATCAGAAATGATGGGGTTAAGAGGAAGGACACTCAGCTGGCTGATCTCTATCCCATGGGTTAAAACGAGGTCCAGGGTGTGCTTATGACAGTGAGTGGGTTCATTCACATTTTGGGTGAAACCAACATCATCTAATAAAGCTGCAAAAGCCTTTCCTAGACAGTCACTGGGGTCATCAACGTGAATATTAAAATCCCCTATTATTATCGTTTGATCAGAATCTAAGACAATAGTCGATAGGAAGTCGGAAAACTCAGTTAAAAATTCTGAATATGGGCCGGGGGGGCGATAAATAATTATGAATAAAACAGGTTTTCGAGTCTTCCTGTTTGGGTGATTTATAGTCAATATGATACTTTCAAATGAATTATAAGTATTTTTAACTTTAGGGCTGAGAAGTAAGCTAGACTGTGATATTACTGCCAAACCACCTCCTTTACCTGAAATTCTGGATTTCTGATAGTTAGCATAAGTGGGGGGGGTTGCTTCATTCAATCTAACATAGTCATCCTGTTGGAGCCAAGTTTCTGTTAAGGCTAGTAAACTAAGGTTGTTATCAGTGATTAACTCATTGACTAAGAGGGACTTAGAGGAAATGGATCGAATGTTTAATAAACCGCATTTAATGACATCATAATTGTGCTTGTGAGAACTGCTGTCAGGCACTTTAAGGTTTCTATGACGCGCTCCTTTTATTTGTCTTTCATCACATAAGCTAAAGCTAGGACCTGCTTGACTTTCCCTGCATGGGTTTTGCACCAGCACTAACCCTAAGGGAGGCTCAGAGGAGCGTTTTACACTGCTGCTCTGCGCCCGGGTCTCGTCTCTGGATTGTCAGGTTAACAGACTAAGGCTAACAGAAATGTTTCTAGAAAGGAGAGCGGCACCGTCCCGAGTGGGATGGACGCCATCTCTCCGCATGAGACCGGGCTTCCCCCAAAACGCGCTCCAATTATCCACAAAACCAACGCCGTTTTCTGGGCACCATCTAGAAAGCCAGCGGTTGAATGATGAAAAGCGGCTGTACATTTCATCACTGACTAAGTTCGGCAGGGGACCAGAGAAAATTACAGTGTCGGACATCGTCTTAGCCAGTTTACACACCGAAGCTACGTTTAACTTAACCACCTCTGATTGTCTCCGTCGGGCATCATTACCGCCTGCGTGAATCACGACTCGACGGAACCTGGACTTACTCTGAGCTAACATCCTAAGGTTCCCCTCGATGTCACCAACTCTGGCCCCCGGATAACACCTGACTGTAGCCGCTGGGAGCTCCACGTTTCTAACTTCAGAAGAGCCTATAACCAGAGTTGAGGGTTCAGCGGGTGTTTCGCTGAGGGGGGAGAACCTATTACTAACGTGGAGTCTCGGGTGCTCTAAGTTTTTGCGTTTAGCACTATGTTTCCTCCCAACCGGTGCAAACCCCTGACTGTCTCCCGGCTGCTGGGAGAACGCTGGGGTGCTAGCTAAATTAGCCCTGGTAGCGCGGCCCGCGCTACGAGTAACGACCTGGCTAGCCGGTTTAGCTTCCACTGTGCGGAGCCGCGCTTCTAACTGCTCAAGCCTGGCCTCCAAGTCTAACACAAGACTACACTTAACGCATCTACCGCTATCTTCACTAAAGGAGGCAGGATCATCACTAAACATATGGCACATGGAGCAGGAAAGAGAGGGGGGAAAGGTGGAAGGAGAGGTGGCCATGCTAGGTTCTAAGCTAAGGCTAGCGGTGTTTAGGTAAAGAGAAGTGGTTTATTTAGCAAAATGAGAAAGTGAACAGCAAGCGGTTTAACAGTAGTGTGTCGCTACTAAAAAGAGCTAGATGTGAATATTAACCCAGATAACCCTTAGAGTAAACAAAACAAGAGAACAGTAGTCAAACACGAACAGTACTGGGAAAGGCTCACCCGGAAATGACGTCACAGGAAGAGAGCACCTTAGCACTCTTAGTTGGTGGTGTCCTGAGTTGCCGTCACTGACGTACGACTCACATTTACTGGGGAATATCCGATCTGTCTGCTTACATGGCACACGCAAATGCGCGTATCCGATTCGTTTCCGATTTATTTCCACATATGAGAGAGGCCTGTATCCGATCTGAGAAAAACGGAATCCATGCGCTTTTGTCCTGCTTACACGTTCACCGATCATATCCGATCTGTGCCACGTGAGACGAAGAAATCGGAATTGAGTCACTTGAACCGTGCAGTGTAAAGGCGGCCTAAGTGTATGATTCATAGGTGAGTTGGGGAAAATGTCATGTGACCAGGTGAGACCAAAATGGAACTTTTTGGTATAAACACCTTGCTATGTTGAAGGGGGAAGAATGCTAATGCAAACTCTAACCCACTGGAGCATGGGGGTGGAAGCATTATACTTTAGGGCTGGACATTCCATATTAAGGAAAAGATTACTTGGGCCATGAATGGTGAGATTTTGGGCATAAACCAAAGGTGGCTGGATTGTCCAGCATGACAGTGATCACAGATGCACCGCTGCACAACCAAGGATCGGCTTTGTGAATTGTCATGGTATTGAAGTGGCCTAGGCAACCTGTGGATCAACAGAGAAACTGTGGAGAGTGTTAAAAATTGTATCTTGCCCCTGAACAGCACCTCTCTTGAGAAGCTCTGCATAGACGAATGGGCCAAAACACATACATAAAACTTAAGATAGTTCATAGTATAAAATGAGTCAATACTATGTGAAGCAAGTTCAGATTGGTTTTGATATTTTTCTTTTACCTTTTCAACTTTTAAGGTTTTTTTTTTTTTTTTTTTAAACAGCAATCTATTGTTTTGTTTGTAACAGAAGGCATGAAAGTCTTTCTAAAGCTTTAAAGCACTGTGCTTTGCTGTCATAATCAGGTCAAGTCCACTTTTTCCTCCTTTTTTTTTTCTATTGATGATAATTAGCTTGGCCATTATCTTCCACTCTTTATTGGTAGATAATGCATTCATGATGGATGACAGTGTCCCTGATATCCTGATCACGAAGTGGATCTGGCTGTTACTCAGACAGCTTGCCAAAATCCTTGTGGTAGATTTGTTGCCTGGTTGCTGGATTCCTTTCTGTTTATTGTGCATTCCTGCAATTTTACCTACTTGTAAATTTTCATGCAAGACATAGGATTGTAAAGTCAGGGTACATCATGATATGGTTAACCACAGTTATAAAACAGTCTTTCAACAAGGATTTGTCGACGACGTTCCAAAAATTGTCTACGCACTGGTTACTTTCTTAGATTTTTTTCCCAATTTTATGGAATTTTCCCATCTCTGGCTTTGTCTTGGCTAAATCTGACACCCCTAAAGACAGCACTTGGCCTGCCCTTTTCTTGCATCGTTCTACCCATGTCCATCCAACAAAAAGTAGAACTCATTTTTTAGATTGTTAAATGACATCAGAGACTCTGTATGTGAAAGATTTTGATTGCAGACCCTCATTCCTGCACAGTGAAGATGTGCGTCTCTGCACTCATACTAAATTCCATTTTGTTTTTTATAATGCAAGAAAGTCATTCCATTGCTTGTTAAATTTCGCATCAAGCTTCTAGTATTTTACCATCACCAATGCCAATTGTGCGTCAAATGTTCAGCCAAAGCTTTAGCTGTGACGCACAAATGAAACTTTTCTTCATGACTGTTTAACAAACCAGTCTGTTTTTTTTTCTTCTTTTAATCACAAACTCATTTTTAAGCACATTGTGTTTATCACTTGGAAATCTCATCCTTTGAAATAACCACAAGGGATTTCAGTGGTTGGATTACCCTGGGATCATTTGACTCAGCACATTCTCTAACAAGGCAGATATTTCTCACACAAGTGACCAAAACAAAAAATAATGATGCGTTATGTAATGCGTAGAGTTTAATCAAAATTCTCTCTTTTCACCAACTGGCCCTATTTGCCTCTTTAAAATGGTATTTTATTAATTGACAAACAATGGCAGTACGCTGTCATTCAAAGAGCTAAAGCTCCTTGTGTGTGAGCTTCGGGAATGTTGTACCCCCATTAAACTGGAGCGTGGGACTCTGTTGCCTGGTGCAGGGAGGCTAGGATGACCCTCAGGAATGCTATTGTTGGGTCTCTCAATTCCCTTTCCAAATGCACTGTGCTCTATCAGACTGATGGTCCTTTTTAGCAGAATGCGATATCCACGGGCACCATGGCGAGGGAGGGGAGAATTAGTCCATAAAAAGCCCCAAATAAAAGGCTGTTCTCTTTGCTCCGTCTCCCCTGTCCTGGGCTGGAACGGCAGGAATGTGGCAGGCAGACCGGCTGGCCTTCAGAGCTCTCAGCTCCTAATGAATTTTAAGACCTTTTTCATTCAAAACAGGGTGCCAGCTAACTGTAAGCCGCCTGGCCGAGCACTCAAAAGGGGATAAGAAGAGAGATGTGGGAGCACAGGATGACTGGAGGAAAAAAAAAGGAAGAGCAGGACTGGCAAAGTGAACTGGCACCTGGGCAGACATCAGTATTGGGTATCCCCTGACAGTGGAAGATAATAGGCCAGCCCGCATGAAAAGTCGCTGTAAAAGTATTCCTGACCCCGCCATGATGGTTTTAAGAGAATAGAGGAAATGTGAGATAAAGACTGACTGTAGGGTAAGGGAAAAACAGGTTAGTGAAATTCATTCAAACAAAATAGGACATTAAGGAGAAAGGATGACATTTGCGTGTTTAGATCTACATTGAAATTTGCCACTTGGCAGTCATTTTAGGTTACTAAAGTCAGAAAACACACTTTCTGAAATGTAAAACTTATGAAATATCTATTTTCAGCCCTGATATAACGTTGACTTTGTTAAAACATCATTTAGAAAAGTTGCATAGGTGCCAAGTTCATGCTGAAACACACTAGTTGTTTACCTTTTTGTTTGGGAACCACACAAATTATTATTACCAAAGAAGAATTATGAGAGTACTTAGCCAGTATTTGGTTCAACTTGGTATAATAAAGAAGCTTTTAAATTTAAATTGGCCAACACAAAAATGTTCTTGGTTGAATTTCATCTCGGATAGTTCTGTGTGAAGGTTTTGGGTTGGTTTTATGTCGTCTTCCTGAAGTCCACAGATGTGCTCATTGAGTGGATTATTCAATTTCACATGTCTGCCGGTCTGACTGTGAGCACGCCTGGTGATCTGTTCCTGTTCTAAATCAACCCTTTCGCACTAAAGACTCAGACAGGATCCCACTATCTCATAGGAGGGGACGTGTATGGAAAATAGATAAATGTAAGTTATTGGTATAATAAGCTTAAGAACAACATGTCGGTTGTATTCATTAGCTGCTTTATAGTTAAAGAACACCTGCTGTTTTCTCTGACAGTAACTTGGCTTTGGCCCCAGTACTGTAGGTACAGCAAACAGACAGGGTTATGAGTTTGAGTTATCTTTTGATATAATGTTACAATGTACAAGACATGGGATCCAGTTTTTGACATACTTCTATCTGGGAACTTTCCTGTAGTGTATTCAGTTACAGTCGTCTGGGTGAAGAATCAATAGACCCATCAAATGGAACAGTGATTAAAAAGTGCAGAAAATGTGCTTTTGGCCATTTGTATTTTAAACTTTTAATTCATGGCATATTTCTATATATCTAGTTTATTACCCCTGGTAGCTAAAGGCAAAAATTTCAATGGAAAGGGTATTAACTAGCATGTCCCAAGACTATAGCAAAGAAAGAGACCTGAAAATGTTAAATTATTACATAACAGTGCCTATGTTCATTTTTGGATGTGCTTTAAAGAAAGAAATGTGTTTATTTAGTGAACTCTCCAAGGTTATGTATTTATTGTAGTACCTACTCTTAATACAGTAAGATTGCTAAGCAAGTCCTTTACTTATTTTATCCAAATATTATGTACTAGGGCCATTTTACTCCCACTTCATCAAAGGTTACTAATAAACTGATTTGAAATTCAAAATTAATCTTAAAAAACTGTTAAGGCTTAGTAGAATATGCACTATTTTTATAGTGATTATGGCAATATTTTTTGATACATTGAAGGGCTCAATTTTCACACCATTGTTTGTCTTCAACAGTAAAGAAATCCAAACAATGATAATATTACAAACTTTAATATTCTCTGGTTTTCCTTTTAAACATGTATCCCAGAAAAAAAAGCTGCCTTTAACATGCACTTACACAAGCACCTTTGGAATTTAAATTGATCTACATGGACTCAGTGTCTATTGTTCAAGAGGACTCAACCAATGCTTTGTCACTTTAAAGAAATCTGAGACAAACATTTGTCTTGTGCTATCCAGAATTTTGGAACGATGCAGAGGCAAAGGCTAAAATGTGCCAAAAACAAGATAAAGAAGAAAAATACAAGATAAGGAGGAAGCACTTGTGTGTAATGCCTGATTAGGAAAGATAAGCCCTCTCAAGATTAAATCAGTTCTTATCTCCCTGAGATGAAATAAACACACCATTTTTTCAGCTGTTTGCTGCACGCTGGCCTCACAGATTCTAAAGAATGCCAAAGGTATTTTTGAAAATATCTCGGGTTTCTGACTGCTTGATTGGGATTGATGGAGAATTTCTGATGGAGAGGAAGAGCACTTCTCTAATTTGACACTCAAAAACAGTATATTATGTGATGTCAGAAAACATCCAAGCATGCACTTGCTCTTTATATTCCCTGACTCAACCTTTTTATTTCTCAGAAGCATATTTGCAACCTCAGTAAATGAAAAGCAGAGGAAGGCTTTGGGAACTTGCAAAAAAGAATTGACTGGGATTAACTGCTACTTATTGCTAATGTGCTCCATTCTGTCGCTGTCAGAGCTAGTAAGAAAACTCAGTTTCTTGGAAGGACGTCGTGTTCCTTTTCGGTAGATGAAACTGGAAAATGAGTTGAACTGCAGAAGAGAACTAAAGGTGGAAAGCTTAGCTCATTCATGGAAAGGTAATCAGTTGGAAAATTGCCAACCACCTGTGCTATCAAAGTCTGCTGTTTACACCATTTATTTATAGAAGGAAATCTAAAATCAAACATGAACATGAGTGATAATAGTTGAAGTTCCACTCCAATCATCTTTTAATCTATTTTAAAATGGTTTCCAGTGATCTTTTAATTACGATTGTGCCTTTTTTAAACAAAATTAACTTTTTTCGCTTTCTAGGACATAGTTTCTGCAGAGTAACAGGAGTTCAACAGAAATTAACCTGAGTTGTGGCTGGCCTGTGCTCATTTCCCATCACCCCTTTGTTTACACTCTCTTTCAGTAGCTCAGACATAGAAAAAAACAAAGGAATTATTGGATCTATTTGTCTAGTGGATGCTCTGGAGTGGAGCAGAACTGGGAGCTTGTGGCCTGCAGATTGTAGTTTGTACTTAACAACTACAATCCGTTTTCAAACGACATTTTTTTCTGTCTGGTCCTGATTTATGATTTGAAATGAATAAATATTCAGAAATGCAGTTTTACTCCTTAAATCCTTTCTTTATGTCCTCCATCATGAAAAAAAATGCTATAGGAACATGTTTAAAAACACCAAATAAAACACATTATTCATTGGAGTAGGTCTTTAACCAGTTGAAACAATAAGCAACAGTTGTGTTTTACATGAAGTAATGTTGGTGCAGAAGGGGAATAAAGTGTATAGAACTCAAGCCTCTGCAATTGTCTTAAAAGCAGTCTACCTGAGTGACCTTTTAGTTTGACTTTTTGCTGATAAGGAGGCGCAGAGGCTCCATGTTCCCTCAGAATCACTGTTAGTAAGCTTAGGTCATCGTGAGATATGACTGGTGGAAACACTGATGCTCTCCCTAACACGATCGGCTATGGAAACTACTCCAGAGGGAACCCCTAAAAACAAGACAATAAAATCTCATTGGGCGGTCAGACAGGAGAACAGAGCAGCCAAGGTTCAGCCAAAAACGGTTCTCTTCCCTCTTATTTGGGTTAAGCTTAAAGGAAGTATAGACGAGAAGTGATTTTCCATAAAGGGATGAATTTCATAATAAATGCCAATGTTAGTTGTTGCAGCCATCCTTGAACTTCCTTCCTGTAAATGTATGAAAAATCTCCTAACCCACACAGAGAGGACAGGAACAAGTATTTCCAAAGTTTATGTTGGTCCGTCACCTTCCATGCTTCCCTCAGCAAGTGTCTTGTAAAGATTTAACATTCATCCCACAAACTGATATAAATTCATGACTTATAGAAATTATGTCATTACAGCTTGTTAAAATGAATCCTGTGGTCAGATGAATGAAAGTGAGAGGAATCACATGGCTTTAACAGTGGGTTTGCAGTTCAAATAAACATGGAAATAAAAGCAAACCTAGTCATCTTATGGGTTTGCTCGGCCTTTCCTGTTGCTCCATCCTCTCCAACAGACTCTGAAAACACGGATTATATTCTCACTTCACTGGCACCACACAGAGAAAGGTGGAGGGGCCTCAGAATTGCTGCTTCTCATCTCCACCTAAGCAAACCCTCAATGGATTTAAGACGACTTGGGAAAGTTATAGAATAATTTCAAACTTGCCATTTCTCTCATAGTTTTTGGTGAAGGTTTTTGTAGTATAGTTTCATGACCATCTCTATGTACACATCATATATGGCTATATGGGACAGAGCTGGTCCTGGTCAGAGTCTTAATCATCAACTGATGGCTGCTGACCAGGGCTGCCCGTTCCTTCTTGTTTTTCTGGATCCTTCCTCTGTTTTTGATACCATTGACTATAACAGCTACCTAGGCAAGTTGGACTCACTAGGACCATTCTCTAGTTTTTTCAATCACCTCACTGTAAGAGCAATTATGTGGCACTTTGAGGAGTTATCTAAATGTTAAGTCCATTATCCCTTGTGCTATCCTATGACCCCACCCTTACATTGACATGTTATCCCTACCATGACAGAGGTGGATAAAGGTGAAGAGGATTTCATGTAATGCCATGGACACCAGTGAAGATCACAAATCATTGAAGAAAACAGGTTCAGCACACTATCTTGTGGGGTCTAGATGACCTCACTCCCAATGTCAAAGTGCCTATGATTGCACAAGGGTTACACAAAATGCTTTATTATAATAATTTACCATCTCTCTTATTGGGACTCCTTGAATTACAGAGGCCTATTAAGAAACTGTTTAAATGAAGTTCAACAAGTTGCATTGTATTGCAGGGTAGACATATTGCAAATAGATAAATAAAAAATCTCCAGCTAACCTATAAAATTTGTTTTTGGACTAGGCGGGAGAAGCTGTAGTAGTTAGAAATTCACACAAGCGCAAAGACAACATGGACACTCCACAGCCTACTCCAATAGAATTTGAGCCAGAAATAATTGAACCACCACACTATTGTACAGCCAATAATGTATATATGTGTGTGAATTGGACAATTGGAGTCAGATTTGTAAGACATTTTGGACTTTGGAGAAGATGAGTTGGAAAAGCATTTTTACAAGTGAAAGCCATTCACCATCTAACAGTGACCATGTCCATTTATTTTCTAAGCACCATTCTTCCTGTTCAGAGTTGTTGCCTATCCCATCTGAGAGCTAAAACGCAGCATGGACAGCCTGTTTTATTCCATGGCTACACAGAGCAGAAATACAAATTACCCTAGACACAGACCTTTGAGGAAACTGGGTCAAACAGGAGTCTTGGACTGGATTTAGATGGAATCTTCAAAGTTGGATTAAAGCTTTTCAATTTAATGGGCTGTTTGTAGGGTCTTCTTGTCTAATCTAGAGGGTGAATCATGTTGTGAAGACTCCATGTGTATTATGGGGACCATAATAAAGATGTATTTTTAATGTTTTTCTTTAACCCATCTTTGTAAGTCCCCTCCTGTGATTTTTTTAAATGTTTGGCACCTCCATGAATGAAAACACCATTCATAGACGCCGTCCATATATTACCAAATCTGAGTCCTTGACTGGTCAAAGTTCAGCTGTTTTACCCTTCAACACGCATTCAATCGCTGCATGTTTTGTATTAGAAATTTGCGTAAGGACGTGAATATGAGAGTTTTGAATGCGGAAGCCTGAAATGTGCATATACACACATTTATATAGACTCAATTAAAAGTTGGTTTTGAGGACGATGTGAACGTAGCAGTAGGGAGGTGGTGACCAGCCAAAACTCAACAAGTACTTGTTTTCATTGTAAATTGTTGATAAATAAAAGCCATAATATTATTTCAATATGAACCATGAAGATGCAGACTGTTTTAAAATGATGTTGAAACCTTCACCTGAATGCATAAGAACAGTGTCAGATTTTTAAATCTGACACTAAAATCTGACACTAAAATTTTAAATTATTTATATTTTGCTTTCGTTTAAGTTTAACTGTGCTCATGTGTTCTGTTTATGATTGTAGACCGAGGCAATGAAAGAAGCTTTAACGGATCTCAACATGAACATTGTGGAAATTGCAGACGAGAATGCAACTCTAGATGGAGGAGATGTTCTCTTTACAGGTAGGTGTCCCCCCACCTTCACTTGTGCTTTATTGGTTACTATTGCAAAAAAAGAACTTACTGATTGACAAAATATTTAAAACACATTCAGTTGAACTGATCAAATCTACATGCTCCTTTCCTTTTAGTTTTAAACATGTAAGACAAGCTCAGTTCTCTGTTTCTGATGATATTACTATAATTTAAGACAATTTAACATGCTGGTTCAACTTACTGGTCCTGACCATATAAATAAATTCAGATCACATCCAATCCTAACTTTCTTTTCAATAGGAGAAGGCCACATCAAAAAAGAACCTGATTGTTCCACCTCAAGCACAAGTACAGCTCAGTGGTGGCTGCTTAAGGAGACAGACAAGGAGAAAAACTTGGAATTACTTCATAATGGCTTATTTCATATGAAAGGTCAAGAGGGCAGAGTGAGTTACGGTTGCACCAAGACATTTCCAACCAGTCTAGACCTAAAACAGTACAACTGGAGAGATTACCCAAATTATCCTGAGCTGTAAAAAGTTTAAATCTTAATACAAAACAGAAAGTATTTATGGTTTGACTGTGGAAGCTAATTAAGGAATAAGATATCAAATACATTTTTTATTTCTGAAACAGTACATTTCAGCCCAAATTGTAGGTATGTTTGTGTTCACTTTAAAGACGTTTTTACCAATATTTCTTTTAATGTTTCAGGTTCAAAAGAAACAAAAATCAATTTTGAGAAATTTTATAAAAAACTAAAGTTTTGTAAAACTTCATTTTAATAACTGAAAAAACTCAAATTAAACAGCTGTCATGCTGATTTTAAAATGACCTCACATGTTGGAGTAGTGCATGCTGTAAACATATAGCCTGCTTAGGGTTTTGCTGTTTTTAGAATAAGCAAATTCCACAAAGCTAAGATGAAACCATAGAGCCCTTTAAAGTCATATTACAACAAGTTATTAACACTTTTTCTCAATCTTTGAAAATATTTAGTCTGCACAAACTGGGACAGATTATTGAATGTTTTCCAGCAGGTATGCTGTAAGGTAGTTTCTGTTTTTTTCCCTTCACAAACATATAAAGTGAACCCGTGGTTGCCAGGGACAACAAAACAAAATCTGTACAAGCAGTTCTCCGATGTTTTACCGTTGGCAGTTCAGGTTCAGAAGGGTCAAGTCACATCGGATTTTTATGTATGGCCAGGAGCATGCCAGAAAAATTCCAACGTTCGTTAAAAAATAAAACGTGTTGTAACAGGATGGCAACTAAATTCAAGTGCAATTTTGCCTGAATTTTATTTATAGTTTGGATGTATCCACAAATGAAGTGCTGGGTTTTTTCATATTAGAAAACAACTTGTGCTACCAGATTTACTCCAGAGTTTTTCTACATTTCCTTGGGAAAAACTGATAAAGAAAAAGGTAAAATAGTCAGTTATCTGTAGTTTCCAAAGGGCTACATTATGCCTGTAAGTGTGCTGCTTTTTTGCTTTTTGTATTCCCCATAAACAGATGCTTTTGACCTCTGTAACCTGGTGCATCAGCACTGCTTGCAGAAAACAAAAACCCTCTACAGATCAATAAAATCATTCTCTATAAAAAAAAGAAAAAAATAGTTAATGCAACAATATCTGTTACAGTTTTGGAAATACGAGTTGCAATCTTTTTTATATACACAGACCATTAAAAAAGAGCACACCTAATTGGATTTCTA
Source organism: Oryzias curvinotus (assembly GCA_023969325.1). Classification (NCBI taxonomy): domain Eukaryota; kingdom Metazoa; phylum Chordata; class Actinopteri; order Beloniformes; family Adrianichthyidae; genus Oryzias; species Oryzias curvinotus. Next base: position 10,030,088 of record CM043709.1, read on the forward strand.
GACACTGCTGTGGATCCTTTCAGCTAAAAGCGGTTTCACATGTCAGGTCTTGAAACATTTCCTGCTGGCAGGAGTCCGGTTAATGGCTCACGTTGTGGAGGCATAGCAGCAACTTAAGGAGCCTGTCCCAGAGCTCAGGCATTCACAGCTCTTTCTGTGCGCCCAACTTCTCTACAAGTGTTAAAAAAACCAGCTGGTTGCAGCTTCCTCGGCTTCACGTGCTCACTGTGTTTGACTGACATTTAAAATGTTCCCATTGCGGACTGATTTGAAATTTTCCAGATTTTTATTTGTCAGAAAAACATCACTTTTTTTTTTTTCTTTGCAGGGCGAGAGTTCTTTGTGGGTCTCTCCAAACGGACCAATCAGAGGGGAGCAGAGATTCTAGCTGATGCCTTTAAGGTGAGCTGAATACCTGGGAGGGGTTAAAAAGTGTAAACTTAACGCATGAAAGCAGTTTTTCTAATGCCTTTCATAATCATCCTTTTACATTACCTCCTTCCACATGCAATCAAATTTCAGAATAAAATAGGACGACTCAGATTGGTTCTCAGACATAAAGGCACTAGGCCAGGAGGTAATAGTATCCCGGCACCATTCATCTTCCTTTCATCACTTTCCTCTGCATTCATTTTTCTTTTATTTTATTTCCTTCTCCATCCATATCAACCTCTCCTTCACCTCAGCATTTTAATGCACTATCATCCTGAAGTCCAACCCCCATTTATTACATGAAAACTGCTATTAAAGGCGAGTTTTTCTTTAAGATAACCTAAAGATTTGTGATGGGTCGAAGTATATATATTTGGGATTAAAAGTAAGTCCCACAAAGCAGAAATGCCGTACAATAAATCTTTTCAGTGTGGTATTCATCATCACTGGAGCTGCACTTATTGATTGGAGCTGTTGTAGGATCCTACTAGCAATTAACGGTGGGAGCTCTGGCACAGACATCGACTGACTTTCAGCCAGTTTTAATCGAACATTCATTTAAACCTGGAGCTGTGGGCTTCTGTTTTCCTGTCACCAAACAAGACCATGATTTGTAATTAAAACATTTCTCTGAACTGGATTATTGACATTTACTATTTTGAAAAGGTTAGCAGTTTTTATAGTTTGTTAGTCTTTTTGTTCATTATTAAAGCTCTTAAGTAGAGGAGAAGATAACTTTAATTGGTGACATTACAGGGAACTTGCTTTACTATAGCTCCAAAACAACAAATAATAAAAAAGATAAAATAGCAGATAGAAAATAGCAGTATATTCAATATTTAATGATACTAAAATGCAATAAATAACACAATTTCAAGTGTTCATTGTCTATCACACATTGTAGATTCTTAATGCTGACAGAAGATCTATGAGTTCTGCTAGAGTGCTCCTTCCTGCAGCGAGGATGTTTTAGTCTCTGACTGAAGGAGCTTCCTCAGTGCACTAACAATCTCATTTAAAGGATGATATTGAAGAGGATTCTGGTTTCTGCTACATCTTCTTTACCCAACGAAGTCACAGACTCTATGGAACATATCCATGGGTGAAAGTAGATTTTGCTTATGTCAGTACTATACAAAATGACATCGATGTAAATCTTTTTAATAGCAGTAGATTCAGATTATGGGTGTAATGATGAATGGATGCATTGATTTATCCAACCAGATTGATCTGTCTCAGGCAAGTTGTCAATTGAATTAAATTAAACGATACCATTAAAAATTGTTTCAAAATGAAATAAATGCAGTTAAGAATAAATCTTGACTGTAAATACAAACATTGATGGGGCTTTGTCGGAAAAATATTTTAATTGATTTAATTGTACTGAGGAACTTGAAGAATGCATGAAATACACCTCCTCCTTTCTCATTGTCAACTGCTCTACTAATTTTAGCTTGTACATCTTCATCCTCACTTGCAATCTTCCTCTTTAACAATCTTTTTTCAATTACTTTTTCAAAGAAGAGTCAATTTATTTTCTGCATGTTTTACTTCTACCATTGCTTGGGTTTTATCTTGAACTATCAGTCACAACAGTGTTGAGAAAACTGTAGGAATCATTTATTATTTTTCTTGTCTCGTTGCAAACTAAGTAACCTCCAACTTGCACAGAAATATGCCTACTTGACTGGGAATGAACTGAGCATCCATAGACAACAAATCAAACGTACCCTTTCAGTCATTCATGCTCAATGTGTTTGTTTAGGGAAGTGACAGACGCTATGTCCGTCACTACTCACTACGTAGTGCACTATAGTGTATTCGCCCTTTTGTAGTGCTGTCCGAATCTACAATTCCAAAATCGAGTACCCTAGAAATTTCCCAGAAGTCTCTGCGAAAAACCAGTGTGCAACGATTTTCTCCAGATCGGTGAATATAGACCACAATGCATTGCATCTGACAAACTTTGCCAAAAAAAATCAGCGTGAATGTATTTTTTTAATAAACCATCAATGAAGACAAAAGACAGAAGATTGATAAATGGCCATCACAGTCACTGCACGTAAAAGGAAGAGTTTGTTCATATCAATCAAAAAATGGGTTAAAAACAATAGAAGACCAAGTTTTTATTCTGTCACTCTGTCTGCAAAGATGTAAAATGTGTCAGAGCACAAATTAAATTGCTCAAAGCAAGGATCTGACACAGGAAATTCTTTCTCTTTCTTTACTGTTTTCGTTTCAGTTGAACATTTAAGAGTTCCAAAAGTAACAATATGTGACAATACACATCTCCTTTTAGCCGAAAATCTTTTTTTATGGCGACAAAAAACTCTAGAATCTAAAGACATGAGACTTTGGTAGACTGGAAAAAGTGTCTTGTTAGCATCCCTGAGCACATAAGTCTTACTGTGTTTTAATGCCAAACCAAAAGCATGGATTTGTTCCAGAACAACAGGTTACAGAATAGTTTTGATTGATCCAAGAACGTTTTTAAAAAGCTGTCACTGTCAGAAAAGCTTATTTAGACACTTTGGTATATGGAAAATCCAGTCTCATGATGCATTACCATAATATAAAGCAGCATAGAGATTTGATGTTTGTAGTTGTTGAGGAACAACTAAGCTGCTCAAATTGTTTAACGCTTGTTTGTGTAAGAAGATTTAGGAGAGTCGCTGTGCATTTAAGTGGCAAAGAGCTGACTAACACACAAAATGAGAGGTAGGTCATGATGTCAAGAGTTCAGCTCATTACAGTGAGCTAATCTGCTCTATTCCACTGCTTCTATCTTCCTGTCTGTATCTGATTTAAGGTCCTCATTATGATTCCTCTGTGTTTCGAGTTATCTTGGATAAGATGAGACTTAATGATGCGTCTCCAGCAAATGACACCAAGGAAAAATCACTTAAGCGCTTTATTTTTTATTGTTTTTTCCGTTTTTTATCAGATTGATTCATCCTGTCACTGTTGGTTTTTCCTTTCGTTATCAAATTACAAATCATTTTGTTGCCAAGTTTGTTTAGTGCTCAACAACTGCATGCAGATGTACAGGGTCGTTTCTTTGTGGCTCATACAGGGGTTAAATACCAGCAAACACTGTGGTTTTCTTTGAGTTACTTTGTTTCACCTAAGAATTGCTAATTCCTCATTTCAGCCAATAAGACACATGTGGGTTAAGAAGCAGCATGCTCTGCTTTCATTTTGTTTTAGTCAATAAAAATCCTTCCTGCTCAGAACATGGCTCTAGATCAGAGTGCCGCTGCAGATAAAAAGCAAATGCTTCTTACCCGTTATCCGCTTTATCTTAATAACCACAGAAGAATGGTTTGTACTTGTAATTTTACACAGAAACTTCCTGTTCGTGGTTAAGGAATGGAGAAAGTTCACATTAAAGGCTTGAATTCCCAGGACTCGTCTGCAGACCCTTTGAACAAGAGCCAAGGAAGGGGTTCAGAAAAACAACACGGATGGGGTCATTGAAACTTTTGGCATACTGAACAGCTAAAGGCTAATCTCTTATTATTTCATAAACAGCACAGGGAACATGCAGTGCAGTAACTGCAAACAGAGGAGTCTGAATGGAAACTTGACAACATGAATGGAAAATGTCACAATGAGAGGCAACAATGGAAAATATGCCTTTAAATTCCTTAAAATGTTGTATGAAACTGAAAATAATTTAAAGAAAAGTGGTCAAAGCCTAGCATGTAAACAAAAAACAAAAAATATATATATATATATCCCAAGCCTAAATATGTCCTCTTTGAGAGTCAGGAAGGAAAGTTTCCTATTGTACTGTTTGTGAAAGTACAGTTCACTTCAGAGTCTACTGATTTAGAAGGACCCCACTTTGGCTTCAGGAAGTTTCCAGAGAGTGAGTATTTGAATCAAATGCTCAATTTATCAACTTTAGAATGGGAATACCGATGACTGTTTTAACTTTTCAAATAGAAACCTCAGTCTTGCAAAACCATCAGCTTTTAACCCATGCTTTATAGAATAGGCCGTTCCAAGATCAACTGCTGAAAGTTGGAGAAACCCAAAACAGAATTCCACTGATACTCCTGTGCAGCGAAGAGGAGCCGTATTTCTGTCAGTGTGATTCTCCTGTTAAATGGCCTTTTAACATTTTTTGGTTGAGTTATCTGAAACAGTTGTTTTCTCAGAAGTGTGTTTTGTAGTGCTCTCAAAGGAACACGAAGTTTTAATGGCGGAATGTCATTCTTGCCAAACGTGTAAGCACCATTGGTGCTGTTTCCCCTGCACATTTACAAACTAGCCAGAAATACCTCTAATGCTGCGCTTCATGGGCTGTAATAAATATTTTCTAAAGATCCTTTGAAGTGTTTATTGATGCAGTTCGGATTAAAATTTGAAATATGCACCACTATAAAATTTTCCTCAGGCTCCTTGACCTCCAGTTGGCTGCAGTGATCAGCTGCAGGCCTGTTGGGTATCGTCTTGACAGTTTTTTTTTTTTTTTCACTTCAAAAAAGCATTTAAATTGTAAACTGATCATTTGCTTCTTTTTAATATGAGCGGATTTGTGCGACGCCTTATCCACTGAGATTATTAGTGATTGGATGCAACTAGAGTCAAACCATTTTTAATTGACCAAATCCTCACAGGTTGGACCTCACTTCTTGTCAGTGCACAGAAACACAAAACAGGCAGGAAATGTTTGTATAAAGAAAAACCTGCTATAAAAATGCTTTTACCTTCAGGTGAAACTATTCCCCTTATGTGAACCCTGCAAATACAATTAAAGTAAACCACAGTCCTTCCAAACTACAACTTTATTGTTACAAAATAAAACCTAAATGCAGCAGTTTTTAATTTGAACCAAGCTTATTCTTTATGCGTTACACAGTTAGCTCTGCTTCCACTGTTTGTAACAAACATCCTGCACAAACACAGCAGGTTACTCTGTGGGTTAATAGAGTTATGGCCAGTTAAAGTAATCGTTGATCATAGAAACATGGCTGAATCAGCTGTGCACAACATTTTATTGACAAAGCTGCTCAATGGCAAGGCTTAGGAAGAAAACAACAACTTCCAAAGCTGCGTTTATGACACTTACAAGAAATGAACTTCATCCACTGCTCCCTTGAGAAGAGAAAGCAAAATGACAGCTCTCTAATGTCAATAACATCTTTGAAGATATTTTAATAAGTTCGAAAAGTTGTAGTGTTGCCTCTGCTAGACACTTGAAGGAAAAATTATTTAAGTGAAAGCTGGAACAACCTACCTTGCTACCTTCTGCGTTGTTTCTTGCAGCCCCATTTTTCCTCAAATTTAAGATTCTAAATAGCAAAATTTGGAAACTTAAACTCTCCTGAGGTGAAGAACTGTTGCTAAGTTGTAATCTTAAGATTTTCAGGTTTGTTTATACTTATTGTAAATATATACATTATTTAAAATTATATATATATATATATATATATATATAAAAAATAAATCTTTGACTAAACAAAAACTTCAACTAAAAAAAGACAAAATGTTAAAGTCAGTAGTCGTTCTTCTTGTACCAAAAAAGGATAAAATGATCATTCCTTACTTATATTTGTCCTTTATGGAGTTTGTTGTATTCTGTTTTGCAGGACTATGCTGTTTCCACGGTGCCAGTCCTGGAAGGGCTGCACCTGAAGAGCTTCTGCAGCATGGGTGGACCAGGCCTTATTGTCATCGGCTCCAGTGACCCAGCTCAGAAGGCCCTCAAAGTATGAAGTTTTTCTGGGGCTGAAATGCACATAGGCTTTCACCATTTGTAGTCATGGTAACATCGAAATCAATTTACTGGTAATGTTTTCAGGAATGGCGCAAGTTAACACAGCTGATTTGGTTTGTCTAATCCTCAGCTTGATATGTTACACAGAAACACTTGCATCTTGTGTTTCTTTTTAGTCTTTTGGATTCCGCAAAGTTTCCAACAAGACGGGACATTGCTCTTGTTGATTTAGACCAGACTCACTGCTTTTTAGCTGATTTAATCCCTTCGTAGAAGTTCCTATTCTATGCTAATCTGCAGCTTCTGCAACAGAACCCTTGTCCTTCTAATAATCAGTCTGTCCTCGTTGCTATAAAAGATTCCAACATCATTTAGTTCAAATGCAGCAGCAGAAATCTCAGAATTTAAAATAATGATAAATTAGGGAGAAAAAAAACAGCTTACATTATGACACAAAAAAGATTGGTAGTTTACATTTAGAGTGTAATAAGGCTCGGCCCATCCCTCCCCTGGAGTTATGCCTTGAACTCCAAAATGTCAGCATGTGTGCCTTTTTTTAATGGTACACATGAGTGAAAACCAGTGGAGTATGCATTTGTGCAGCATACTATAAATCATTTCTCAAGCATGAAGACACACACTTAAGAGCACACACCCTTGGCCTTGACAGATCCTCTCAGGAAGATTGCCTAATTAACCTCCAAGTGGAATAACTCCCCCTACTGGTTGAGTTCAAAACAGAGAGTCAATAAAGAGTGTTACCCAACAGTCAGAACATCTTCCCAAGGCCAAAAAGCCCTGCTTATTAATCTTTGCTTTATACCAGAACACATTAATAAATGAACAGACCAATTATTTTTATTCTCTAGAATTTACTTATTATATATTTACCCTATTTGTTCTCCTCAGTAATTAGCTACTTGAGTGAGGAGTGGCCTTCAGCAAAACTTAATGGCAGACTGCTTGTCTAATCAGGGTTTACGTCACCGCCTCTTGCAGCAATTAGCTTCTGTTTTAAAGGATTTTTAACAGCCCTGCATTTGTAATTAGGTAATGTTCTCGAACTAAAGGGAGTGAGATCTAGTGAATAGACTTTTAATGAATTCAAACTGCTTGTTTTGGATATAGATGCAGCTCTGATGGGAGTGCGGCTCTTAGACTGTGCGCTTTTGGAACAAAGACTGTTTTGTGAAACCTAAAGTCGGAGCTTGGCTAAGTAATGTTGTCCTCAGGGAGCTGTATGTTTTGTCTTGGATGTTCACCACTAAAAATGGAGGATCTGACCTGATTTGAAAAACAAGTTTACATAATAAAAGTAGTTGGATACTGAGTTACAATGATTTGCTTCTTGTGTGATTAAAAACAGATCTTTACAGAGGTGCATGTTGACCGGATGGATTGTATCGTCACAACTGGGGCCATCAATGCCAAGCTTAACACATAAAGTCATCAGCCTGAAATATGGACTTCTTCACAGGCTGCAGCACCCACTCCCTATACGCTCACAGCCCCTCCCTGTAGTTGATGACCAAGCAAGTTTTGCGTCATAAGTCAACCCTTTGTTCCTAAAACCCCATTTGATTCATGAAACCATAACTCTCTGCTTGTCAGTGTTTGGTCTCCACCTCAACGATGCTTTCAGACTTCAGTTTCATAAATGATGTCATTTCTCAGTATAGTGGAATTTTCATGCTCTGGGATTTGTTTTCTAGAGCTGTTCCTTTGGTTTTGCTTCATTTTATGTTACATTTCCATTGTATGCTCGTAATTATTAAAAAAATGTTAAAAAAGGGACTGATTTCAGGAATTAGGAAGTTCTCCACAAAAAGAGTACACTTGCAGAAATGACCTTATAAAATGAAAACTACTTCTAAAAAAAAAAAATAGGTATTGTCGCTACACAATAGGAACTGGGCAGTAAAATAAATCATATTATCATATTTATTTAACTCTACCCTTTTTAGCCCTTCACTCCGGAGATGTTGCAGATGATACCTAAATAACACACGCTCTTTGACCTACTCTAACTAGACTGTTTACACAATCAACGTGAATCAACGTATTCTATAGTTAAGAACAGCAGCTTCTCATGTCGGCCTTGATATGCAACACATTACTCATGTCAAGTGTAAAGATGACTTTTTTTAAGACTAACTCCAACCTTATTAAAGATACTTGTTACATTACAAAAGCACTTCTTCTAACCAGTGTTTTACTTAAAGTCGCACTCTGATCATCTTTTGATCTATTGTAATAGCTTTTAATTGTGATTATGCAATTTTTAGGCAAAAGGAAAAAAAATCTCTGTTTTTTTAAGGACATTGTGTCCAAGAAGCGGATCAGAAATTCGCCTCTGAGGGAAAGGAAAAGAAAACACACAAACAGTATCTGACAGAAAGGATTGTGTTTAGTCCCCATGTAACCAAACAGTTGCATCACCAAGGAAAGCCCAAGAAGAGCAGTTACATCTTTATGATGACATCAGTCTCAAAACCCTACCAAACATTCCTGGTACATCCACAGGAAGCTGTTTCAAACCCCCCAGCATTATTCGTTGTGCACATGCTTGTGGTGTCCGGAGAAAAAGGGATTATTTTGAAACTGTTTTTTTTTCTTTGGGTGGAAACACTAAATTAAGCTTCTGATAAATTCACACAAAGAGCCAAAAATTAAGCTGATGATCACAGGAAAGAGCATCACTTCCAATAAATTGACATCATTTTTGTTAACCCCCATCCAATTTGGCGTTTCATTAGCTTCCAGGAAATTATCTGATCTTGTACCTCTGACTGAGCACATTTGGCTGTTCAGTTTCCAGTTTTAACTGGATTTTGGTCATCCAGCAGAAAGACACGGTTGACTTCCTGATGTTGTTTGACAGCCTGAATGGTTTTGTAGAAACTCAGAGTTCTCTTTTGTCTTTTAGTTGAAGTAAAACTTATCTAATTAAAGAACTGATTATAAACCATTGAGGACAAGATACGCTCACTGGAAGCATGACAAAAGATGTGCGACATTTTTCTTGCACTGCTCTAAAACGTTCTTTCATTTTGCTAAAAAAAATTGTTTTTAAAGGAATAAGTGTGATATATCGTGAAGTCAGTGTTACATCTATTTGACTTTCCTAATTCCCCTCAGTGTGAGAAGAACTGGTGTTCTTTGTTTAGTGCTGCTGAAATCATTTAACACACATGTGACGTACTCACCCCTCAGTATTGTCCTTCGTAAGACAAATAAAGTACATAACCATATTCTTCCCTATAAACAAGTAAAGTAGAACGGCGTGTTGTGTCGGGGGGTGAGTCAAGGGAGATTTGTTGTTACCAGTTGTTCCAGTTAAGAGCCCAATTGGCCTGAGGAAAGAAGCTCCTCCTCATCATCTCTTTATTTTGTCATGGTTTGGGTTTCCTTGTATTGTTTTTTGCTTTCCATTATCTCACTGTCATGATTTGAGTTCTGTTTCCTGTTTTATTTTGAAAGGTTTACTGTTATGTCATGGTTTTGAGTTACTTCCCTGGTCCCAATCTCTCCTGATCATGGTCACCTGTGTTTTGTCTGTCCTGTCTGTATTTAAGTCTTGTCTCTGCCTTCCTCTGGTGCTGGTCCATTAACGTCTCTTCCCTGGCTGTCATGTCCATGTCTGTCTTCTGGCATGTTTTCAGGTTTTGCCCACAGTGAGTTTTGTTTAGGTTTCCCTGCTTGGCAGTGCTTTTTGTTATTGTATTAAACCCCTTGCCCTGGAATTGTGTGCCTCCCGTTTCTGCATATTGGGTCCTTCATGCTTACCAGCCCTCCCTACCTGACATATTTGCCTTCAGGGATCAGAAACATTTCCCTGACCTCAACAGAGAGAAGAGTCCATTGTTGGGATGACTGAGGTCATTCAGTATCTTTTCTTTGCTGCAGCACCGCTTATTTAGATGGTCTGTAGGTCAGGGAGCTCGATACAGACGATACGCTCCACTGGTTGCACCATCATTAAGAGAGCTCTCCAGTCTTAATTTGTGCTGTTCCCAAACAAAAAGAAAATGCCAACATGGCCTCTTCGGGTAGTTTAATTTGCACCTTCTATAAAGACTGGGGAGTTTCTTAGCCTTTCTTTTTTACTTGCTGCACAATTATGGTATTTACAGCTCAGAAAAGTGACAGATTTCCTTCCGTTTTGTTTTAAGTCAGCATCACTGCTATTTCCTGTTTGTGGAAAGTATTTTCCCAGGAAAACCCTGACAAAGTGCTTATAACAGCACAAATCCTTTGCTAATGCCTCATGTTTTTATTTTATACAGACCCAAGTCATCTTTATTTGCAGAATATTCTTGCAGGAGTTAACTTTTTTTGTAAACGCCCCTTTGGAGTGAAAGTTGATTAAAATGAAATGTTCTTAGGCTGCAAAAATCATTTTGCAAAAGAAAAAACACTACAGTTTCCTCCCAGTGATGTACGTCATCACATTTTCTCACAGCTACAAGTCTAAATTTATAAGTACGTCAAGGATGCGTCACAGTTTTTTGATGCTATGTGTAATGCATTTAACAGAGTGCACAGTTTAGTGAGACTTTTATGCCGCTGCTCATATTACTGGCTCTACACTTCCTCACCCCTCCCCGTCTCTGAGGCATCAGTCTGCACATGTTCTACTCATAAACATTGAGAGGCACCTGCCTCATTTCTGGTCATAACATCCTCAAACTCCCAACTTCCACTTGATTGTATCCTCTTCCCAGCTTCTTATTATGTAAAAATTCCAAATGTTTGCTAAACCAGAGTACTTGTCTGCATCTGTGTTCTCCAATTGGTCCCTTGAAAGCCTCCTGCCTTTGAACTAGACATCTAGTCCAGAGGTCTGCAACCTTTAATGCTAAAAGAGACATTTTGTCCAGTTTCTTACGGACCAAAAGCCCGGCAAGAACCCAAAAAAAAATGTTTTATGGTTGATCTGGGTGTTAAGTAATTCATTTCTGAAATTTGGCTTTTTATTGTTTACATTAACTAAATTATATCAGTGTTTTATTTTTCTGTGTATACCTTTATTTTTATTTTTTTTTACGTGTTAAAGAAGTACATACAAGCTCCTTTCAAAATAAAAAAAAGCAGCCTGTGCCAAATAAGATCCTCTGCTGCAGCAGATTTACATGAACTAAAAATGTAAATAAAATGACATCCATTTACCATAAAAAGCAAACATAACAACATAATAAAGCAAAACATTTATAGAATTAGGAAATTTTTCTCTCAACAGCAACTAGACCCTGTTGTGCAGCAGAAGACAATGAGCTTTAAGTGTATTCCTTAATGAACCACTCTGACAGTAGAGTGGACCATTAGCCACCATTTTGTTTTTTGACATCTTAAAAATCTAATTATAAAAGAAAAAATGTAATTAACTTCAAAATATTAACTAAAGCATTAAACTCATTATTTATTTAAATTGTTAGCAGATATTCATTTTAGTCATTGAGTCATATTAAAGGAGAGAAAGAGCCACATGTGGCTCTGGAGCCTCAGGTTGCAGACCCTGGGTTTAGTCAAACATCATGTAGACTGGTAAGGTTTGTTTTTTTACTTAAGATTTACTTTATGTCTCCGACTGCTCAGATTATGCAACAAATGAGCGACCATCGCTATGACAAGCTGACCGTGCCTGATGACCTTGCCGCGAACTGCATCTACATGAACCTGCCTAACAAGGGCCACGTGCTCCTGCACTGCACCACTGATGAGTTTCCAGAGAGCGTTAAGGTAACTTCTGTTAGCTTATCTTAAACACACTATTACAGTCATCCACAATCCTGTGGTGAGATGTGTTGGAGGATGGACCACTGTCGGGACATCCAGGTCAGTTTTGGTGGCTTTGATTTTGAGAAAACTGCTCTTTATCTGGTCCGGAGGAGGAAAAACAGCTGAACTATACTGACCACAGTCAGGACTGTTTTCATTTCTCAACAAAGAGACCTACACTTTGAGGGGAAGTGACACTTAACGGTCAAATTACCAGTAAACATTCAAATGTTTTCAAGCAGAACGTAAAGATGCAAATATAATAAATGTAACAACTCCTACACATATGTTATTTTTACGTAGTCATAAATCTGCAGATTTGTTTATATTTAAGCTTTTTTGGAGAGCAATGTGGCCGCACAACAAAGTTTATTTTATTCTTGTTTCTGAATATTGACAGTACACTTAACTGCAACTCTTCCTTTATCATATTAGTGCTCTGGCTCTTCCTCTGACAACTAAAACACTGAACTACATACATATCATCAAATATGACTCTCATCCGTGACACATATTTCTAAATGCAGCTTGGCTGGACAGTAGCTCTGTTGTTTTGATGCTTGAGGTCACTCCACATTGCAATAAATCAAAGTATTCTCACAGGAATAAACCTGCAATCTGCAGAAAACGGCACTCAGACCCAAAAATGTACTCTGTGGTTGAACCCCTAAGCCAAGAAAGTTCTTTTTAGAGAAAGGAATTCACTAAATTACGCGTCTTTAGACTCTAATCCACAGCGAGGTCTCAGAGGGACCTCAACTTGTGCCTGATAAAACTGATCCATTTACTTTATGCACATCTGAACGAGACATTTGAAGTTTCTGGGAAATGTGTTCTCCCTTATTGCCATTGAAACTTACCAGAAGTTTGACTTGGATTTTAGCCTTTAATGTAATTTTATGAACGTAAAATGTAAAAAATATGAAGGGCAAATGCGCAGTAAAACAGCAGGAGGTTTTTTTAAACTGTCAGCTCTCATGTTGCACAATAAGAACATGTTTCCCGAGGGAAACTGATGTAGAGGTTTGTCAACACAATTATCCTGAAGCGCTGCACGACATCTGCTCCTTTCTTACCCCAAATACTGCCTGTCCTGACCCCTGGTCTATTTTTAGCTGCTATTAAAGTTGCATAAGAGTCCTCCCCTAACAAAGGCTGCAGATCATGGGAGAGAACTGGTGGGGTCAGGAATGGGGGGAGATGGGGCATCTTTAATTGTCAACAGTGGGGGAGATTTTAGAGGTTTCTGCTTTAAACTGAAGAAGGTGAGAAGAAAAAAATAGGGTTTGGTGAAAATATGCCAATCTCCACCAAGCAGGACTGAGTCAACTTGACCCGATATATAAATCTCAACCACCATAATGAGAACTTGGCTGGAAATGATTGAAAAAAGGACACCCTTTGGATTCAGAGGTGCTATAAAGAGCAGGGGATTTATGAATGTTGTGTTAGGGAAGTTATGTGAAAGCTCAATCTTTCCTGACTTACAGCTCTGACTGTGATTTTTTTTTTTTTCCTCATGTTATATGGTCACAGTAATACTCGTTGATTAATCATTCTGGCCCAGAGAGGAAAGCATAAACACCTGTTGATTTTTCCTAAAAGTCAAAACCTTCTGACTTTCACACCACTAATTTTTTTCACATTTTTTTTGTTTTCACCCCCAAATTTGCTACTCAGATTCATAGCTTCCAGATTCCTTATGTGGTACAGTGAGATTGTTTTTCAAAGGCTCCATTTAGCAGCATAAAACACAGTTTGCACTCTTCTTGTTCTCTATAGACACCAAAGAAGAATTATTTGACCAAATGTAGGCAGAACTGAAGATGCTCCATTGTTCCAAAGTTTTTGGATTCATCGAGAAATGCATCAATGGACTATGTAATGTACTTTTTTTGCCTTTGCCCACACAGTTGGGTAAGAATCCAGCAAAACAAGCTAAGGATTGTTGCAAATGTTCAGAGGCTTCTTCTTTGGTTTTGAGGATGATTTAAAATGCACTGAATTTGGTCTAAAATATAGGGTTTGTTGAGTTAGAATCACGTTCATATTAATAGTCATTCATTGGATTCTACATGGCAAACAATATGGCCTGAATTAGTTGGATTACGACTCGTCTACTCAACTCAACATCATTTTATATACAGTTTGAGGTAAGCTCAAGTATTCCATTGAAAAAACAGATGACCTCCCTCAGTCTAAGCTAGCATGGATTGAAAAGAGAAAAATACGTTCAAAAGGTTTTTGACACCAACATGTATGTGATTTTAGTTTTTTTGTAATAGATGAGCATTTTTAACATTGGAGTCAATGGACAATTGCTCTTATCTGACACCTTCCTCCAATGGTTTTCTAAGGAACTGTATCATATGATACTTCCTGGTTAGCATCAAATTCAGAATGGAAAGTTGAGGGCTTGGTTATAACTCATCCACTCCCTATAAGCACAATTCAAGACCCATGTATCGTCCCTCCATCCCCAGTTTACTGTATTAGAACAAGGCTCCATCTTGGATGGCTTCTAGTATTACATATCAGAGCAGCTCTGATATCTGGCTTTGGATCAGAACTTTAGTACACCACCAGAAACTCTGTCAGCCATATTGCATCATGACACATAAATGAGTTTAGTTGGTCCCCTCGGCTGAGCTTTAAGGCCTCACTCGGTATCACAGCAGGGTGGAAGAAAGATTGTAAAGAGAAACATATCCTGCTTTGGACATGAAGTAGGAAAACAGTGGTTTTCTTCTGGAAAATGTCCACAGGGTGACACACTGCTTTACAACGGTCTTTAGAGAATGTTGTAATAGTTCTCACTCCCACCTTTTTTTCAGATTTTGCCTGGAGACAAGGAAATGTTTAATGTTGGCTCTTTAACTTCATGTGTCTGTTCTGGGCTTTGTACCACAGGAAAGTAAGAGTAAACAAGCGTTGCAGACCTTCTCTGCAGGAACAACTTCTTTTATGTTCTAGCTGTTTGTTTAAAATTTGACTTAAGGTAAATATAAAACCAAAATGTGTTAGTATTATTAAACCCCCGCTCCAATCACCATTCAATCTGTGTTCCCAGTGGTCTTTTAATCATGATTATGCCATTTTAGGCAAACTTAAAAAAAAAAAAAAACTTAAAAGATAAAAGCTTGTCATTTTCTAGGACATAGTTTCTCCAGACTTCATCAGAAATTCTCCTCTGACTTGAGGAAAGGACTGTTGACTCAGAGTGAGCCCACCCCCTTCCCCATCATCCATCTGTCCATGTGCTCTGCCACTAACTTACAGCCCCTAACAAGCCCAACCTAACATTAGTGGTGCAAGAAAAGTGCTGTTCAATATCAGCCATATAAGCATCCACACATTTGTTTATACAGCATGAAACTTTTTTGCCAAGTGTTTTGGCTTATATTTGATTTTACCACATGAACACAATTTAGATAGCTTAGAAAGCTGCAGTTTGATGTCCATGCTCTATCTTTGATGTCCAACATGAAAGACAGAGCACACTCCTTTCTTTACAGTCAGTTATGCTCCAGTTGTTCAAAGACTAACACAGTCTTTGCAGTTTTGCAAAACAGGCTGTCGGCTCTTAAAAATTGTTTCACTCAGGGAAATTCCCTTTAAAGAGCAGGGTCCATAAACAAAGATGCCTGTCATGCATCAATAAACCAGTGCATCCTACTAAACAGCTCTCTAAAGCCAAAAAAACCCAACTTGAAATCCCTGAGGTTTCTTCTTTTTTCCAGAATCCATTTTTTTAGGTGTTTTTCCTACAGAGAAGGAGGGTCTAAGGGCAGGGATGTCCAGTTTAGCTTAGTCTGTTTAGTTTAATTTAGCCATTGAATTCTAAGACTTCATGTTCTTTATGATTTCATGTTTATTAGAAAGCCAATTGAGATGACTATTGTTTTAATATTGGGCTATACAAATACAATTGAATTGAATTGAATCTTTGGGATCATAGGGTTGCTGGAGCCTGTCCCAGTTACCAGTGGGCAAAGGCATGGTACACTCCATTGCAGGGTCTTGTAAAAAAAGGAAAAATACTAAATATGTCCAGGTTGTAACTTCCACTTCCCCTTTTGTCTATTTGTCTCGTAGGTCCTTGAGAAGCTAAAGGACCACATGCTGATCCCTGTGTCCAATCTGGAGAAGGTCAAGTTGGACGGAGCCCTCACCTGCTGCTCAGTGCTCATCAACAAGAAGAAGCCCGATAACTAAGCACACTCTCTAGTGGTCCTTAAGTGGGAGGCAGCCAAACGAAATCTATCTAAGCCTATCATAGAGCCAAGATTAAAAAAACAAAAAAAACCCTGAGCACTTATAATATATAGTATGAAACCAAATTTATTGGAAATGAAAGAAATTAGACTTATATTGAATGTTTGCACAGTGTGACATATGCACACGACTAAAAACGCAATCATAGGATACAAAGATTGAATGTTAATGAAAGTCACTTTATATAGTAAAAACCCTGCCACCAAAAAGAATGTGAAAGAAGTGAAACTTCTAAACATTTTGTCCTTTTTAAAATGTATGA
This sequence comes from Oryzias curvinotus, assembly GCA_023969325.1. Classification (NCBI taxonomy): domain Eukaryota; kingdom Metazoa; phylum Chordata; class Actinopteri; order Beloniformes; family Adrianichthyidae; genus Oryzias; species Oryzias curvinotus. The sequence continues at coordinate 10,046,560 of CM043709.1, forward strand.
ACTTGTCAAAGACAAACTCATACAAGTCTTTATACCTATACATGACATTCACACACACCATATATACACTCACCAACATGCAACATGTCATTAAAGCACTATATAGCCATGAGATACAAAACACAGACAGAATTATACTGAAATGTCTTAAAGTGTCAATAGATATTGGATTGCACATAAAAAATTGAACTGTGAAACAGTTCAAGCACTTTTTCCTTTTCCCCTCAGAGCACTTTGGAAAAGTGATTAAAATTGTGTTCCTAAATCAAATGAGGGATAGATAATATCCCATCCTTAGACACTTAGTTGTTGGGCTCATGTGGTTTTCCATCCTTAGCTGCTGCCTGATGTTCACAGCTCTGTCAGAGAACCACAAGGAAGAGCTCTGGTGCTGGAAGCATCAGAACATCCAGATCTGTGTCATAAATACTTTGGGTGGTATTGTAAAGTCTACCTACTATAAAGTTGTAAACAATACAGTTATAATCCTTACATGTTTAGTCGATTGCAAAAGTAGCTAACATTTTTCACCACAATAACTGTGAATCCATTTTTCGTGTCTTAGTGTACTCATGTATGTGTCTAGGCCTGTTTAACAATGAATTTAATTTTGTAGGAATTTGACGTCAGGCTAAGATGCACTAAACTAATCCTGCTTCCAATGCAAGAACTACCATCAATGTGTTCAGTTTTGAGGTTGTGCAAATCAGGACTAAAATAAAAAGTAGCTTAGTTCTGACTACATTTTCAAAATAAACAAAAATTGTGATATTGCAATAAAAATGTGCTGCATGATTCGGTGGTTTGTTCATCAAATTAAGTTTTTCCATCAGAGCGCAACATTTTCTCATTTACAGTATAGTGTCATAGGAATTTTGGCTGAGTTGTCATCTCTTTTTTTTTCTTTTTTTTTGGCTTGGATGCTCTTTTTATAGGTTTGACCTCTGTAGACTTTAGTCCAAACTTTAGTGGTTGTGTATTTCAGGCTCAACAACTTTGCAGACACTCGCAAACATGTTATTTCAAATATGATTTGGTCAAGAACTGAGTCTGTATTGAGAGATTGAATTTGGCATTGCATTTCATTGCTTGTACATGAACTTAGACTCAGTGAGTACAAAAATGCCTAGGCTTTTGAAGTAACCAAATCATAATTCTACCACCACCATGCCTAACCATTGGTATGAATAATTTCAAGTTTAGAATTTAAAGCTTATCAAACATTATCGTTACTTATTGCTCTGTAACTGCAGTGTCAGCTGTTTAAAATGTGTGCTTTTGTGATCAAACAGGCTTTCTTTAGGCAAACCCTCCATGTAAACACACTTTGTCATTAGAATTTTTAATATTTCACTTTTTAATCGAGGCATGTGGAGCCTGAGATGAGGCTCTTCTCTTTTTGTGGGTGAAACCTTTGTCACTTCCCCCTATTGACATTTAAATAAACAGACATGAACCATAAGCAGTTTTGATTTAATATTAGTGGCCAATTTCTCTTGATAATTACATGTTTGCAATTTGTAACAACACAAACAGGTAATTCATTAGCATTTTTTCACATTCACTTAGGATTTTTTTAGCTTTAGACTTGTCAAACCTAAGGTATTTCTAAATCATATTTAAAATCACCTTTAATTACATGACTGCATAATTTGGTTGACAATCATCCATGTTTTATTTTTATTTATTTTTTTACAATTTATTCAGTTCACTTGTCAGAACATGACACGACCCAAGTTAAGAACTTGGTTTATATTGTTGCTGGGAAGTTTTCAATTCCAGAATTTACTTGGACAAACTCAGTTTGGGAATTTTGTAACAATACTGCAGAGTCTGTAAATGTACTGTCATTGTGTGTATCGGTTTTTTCCTTTACATCATTAGTTTTGCCTTGGGAAGAGCACTGAGAAAGTGGGCTAAACTTTCATTGATTACAAACTGACCTTTGACAAAAAGATCAATTTGTTCGATAGAAACTCTGGCAGATTTAGAATTTATGTAATGTTACTTACTTATACCCCCTATATTGCCAAATCAGCCACTCAGTTGTGTTTAACATGTAAGTGTGTATACGCCCTGCTCTCCAGTCGTGGAAAGTCAAACCCTAAATGGAGCTCTTGGCTCATTAGTCTAAATATAACAACATGCATTCTTGTGTGATGGCAAAGACACAAACCTGAGACAAAAAATGTCAAATAACACTGTCTTCTTCAGCAAAGCTTCAGCAGGAGGGGCTGTTGGAAAAATGCAGGGAATACACAGTAAACAGATGAGAAGCAGTAGATGCAGTAATGAGTGAATGCAAATGGTTTTAAGTGTGTAGGCTGCAACATTTCACGGATACAGCAAAGAAGAGAAGGAGCATTGTGACATGTTTGTGTTTAAACATTGAAAACAGTATTGATGAATTGCCAGTGATTGTTTTTTATTGTTACTAAAATGATTTAACTCCTCACAGTGTCCCCCCTCTGGTACTGACACAACTACTGCTGTGAAACTGCTCCACAAACTCCTCTGGAGACAAAGCTGTCTGCTGTTTGCTTGCACACAGAACAAGCTCTCAACAAGCCCCTGTTTGATCTGTTTCCAGAAGGACTTGGCAGCCTTTTCTACTGCTTTAATGCCCTTATCTTTGTTTTCTGGGAGTTCAACCTAAAGGCCAGTAAACAGGTCAAACAGCTGTGCCATCCTGCACCGACACCCCACGCTACGCTCCATCACATCTGAGGTCGTTCTGCTTTCAGTCCAACTGCGTCTAAAAGTTGAGGAAATGACATCATGAGGTGACTCAACCTACCCCCATAGACATTAGCGTTTGGGCAAGTGGGCAGTGATGAAACATGGAAAGAATTCATGTCGAGAGGAGAGGCCTGAACGCCAGTAAACACTCTTTTAAATCTGTTCCTTTCTTCTGCTCGTTTCTCCCAGCAAATGCTCCCTCCATCTCCTTTTTTTGTCTCATGGGTGACTGTGGGTTAATTTATGGCCATGATGTCATGCGCTCTGGTAAAGGCAGTAGACGTGATGACCTGTCGTAAAAGTGTGACAGTGGTATGCTTTACTGAAGGTGGCAGACAGGAACTGCACTGCAGCAAACAGTATATTAGCTCTGATTTCTGCATTTCTTCAAAGTTTTCCTCTAATATTCACAATAATTCATTGTGATTATGAAAAAGGGGTAAGTGTTGAAACATTTAACATCTTTCTGACACGTGAACATTCACCAGCAATATAAAACCTCCACAGAAGAGCATGTTTTTTTTTTATTATATTAATTTATGTTAGGAATTATTGGGTTAGGAATTAATTATATTAATTCAGGTTAGGTTATATTATTTCAGGTTGGGAAATTTAGGTTTAATTATATCTAATGCAGTAGAAAAACTGCAATGTAGTAGCTCAAGTGTCATCTGTAAATCCCTGATTTGAATATTTTCACAGTACTAGCATACAAATGTTTTTTTTGTGTGTAAACCTTTCTAATGTTTTCTTTTACAGAAGACAATGTACTAGATCTGCACTGACAGCAAACAGTAAATGCAGAGCAGTTTTGATTTCTACACACCTTTACCATTTCCACCCATTTCTCACATTTGCAATCCTCAATGTATGCTTTCGATAGAGATGAAAACAACCTTGAACCAATATAAAGGCTGGAATTTCTTCTAATGATCCTTTAACCAAGGATGTTGCATAGGGTCTTATTTTAGATTTTACAAGTTTTGATATTTATTGTTATCACCCTAGAAAAGCCTTTTGACTGTCTTGTTTATTAAATAAACAATGTAACAGCTCGGTGTTCTATTAGATTTATCAATTTATATCATCATAACAAAAGTCACTATAATCCAGGCTCACAAATAACCCAAAAACAATTTACCTCAATTCTTTGTTAATCTCTACTGCCCTCTGGTGATGCTAAACGCATAAAACAGATTTCAGAAATTGGAGCAGGAGAAATATTAGAATTTATTGGAAAATTAAAGCTTAACATACATTTACAATGTTTGAAACATAAAAAAAAAATTATACAGTGTATATATATATATATATATATATATTTTTTTTTATTTATTTATTATTATTTTTTATTTTTTCATTTTGGAGGGATAACCTTCTCATCTCCCTTTTTTCCTTTACATAAAAACATATCCTCACTTGGTTTAAATATAAATCAACAATAAGAAAACCTTTCTAAAGTTTTTTTAGAATGTATGATAAAACACATTGATTAAATACTACATAAATAGTATTCTGGAAATTACAAAAAAAAACTATTTGAATCAATTATATTGTGCTTAAAAGCATCTATATGAAGGAATGCTCTCAAAGCGCTGTTTAAATGAAAAGAACATTTTTTTTTTATGTTCACATCAAAATTTGCAAAAGTCAATTTTTTTAATTTTCTTTTTTAAATCGGTTTTACAGTTCTGAACAGACATCTGCATTTATATGCAGTGAGGTAAGGTGTGTTGCTTTGAGCACACTGTGTGAGCTGCATGCTAAGTACATTGATTGAACTGCATTTAGGTGTATGACACATCTGTGTAAATGTTGCCTGGAAATTCTCTATCATCCATCTTGCCATTGCTTCTGTCCAGAGGGTCAGCCATTGGCAAATAGGAATCATTCAGAAAGTAATTTTCTGCATAAAGGCTGACGTAAGATGACCCATCAGGGCAAAAGCAGACACACCTTTGGGGATGTTTGTGACCCTCGTCAAGACCCCCTTTCTCCACAACCTGATCATACAGGTAAACATTTACACCGAGGCAAAGTGTGGGCAGCTCTTTTTTAAGGGTCACATAATCCAGGAAGACTTCTGTCCCGGGACTTCCAATGACCTGCCTTTCAGTGAAAAAGCTTTCGGTAGATGACAGTAGTGCGGAAGGTTCATCTAACAGCTTCTCCGATTGGAGGACGTCGCTTTCAGACAGTATCTCCACCACTGATGAAGTGGTTTCTTCAAAACACTGCTTTGCTGTGAGAGGAGGCTGCTGATGTCACAGGAATACATTTATTAGCAAATAACTGTGGATTATCTTAAAGTTAAAGCGAATACATTTGAAAATGAATTGATTTGTGTGTCAAAATAACACAAATAGTAATGTGAAATACTGTCATTTACCAGTTTCTGCCTGCTGACTTCTGTCAGAAAGCCTTGGAGAACTTTTTCCAGGTTGGGCACAGGGGGCCAAAAATAGTGCTTGAGTTTACTTTTAAAAAGAAACAAAAAAAGTTTAACTTTACGGTTTAACATAAAAAGTTGTGTCCCAGGAGATGGTTAACAAAATATGTGCAGGAAACACAAAATACTCCCAATTTGACTTGTTTCACCCCACAAATAAATGCGTCAGGAAATTGTTTGACTGACGTTTTAAAAATATTACCTGCGATAAAGTAATAGGACTGAGATGAGGATGACTCCTGTGATCAGTGTTGGAACAAGGATCCACCAGACAAGGAAAATGTCTGGAAAAAGCGCAAGGATTTAAAAAAAAAAAAGATCAGCTTTAAAATGTTTTTTATGTTTCTATACAATCTTGTTTGAAGCTTACTCATGTCTGGTGTCATCTCGCCAGTGAATGCATCTGACCAGTCACTCCAGTTTCCAGAGTATGTCAGCCCATCTGGTTTAGCTCTGATCTTTACCATGAAATGACTGCTGCCTGGAAGTTTTGTGCATGTGTGAGTCTCATTTTCTTTTACCTTCTGGAGACACAAATTAAATGAAACATACAAATTTGTGTTAAGTCTCCCATCAAATTAACACATTACATACATTCAGACTAGCAGGACTTTAAATCATACGTATGAAACATTTGGAATTCCATACTTTGGCTTTATCTAGTGGTGAGTTTAAGAAGAACATGATGGATAGCTTTTGAAAGAAGCCTTTTCTTTGATATAAGTGCTTAAAGTCCCCCTATGTTTTTTTTTTTTCCAATCAAAACTTCCCTAGTGGTGTTTTAATTATGATTATTGACCATGTCTGTCTGAAGCCACTGTTTCCAAAATCTCCTCTACATGGCCGTGGCCATTGGTGCTGAGGTGAGTAGCCCCACCCTTGATCCCCCCCTTTATGCAAGATGTGCATTGCATGAGTGAAGAGCTTGACACAAGAGGGAAGGGGAGGGGGGGGGGGCACAAATGTCTGACAGTCTCTTTTCTCAAAAGTTTATCTTTAGTGATAAGGTAACTTTTCGAATAATGTGCGAATGTTTGTACCAGACCCTGCTGTTTAATACAATTTCACACTTTGATAATCCAATGAAAAATGCCTTGAATAACATTATCATTTATATTTAGGCAGCCTATGAGCACAGGCTGTGGCTCATAACTGATTTGATGCCAGCACATGCAGATTGTTGGATTAACTTGCACAAATACAAAAAAAACGCCACAAAGAAAGTTACTATTCACATGGAGCAATCCTGATCATTATGCCGGCTCCCAGGAGGCGAGCTTAACATAGCAAATGCATTCTCTCCTCTCACTTTAACCATTCTCAGGTCCTCCCCCTAGACATAAATAAATATACACTAATTTTTATTTTTTATTCTAAGAAATTAATAACTTTTATGCTCTTGAGGGCCACATAAAATGACATGGCGGACCACATTTAGCCCACGGGCCTCGAGTTTGACACATGTGCTCTAAACCAACAACATGGCTGCTCTCACTGCGATCTTCTACACCTTTCCACCCTTTGTCACACATCACAGTCTATATCTATTTTATACCTCCTGTTCCCACCAGCTTTCACATGCCTCTTCATATCTTAGCAATAAGTGTCTTTTGAAACAATGAAACCACAGCTTCTCTGCTTTCACCCAATTCAAATGGTCAAAGAAAAACAAGAAAAAAACAACATTTTGTCTTTACCAAAATGCTGCTTTAACCCTTGTGCTATCCTAGGCACTTTAACATTGGGAGTTGGTTCATCTAGACCCACAAGACAGTGGGCTGAACCTTTTTTCTTCAATGATTTGTGATCTTCACTGGTGTCCATGGATTACATGAAATCCTCTCCACCTTTATCCACCTTTGTCATGGTAGGGATCACACGTCAATGTATAGGATAGCACAAGGGTTAACCACACGATAATGTGAGTCAAAGGCTTCATGCACATTCTGGAACTCACCCTCCATCCTTCACCTCCTCTGATCTTAATATCAACTTCATACTGCAGACGGGTTTCCAATGCCAACTGAGGAGCTTCCCAGTCCAAACACAGCTCTCCTTCCTTCAGCGTTCCTCTCAGATGTCTTGGTGGAAATGTTTTGACTGCAAACAAAAGGTGCCCAACGTATTTTGTAGAGAAAGTTGTAAAACTCTATTGTTGGTTGAAAACATTGAGTGTTTAATAGTGTTTTCACCTCTTAAGGGACCCACCATGAAAGTCTACCTAGTTAAGTCATTATAATTATATAAAAAAATCTGTATAAAGTATTGTATAAAGACATGCTTCTAAATTCAAACTAAACTTGCCATTTATTACTGTTTACAATAAACAAAACAGTCTTTGACTGGCGCAAAAAATAGAATTTTCCATTGATTCATCAATTAAAAAGAAAGATTATCAAGAGAGAAAAATTGTTGATATTCTTGACAAAGGAAACAGGATGATCACTCACTAGAGTTTTTGAGCTTGAAAGTTTCAGTAAAAAAGGCTTTGTTGGATGCAGCTGAAGTGCTGACGAGCTTGACCATAACTTTTTCAGTCTCATCTCCTTGAAAATGACACACATTAGTTATGTTCCTATTCCAAACACACTCAGACCAGGGAGTCCAGTACGGAGGTTCTCTGAAACCGGTACAGAAAAAAAACAAAAACAGAAAAAAATCATAAATATATGCCTTTCTTTAAACAGAGAGTCATTCTAACTGCCACACATCCTGGCAATACATTTCAAAGCAATTCAATAAAATACAATACTTTTGTCAGTATTTAAAATGATGGTAAAAGCAACAAGTTTTTTTTTTTTTACATCTTTGAAAGAATCTTATAACTAAACCCCTTTCTGGTACAGTTTTGAGGTAATTATACCAAATCATTCGTCAAAGACTAAAAGCACAAAGATTGAAATCTTCTGTGATAGATAGAGGTCATGTGATACTATTTCAGCAATTTATGAATATTTTTTTCCTGTTTGGTAACAAAATCTTTTTGTCTTTACTGTTTAAGTTAATTTAAAGCCCCACTCGTGGGAGAGAGTGTAAACACATAAGTTATGTGGGGGCGGGCTTAGTCCGTGCCAAGAGTCCCGCCCACAACTTAGAGGGGAATTTCTGATTAATTTCTCCTGCACTGCAAAAACTGTCCTGACACGAGTTTTTTTTTATTTTGGCTAAAAACAGCACAATCATAGTAAAAAGTCTACTTGGAAAGCTTTTACAATAGGTCAAATATAGTTAGAGTGGGACTTTCAGAAAAAGCACTTTGCTTCTGCCTTTCTTAAGCTAAGTAATAAAGATCAAAGTTAAAAGGAAGCAAACAAATGTGTTACTTGATATCCTTCTTGTAGAACAGTTTGTTTTCACTTTCTTCAAAAGCCATGAAGTCATTCCATTGACAGGTGACACTTTTCAGATCAAATGTGCTGCATGTTAGTGAGATGTCATCTGCAAAGAAACAAAACTTTATCAAATGCATCTTACATTTTAGTATTTTTGTGATCCTTAAATATACAGCTTGCATTCTATTTGTAATGAATACTGCATAGATATTCTAATAATACATGGCAATTAATGCATATGGTATGAATGTTGATGGCACTGTGCAACAAGAGTGGATAGCCTACAGGACAATGGCACACAAAAATAAGCTCTGGGAAACTATTTCATAAAGTGACAGCTAGTTTCTTCTTCTTTTCCCACAAGGTACTTACCACAATATCTTGGATGTTTATACCCATCTATCACTGTGCAGCTTTTTTTTTAACTGTTTTTATATTTTACTGTTTCTTTACTGTAAACGTTGTCAGTTACTATGAGTTAAATGGGCGGTAGTTATGGAAAGATTGTGGGAATTATGCTTCAACTGTATGGAAACATTTAGCGAACATTGCTGTGGATAATGTGCAGAATCAGGTGTCCTTCACAGGAGCACTGAAATTAAGGTCTGTCTTCCACCAGCAAAAAGACCCCCCCCCCACACACACACACACCCCGATCCTTCTGCTGAGAACTTGTCAGTTATTCAATCATTGATAAAGGACATCTATTTTTCTCAGGAAGCAGCTTTTAACCAGCAGAATCATTTGTCATGATGGCCCTGAAGTGCTCTGTATATCCATCCATCCATTATTCTCAGGAGCTATCCAAATAGCAGGAAGACGTCACAGTGCAGCAAATCAACAGGCTAAGTTAAATGCTCTACTTATTAGGTTCAACCTGTTTTCAACCTGTGTTCTGTTGGTCTACATCCAACAGAACACAGAATGAACACATTACCTATGAATGTAAAAAAAATCACATATTAGTGGAGTCTTTGTAACATTTTATGGGCTGTAGAAATCAGAACAATCAGAGTAATGACTCAAGTAGTTACAGGGTAACTAAAGGTTTAAGGGCTGTGATCTAAAGCAGATCCCCCAGTAGGTAAAACAATTATTAGGATGTAGAACTGCCATATACTTTCTTTTTTGTCACTCGCCTCTTATTGCACTATACCTACAACTTTCTTACCCTACATTTGAAGTACATCATAATTACAAAATAATATCACCATACCAAACAGTGATTATTGGGTAATGTGTGTATTCCAAAGCACAATAAACCTTAGAATAGTTTGCATTTTTATATTCTTTCATTTGGTCTGAAGGAGGCCTCACCTGCACTTTGGGGAACTGTGGCACGCACAGGTTGTGTCCAGCTGCTCCAGTGTCCTGCATTTTCATCATAGCCACATTTAACAGCAAGCTGGACTTCAACCTCCTCACCTGGAACCAGTGAAAGCTCAAGACTTGTCTTATCAATCTGAAATCATTAAAAAGGGATAGTCAGTCATGACTGTTATGCTCACATCGTGTCTGAATAACTCTGTTTGCTTCCAAACAAAGAATTAGAATTTAGCCTTTCTGAAAAAATCACCTCTAATATTCTTTCTTTTTGGGTTCTAGTGAAGTATCTAATTTTGTAAGTCGTATATGTGAGGTCCAGCAGTTTTCCTTTTGCCAGCCATGAGACCTGCAGTCTTCCTGGGCCATTTGGTTGCAAAGCCACACTAAATCTGGGATCTGGAAGATCTATAGAAAAAGAAACAATTCTTATATTTCATTGCCCCCAATGCAAAGCACTTTGAGAACGATCAGGATTGTGACCATTCTTTCTTTTTTCCATCTGAAATCCAAAGAAGATTTTCTCAGTCAATAGTTCTTACCATACATCCAGCTATATCAAATTTGATGCAAATACTGCCTCTCAGCTGTCTCTTTTGTTACCACAATGACCTTTTAGAGTCCAATCCTTTTCCTTTGTATTCTCCAGTGAAAAGAAAAAAAAAAACCAAGCTACACATGGCAAAATTAAAAATGATTTCCTGAGGTAGGACCAGGTGGCCTGATGGAGTTGACTCCTCATTATAGTTTAAACAAAGAGGTCTAGGACAACACATACTCCACTGCCTATGGTGGCTTAATCTCTGCATGTAGTTTTGTAGATTCATAAATATCAGAATAGTGTTTATATGTTTAGTTTTACATTTCAGATGTTGTTGCTTTTTTGCGAGGATATGTGTGTTTTTAGTTTGGTTTTCTTGACTACTTGAGGTCTGCTTGGTTTATGCTGTATTATCTGTATATCACAGAGTTTGTAGCAGCCTAAAACCTGTGAATTGCCATCCCTGCAGCTGCGCAGCTCCCGTCTCTGACAAGGAATTGCAAATGTGTGAGAAGGGAAAGGGGAGGGGTACTAGGCACAAGCAACAAGGTGAAAACGGCGCCCAGATTGTCAATACTTAGAACACGCTGCCCGACACAGACCACACACTGCAGTGTTTGAGTATTGCTGTACTGACAATGTACGTCCACGTCTGCATGTGAGCAGTCTTTCTCACATCTAAAGAACATTCAGACCAACCTACGATCACGTTTAATGGATAGAAGTCTCAACGCCTGTTTTGTTTCACTTTCGGCTTCTCCCATCAGGGGTCGCCACAGCGAATGAGTCGCATGGTAAACTTGGCAATGTTTTATGCTGGATGCCCTTCCTGACGCAACCCTCTCAAGGCAATCGGGCTTGGGACCGGCACAGAGGTGGAGAAGGAAACAGGGAGCAGCCCGGCACGAGCTAATCCGGCTCCCAGAAGTCTCAACCCCTGCATGAAGCTTAAACTCACCACGTATCAACCAGACAAGACCATCAGCAAAACCACCATGCAGCACCAGAAGTCGCATTAATGCTGAGAAATACTTATTATTTATTAGCAACAGCATAACAAAGTTATTACAAGGAATCCAGATATTTATCGTACTTTAAAAGTGTTGCAATTAAATAAAAGGAACACATTCACTTGTATTTTTAGTTTTAAACATGTGGCTCTCATGCATTTACATTTAAAATATGTGGCGTTTATGACTCTCTCGGCCAAAAAGGTTCCCTACCCCTGCTCTAAAACGACAGGAGAACAGAGAAATGCAGCACAAGGTGGCAAGGGCCAAACAAAGGGTGACAACTTGAATAACTGGTCACAAATGTGTGATGGAAATGTGTTGACAGATTCCACATGTGTGAGAAAACTTGGAAGAACTGATGAATTAGAAAAATGTTCAAGATCACAAAATTGAAGTAGTAGATGTGGTGGAGCAGGACGTTGAATAATGATGATGATGCAAAGGAAGTGGAGTGGTGTCTCCTGGTGTTTGTGGGGTCCACCCGTTCAAACAATGATTAGACTCTAGATGGGGCTAAAGCAATTCTTCTATTGCCTTCTCGTTTGAAAAGGTTGCTTATTTTCACAACCACTTGATACAAAAATCATTCATTTTTAGTTTGTGAGCCCCCTACCCTGCTGACCTAAAAAAAAGGTTCTCATTGATAAAATGAAAAATATTTTAGAGTGGAGTAATAATTTTAAATCTGAATAAAACCAACCTGCGGGTGCTGAATTTCAGTATTTTGTCAGAACACAAAGCATACCTCATTTTAATCCACTGTTTGCAGAGCACACTATCCTCAAATGTATGTGGCTCCAAGAGCACAGCGCTGGATTAACATTTTTTTTCTATATCTGTAGTGCAACTTGTCGCCCTGCTGGCAAAAGTAGCAGTTCAGAGTGCTGTTTATTTGGTGACACATTTTGATTAATTTACTAAAAGGTAAAGTGGGGAGTTTGTTTTGGATCTGAAAATATTTTTTTAAATTGAGAAAAAAAATATTTACAGAGCAAACTTCCTTTATAAAATTGAAAATTGATGAGTTCAAAACATTAAATAGGTGAGCTGGGCCTGTTTTTACAATCTTTTTGAATTGCTTTCCTGATTATTTCAAGTATGTTAAACAAATTTCACACAATAAAACAACCTTAACTTATCAAAACATTGCAAATTCTCTCTTGCCTTGCCTCTGCCAATTTTTTTATGTATTTATTCTTTCAATCCATCATTTTTGTCACTTTATGCTCATTTCTAAAAAATGTTTTACCCTGACTTGTTTCTTAAATTGCTAATTTTTTTTTTAAATTAAGTGTCTGTCAAAATAATTCTCAGTTTGAGCACCAATTCACTGTTAAAAGGCATCACATGTCATCAGATAATGATCCAGGTCCCTTCAGCACCAACAGATCTTCATAAAAACAGTGAGAGTGTATTTTGATCCCCTCTTTTGTTGAAAGCAAAAAATAAGAGAAAAATATGAGAATCTTACAGTTGTCTTCCACAGAGACAGTCCGGTTGTAGCGAATGGTGTTATTGGCAGGTTCCAGCACTGTTATGTTCATTTGAACGTGTAGATAGACATCTGAAAATGGAAATGAACATATGTGCAGGAAAGACCCTTTTTGTGTCCTCTGGACTGACATTGCACATTTTGAGGGATTGCTTGAGAAATAAGAAAAAACAGATAAAGATGTTAAAAAGTGAATTCAGACGACCAGACCACAACATTCCGTGTGAAGCAAAAGAACTGAAATCAATGTTTCCATACGTACCTATCATAATCAATATAATCGTAGAGCAAATCATAAGTTTTATTGTCGAATGTCTCAAAGAAGCAGGTGAAATCCTTAAGTGTTCGAGTGAAACACTTGGGGTCCTGCACATCCTTCAAGAGCAACATATCTGCCCCAAAAATAACAGAAAATAATGAAAACAAGAGAAATTCTTACCCCCTTTTCTCCACAAACACAATATTTATTTTTTGAAAATGCAACAGACCACAGGAAACATATATTTCCCACATATCAATATTTGCAAGCGCAGTATTTGAAATGCCAACAGGTTCCTTCTGCATTTGCAAAAACATTACAGCTACAGAACAAACACTGTTCATTCTGCAGGAAATCAAAAAACACAACACTGGCATGTCATACCTTCCTCCGATACATCATTGACAAGTCCACTGGAGCAATGAATGCACAAAACAACAGGCACCATCCACCTGCACAGCAAACCCATGGTAAACTGCAGTATTGTGCTCAGGAGCACGGCGGCAGTTAAAGAAACACCACACACGCTTGTGTGTTGTGTTTATCACATTGCATATGCATGGGGGGTGGCTCAGTTTGACTAATTATACTCAAAAAAGGAAGTGAGTTCTGCATTCAGTGGAAGTTGGCACCCAAAAGGACTAAAAGGGGCGTGGTTAAAATCCAATCTTTATTTTAGACTCTAGAATTTCTTTTGTTTTTTTCTGTAAGTTGAAATGATTCATTATTGTTGTTTTTATCTAATTGTGACCTCATTTCTGCACTTTTCAGTTCAGCTTCACTCTCTGCTCTGTCACATCTGGATCATTGGATGTCCACACGTGGATTCTTTTTTTACTACTGCACCAATTTCCAATTTTAGCTGCTGCTTGTAAAATGTTCATGAAAAAGTTCATCTTAAAGCCGTACGTTATTACTTCCCCTTGATTCGTGTCCTCTTTGAAATTGTTCTACACTCAATGACATTTTAGCTTTCCTGGATGAAAAATCTCTGCTCATCCTGTACAATTTCAAAGCTTTTACATTTTTTCATGTCATTTTAGACAAGTTTAGAAAACAAAAGTAAAAGGTTACTGTCTTAAATGGGGAATTACACACCATGAAAAGTCATGTAATGTATTTGCAAACCAAAATATAGGACAGAAACAGTACGTTTAATTTTTACATGCGCATGAACCTCTCCACAGGCAAATGAAATGCTAATAAAATGCTCAGAATGTCCTAATTATTCTTGCCTCCGTAGCAAACAGTACATGTGCAGATTTATCACATCTCGAAACAGTTCAGCAAAATGGGTAAACAAAAACAGCTGTCATCAGTTAGGGCTTTTTTTAAATGAGCCAGTTAACACTTTACTTTTGAAATGTGCAAAAATTAACTGACTGCAACAAACATCATATTTTGACAGTATCATTTGAAACTTATAATCAAACATATAATATTTTATCAAATTCAATCAAAATAAGTCATGTTACAAACACCTGCCAATTCCGATTCTTTCAGATCTGCCATTTAGACAAATATTAAATACTATTCTGTTCATCCCTTTTAAATTGCTTAAAACAAAACGCAGTAAAAAATAAGACGCTATTTTAATGAATACATGTAATATCCCTTAAGCAGTTTTCTTCTTTGTGTCTTACCTGTTTAGTACCAAAGAACAAATTGTACAAAATTGTTGATCATTTTCAAATTAATACATCAATAATAACCCGTAAAAGTTCATTAGAACTATTCTTTATTATGTTTGAAGCATTTTTATAATTATACATGAGAAAATGGGCTTTTATACATGTGGTTTCTTTCTTTTTCTATGCTTGCTTCTTGCTTCTATGCTATCTTCATCTGTAGATAAGTGCTTATCAGAGTTTGATAAATTTACTGGAGGCACTGAAGCTGTGCACAGGGCACGCAAACTTCTCCAAAACCTGTAATTTGTTAGTGTGTGCAATGCAGGTAGACCATGGTTGGATGTTACTGCATGAGACAAAGATCTATTCTTTTGTGAGATAACAGATTCTGTCTGATCAGTGCACCCATGTGAACTCTAATGCAAGAAATGTTTGCAAAATAGATTATGAACCTTTTTGACCTTATCTGTAATGAACACCAGTCTACAGGAAAGTGTGGCTTGTTTTGTGCGCACAGAATGCGCTCACAAAAACAAAAGCAAAGTGAAAGTGCTGTAAACTGAGGGGCTTTATTAAGCAATTTTCTGGGCAGATATGCCCTGAAACACACCACTGCACTTTTATGTTCTACTTTTACTAACTGTCTGTAAACAGGCACAACCACGACTGACCAACACCTTAAATCTTCATGGAATAGACTTTGATTAGCATAAAAAAAACTGTCATTCAGGACAACAGTTCGGCTTTACTAAGCTACATTCCACAAAACAACATCTAGGAGGCAGGAAGTAGGAGGAGTCTTCAGTCAAACTCAAACAACAATGATAGTAAACAACTTTGTTTTTGTCTTTATTTCTCACCTCCAGGACAATACTGCCAGGTCTCATCGACAAGACATATTTTCTTGTTATCTGGGCTGCATTCTGCCTGTGTGGAGTTTGCATCTTCTCATGGTGCATGCACAAGTCTTCTTCAGGCTCTCTTGCTTCCTCCCACAGTCCAAAAACCTCTTTCACAGGTTAATTGGTGACTCTAAATTGCACCTGTGGTTGAGCTTGTGTGGTCGTGTGTCTGTGTGGCCCTGCAGTGGACTGGTGAACTGTCAAGGGTGTATCCTGCCTTCTCCCATAGCTGGAATAAGCTTCAGCAACCCCATTACCCGGCACACCTCGTTTGTTTTTCCTCAAATACAAAAGGGGTTTATACAAATGTAGCATGTGAAACATATATTTTAATTAGCATGTGAAACATATATTTTGCCCCTGCAGGGATTTATAGCAATATATAAAAACTGTTCATCATGCTGTTTGTGGCAGTGTTACAACCTCATGTATCCGGAGATCCGTTATCCTCTTTTCTTGTGACAGTAAAAGCTGTCCAACAAGAGGCCTTTAGCTCTCATCTGTTTCAGCTGCTGGACAAAGAAAGAAAAGAAAACTTCTGCATTTATCGTGCATCTATCTCATTTTGCTAGATACACATTTCAATGCTCTTAAAACATGGTTAAAAATTTTTTTCCGCAAATTTGCATTGACTTTGGTACCAGAAAAAAAGAACAGCTTAAAATTAATATCTATGAAGTGCCACATTCTGTTGAATCATCAGCTGATGGTTTATCAAGATGTATAAACTGCCACTCCCTCAAATGGGATACAGAGGGTTAAGAAAATGAATGGAAGAACAAAAATTGTTTCTTATCTGTCCAAATTACCTGGTTGGGACAAGATGTTGCAGAAGCGGTTTTAATATAGATCCAACAATTTTATTACACTCTAATATATGAAAAATAAAAATACCAAGTTGGTAAAGCTTCCATTCTCGTGAAGCAGATATCAAGACTAAAAGAAATCTTCATCTTAGGCTCCATAATTCAACGTGCTTTTAACCTTTATGGATTTTGAAAATCTTAATTTGAAAACTCAATGAAAGACTAAAAGTCGTCCTGGTGGATGTAAACTACATTTTGAAAACAAAGCTGCCATTTTTAAGCCCCCTGTACACTTCCACCCCAATGACTGAAACATCCCATGGCAGTTTGTATGAAAATAAGTCTGGGAAGGGTCTGAACTGCTTTCTCTTTCTAAAACACAGTTTCTTTAAACTACATGGGCCAAAAATATATTCAAGTGCCCCCATCCTGCTTCTTTACCACAAACGTAATAGAGACTTGAGAAAGCTGGTTCACTGTGTCAATGTTTGACAGACAGTTCCAGGCCTGTGGTTGGTTGGTGCAGGAAATCAAGTGACAGATCAGCTTCATGCAGCTGGACAGATCAGGAGCTCCTTAATCCCTCCACCCACCAAGTAGCACAAAAGATAGATTCCTCATGAAAGTCAACACATTCTATAGAAAATCCAACAACAATTAAACATAAATTTGATGGAATTAAGTGTTTACTGATTAAAATAAAATCTTTTACCAAATTAAAAAAAAACATATAACTCAGTGGTGTCATGGTAATATGTAACAACCAGCTGGATCTGTTTAATCACCAGACTTGTTCTGTGAATTTTCTCTTTTTAAAATTAGCTGTTGATGTAAAATGGCCACAACTGCTGAGAAATTGGCATGTAATTGGCCCGTTGCAAACCAAAGTATGAAGTCACCACATGCACTGTCTACTTATTTAAAATATTTGGTTTTAGCCAATTTTCATTATGTTTTTTCCAATAATAAAGGTATAAAGACTGCATTTTAAATGTAGTCTTTATACAGACATTGTCTAGACTTAAAGTCCCACTTCAGTCATCTTTTATCTATTGTATAAGTGCTCCCAGAGGTCTTTAATTATGATTATGGAGTTTTTAGCAACAACAACAAAAATTTAAAATGTGTCATTTTCTGGGACCATGGGAGAGTTGGTGCGGTGTTGGCCCACCTCTACTTCCCAACATCCATCTATTTACACTTTCTCCCACTAGCTTACAACCCCAACATGGCATAACTATTGCAACAGAAAGTGTAGAGCAATATTGGAGCTATCCAGCTGTTTTGAACCAGATGTAAGCTCAGACAAGCAAAATGAAGACATACATTGATCTATCTGTCTGCAAGTGGACGAATCAGAATGAAGCGGAGCAGGGAGTTTATGGCCTGCCATTGTACTTTCTACTAGGGCTTGGTTGATAAAATTGACTAATCGATCTGAATCGACATTATACTGCAAGTATTATACTGTCCATCAGCAGAATGGTTGTTTGTAATATATACCTGACTCGAAAACTTTTAAAACTTGAGCAAATGTTGTCCTGATGTGTATTTCTGTACGTTAGGGTTACTTGACACCTGAAACATTAGTTTGAATTAAAACCTTTACCATCATTGGTTATCTTCAAGTTTTTGTGCTGCTAATATCTCGAACCGGACTTCACAGAAGATTTTGTTTTAATACATTTATTTATTTCTCAAAATAATTTTACATAAAATTAATTGCTGTTCTTTACTGGCAGTGATATGCAATTTACACATGATAACAATTGTAGACAGATATGGCACAAATGAGGCTACTTTTAAGTGCTATACTATGTAAAAGACGATCAACTTGATCGGAAACAGTCCAAGACTTTATTCAGTCTGTGTCCTTTAAAATCTCCACTAGATAAAGGATTTTTTCCAAAGGGCTGAAAGTTCTGGCTCTGTTACCCCACAGACCCTGTGGTTTGTTTGCATGTCCCACAGCTCCATATTTGGTAGATCCTCCAAAGCAGTACTGCAATCTTTTTGGAGGAAATATGTATGTATTTCTTATTCTTGGGGTTGCTACATTTGATAGTGAAAGCACTCCAATTGATGGTCCAGCCATGCTCCAAATGTCTTGATATCTTTAGCGAGTGTCCTTTCACCATCCTTCATCTATAGCTGGGTGGTTGCAGTGCGGCGTCCAGGTCGCCTATCCCGTCTTTGGGCAGCAGGGAGGCGGCAGTAGCGCGACGATGCCCTGCGAGACTTTCTCCTTGAGCTATGTGGGATGCGAGGGTCTGGGGGGGCTGGTAGTCAGGCCTTCTCTGCTGTGGCATCTATTCCAGCATAGGTGAAGTTCTCAAACAAAGCCATGTTCACATACGCCTAAAGATGGATAAACGTTTGCAGTTTAGTACATCAAAGAGATAAAAACATTATTTGCATGTGTAAGAATTTTCACAGCCCCTAATTTATAGTCGGAATTCAGTCAATATTTCCCACTCATAAATGACAATAATGTCAATAATTGCAGAAGTGTTCATTACTTTATTTCTGTGTCAGTATGCAAACTAATAGTTGCTGCTTTATTAGCGCCATTTCTGATGTCTTTACTAATTCCACTATAGGCTTTTTGGAGATGCATGGTTAATTCTTATTTGTAGCAATGGGATCTTTGCAGTTTGCACCCCTGAGGTTGCTTCATTTTTTCCGGAATCCGTTTTTTTTAGGGGTTTTTCCTTACTGAAAAGGACGGTCTAAGGTCAGGGTTGCCCAGTTTAGTTTAGGCTGTTTATTTTAGTTTAGCCATTACATATTGAATTGTATGACTTTATGTTCTTTATGATTCATGTTTGTTACACAACTACGGGTTTAAAGCAACTTGAGATGACTTTTGTTGTAATTTTGGGCTATATAGAAAAAATATAATTGAATTAAATGTAATTTAATTTAGGTTCTTTAAGTGAAAGTATTAATTACAGATGGTTAAGGTTTAGAAATGGGAACGCACTTGAAGATCATCAAGATCAACCACTTGATTTCCATAAATCTTTGTGCCTACACTACTGATAAACTACATCCAATGAGTCCATGATCAGATTGATTGAATGGACCTAATCCAGGTATCTGCAAGTTTGGTTTGGATAAAGCTATGGAAAAAAAATCTTGGATTTACTGTGTGCTTGTGTGTGTGTATTCTTGTTTTTGTTGTCTTTTTAAGACCTACACTGGTACAACCCCCAACGTTTTTGGGCCTATTACTTTTTATTAGATAAAGGGCAAGTCGTATTACAATAATTTTTGTTCAGTGCTCCCAGTAATGAGTCAGCAACCAGGTCGGTAAAAAATTAGGTCAAGATCAAAGTTTTTAATTGAATATTTACAAAAGAAAAGCAAATGTATTATCTAGAAAGAAGACTTTTTCTTTTTTTTAGATGTGTTCATCTGCAAATACAGTCTGGACATGGTCATGATTGTGTGTTCTCTTATGTTTTCTCTAAAATAGTATTAGATTATTTGAATGGCAATACAAGTGTTATGAAATACAAGAGTTAAAATAAAATAAAACAGGCTCAGCTAAAATAGTTTTCCATCTGTTGACCTTATCATTAACATTCCAGGATTTTTCCAAAAAACTCAGAATACATTTTTCCAATTGACCTTTTTCAGGTCATTAATTGGAGTAGCAGACAGCAAAGGACAGTTTGTTTCATTTTTGTGAAAAACACGATTTCTTGCATACCCAGAGATCAACAGGCAGAAAAAAAATCACTTCGTACTTTTGGGAAAAAAAATGGGTTTATCTCTTAACTAAAACGAACAATAAACTACTAAAGCAGAAAAATAAACTAGTATCTTAAAATGATAAGAACTCTACCAAATAGCATTCTTTCAACAAAAATGATGATCTGAATTCACACCTTTCTTGCTTCCTGCATCCGGCTGAGTTGGAGGGAGATTTGGGAAAATGGGGGTCTCTCATACGGACGGTCCCTCCAGCATTGCTTCATCAGCTCATAACTGGAGAATCAGAAGTTATTATTGGCTAAAGTTCAGTAATGAGTCAATCCCAGTGACAAATGAGAGAATACTTACACCTCATCATCACAGTTTTTGGGTTTTTCCATTCTGTAACCCTGTGGCAGTTTTTCATAGAGCTCAGCACAGGTCATCCCACAGTATGGTGTGCCACCTACATTCAAAATAGAGACAAGACTCATTAACTGGGCACCTGTATTCTTCTTCTATGTGTAAGCTTCCTTCCATCGTGTATGATTACATCCAATCTGATGTAATCATAACATGTGTATCTGGAGACTAACAACCTTATCATTATTTAAACAGACTTTTTTGAGAGCCTGGTGGCACATCAGGGGCCTTTCTTCTTCTAGTAGATTTACCTCCAATGCACACTTCGACATTTTGCACCAAGCCTCTTCCAACTGTGAGTACATGTGCTAGTATTGGGTAGCGACAGTCCAGTGACAGTGAGAAATAAGTATGCTAAAAGCAAGTTCATGAATACCTGTTTAGCGCATTCTTGAATGCGCATCACGCACTCAGAATTTTTTTTGTAATTCATTGCTGCAAGTAAGTCATTGAAATATTTGACCACGGTTGTCTTCTTGGTATTATTTATGTATTTATAACTGGTTACATGCAGCACTTCGAAAGTTGTTGTACTCTGTATGTAATGGTTCATTTCAACCAATAAAAATTCAGAGGAAAATTTTACATGTTCTTCTATTTATTATGTTTCTATTTATTATGTTTTTTATGATGTGAGATCTAAATTGCAAAACAGTTTCAAAACATTTTGAAACATTTAAGAGGTAATTTCGTTTGCATAAGAACTTACCTAAGCTTACAATTTCCCACAGAAGAACACCAAAAGACCACCTGGGGGGAGGGCATAAGAAAGGAGACGGAAATGTTAGTGAGTACAAGTGAGCGCAATCTGATAAACAAAATTCTCTGAAGAGATATACCCGCACATCACACGCCACAGTCTACTGTGGTAGATAGCAAGAGCAGACAGATGTCACTCATGCTTAGGGCTTGTTGTTTAGTCTGACTTTATCTTGTTCTGCACTTTGTTTTGTACATCTCACTCGCTCGGTTCCTCCTAATGTTTACAACTTTCTCACTTCTAATTGTAGCTTCACACTTCTTCTGTTAGCTATTCTCTTCTCCTTTGTGCAAAAATAGGCACCAGTTGACACAACATCAATGTCTGTCCGCTAAGCTGTACCCAGGGCTTCCTGGCTGTGCTTATCAGTCACCCTCCACACTGTGAGCACTCCAACTGTGACAGTGGGATGATTTGTTGTTCTCCGCGAAAAGTCATTTTGTGGCGTTCAAATTGAAATCTGCTCAGGGCATTTACTATGGTTAATATAAAGAAATAACAGAGAAAACGGTTTGTCGAAAACTGGAATTTGGTGTTTAAAACAGAAATTTGGTTGAAATGGTACAAATTTGGTGAAGACAGTATACCCTGAGGGATAAATAGTAAAACTGTTTTTTTGTAGACAGAACAAAAAACATTAGGATTCTTTTATTGTGTTAGCTGAAAAATAAGAACTGATTGCATAACTCACACATCACTCTTGGTTGTGTATACACTGTAATTTAGGGATTCGATGGCCATCCAGCGCACTGGCAGCCTGCCCTGAAAGTAAAAAATAATTATAATTAAAAATTCATATACTGTAAGATGATAAGTCTTTTATTTGATGTCTTGAAAAGTTTGACGCTGGACAACAAAATACACCACATTGACAATTTAAAAATTTGAACTAAAGCATCATGAACTCAGTTATTGCAGTTCTAAGGTTTTGCCACCTCACCGTGCTGTATAGGTATATACTTATCTAATTATTATGTTTTAAGGCTGTAAAACTCCTAACTAAACACTTTGTACTTTTTCTTAGACAAGTATGAACATTTTCATATTTTTCTCCTTTGTTTAAACTCTTAAAGTTCAAACCTTTATAGGAAAATCAGTCCAGCATTATAGAATAAAAATATCTGCTGGGGATTGAAGATTTATCTCAATTTGGCAAGATGAATGCATATTATGCTGTACATGAGACATGGCATGCAACTTTCGCCAGTCGGAATACAGAAGACTACTATTAAAAAAAAACATCTAAGTTGCACTAAAAATCAGTGAGAGAGTAAAAGGTGAACCACAATATAGCGAGGAACCAATAAACAGCATTCTGATTATCTTTTTTCATGACTTATGCTTGAAGCAGATAGAGTTTTTGTTGTACCTTCCTTAGGTAAAACTTAATGGAAATGCCCAAACAAAAATGTGGGCCTATTTACACGAAAGACATCAACAGTGTAATAGAGTTAAAGTCTCCAAGTTCTTGAAGCCAAATAGTCTTGGAATTGATTTTATTTTAAACCGACTGAACTAGTAATAAGTATAAAATTGCATTGTGAAATATTTGCACATTTTTTTCCCCCAAACTGTTAAACTCCACTTTCTTTACCAGAGAATCGTTTGACATTTGCTTTTCTATTGCCACAAAGTCCAATTCACTTTCCAAACAAACACTGCCCCCTGTTGTTTGGATCTTTGACTTGCTCACCATTGTCTTCTTGACATAAACTTCCTCACCGCGGGACAGACCAAAATCTGCTATCTTTGCCACAAGGCTGTCCCCCACAAGAACATTCCTTGCTGCCAGATCCCTGTGGATGAACTAGTGGGAAGACAGCAAAAGGGAACACAGTTGTAAACTCATCAACAAATACTCTAATATTGCATCACATTTGTCAAACCTATGGCCCTGAAACTATATCTAACGATTTAATTAATTCTGGAAATCTGGCATCTCAGATTAATCTACCAGAATACTGAAAAAGTCAATTTGAGCCAAGATCTCAAGAACATGATCATATTTTCAGGTATTTCTACTCACCTGTTTATCACTGAGGTAATGCATCCCAGTAGCTACGTCCACAGCAAACTGCAGAAGCTGCTGAGATGTTAGTGTGGAAGCTGTCCCGTGCTCTTTGGCAAAAGCAGGGTCAGTCTCCAGCACTCTGCTCTTCCTTAGGAAATCAAGCAGGTTACCGTAGGGAGCATATTCTATAGCGATGTACAGGTAGCCTGGAAAAAACATGGAAAAACATCCAGCTTCAGCATCTGCTAAAGATAGTTACTTCAACAGGATGTTTGGAGTTTAGACAGAAGTAATATTTATGCATCCAAATTCCTGACTGAGGACTTTGGCTCATTTCAACTGGAACACCAGAGCTTCAGATTCAGTTAAAGTCTGGACATTTTTGGCTGTTAGGACTTGCTTTGGTTTAGAAAATACTTGAAGTAACCTATCCATAAGATGTTCAAAAAGATTCAAATGTAGTGCTTAGTCTCCTGGTCGTTAAAGTAAGTGTAACCAAAATACTGAATGTATTCAATCATTATTATCCATGCTAGAATTGAGAAAAGCATTTTACTTTTCCTTGAGCTCTCTTTCTTATCCCATTCTCATCCAAAACATTTAATTAGTTCTAAACTTATAGTTTAAGCAAACAAACAAAAAATCAGTTCTCAAGATTTATTTAATCCCATTTAGGGTCACTAGGTTGCTGGAGCCTGTCCCAGCTACTGGTGGTCAAAAGCAGGGTACACCCTGGACAAGCTGCTATCCGTCACAGTGCCACATGACAACACACATCATCCATCACACCTAAGAGACAATATAGAGTGGCCAATTAACTCATGATGCATGTTCTTGGACTATAGGAAAAAACACACGCAGACACAGAGAGAACAAGCAAACTCCACATAGAAGGCTGGGATTTGAACCAGGTGCATCTTTATGTGAGACAAATGTGCACAGCCTCTTATTTTTGGTTTTGATAAGAACACTCATCAAAATAAGAATTTTCAAAATTTAACAAGTTTAGATATGGCCAACCATTAGAAAAATCCTATTTCTTAGGATTTATGGAATTTCTTGTTATAAAATGTGTTTTGTGTTTTAATCAATAAAATATCATGCTAATGAGACTGGGAGGTAGCTCAAAAGACAAACATGATCCGCTTCCAGATAGCCTTCAACAAACTTTTGTTTTTCTTGTCCTTTTCTAACATGTTTAATTGCCTGCTTTCCCTCTTCTATTTTCCCACCCTTCACTTCCTTCCCCACTGCTCACCCTTTCCTTCCTCCATTGGTTTTCAAAAAGTCAAAGTGAAGTGAAGGTTCTCTGATGCTGAACTGCATAGATGTCCAGAACTGTTTTAATCTGTCTGTAACAAAATGCTTGATCTCAAGCGGCCTCTTATTTCTTATTTAAAAAAGGAGTATTAAAAAATCAGGTCAAGGTTGAGAACTGGCAAAGACCAAAACCTCTGAATCAGCCAAGTGTTTGACTTCAGTTTGTCATTAAAACTCTCAAGTACTCACAACACAACATTTCCCTTTGTCAGATGTTTTTCCGCTCTGAGCGCAGAAAATTAATTTATTCATTTAATTTAGAAGGCATCAGATATAACAGATGGAAACTGAAACTGCTTAGTAAAAACAGACCTTAAGGAAACCTTAACCAGATACATAAACACATGTCACAGCAGCTTGACTTAGGTGCTAGGACAATTCAAACAAACGTCATGAAGGACAGTCATCTGTCAGGCTAAGATTATTTGGTATGGGGACTGTTTTTGTCTTTTTAAAGCCTAATGGGAGGTGGTTTGTTTCAGGTGCATTCAAGACTCTTACATATGCAAATAAAACTTCAAGGTGGGGTGTTTTAAATGCACTAGTAATTACTTTGAGGTCTTGAAGCTTGACAAAAAATATTGATATTTAGGTGACAATTTACTGAGGGCTGTAGTAAAGAGCGTACAATTCTGAGTACAAGCAGATAGATTGCCCATGATGTGGAATTAGGATTTGAGAGTGATCAAATAAGAATGACTGGTCTACAGTATACAGCATACATTTACATGAGGACATCGCATTGTCTATAGTTTGCAGCACATTAAATTAGTGCAATGATGAGTAGAGAAGTAAAGCACGTGTCTGAGTCCTTTTGGATAAAAGGAAATCAAATAAAGATGCTCTGATATCTATTAGACTCGAGATATGTGCTGTTCAAAGCCAAAAATTGCCTCACAACAGGGATCCTAAGACAGGGTACGGGTGATGCTGAGGGCTTTCAATGTTGAGCGATAGATTTCAACTGTCTCTGCCTTTGGCAGTCCAAAAGTATTTACATTAAAAAAACGGATGGGGTCTAAGCTTGGCCTTTTAGAGCATTTATACCTCCTTGCAACAATGATTGCAGCTAATATGCATAAAGTCGGGCCCCTATCGGTTTTTCAGACATTGTTAATACAGAAGCAAAACAGACAATCTTGTTCTCCTTTTCAAAAATATAATTGTGCTGCTACATTGACCAAGTTAATAGGTGAAATCCTTGGTGTATCTAGATATAAAAACAAGTCCAAGTGTGCTATTAAACTTTCCCATATTTATACTAATTTCAACCGTAAGTAAATCGCACCTTTAGGGCATAATAAGCCATGACCTGCCACTATTTTCTAACAAATCTGATACCTTGAAATCCACTAGATGTTGCTCACTCACCCCTGTTTTCACAGGCTCCAATCAAATTAATGATGTTGGGATGATGTCCTAGTTTGCAAAGCACCTCCAGCTCTCCTGCAAAGTCTCTGTGGTCATTCTCTGAAGCAAACTCTGTAGTGGAAGAACAACCCAATGTTAAACGAATTCCAAGCAAAGCAAGCTTGAACAGCAGTTGCTGAAAATATGGGGTGCAAAACCATTTAGCAAAGTGCAAATTTACCCTTTAGCATCTTGATTGCTGCACTTATTTTGCTGCCATCCTTTTTAATCATGGCTTTGATGACCTGTTGTGAAACAGTTGTTAGCCTAAATATTGACATTCAAGCTAAGAAGAATTTGAAAAGAAGGAATCAAATCAAAGATCTAAGTACTTGGCCAAAATTGCCCTCCCCAATGACATCTTCAAATTTTATGTCCTCCCACTCAAGAATTGGATAGGTGAGAGGTTCTGGCGTTGGCTTAGGCCTTCTGGAGAGGGTCAAAGTTCCTGAGTTAAACTGCAAAATTGTTTCTTCTCCCTGGTGATAAAAAAAATGTCCAGATACAATAAAAATGCACTAATGTTATAAATGTTTAAGGTTAAGAAATTTCAACAGTAAAGTAAAAAGCTAGCATCCTCACCGATCCAGACTGGTAGGTGAACGTACGCCGGCGATTGACCAGGGTTTTCCTGATGAAGAACAGAGCTAGCAGTACCAGCAATATGACCACGGAGGTAACAGTCACCGAGCCCACCACCGCCAACAGCAGCTGGTAACCATCTCCAGCAGGCTTACCAGCAACACCCTGGGTGGTGGGAATTGAATTCTCAGAGTCTATCCAGCAGCGTGAAGAAGAGAAAAAAGGAATGTGGGGAAAGAAGGAGAAAGCAACTATAAGACAGATAGTGATGATAATTCACTGAAGACAAATATATCAATAGAGTTATTGAAATCTTTCAGTGTGGGTGGTCCTGTTTAATACCATCTGGGAAAAGTCACACACTGGCCATAATTGTGGAAATATTACAATTTTATTCCTCCTACTCTTTTTATGTTGAAAAAAAAAATAGAAATAACACATAGGAATGCATCAATGTCAATGATCAATTAGGTTGAGCAGAATAAAGTAATTCTGCTGTCCTATTGGCTGGTCTAATAATATAAAATATGAATCCGTTCTCTATATTGTATTGGTGGCCAGTCAGATTCCACCACATCAAAATCTGATAACTCACCATCCCCTTGAGTTGTTGCTTTCACAAACTTGCTCCACTCTCCAGGCACTTTGGAGAAAGCCCTTACTCTAAATTGATAGACCGTGCTGCTGTTTAGGGCTGTCACATCCTTGGTGGTCTTGTTACCATCATCTGTATCCACCCAGGGGTGAGGACTTCCTTGACCAACGGCCTGGTACTCAATGATGTACTTAATGATGCCTCCGTTTGGATTATCAGGGGGCAGCCACTTCACCTGGATGGAGGACATGGAGAGGGGTAGGGCTTCAACGTTGCGTGGGGACGACGGTCCTGGGACACAGAGAAATCAAATATAACATCAAACACACATTTATGTTACATTCAATGAAATGTTTTCAAAATGCAATTGTTTGCTTGTATCGCTTGTTGAGAAAGAACAACTACCTCAAATCAAAAAACACTTATATAAACTATAGAAACAAAACATCCCCAAGTCATCATTCTTCCATCACAGTGCTTCATTTTAGGAAATGTGTTTTTAAGTCTTTAAGCTTCTCCCTTTTTTCAACACCTATGCAGTTTTAGTCTAGTCTCATCAGACCTGAAAACAGACTTACCAAACTCCTAACTTTTTTAAACATGTTTTAATATTACAAATATGTGAATTATTTTTTGGGCTTTATGAAAGTCTGTGTTGTTGAAGGTTTTCCACAAAACCATTAAACAACACAGAGGATGCAAGTCGCCAATTTAGCAACTTTGTTCTTTGCACTCTGCCATTAAATATTTATTTTTTTACTTTGCATAGAAATTCTTAAAGCATTTACACTTATTACTAAACTCAATAATATATATCTATTGAACTTGTTAACATGTTACTATAGCAATAAAACCTTTTCTTTCTTTCTTTTTCTGTTTTCCTTTTTTTTTTTTTAACTATATCTAACATGACTAAAACTTAGTTATAATGACTGGAAACCATGTGAGACTGGCTTTTGCCAAATTTGAGCTGAGATTGGCCCCAAGTGACTCCTAACTGGTGGGTTCAGAATTAAGTGGATCCAAAAAAACAAATAAAATGAAAATGTGACAACTTAATATTGGCAATTGTTTACATTTGGCATATATGGACTTACTATATCAGGTTTTGAAAACATTTGGTCATCTACTTCAAGGAAATGTGCAACAGCTCCTAGGGGCTGGTTATTTTGTTCTACTTTAAGTTTACTAGAATTACTGTGAATATTTCTCCCCAATTAAAGGAAAAACCATGAGCAGTGGGAGAATCAACATTAAGTATTTTTTAAGCCTATTAAATATTAATTGAGAACATTTTTAAAAGAAGCCTGTCTGGCAGTTTATTCCCCATCTGTTGGGAAATGTCTCTGTTACCCTGGCTGTTGATGCGGAAGCGGTAGGGCTTGGAAAGTGGCCCGTAGCTGCCACAGTTGATGAGGCGCACCACCACAGTGTAGGTTTGATGATACTCCAGGTTGTGGAACTTGGTGGAGAGCACCTTGAGCAAAGTGGTCTCCTCCAGCAGTTTCTCATTGTGGGGTGGAGGAGTGGAGAGCTGCACTAAAAAGCCGGTTGCTGTGTCGGAAGTAATGACGGTGTTGGGGGGAAGTCGCCATCGAACAGTAACATTGCGGCCCTCCACTGAGCTGGTGTCAATCTCAGGTTGAATTGTGGGCTCTGCAGCGACAGAGAACACAGAATTAGCTTGATGGAGTATCTGCCTGTTGCAGCCCACTCTAATTGTTTTTTTCTTCCAGTTAGCATTAAGCTGCATCACATAGAGCAGGAATTGTTTGCATATTTTGCTTAATAGTTGTCTCAAATATAGTCCACTGCTGGATCAGGCAGAACCTGCATAAAAATATTCAGGATAGGTAGGATTTCATTTAAATATGCTGAACTGTCCTAGGTGAATTTTTTCCAAAGTTATAAACTAAATAAAACAGTAATAACATACTGCATTTGAAAGAAATTTTGAATTTGTATCATTTTCCTCGATTTCTAGGGAGATTTTTTTTCAACTTTTATCACAGAAAATGTTGTAAAGTAAATCGTCAGATGTCTTTAAAAAAGCTTTGATACGTCTATTGCAATGTTAATATCAACCTCTGCAACAAGCATTCAAGCAACTAATTTAAATCAAAAGTCTAAGTAAATGCACGTTCTTCATACAAAACTCCAGCGTTCATGTGTTGCTACGTACATTTTTATGACTGGTTTGGGCTCTACTTGGCATTGAAGGCATGTTGAAGGTTAAACCAGTATATCTTTGACCAATCAGGGACTCAGATTTGGTAGTAACGTATGGATGGCGTTCTTTTTAATTCACAGAAGTGCCAACCGTTTTAATTCATGGAGAAAGATTTTTTAGGTTTGCACCGCTTCGATGTTTTGCACCAAGCCTCTTCCAACTGTGAGTACATGCGCTAGTATTGGGTAGAAACAGTCCAGTTTGAACATCTTGTTAAAAGCAAAGCATTCTGAAACGTGCATCACGTGGGTGGGTACGTAGCATTAAACTCAAAGCAAGTCACTGGAACAAAATTTTGCCCCGTTAATGGTTCCCAGATCATTAGTTTTTTATTTGGTGCCCCTAGACATAAAACAAAAAAGAAAGTAGTTCCGTCAAATTTTATCTTCAGCTGTTAACACATAACATGTTGCTCATGTTATATCACATCAAACAACTAAGGTATCAATGAGGGAAATTGAACTATTGCAAGATTTAGGTCCTTAGGTTACAATTTGGTGGAAATATTTCTATTTTATGTTTAGCAGTTTTAGCTTCAGCCTGGGAATTTTATTCCAGGTTTCATAGCCAGGTTGGATTTTAAACACGACGAAAAAATACATTTTACTAAACCGTCAAAGTTTATAGGTTAGAAATCTTACTTTTACTTAGCTGTCATATTTGATTTCTCCCTCTGCGCCACATTCATAGTGCCTTAACATCAGATTCTAACCTTGACACATTTTATGACTCCTGGTCTGCTGGCAATAAATCGATATTCTCTTGTTTGCATTGTCTGTCTTTATTCAAGCCAGTAAAACTATTTATTTCATCATATATCTAAATACAGATCTCTGAGTTTGTTTCTGTTAAGCACAAACTTGAACTTTCTTTGGCACCAAAACAAGCCCTAAAGTCCAATAGTTGTGTTGTGTTTCTACAGCAGGTGTTGGTGATCTCACCGGGACAGTCCGTCTCCATGGTTTCCTCTGGCCCTGCAGCCCCCTCTCCTCCAGCCCCAGGACGACTGAGCTGGACCCGAACGCGGTATTTGGTGGAAGGCTCCAGATTCATCAACGTGATGGGCTCTTTGTTATAAACTTATAGAAAACATTGGCAAGACAAGATGATTATGAATCCTATTATGAAGGTCTTAGACCAAAACAGGCAATGTGTTCTCTAGTCTGGAAAAAAGCTACACAATTATAACAGTTGTCTTTCAGTTTGCTCACCTATGACTGACGACCAAGAGTCTCCATTGGTGTCCGGCTTGTAAAGGATTCTTGTTGAGATTATGGGGCCATCTCCTTTATGGGATGTTGCTGGCATCACCAGGAGCTGCTTACTACCCCTCTCTAACAGTTTGGGAGGACCAATAGGAACTGGGGGCTCTGTGTGGGACACAATAGTTGCACTCAAAAGTGTAAAAGAAAACCGTCTCTACACAGTCACCGGCTACTGCATTAGGTACACCTGTCCAACTGTACATTAATGCAAATTTCAATTCAGCCACTAGCATGGCAGCAACTGAATGCATTTAGGCATATATAGACATGATCAAGACGATCTGCTGCAGTTTAAACCGAGCATCAGAATAGAGAAAAAAAGGTTTTTGAAGTCACTTTGAACGTGGCATGGTTGTTAGTGACTGACGGATTGGTCTGAGTCTTACCGAAACTGCTGATCTACTGGGATTTTCATCTACAACCAACTCTGGGGTTCACAGAAAAAGAAAAAATATCATGTGAGTGGCAGTTCTGTTGGCGGAAATGCCTTGTTGATGCCTGAGATCAGAGGATAATGGCCAGACTGGTTACAGTTTATTGAAACGCAACACTCAAATAACCACTGGTTGCAACCGAGGTCTCCAGAAGAGCATCTCTGAAAACACAACAAATCCCACCTGCAGGCAGATGGGGCTATAGTAGCAGAAGACCACACTGGATGTCACTCCTGTCAGCTAAGAACAGGAAACTGAGGCTACAATTCACACAGGCCGGTGGTAGGGTCAGAATTTGGCATCAACAACATGAAAGTGTAGATCCATCCTGCTTCATATCAATGGGTTAGGCTGTGGTGGGGGTGTATCCCTTTATGACCACAGTGTTCTCATCTTCTGATGGCCATTTCCAGCAGGATAACGCATCGTCATACAGCTGGAATCATCTCAGACTGGTTTGTTGAACATGACAATAAGTTGGCTGTATTCAAATGGCCTCCACAGTCACCAGTTCTCAACCAACAGAGCACCTTTGGGATGCAATGGAACGGCAGATTGGCATCATGTATGTGTTGGCGACAAATCTGCAGAAAATGTGTGATGCTATCATGTCAGCATAGACCAAACTGACTGGGGAATGTTCCTAGTACCTAGTTGAATTTATGCTACCAAGGATTAAGTCAGCTCTGAAGGCAAGGTGTACCTAATAAAGTAGCCGGTGAGTGTATATTTAATTATTTCAAACAGAAATCAATCTGGGACCTTTTATAGTGAGATTGAACTTTAGTGAGTCTTGACCCCCATTGGTAGAAACCCTACACTCCCACAGGCCTTGCTCTTTTGCACTCAGGTGAGGGATTTCAAACAGGGCTATGCTCTTGTTTGAGTCCATGGTGGTTCTTGTTGGCTAAGAGAGAAAAAAAAAATAAAAGGCAGGAAAGGTGAAACAGACTGTGAAAAGTAGTTTTATTTCCTGTACTCAATTACTGGACAGCGGGGCTTGAACTTTGTCCAAAAATTGTCTCATACTGATAAATGTATTTGTTCCTGTGGGAAACCCTGATACAGTTCTTTATCAGATTTACTTCTTTTTTTTCTCAATGTAACAGCATAGAAACAATACACAGAAAGTGAATATATCACTTTCAAGCATTGCATGGGAGCCGGTGCACTATAGAGTGATGCAGCCTTATCTGGATGGACCAATCTGGCGTTGAATTCCTTGAAATGTTTCTAAGCATCTCAATCATGCAGACTCACATAGGTTTTGCAAACATACTCATGTAGTGTGAGGCTGCAAATAGTACAATGCTGTGATGGGAGGGTCCACTTCTGTAGTGTGTCTTGGCAAAGAACAAACAATATTAAAGTTGTTTTCATAATTTAGACCTTAGTAGGGAACCAGATACAGCAGTTTTGAGTCACAAAAAGCAGCCCAAATTTTTGGATGCAATAACGATCTTTAATTGCAATCTACAGATTATTATCTGAACATCCGTTACTTAAAATACTTGGATTTGTGCCATATTTTGTGACATTTTGCGATATTGTGGGGTTTTTTTTAAACCTAGACTTCAGTTTTCCTTAATTGAGACCCAACCAAGGCCCTTACCTTGGTTGGGCCCCCAACTTTTCATTATCTGCCTCCATTCACTTAGCTTTGTTTTCTGTAAAACTAATATTCACTAAAATGGAACAATGATAAAACAGAAGCTTCAAGTGTCATTTTTTGCTACATACTAGGAAACTGAAAGTCAAAACATTACCTTCAAATTCATAAGACCCATTACTCCAATAGGTCTTTCAGTCAAACCTTTCCTTAACTACACAGACATAAATTATCACTCCCATTGTTTAATCTACTTTTTCTCTTTTTTTACTCTGCTGCCTGCAACTTCTGGTCCTCCTACCTTAAGCACAATGTTGTCCGATCGACGCAGCTCAATGCTGTTGTGGCTGGGCGGTGGGTTGCCCGTGGCCAAACAAGAGATCTTGGGGCTAGAGTTCAGATTCCACTCCGGGTCAGAATCCAAGCCTAAAATCTGAGGAGCCCGGTCTAAAAAAAAAGTATGGAAATGAGCAGAAAACATCTGTTTTTACAGATAGACAGGAAAGACAAAGTAGCAAAAAGAATGATTGAAGAGATGGGTTAAAAAAAACAAAGAAAATTTATGAATTTTTGAAAGGCTGTCAAGTAAAAAATGTTAATAAAATTGAAAGTTGTGATACTTTTTGGGGTATTTGAGTGAGGAACAAATAAATGTTGGAAAAAAAGGGTTAATGACAGGAAAATGGAGGGCCGAAATGATTATTGCATATCATACAGACCTGATTTCTCACAGTTCTGCCCTCGCCATCCTGCCGGACACTGACATCCTCTAAAACGACTGCAGATCCCTCCGTTCTGGCATTTGCAACTCAGCCTGCAGTCTGGTCCATACCTGTCAATAAGACAGGCTGACCAAAGCAAAATACATTACTTAGTTTACAGCATGATGTTAGTATTTTTAGTTCACGTGAAAAAGGCGTTCACCTTTTTCACAGCGGTGTCCAAACCAACCGCTGGCACAGGAGCAACCATATGGATCTGGTAGGCAGAAACGAAGCCCTCTGCAGTTGTTGTTTGAGTCAGACCTGCAGGACTCCTGGCAGTTTTGACCAAACATTCCTTCCCTGCAGGCTGTAACGGATCAGAGAAAAACAAATCCACTGAGCTTTGTTTTAGTTCCTAGAGTTTTGCTGCATCATCTGCCTTCCAGAACACTCTCCAGGTTTTTATTTAAAGGAGTGTGACTACGTTTTAAAATGGCTGAAAATCTTTTAATTGCACTAAGTTTAAAAAAATGGTCCGTGCCAACTGTAAAGGGACTCAAACTTCAGGTGTATAGCATTTGGCAGATTATAAAGATCTACAGTTAGATGCAGAAATTATGGAAAACTCATGGAATAGAGCAAAGCTAGCGCTTGGATTTCTTAAAATGCAACACAAATCCACTATAGTCCTGGCATTTTCAGAAAAGAGAATTTTTAGGTAAAAAAAAAAAAAAACTAAATGCAAAAAAGGAAAAGGTAACACACTTGCATTTTTGCTTCTATGAAAAGAAGCAGTCCCAAGTGTGTCCCACCAAAAGAAACCCACTCCCCTCCAGCAGAAAAACAATGCGTCAATATTTTTCCAAAATCTCTTGAGCATGTTTCTGGACTAGTGGGGCAAATGTACGTTAAGACAAATATAAATGTCAACACAGCAGATACTGACTGTCTCAGATTACAACCTGTATGGGTTTTTTTTTTGCCTTTTTTATCTTTATACATATTTATCTTGTAAAACAATGGACTTTTCTGACAATTGAAAAAAATGCACATCTTCTGTTAGGTTTTTCATATAAAGTCCTGTGTAGTAAGGAACAATCTAGATTTTTAATTGTAGCTGTGAACATTATAAAGAAACATTGATTTTTCACTGCATTCTCATGCCAATATGCATACTGTGTACTTTATTCCTCGTGAAGTCTGCCCCAATGACTCAGGAGTCATATAGAGCTTCTAAAAAACATGTTTATCAGTGGATGACAGCAGATCTTGTTAAACTATCTGTACAATAACAAAGTAAGTAACTGAAGCAACTGTGATTCTGTATCCTTTTGAGTAATTGCATTAGGGTGACATAATATATTTTCACCCATGGGTTATATGGTGTGTTGACTTAATCTGGCAATGTACTGGTGCAAAGTGGATTATAGTGCGGACCCATAATGAAGCAATAATCTTCTAGCCAAGGGATAGTAATTATACAGAGCTGGTAATACCAATCCGTCATTCTTTTTTTTTTCATTATAATAATATTAAAAAAGACAATTGCAACTTTTTTATGAGAAATGAACTTAGATTTCAAAGCAGTGAAGCTTAAAAAAATAAACTCCCTTTGCTTCATGGGAGAAGAGTAAAGCACACCAATGCCACTCCTGTTCTAAAAATAACATTCATTTTGTAAGTCCTGTATTATCTCATTGTGAACATTTTATTACAGAAAATGTTTTAAACATACTCTTATGATAGCTAATACTTAAGCATTCAGATAGAGTTGTCCTGAGAGTAAAACAGGGCAGCATAGGGATGTAGTCCCTTTATTGCAATGTCTTCCTTACTGTAGGTCATTTTAAGAAAAAATATTGTGTGGAAATGTATTTTAGATTAAATATAAAATAAGAAAGATATTTATGCTTTCATTTTTCATATAAGGATAATTGTCAAGTCCAGAGATAAGTTTGTTTGTAGCTAAAGCACCTAAATAAAAACTCCTGCAGAACTGTATGAACGCAGTTTAGGCAAGACCATGTCCTTTACGCTTAAACTTTACAAGTACAAAACACATTGAGTTAAAACCAACAGAGCAGTAGTCATTTAGTATAGGAGTGCACCAAAGCTCTATTTTAGGGCCCTTGCTTGTCAGTTGCAATTACAATGTTCTTACATCATCATCATGTATACAGATGACACTGTTCACTACACTTGTGGTAAACAGAGGTCAACATGAATCTAAGGAGTATGGTGAAAAAAAAGTTCAAGATTGGCTTCAAAAATATTATTTTACATTGAAGAAAAAAAAAACAGACATAAATAGACATAGACTTTCAGAACTTTCACACATTGGTATGGAAAAAAACAGAAAATGTAGATTGTTTTACCTTCCAGCTTTAACTTTTACTGAATTGGAAATGTATATAGCCAGTTTTAGACACATAAGTTACACATTACACAAAGTATTATTATAACAGAAATTTTTTTTAGAAAGACTTTTCTTCTCTGTTCATAAGCATTTAAAAAATGTAGCATTTTCTTACCTGTCTCACAGCGTGTTCCCATGAATCCTGGAGGACACACACAGTCTCCTTCTGCATCGTGACAAATTCCACCATTGAGACAGTCTGGACAATCCCTCTCACAGTAGGAACCCCACTTCTTACTGGGACAATCTGCAGAGACACCGGTATTTTTTTTTTTTTGTTCAGCATAAAGGCTTCTTCAGAGTAAACTCCAAACAAACAGATTTATTCACAAGTGAGACTTTCAAAATCCTTTTCCGACATTAGATTTGTAGCTTACATCTGTTTTAGCATGCATATAAACTGCAAAAACATCGTATGATGCATTCTTCATAGCAAGTAACTGTCAAATGCAAAAAAAACACTCATGCATCTGGCAGACAGAGATCTAATTTGTCCTTTTTTTAACCAAGAAGCAGGAAATGACACAAACATTCCATTTGTCAGCCGCCAAAAATGAGCATGTGTAAAAATGAAATTGTCTTGTGGGATTTGATAATCAGTTAGTCAAAAAAGTCATGTCCAACTCTTACAGATGTGGAGAGAATTGCTGCTTCGCCTCTGTTAATGAAATTTAAACCTCAGAATGGTCACTGAAATAATTTTAAACGTTAAAAAAAATCACGCACAAAGATTTAGTGAAATTTAACCAATGAAAATAAGAGATTGTTTTTGAAAACGTATTCTTGTATTCGACAGATTTTATTGTCCCATTCAGGGGTTCTGTAATTTCTTTTAACACACCAATTGCATATTTGTATGAACCTTTTTATGTAATGAAAGCTTAACTTGATTTTTTTGTTTAATTTATGGGAGACAATCCAGCAGAATACCACTGCAGACAGAAACTATGTCCTAGAAACCGACATAACATTTTGGATAAAAAATAAATGTAAAGTAATTTAAAATTTTTGTTTATAGTTTAAAAAAGAACACTGGAAATGCTTTTTGAATTGATTAGAAGATTAT
This sequence comes from Oryzias curvinotus, assembly GCA_023969325.1. Lineage (NCBI taxonomy): Eukaryota > Metazoa > Chordata > Actinopteri > Beloniformes > Adrianichthyidae > Oryzias > Oryzias curvinotus. The sequence goes on from CM043709.1 coordinate 10,083,571, forward strand.
TACTTTTTTTTTGTTTACAATAACTTTGATAAACAACCATGTGGTAACAATGCCTGGTTTCCATTTAGTTGATTTTAAGTACATTTTCATTTGATTAGATTGTCTTCTGTCAGTTTCAAATAATTTTAGTGACTATAATGTTGTTTTCTTTTACATCAACAGGCGTATACCTGCAATACTTTCCCCACCTGTGTGCATCACTTCATGTTTTTAACCAATATTACAAATATACATGCATTATTTATTCTTTTTTTATGGAAAAGATGTGCAAATGAGGGACAAAACAATGAGGACTGTTCTTTTTGTCAGTCTTATTTCCTTGTTTTTTGTCATGTTCTGTTTTCTAGGTTTTCCTCTGTCAGTCACACCAGATACTGGTTGTTAATGGTCCACAGCTGTCTTCATTTCCGTTAATGATCCTCAGCGTATTTAATAATTCACTTCTTCCCTGTCAGGTTATCTGTGTTGTCACCCTTTTGCTGCTCCCTAGAGGTTTTCATGTTAGATCTAGTTCGGAATCTTTTGATTTTATGTCTCAGGCTATGCAGAAGATAGCCTTTGCACATTTTCTTTTTTTCTCTTTTTCTCTATGTTGCACATTGCTTTTGCACATCTCTTTACTTTTGCACTGTTTTGTAAATAGCTTTTTAAAATTTTTACATTTTAAATTATACCGTATTTTTCTTGTTCTTGTTTATATTTTCATTTTTTTTATTAATTATTTTATTCTATTTTGTTTTATATTATTCTTAGTCTTTTTTCCCCCTGTCTGTTGTTATGGTAACAAACAAATTTCCCATGTGTGGGATCAATAAAGTATTTCTGATTGTAATCAGTGAAATAATACTAGGGACAGACTAGAGCCCATGTTTTATTTAAAGAAATTCATCACGTGAAGATTTTATAACTTTACATGTCCAGAGGAGGTATAAAGGAGGGATATGGAAGATACTCATCAGGATGAGTTTAAAGGCTGAACCAGAAGGTCTCCAGTACAGCTAATTGTATACAAATGGAGGAAGTTTGAGCTCTAAATGTCTTCCAAAAGCACAGCTTGTGTTTACAAGGAAGAGGAACTGAAGGTCTTTTATAAACAAGCAGAGGTCTTGCACACGCTGATAAATATTACTGCTCCAGCTATCAGTCTGGAAGAATTTACTAATATGTTGCAGGTTTAAATGTGTAGCTTGAAGAGAAAAGTCCCAAGCTCTTAAAAACAAAGATTGCTGATTACCTTCAATTGGGAGTTCATAGATAAACCAGAGAACTGCTTCAACATATTAAACAGAATTTGGTTAAAATGAGAAATGTGGCAGAATCCAAACCTTAAGGGTTTGATGCAACTGCTATGGGTAATGGCACTATCATGAGGTTGCTTGGGAATTTTTTTGTATCATCGACTAAGAAAAATGACAAAATTTTGCCAAGAGAGAGCTGTTTAAATAGATGTTATCATTCTCAGGTAAAGTATGTGCTATATATCTGTAAAAATATTCTTAAAGTAAGCTTTTTGGGAAAAAGACAGTGGTTAACATGTCAAAGATAAGTCTATTAATTGCCCGGAATTTTTCCTAATGAAAGTCGACGATGAATAAATAGCTGATACTATAATCAGTGATAAAATAATTGTGTGTTCATTTGTGTAATGCAAAGCTATGAAAGTTCATCAACTTGCAAGTTAGATGTGTATACTTCAATCATATTCATATTTGTTCAATTATATTTCCAATATACTTTTATGAGATCAACCAACTGCCCTAAAAGCTGCATTTCTTTTCTTCTATAAATGTGCAGCTGAAAGTATTAGTTTTCATGATAATGACATTTATGCATGTAAGAGTCACACCAACCTCTGACAATAAGCCTCATCCAGGCGCCATGCAGAGGACTGTCCCCGACGTAGCTGGCGCTGTAGATGCCTTGATTGGCGAATGCAGCGTTCTCCACAGTCAGTGTTGCAGTGCGATTGAGCACATCATTCCAGTGAGTCATGTAATAGTAATTTCCTGGATGAAACATTGAGAAACACCGGTAGCTGTTGATTAGTAATCAGAATTGTTAGTCTTTCTATGTTTTGAACTGTCTAGTTTCTAAATCAGGTTTGGACTTCATGGGGAACGTGTATGCTGTCTTACCATTGTACTTCCAAGTCACATCTCTCTTTTCAGAGCTGAGGAGCAGCATGTTTAGGTGAACCGTCTCTCCTTTGTTTACAGTCATTGTAAGGGAAGTTGGAACAAAATTAGCTGTAAGGAACACAGAATATAAAGTTACTCTCTGGAGGTAACTTGCCTTCCACTATTCCAGAAGAAATAGGTCAGTGGTCCAAACAGGATTTTTTTTTCTTTAAAAAGCTGAAAAAATGTCGCAAAAAAGTTTTACATACTTGTGCCAAAGTTGTTGATCATAGTGACTTTCTCGAGTGGAGAATTGCTTTGGGTAGATTCACAGTAGAAGATGCCAATACTATCAAGTGCCCGGAAATCTCTGGCAATCACATGCCTGTTGTCCTGCTTGTGTACTTTAAAACTTGTCTCTTTAGACAAAATGAGAATTTTGTTGTCCCTCTTGATATCCAGCTTGACCTGGGCTGAGCTGTGTTCTCCATTTATGCATGATATGGTGAAGTTGTTGACACCTCTGACGACCTCTGCTGTGGAGATCATGGTCAAGTCGATCACTGCATCTAAAGGACAGGTTGAAGCAACTGTCAAGACTGATGTTTTGCTAAAAAAATATAAAATTCATTGAGACCCTAGACATTTTAAAGGACTTTACTGAAAAACATATTTTTTGGCAAAATGACAGTATTGATTTTAAATTCACTTTTCTTTAAATGTTACTTTTCTCAGATCCTAATCCTATATTATTGTTTTCTTTTTTCATTTGTAACCTCATGCATGTATTAGAAACAAATCTATGTTTCTAATAGCTTTCTAAAAGTAAAAAAAATAAAAAAAATCTCAAACAGGACTGTGGATAACCCTAGTTCTGTTTGTTTTTTTAAGAAATTGGTACATAATTATGACTTTATTAATAATGTAGAATCAGCATCAAATGGGTTAAACTGGGGTCATTAAAAGGAGATGCATATTTTTTTTAACCAATGTTACTACATTACTGCAAGAACTGGCCTCTTAGATATAAGTAAAAAATTCTTACCCCATTGCCAGATTTTCTTAAAAATAAGCAAAAAATTAAAAAATTAAAAAATCTGCTGATGGGGTACTAAAAATGACCAAGATTTCTAATTTTAAGAGATCAATTCTACTCACTATGACATGTTTTGTCAAACTAAGATTATTTAGCTATAGAAAAACTTTCTTGATAAGACTTTTTTTTTTCAGACAAGACACAAAATAAGACATTTTATAGTCCTTTTACTATCTTGAGATTCACCTTGTGCAGTACCAGCAACAAAATTACACCTTCATTTACCAACTGACACCAGAAATACATTTGAATATCTCTTTTTAAAGGTGGCAACGTAAACAGCTTGACCAACATTTCAGTTTTCTAATTCTAAAATTCCCCAAATCCACAGAACAATGGGAGGAAACATGGATGAGCTCCTTTTTTTCCCTTCGGAATCACACACAAGAATGTTGCACTGGCAGAGGAACACAGCATTCCTGGAAAACATCTTTCTTTTCCTCAGTTAAAAAAGTTTTTTTTACGTTTAGTCTTACCTGATAAAGAAAAAAGACAAAACACAAACACCCTTAGAACCGTCATGTCTATAAGTATCGTTGTTTGAATGGATGACCGCGAGCTTGTTCCTTGCTGAAATCTACATCCGAAGCGGTGGCGCTGCGTTATGGCGGTGCGCCTTTTTACGCATTCTACACAGCTTTTGTCCAGGTGTCAAATCTGGTCCGAATCAAGGTAGCTGTAAGGGACGTTATCCCTCTGCTGCCGCACGCAGTTCCAGCAGCGGGAAAGCTCTGCCTCTTTAGGGTGGGAAAGGAAGGAAGAGCGTCGCCAGACAGCGGCGGACTGGTGGCGCGCTGGACATTACTCTATTCCTTTAATGTTGGGTTTCAGCTGAGTCTCTGTTTGTTCCAGTCCTCTGCAAATTGCTCACGCCTAATTGCTTCTGTAAAATAATGCACAATGCTAGAAACAAATATTGAGGAAAAAAGTTTTATAAGTAATATTAGTAATATTTAATGCATTGCTTGTTATTTCAACAATCTTTACTATTTGTTTGAGTTATTTTTCCTAAAACATCATAAAACATTTTATTAATGCTTATTAACGTGCATCTGCCAATAGTAAATCCTTGCTAAGCTCAGTCTTGTCTTGTTTTTAAAGTGTTTAAAAGGAAGCAACTCATAAAAAGAGGTTTAGACTCTTAGAGAGATAGGTTCCAATAACAATTTAATCACACAACCCTTAGCCTCAAGACTCTTTGCCATTAAGCCAAGCAGAATAACTTCAAACAAAACAGTTTTAACCAGTGTTTAAGATCATTTTTATTACATCCTACTTTCCCCACATCTACTGAAGAATCTTTAAATGCATTTACAACTTTGACTTAGTGATTGGCTGATTTTTATCCAAGTAGCCATCAGTTATGCACTTACTTTTCTTACATTTTCAGATCCTTTCAATAGAATCTGCCTTGTTAGGCAAAGAAACCCATGTCAGCTCCCAAAGTTGAAAACAGGAAGTCTCAAACAATAAGAAGTTGTGTCAACTTCAAGGCGAATGTATGAAGCCTCAAGGAAATGTAAGAGAAAAAGAAATAAAAACTGGCTGTTCCAATAGCTCAGAGTAGGACAGTGCAGCGCTTTAGAAGATGTGGGCAGAAATAGACACAACAAGCATATTGTTCTTCATTTCCTGAGACTGACTGATTATGAGGGAAAAGGGGAGTCTGGCTAGCCATAAAAGCTACAGGGATTTGAAGCAGCTCATCGAAGTGAAAGAACAAAGCTGTTGCATTTGGCAAAACTTGACTCCGACTGCAGCAGTTGGTGCTCTAAAACATGTCTGCAGTTCAAGTGCGGACTGGGCCTCACGGACTATTAATGGTTCACGTTGCAATTATCAACAAAGACAGTTTAACAGGCTAGATTTGTATCACTTTTTTTACAAAAGCAAAGAGGAAAGTAAAAAAAGGCAAAGGCAGTGTTGAATGTTGCAAACAGTTTGGTGGAGTCAGCATAGGAAGCCAAGGGGGAAAATACCTAAGGCGAGGTCAGGACAGATACTTGAGCATGTAGCTGTGCTGAGTCTGTCAAAAGCCCAAACCAGCTATTTTTATGACTGTATCTGTACATTAACTGTGTGTGTTTGTAGAAGAAGGGAGAATAAGTCTGGAAACAGGGCAGAGTAGTAGAACTGCATGTGTGCACAAAAAGTTGTGTTTGTAAATGTAAAGTAAATGTGAAGGAAATAGTGCTGGTATGGAGAACATGCAGGGTGGAGGCATTTGTCTGTGCTCATCAGGATTTTACCATTGTATCCAATAATTCTTATTGTTCCAAAGTAATTCTAAAGTAGCCCCATAAAGAATAGATGAACACTTCCATAATGACAGCAGCAGGCTCTGTAGACCTCTGGCCAAGTAAGAAAATAAGAAACTTAAAATTGCTTTAATAGATTTTTCATTTTCTTCATGACAACAAAGCATTTGATCATGTTCTGGACATCTAAATTTGGCCTATATGGTCGTTTGGATTACCCAAAACTCCTCATTCCTCCTTTTTTGAATCTTTGCCTTCTTTAAATTCTATGATCAAAAATCCCATTTCTTATTATCCCAAAACTTATTGTGGTCAGCCCAGAGCTTTGGGGAAACCCTGAGACGGTATGTTTATAGCTGCACACTTGTCGGCTTGTTTTAGTAGTTTCTGAGTTTTTGTTGTGGTCAGGCTGGAAGAGGTGGTGATGGTGGTGTCTGGAAGCGGGGAACAGAGGCGGGAGGTCTGAGAGACTTTGTGAGAAAGTTTGTATTAAATTCCCATTTCCCCTCATTGTGTGGCGAGCTGGCCTGGCTCCACATGCAGTCATCCTGCTGGGCTTTGGGAGCCGAAGAAAAGGTGTCACTCACACCTCTCAGGCCCTAAAACTCGCTTCCCCTCCGATTGCAGCCCCTCTGCAGTTACAAAATGCTTGACTTCTCCTTTAATAACCACGTAACATAACATTAAGAAACTTTTCAGAGAAGGATACATGGATACGCTGGAGCGTGAACTGTTTGTGTGTGTTTAAGAGACAAAACTGCGAAAGTGCTGGTGAACGGAATGATGAAAGACAAAGGCACTCTGAGATAAAGTATGTGTGAGAAAATTATGAGCAAAGTTTAGAAACGTTTCCATTCCCTGTAGATAAGAAGCTGTTAAGCCTCAACACCTTTTTAGTTAATCGTCTGTATAAATGTACCCCCTCATGCAGGGAATCTGTTAACACCTTTTGAATAAAAAAATGTAAACAAACCGTGATGGCAAACTGACAGGTTAAAACAACATTATCGCAAATGCAATCGTGCTGCAGTGGAACTTCCTTGTGTAATGGGGTGTCTGAGTTTTCTCAAAGAAAAATGTAAAAATAATTATTTGTTGTTGGTTTATTCTCATTTTCAAGATTGAAGGAAGGCTCTGTGCTGTACCCTCTTATTTTTGTAAATAAAGTTTTGGCCTTTTCCTCCAAAAATGTACAGTAACTAAGAAATCTAAAAGCCTACTACGGTAATAGATTAAAACGTGTGTAGCATTTTTATATGCAGTACTTAATAAAAATTGTATTTCGTTCACGCCATTTATTCATTCATCCATTTGAAATACAGCTTAATGTAATTTGGAATTTCTCTTCAAACTGCAGTTATGGCTGTTCTTTGGTTGCCTGAGACTGGCATTGTTCTTTATCAAGTGATTGATTTGTAGAATTTAATCCAATTACTGATTAGATATATTCAGAAGAAAAAAAAACTATAAAACCCTGCTAATACTAAAGCCTCAGTCCCATGCACCCATATGTTGGGTTGACCTGTTAGGGTGCTTCAGGTTTTTGGGGTGTCTGGGCTTGCGGCGGGTCGTAGAGAGGAGTGGCTGCATCTTGAGGGTAGCACAGGTGTGTCTTGCCCCTTGAGGATCACGTGGCTACTTTAAGGGATGCCATGAAAATGGAACATGCCATTGTTGTGCATGTGGTAAGTATACTGTGAAATAATTGTGAGGATAGTGTAAGCTGCACGCACTTATGACATTCGGAGGATGCTGTGGAAAGGTGCCCTTGTGCCCTTTCTTATTGACCGCCTGCAATGCTGCACACATGGGGTGTGCACAGGATACACAAGTGCTTGTAGGATGCCCACACAAATTACCCTCTAATTTCCTAATTTCTAACATGCTTGCCTTCATCCATATTAACAATGATAAATACCTCTCTGGAAACGGGTTACGTGCCACAGTCTTTTAAATATGCAGTTGTTAAACCTCTTCTGAAAATGCCCAGTTTGGATCCTAGCATCTTGGCCAACTATAGACCGATATCAAACCTCCCCTTTATTTCTAAAATCCTAGAAAGAGTTGTAGTTAAGCAGCTTTACTGCCACCTACAGGACAACAGCAACCTTGAAGACTTTCAGTCGGGGTTTAGACCCCTACCACAGTACGGAAACTGCACTAGTTAGAGTCTCTGATGACTTGTTATTAGCCTCAGAAAAGGGACAACTTTCTATTCTGGTCATGTTAGACCTCAGTGCAGCCTTTGACACTATCGACCACAGTATTTTACTCCATAGATTAGAGCAGGACATAGGGATCAGAGGATCTGCTCTCCAGTGCTTTAAATCCTATCTGTCCGATAGATATCAGTTCGTTAATGTAAATGAACAGTCCTCTCAGTGCACTCGAGTTAACTATGAAGTCCCACAGGGCTCAGTTTTAGGACCCATCCTGTTTACGCTTTATATGCTACCCCTAGGAAACATAATCAGGAAACACAGCATTAATTTTCATTGTTATGCCGACGATACGCAGTTGTATTTATCCATGAAACCTGACTGGAATGCCAATTTAGAGAAGCTGAATGCCTGCATCAGAGACATCAAGAACTGGATGACAATTAATGACCTCCTCCTGAACCCAGAAAAAACTGAGGTCATTATATTAGGTCCTAAAAACCTCAGAGATGCTCTGTTTGATCAGATAGTCTCCCTGGATGGCATAAGTATAGCCCCCAATTCCACAGTTAGGAACCTTGGGGTTTTATTTGACCAGGATTTATCATTTAAGGCTCACATATCACAGGCGTGTAGAACTGCCTTTTTTCACCTGCGGAATATTGCTAAGATCAGAAATATACTCTCTAAGAGTGATGCTGAAAAACTCATCCATGCATTTGTTGCGTCTAGCCTGGATTACTGTAACTCCTTGTTAGCAGCGTGTCCTAAGAGTTCCTGAAGAAGTCTCCAGCTTGTTCAGAACGCAGCAACTAGATTGTTAGCAGGAACTAGCAGAAGAGATCACATCACTCCTGTGTTAGTTTCGCTCCATTGGCTCCCAGTTGATTCTAGAATCAAGTTCAAGATCCTCCTGTTAACCTATAAGGCCTTACATGGAATGGCCCCGTCCTATATTACGGACCTCATAGTCCCTTACCCTCCAATAAGAACACTTCACTCGCAAAATGCAGGACTGCTTGTGGTTCCTAGAATTAGTAACAGTACAGTTGGAGGTAGAGCGTTTAGCCACCAAGCTCCTGTTTATGGAATAAACTCCCAGCTCATGTAAGAGAGGCCGACACCATTTCTACATTCAAAGTTAGACTACAAAACATTCCTCTTTGGACAGGCTTATTGGCAGACCAGTTAGTATTCAGAGATTATTTAACTTAATGTTAATGTGTTTAAATTAAACTTAATAACAATAACTATTTGTTCTAAAATGCTGCTAGAAGTTGAAGATGGGGTACCTGTGGTGCACTGGGGTTCTGTCCTCTTTTCTCATCTACCTCTACCCTCCTCTCTCCTCTATTTTTGATCATTATTCATTATTTAGTTCTCCATGCCTCTGTTTGGTGCAGTGCGATTCATGTATTGTCCCTCTTTCCCTCTCCCCTCCTGGGGAGTGGGAGTGCTTCCAGACTTCAGTTGGCTCATCCGTGCTCCTGTTCCTGACCGTGTACCTCACCTTTGCTCCCGCTCCTACATCTGGCTGTGGATCCTGCCTCTGGCTCGACTCACGCCCCTGACTGTCCCTCCAACCCCGGCTGGATGAAGCTCGTCTGCTGGACTTTATATATGTAGTGGTATAGTTAGATAAGTTAATTCTTCTCTAAGAGTTCTGGTAATCACCTGTCCGTCCTGGGGGAGGATCCCTCCTTCATGTGGGCACCCCTGAGGTTTCTTCGTTTTTTCAGGAATCCGTTTTTCCTTACCGCGAAGGGGGGTCTAAGGGCAGGGATGCCAGTATAGTTTAGTCAGTTTGTTAGTTCATTTTAGTATTTTCCTATTGAACTCTTTGTATTAATGATCCTTTTGAGTTCATGTTTTACTTCAAAGCCCATCGAGACGACTGTTGTTGTGATTTTGGGCTATACAAATAAAATTAAATTGAATTGAATTGAATCTCACCTCAAGCCTGACATATATAATTACCAGAGAGAAAAAAAGTTGTCCAGTCAAACAGTTTTTAAATCTACAAAAACTACAATTCCCAGAGCTCCACCCCTTCACATTTAGTATCATTGAAAAGCCCCAAATGTCTTCTGTAGATATACCATAGATGGAGTTATTACAATATGCAGTGGTGGGGAGAAATTCAAGTTTAGAAGTGTCCTCTACAGAAGACAAAACTTTAATTGCTAGCATTGAGGAATATATCTTTTTGTGTGATTTCACTGTTCGCTACAACCTGTCACTCGCAGCATGTCAATAGGAAAAAATGGCCATGGACATTTTTGCTCTACAGGGTCACCGAGTGGTCTATGACTTAGATTTTCCCTGTGGGCTACCTGCAATCCCTGTACAGGTTTGCCCATTTTCTGCCTACAGATGAATCGTATCCACCCAAATTATGACTAATGTCATCTGAACTTTGGCTTTAAGATGTAGTTGATTAGGATGAATAAAAAGTTCTGGTGTTCAGTTTAGAATGGACTGCTGATGCACAAAACACAAAAAAGAAACATGTTGCGCAATGAAATAGTTTCTAATCGGATCCAGACACATATTCACCAAACACTATTCAAGCACGCAAAGTGAGATGTTTCCATACCTTTGGTTCTAAATGATGCAGCTGAAAAACTGTTTGTAAACATTTTAGCACCTCCATTGCCAAAGTATATAAGAACAAATGTGTGCCCCAATCACAACCATTGAGAACTCCCAAACTGTTCCATACTGTTTGCTTTTCTTTCCCATATTTCCTGTCACTCTCTTCAGCCTATAGAGAAGAGGTGGCTCTTAAGAAAACATAAAAAGAAAAAGCGTCCAAAATACAGACTGGAAATAGTCATCAGGAGTCAAAAGTAATGTCGGTATGAAAACAGATGGGAAAGTTTTCATGAAACTGTGGGAGTTTTCCAGGATTTACTTCTTTTTACTTTCGCATGTGCTTTCTGATGTATAGCAACTCGATTTCAGTAACTTCTTTGCAGCTAACACACGCGCCAGCAGGCACATAAAACTGCATGCACACCCTGTCCTGTGGGAAGGGAGGAAAGAAACAAGTGACTGACAGAATTAAGGGCCTTTGATTCAGTTTTAAAGTTCAGGAAGACTTTCCATCCATCCCTCCCGTTTCCTCAGACTCCACCAGCAGATCCCACCATAAAGCAGTTATGGAAGCTTGAAGGTTAATACTAAACCCCAATGCCTTTACTCCTAAAACATTGGGGGTGATTCAAACATCCGCACATCCTTTGTCACCATGACCCAAGAAGGAGTGCTGTTAACCCCAACAAGGCCAGGTCAAATACATTGTAAACAAGTGTCTCAAACTAAAAAAATACTGTGATTTACCAGCTAAAAGACTAAATATTTAGACCTCAGTGTTTTAAAAACAAATGACTACTGAAAGCGACTGAGCAGAAGTTGGGATGGATCAAAGTTTCTGCTCCAGCTTTTGGGGCTTAAGCTCTAGCAATGTATTCAGCTATACTCAATACTTTATTGTAATAAAGAAGCATAGTGGATGTGATCCTGTTTTATGGAACAATCCCAGATGGAAGTGTATTTTCTTCTCTATTTTTACATAAACATAAGATGATCCAGCTCTTAGCCCTGGGGTACACCAGCAGACATATTTCAAATGAGGAAATTTGTCCATGAAATGAAACTTTGAGAGACACAGAAGTTCTGTAGTTTGGTGCAAATGCTGTTCAGAATTCTTTGCTTTATAGTGGCTTTATTTTACACTAGAATTATACTTTGTGTGTAAGGGTTTCAAATTTAAAAAAGAACTGCAGGCTGATTTAAAAGATTGAATAAAGAACAAACAGGACAGTACATTGGGAAATGTGAGACTAAAAAGTGAAATCTGTTCACAATTTACTAATAGTTGATTGGCGATTGCACAAGTTAATGAATAACAAATTAAATTAACAAGCAGAGGTTAGAAATGTAGCAAAACACTTAAATTAATAGTTTCTTGCATTCTTGCAAGATATGATCTATTTGAAACAGACGTGTGTTTTTAAAAAAAAATTCAACAATTGAACCAGTGAGTGATCCATCCATCCAACCATCCAACCATCCATCCATCCATCCATCCATCCATCAGACTAGTTAGTATTCAGAGATTATTTAACTTAATCTTAATTTGTTTAAATTAAACTTAATAACAATAACTATTTGTTTTAAAAGGCTGCTAGAAGTTGAAGCTGGGGTAACTATGGTGCTCCGGGGTTCTGTCCTCTTTTCTCTTCTACTTCTACCCTTCCTCTCTTCCCTATTTTTGCTCATCATTTGTCATTTAGTTCTCCATGCGTCTGTTTGGTGCAGTGCGATTCATGTATTGTCCCTCTTTCCCTCTCCCCTCCTGGGGAGTGGGAGTGCTTCCAGACTTCAGTTGGCTCATCCATGCTCCTGTTCCTGACCGTGTACCTCACCTTTGCTCCCGCTCCTACACCTGGCTGTGGATCCTGCCTCTGGCTCATCTCTGGCTCGTATCTGCTCTGTTCCTGACCGTGTACCTCGTCTCTGCTCCTGCTCCTGCTCCTACACCTGGCTGTGGTTCCTGTCTCCGGCTCGATTCGCGCCTTTTACTGTCCCCCCAACCCCGGCTGGATGAAGCTCGTCTGCTGGACTTTAAATATGTAGTTGTAGAGTTAGATAAGTTAATTCTTCTCTAAGAGTTCTGGTAAATCGCCTGTCTGTCCTGGGGGAGGATCCCTCCTTCATGTGGGCACCCCTGAGGTTTCTTCGTTTTTTCCGGAATCTGTTTTTTTGGGAGTTTTTCCTTACCGCGAAGGGGGGTCTAAGGGCAGGGATGCCAGCATAGCTTAGTCAGTTTGTTAGTTCACTTTAGTATTTTCCTATTGAATTCTTTGTATTAATGATCCTTTTGAGTTCATGTTTTACTTCAAAGCCCATCGAGACGACTGTTGTTGTGATTTTGGGCTATACAAATAAAATAGAATTGAATTGAATTGAATCCATCTATCCATCCATCCATCCATCCATCCATCCATCCATCCATCCATCCATCTTCTTCTTCTGCTCATCCGGGACCAGGTTGCGGTGGCACCAGTTTAAGCAAAGTTTCCCAGGCTTCCCTCTCCCCGGCATCTTCCTCCAGCTCCTCTGAGGGGACCCTGAGGCGTTCCCAGGATAACAGAGTTTCTCCAGTGTACTCTGGGTTTTCCCCGGATCCTTTGCCCAGTGGGATATGCCCTGAACACGTCTACAGGGTGGCATTTAGGAGACATCCAGACGATGTGAATAGCAATGTGGTGGAGAGGTTTGAGGGCTTGAGTGATCCCAGGAGCTAAGCTGTCCGGGGCATTTGCCCATAGAAGGGTATCCCATCTCAGACAAGTCCTAGGTGAAAAGAGCAGTTCAGAACCTCCTTTAGGAGTAATAAACTGCAAGATTTGTTACGTCGTCCAGAGTGGCATCACCAGGCTCCACTCTGGAGCCAGCCTCCCACTGGCCCCGGCCAAGTTCAGCCCGAAGTAACAACATAGGATCACTCTCTTGTGGGCCCATCACCTGCAGGAGAGCTTGAAAGGGACTGGTGAAATGTGGTTTGGCTGGCTGTTGAAGGTGGATGTCTCAGCAGCACAAATCCCAAACATGCAACTTGGCTTTTGGGACATGGAACGTCATGTGCACATACTTTATTTTGAACTTGAACTGTAAAAATGCTGCAGAAACTAATTCAACAATGATTTTTCACTGGAAAGTAAATACGTTTTCAAGGGGTTTGTTGTTATAAACCATTTGCTTTCATACCATGTTTGCATAAACATCAATGTTTTATATTTTCATGTTTTGTGGGTACTCCTTATTGTTCTGCTTCTACAAAGTTGTGTGCAAATTTAAAAAAAAAACATACAAAGACATCACCCACACTAGGATGAGGGGACCTGCCTATAAACATCGCTTTCCTCTCCATTCTCTAGTCCCACACTGGGAAAAAGAAAAAGGTGGGTCAAAGCTGAGGCTGAGTGACCCACCTGCAACCCCTCCCACCCCACTCCCGCCAGTCCTAGAGGCTAGAGACAGAAAATTGGACTGAGGTAAACTGGGTCTAACACCAGAAACAAAGCATGGTCACCCATTTGTCTGCCACAGTACAAAGCGTCCATGTTAGGGAGATGTTGATTTGTCAGACAGAGCTGACCCTGCACAGGTAGATGTTTTGTGTCCTCCAGCTACATTCCACTAATGGTGTTATGGGAAACATGAGCATTGGACCGAGAAAGCTCTCCTTATATTTACTCAGTAAGAACTTAGAGGTTTTCTGTGTAAAAGCATACATGTTAAGGAGAGAAGAAGGGTGGAATAAATTTTAATGAACATGAAATGTTAATCATTTCAAATGTGGTACTTTTAAAATAATAATTCATAAAATCCTTAATTTTATGTCATTTTGTTCCTAGGTAAGTAAGAAATTTAAACAGAAGAAAATATTACTACTGAATCCAAAATATATTTCTAAGTCAGATCTTTTTCCCCCCTTTTTTTGAGGAAAATAACTGCATAAAGACATCAAATATATGTAGACTGAAAAATAGGATTCAGCTCTGCACAATCGCAAAAAAAGTAAACAAAAAGGATGGCATTCCTTTAAGCCTAATCAAAATCAAAGAAAATGCAGATAGTTTTGTGTGTGAGAAAAACGTAAAGAAAATGCTAACTGTAATTACAGTGGAGTGGTCAAAATCACAAAAGAAAAACAACAACATCCTTAGCAAAATGATACAGTTGCAAAAATGGCAGACCTTAATCACTAACGGAGATTACATGTCAATTAAACCTTGTAAATTATTTAATCAAAGAAAGTAAACATTACTATGGATGCAAAATTCCCTAGTCAAACATAAATAATAAATAAGGTGAAATTAGGATCAAATTGTGGTTCATAGCTGATAATTACAAGCCCAAACGTTGTCTATTAGAAAATAATGAAAACACTTTGTAAAAGCCAAAAAAAGCAAGAAGAATGTTATGAAAAAAACATTTCAAAGATGATTTCCTTTATCTCTGATACCATTTTCTATTGAATATCAGTAACCCAATAAAATCCTGCTTATGCTATGAAATACATTTAGTCAGTGGCAAAGCTAGAACATTTTCTATGGGAGGACGAGAGGGGGGTTGAAGACTTTGGAAGGGTGGCAAATAGGAACAGCAACGAAGTAGGCTGTTACAAATGAAATGATCCAAATTACGTATTTCAAGCAGTTTTATTTATTTAATGCTTAAAGAAGCTTATATTGAGATTTTTTTTTTCAATAATGACACAAATTCTTTGTCCTTAAGCTTTGTTGTTTGCAAGTGGGGGACAAAGCTTTTTGCTGGGGGGGGGGGGGGGGATAGATCTGTCACTGCGTTTAGTGCACATAATTATGGAAGGAATGCTACAAAATATGTTTTTTGTGGCTTGATCAAACGCTAAAAGTTCCATATAAAGATTTACCCCAAAATATTGAAAGCATAAAAGAATCAGAAGGCCGTTAGCTCTATCTTTATTCTCTCTTAGGTGTTAAATATGCAGGTATTATTTTCTGATCATAAAAAAGACTGCTTTGAATTTTCTCATTTCAAAAATAGAACATTTGTGGGTATCAAAGAAATACAGGAAAATGAGTCTGGCTCTGTATATCAGGCACTTTTTTTTTTAGGAAGTTGAAAGACTGCTTTGGACTGCTGCTGAGCTGCAAGGCTGACTTTTGTCCAAGTGTGCAATGAAGATACAGTTGCAACGAAGCGATTGAGCAATACATTACCTGGTTTCATGATTACAGATAAAAAGCTGGAGAATGCTGTGAGAGGTGAGAGTGCACAAATCAAGAGATGGATGAGCTGTTTTTGCCCGTCCACTTTGTCCACAGGACTTGAGCCAGATTCAGGAAAAGGTACGGCTGCTGAAGCCTGATAAGTGTGTGAAGGAAGTACAGAGAGCGCAAGGGCAGGAATCACCCTACAGGCAGGAAAAGAACTGTGGAGGTGATGGCTGGTGGAGGTGGAGGGGGTCTCGGCTCCTGTCTGATAGCCTGTTCAACTAACGGAGACAAAAACATGTTCGGCTCTGCAGGGCATAGGTTCTTGTTCCCATTGGCTATTGTAGGGAAAGAGCACAGCAAGAGAGGAGTTGGAGCCAAAAGAGAAAAAAAATGTACACACATGTAGTTGTAGGTGGAACATTGCTAAAAAATCTTTAATCACATGCAGCAGGGCTGCTGGAAGTGCAAGCAGGCAGCCAAACGCAGAGACAAAAACCACCTCTTACTTCAAACATTGTTTTGGAAAGAACCAGGAAGCTCCAAGAAAATTATTTACTGTCTCAAGCCTTATGTTTGATTCAAAAACGTTTTTCTCTGGAGTCATGGGAACACTCAGATGTGCTGCTTTCCACTCTGCAAAGGAGCAAAGGATTATGGGCATTCAACCTAAGCATGCGGGCTTGCGTGCTGTCACCCAAACAGCTAACGGAGCTTTGACCTCAGCGATGGAGCTACAGATGGTTTAAATGTCAGCCTGAGTAAAACAAAGAATAGAAACGTGTATCTGAGACCACCAACAGAACAGGATTGATGGTGTTCACGTGTTTTCTGGTTTCTTTCAATACCTGTCAGATCAAGAATCAAAGACGATGAGAAAATCTGAATTGCAAATTCTTAAACACACTTTTTTTCCTGCACTGTAATTAAAAAAAGGCAGAACCATTGGATCTTTTGAAAAATAGCAAGCGTCCAGTTGTACTCATTTGGTCATTTTTCTAACAGCACACATTAAACAGAATCAGTCATATTTCATAGTTAAAAAGCAATGTCACTCAACAGTCTTTTGTTTTGAGTCACTTGAGAAAATCTGATTAAACATTCTAGGAAAATAATTGGGCTACATGCAGTGATTCCGCTCCTTGCAGCTTTCATCCAACACTGACAGCACTGAAACCCTTCCACACTCATTTCAGCCAAGACCAATATTTGGAGCAAAAAAGGACATACCCCTTTATAATTTGTTGAAGGCTGAATGCATTTTTTTTGTCCTGCAGGCAAAAGTAATAAAAACTATCTCAATGATGTGTCATTACCTGCCTCTGCACTCTGTTTCACTAAAATGGATTTACAGCATCCATAAAAACAGCAAAAAAAAAAAAACAGCAGTAGCAGCTTAAAGAGAAAAATAAGTTACTTTTATGCTAATCTCCCACAGACAGATCTTTGGTGCAAAACTATAAATGTGTTTTTAATGCAGCCTTACTTTTTATCCCTTCCATCTGTGTTTTTCTGCCAACAGGACATTTTGCATTTCAAGCTCTTACTGATTATCACATCTTTTGGAGACGCATTTTTTTAATCAAGGCAAGTAATAATAATTAAACAAATGTATTTCCAGCAATGATTAAAAAAAGTTCAATTTTTTGTTTGTCTTTTGGAGCATAGGTTTAAACACTTTTTTAGTGGTGTCTCAAATTGAGTTACCTCAAAGACAAAAACATGTACCGAACCTCCCTCATCCCTTTTTTGCATTATACAAGGTGCATCACACTTGCAAAAAGAGGCTATAGATCAAATACAAAAAAATAAAGATAATTTCAAACATTACAACTACTGGGAAGTTGTGCTCTTATAGTGATTGATAAAACATAAAGGAAGCCCATGTTGAAAGTAGGTCATCCAAATGGCACAATCAAAGGTCAGAAATAGGAAACATGTCTCCTGGAGAGTCAATGCACACCCATAAGACCTCTGATGCTGTATTCAGTGTAACAGAGGGAACAACTCAAGTCCAAATTTTGAAAGAATATTCTGCAATTTTATTCACAGGTCTTCAGATGTAAAGCAGATGTTTAAAGAGCCCCTCAGACTTGATCCTGTTTCCACATGGAGGTCACACATGGACATGAAAACTCAAAAGAATGTGAAAAATGTGAAGCTATCACCTTGTAAAATTTACACGGTGATCTGTCTCTGCAGGGAATATAATGTGTGAAGCAAATGAGAAAAATGTTCTGCAGTCTACAGTCCCCTCTGGAAGCATTATGGCCACTCACCGTCTTGTTTGTCACATTGCTCTTCCTCCCCAAGTGTAACTGGCTATTGTTATAGCAGCGTGCCACGTGTTGTTATTTCCCATTCTCAAAGGGCCTTGCCAGGTTTTCCCATCTTCTCTGCGCGGTCATGACCTCAGACCTTCAGCACTTTACTTTTAGGACAAAGAGTAAACAGCCAAAGGCAGCAAATATGGGGAAAGCCCCCAGAGTCTAACCAAGACTTAACAAGCTACAGAATGAAGCCACTAATGACCTTAACTTTGTTTATGTTGACATGCATTAGATAATTTCCTGAAGTTGCCAGAAAAACATGTGACATTTTCCATATCTTTTTGCACAATCTATAAAATGTGTTATCACTGTTTTGTGAAAGGCCCAATCAGAAATGTTCTCATCTATTATAAATTATAATATTATTATTATTATTATCTATTATAAATTATAAATGCCCTCTAAAACAAGTTTTACCTCTGTTTGCCTTAATTTCAACCACCTTGAGCTCTGTACAGTGTGTGTAATTAAACTGTAACGCTTTTGGTAAATCAGTCATTTAGCATGCACTGTAACTGACTGTAAAGCTATAGAACATATAAAGCTAAGGAGGAACAGCTACAGGAAGAATCCCTTCCCGTGCCCTCCAGATGATGCTGACTTATCATTTTACTGTCTCAACCCATCTGTGCCTCAAGACATGCAGCTTAAGCATCCTGGAACATAGAGTGTAAAGGAGGAAGAGTTAGGGAGGGCAATGTTAAGATGCAGAGCTGCCAGGAAGTTGGCCCTATTGTTCTCCAAGCCAACAGAGAGTTGCTCTCTCCACTCCGATTCTTACACAAACAACACTCTGTTGCACTTCAAATATATCTTGTCCTACTTTCTGACTCATCTCGCAAAAGGATTTATGTATCAAATAACATAGGGCGTGAGATGGCGTTAAACAGCAAATCCACACATTATCTTAGTGTTAAAAGGTACATGAAATAGGTCATAAACGTTATTGAATGTGTTTTAAACCTGATTTTTGTCTCCTCTATAGCTCACACAGGTAGTCATTATAGGAAGCACAGCATCAGAACTCACGTTTCACCTTTTCCTGGTTTGTTAAAGCTGAGAGACAACCCTCCCTCTGAACGGGTCTGCTGTCCCATTGGACAGGGAAAATGAAGAAGAGGTGGAGGAGAGCACACCTTGGTTAATGGTTAACTTGCCCTTCTAGGAAGTAGTGACAGAGAACACCCGATTCAACCTTTGCTCAACATTTCGCCGTGACACAGGCAAAGCAACAACAAGAATGTTAATTCTGACGCAATGTTTGCAGATCAACCCAAAGCAAAGTCTTAAATAAAAGGGAATTTTCAGAGAACAGGTAAGACTTTTTATCTAAACCCATGTTCCTATGAATGAAACTGTTCTGAGACTATTATCCATGATATGTAATATTCTCGCAGCTGAATACTGGTACTACTAGGAAGTGTACAAAACATCAAAGTCAGTTCAGTAGATGCAGGGTAAAGTGTCTTTAAAGCATTTCACCAAAAGACTCATCTAAGATTGACAACCCTGTTCTAAATCTACTAATTTTGCTTGTAAAAACAGAATTTTAAATGAGTCAACATTAAAAAACGTCGAACGTTGTTCCACTGCAGCATTCATTGTGCTTTGGTGGTGAAAGGCTGTTCTTCCTTATTACAGTAAAACACCTGACCAGAATATTTGCATTTCAGTGCTCTGCAAAACAACCTGAATGAACTAATACAGACTAACACAAAATCTAACAACAGAAGCAAGCACCTGTGTCTATTTGTATGTTGGTTTGTACACCTCGATAGAAGCGTCTGCGGAACGACAAATGTAAAACAATAATAATCTAAATACAACTCTATTTTTTTTGATTTTGTATTTTAATTTTATCTAATGGCCCATTGCTATTTCTGGCTCAGACGTTTTAAAGGCTTACAACACCTGCCCTATTGGATAAAAATGCTTGATAAAAAAGTAAACTCAGATGCGACAAAACACTGTGATGCTACATTCCTTCCAGCATGTGCTTCGCAATCAAGATTGCTATACACGATTTCTTGAAAGCACATTCAGCCCATGGTGCTTCCACCGGAAAAGCAGGGACCAGCAGGAAGGAACGTCTTTTGTTTTTGAGAGTTTGCAAGCGCATGTCTGCCACCTACAGTTGGACGAGTGCAACATGTTGAAGCGGTGGAAATCTCGTGAATTTTGCTCCAGGCGTTTTCTATCACAGCTCACATCTGTTTGATGTTCAAGCATTAGAAAGTTCAGCGAGTTGAACTTTCAGCATGCCTTCAGCATTTGCCTAGTATGTGGAGCCCAAGAACGGATTTAAAAATTCACATAGCTATACGTAAACGCGAGGGTTTTCAACACGGAAGCTTGGAACGAGGGTTTACTTAGACTTTTCATTTAAAGTGGCGGCTTGAACGCGAGTTGCCATGAGCGGTGTGAATGTAGCTTGACCAAAGGCCAATCAAAAAAAAAAGTACAATAACATGAATTTTTTGCAATACACCTTAAACCTGGAACATCTATGCAAATGTAACTTGTCAGACAAATTTAGCTAGACTAAGATATATTTCTGTACTTCTTTTTCCTCCACCTGCTGTTATGAAATAATTTTTAGTACATGTCTCCTTAATGTGACAAGCAGGGAAAAAAATATGGGTTATCTTTTGTTTCCACACTAAACAATCACACACCCTTTGCTGCTAACACTTGGTGGATATTTTACATGGTGAATGATTCTATGGAAAAGCCCATTTTTCCCACTATTGTTGAAAGGTTGTCAAGGTTGAAAGGTTGAAACTTAACATGAAACCAAACAAACCATATACTTCAGTTTAGAATAAATAAGCAAAACCTTTTTCTTTGTTTACCAAGTAGTTTTTAATTGTAAATGTTTATATGACTTGTTGGGGTGGAGGTCAACTGAAAGACCGTTAGAGATTAGTTGTGAAAATCTGTGATCCTAACAAGAACGTGGAGAAAAATAACCTGAAAGGATCCTTAGGTTTAACGCACCACCATCTTCCTTGGAACAGTAGAACTTCTAAAGGTTACTTTCATTGTTAAAGGAGTCTGATCACACCCCATGAACAGAATGCATTGCTGCTGTTTAATTCAGTTTGATGACAGAAGCAACATTTCTCCCCCTCAGGCCATCATTAGTGTCTATAAACTGACACTCAACTCATAATTGGGAGCAATGAAACAAAAGAAATGACTAACACAAACCGCCTTCAGGCTTCTGAGGCATATATTTCTGTCTCGCCAAGCTCTCTCTGCTGCTTTGATTGTGTGTGTTTTGCTGTGCATTTGTCTATGTGAGGACAGAGCAGGAAGAGATAAAGGCTGCCCGGTTGCAGTGTTTACAGCTAACAGCTCTGTAGGAGAAAAGCTTGAGAAGGTGAAGCGGAAGGAGCTTAATGGCTGGGCTCCACAGCAAGACATCTCTTACTGTGAAAAATCTCCTAAGGGCCAGGAACGCAAGTTAAACATACAGAGATTATACACAGCCTAGGAAAACCAAACCCACTTTTTGGAATAGGTATGGTTAATTACCATTAAAGACCCACTCCAAAGAAAATCCTGTTTTTTGGTGTTTTTAATATGTTCTTGAAGCATTTTCTCACGATGGAGGTCACATATAAAAAGACTGGAATTAAATTGCACTTCTGAATACTTCCTTGTTCAAACTGTTGTGAATGAGGAACAAACAAAGAAATGCCATCGGTAAAAGCTTGTAGTTGTTATAAACTACGGGCTGCAAGCTCCCTGCTCTGCTCCATTCTGTCACATCCACTTGTAGACAAATAGATCCATGTACGTCTTAGTTTTCCTGGAATCTGGTTCAAAACTGTACGGCTGAATTGCTTCGACATTGCTCGCCATTTTTGTTGCATCGCTAATGTTAGGTTGGGGTTGTGAGGGGACAGTAAGCTAGAGTGTAAACTAAGGTATGATGGGAAATGAGCACAGGCTTTCTCTTGCCCACAACTTAGAGGTGAATTTCTGATGAACTCCTACCGCCTGCAGAAGCTACGTCCTAGATGACGACACAGGTTTTTTGATTTTGCCCAAAAACAGCAAAGTCATAATTAAATGACAAAAACTACAGTAATGATGTTTCTCTGAAGAGATGAAAGACTCCTCTACCATAAACAGTTTGATGATGGCATTAAAAATAACATGTAATATCAGATGATAACCCAAATGATTTTTGAAATGAAAACGTTTGATAAAAAAGGAGGGCAGCCAAGAAAGAAACCTGACTCCAAGGTTTTAGACACATTCTAGTCAAACATTTCAACTGCAGTTTTCCCCATTTCATTTCTTTGGCCTTTATTTTGACCCTCTTCATTAGACTAAATATTTTTTTAAATATACTAAACAAATCGGGTATAAAATTTGGCAATGGAAGATTTAGAAAAGAATTGTTGTTAATTTGTAATATTCATTAAAGAAAAATAATGAAATGAGCTGGTGTTGCCAACTTTGGAAAATCATCTTTAGACAAAGAAGGAAGTCCAACAAAAGGTAAAACGTATTGCTCTGACAATGATCAGAAATAAAACATAAAAGAAACGGCATACTTTATGTAGCTTTTTTTGCAGCAGAAAATATTTCCCATTGGAGTAATGTGTTCTGTAAGAGTATCAGCATTTACAGAAAAGAACTTTGTCAAAAGCACTGTGTTTTGCATGGTTTTGATAACCTTTGCATGTGAGACCCGACACTATAATGTCAGCGATGTTCTTCATGCAAATATAAACATGTTCTTTACAATGGCTTGTGCTTGCATAATAGACAACTTCTATGTATACATATTTGCAAAATAGTAAGATGTTTGCATGCAGGAGTCACCAGGAAGGCTCCTAGTTTGTTGGACAGTGAAACCTGAAAGAAGCAGTGTCCAAAACATGTTTTATGCACATGATAATGTACAAACTTTATATATTTTTCTTTAAACAGCTGCAGTTGAATGCTGTATCACCTCACATAACTGGATTTAGCCTGGTATTTTGTATTTTTAACAGATTAAATTTCTCATCATTCAAATGATACTGCTTTGAGTTTATCCCTTTTTTTGCAGGGTTGGCCAACACTGGTCCTCAAGATCAACCAACCTTCCTGTTTTCTAGCCCTCCCTGCCCCACTTGCTGCTGATTAGTTGCCTCAGGTATTTTCATGTTCTGATTGACTGAACACACGTGATTCAGGCAAACAGCAGCAAGCCTTGCAGGAAGGGCCTGAAAACTGGCAAGGTGGTACCTCAAGAGGACCAAAGTTGTCCAGCATGGCTTTACAGACAAGACTGGTTCTAAAACAGCTCCTAATTCACTTCAGCTGACTAATTTTTCTTCAAATCTTTCCATAAATATGACCTCATCTCAATGCATACTAATGCTCTTTGCAGGACCACCTGGTGCATGTCAAAGAACTTTCCTTTTCTGACTTTACCATTCAGTGCCACCAGTTGTTTTTTTCTAAATTAGATTTGGGAAGTAAATGAAACAATCAGAGCCAGGCAGCGAAAGGAAGCAGAAATGCAATAGTCTTGCAGCTTGTTCTCAGGAATCTAAACCACCTTTTCTTTCCTAAAGGTGAAGTAAACTGGATTAAAAAAAACTCTCCCTCTAGTACTTACACATCTGGATTTTGTCTTTCAAGGAAAAGTATAATTGGCAGTTATTCTGGTATCAAATGACCGAAGAAACAAGGGAACATTTTTTCCTCTCCAGCTCTGATCAGTGGTGACCTACACATAAGCTTTTTAAGGCCAAACACTCCCAGGAGGTTACTGAGAGTTGGAGGGATTGGGAGCTCCCAGAATGACATTTTTTACAAGGCTTCTTTTAAAAGAAATCCGACAAATGGAAAAAGAGAGAGCCAGATGACTTTTTGCCAAGGTTACAAACAGATCTCCACTTGGGTCAATTAAAATACACCTTTAAGCACTTTTAAAGTGCCCAACATCTACATGGGCATTCAATGAGACTTTTGGTCCTTTGGGTACATACAGATTTGTCCAGTTTCTCTAAATACTGTGATCATCAGGCCCTGAAATGGCACTGTCTGACACTGCATGTGTGCGTCAACAACATTAATAAATGAGTCCAGGAGTACAGCCAAAAACTGTTGGTAAACATGACCTGCAGATACTGAAGCTCCAATATGCTAAAAGAAGCTATTTTTGAACATGATCGACAAGCACAGTTGTGTCCTGTGAGCCAAGACTTATTTAAAATGAACTGTTTCAGGTTTGGAAAGAGTTTTAAGGTCAGATTTCAAATGTGTCTTTCTTGTTAATCTTAAAAGGCTACATCCTCCAGACCACATGTGTCAAAGTCAAGGCCCGAGGGCCATATCCGGCCTGCCGTGTCATTTTATCTGACCCGCAAGACCATTTTATTATTTATTCTTATTACTGGCCCAACGAAATGTAGCGCTGGTAAGATATTTACTAGATCCCACAATGCATAGCTTTAGTTGCCCGGCAACATTTAGTGATGTGGAAACTGCACATGTGCAGACTCGGGTGGAGCTGTTTGAGCTGCAGTGAAATGACACACTGAAGGCAAAATACGACACTGCAGGGCTGCACAGTTTATTCTCTCAATTCCTGCATAAATGCCCCAACCTTGTAGCTCCAACCCTGTGCATGTTTGGTCACACTTTTCCAGGTGAGAAGCTCTTCTCAGTGATGAAGACTAACAAAACAGCTCACAGGTGTCATCTCACTGATGAGTACCTGCAGTCTATCCTGAGAATCACAAACACAAACCAACTTGTTGAAAAAAAAATGATGCAGAGCGTCCAGCTCTGTTAAAATGACTCAAGAGCAAAGAAACAGATTTTTTTGCTGAGAACCACAAATTTGATTTATATTTCCAGATTTTGTGTGTTGTTGTTATGCAGCATATTCATAATTTGAACTTGTATAATTTTGACTGGATATATTTCATGGAAAACAAAATCTTATGGTAAATTTCGATTTTAAGTTTATTTTTTTTACATAAAATGACGGAATAAACAAAACGTCAATGTTTTTTCTTTAAATGTTTATTTTTTTCATGTATAATTTGGAAAGGATATATTTTTATGGAAGGAAAAATATATGTTATTTAAGGTTTTAGTTGATTTATTCCAGAATGTCCATTTTTATTCATATTTTTGTTTTACAAAGTTACGTTTTAAAAATGTTGTTTTAGTGTGTTCAGCAAAAGTTTATGATGTTCGGCGCGACATTCAGTGTGTTTTGGATTTTGGCCCCCTGAGCAATCGAGTTTGACACCCCTGCTTCAGACCAAAGAGAGTGTTTTTAGCGTTTAGTTCAAAAGCCAGCATAGTTAGTGACATGGAGTGCTGAGGTGCAACAATAGCTTTTATATGTTTTGGGAGGAGCTTAGGATGATAAAAAGTATATAAAGACTTTAGAAGAATGATGCATATGTAGATGCATATGATTAGATAGCTCAATTCCTGTGTGTCCATGTGTTGCCTTTTCAGAATTGGGCTGCATGGATTTAACCAATTACAAAGAACATTCAGTGGGTTTTACTTTGAAGGAGCAAAGCAAAGAAGTCCTTTGAAACACAGAAGTGTTTTTTTGCATGTTTTCTTTTTGTCTGTTTCTTTATTTCATCAACACCATCGTCTAGGGGAACCTCTGGGATACACAAGATTTGTATTTGCAAAACAGTTGGTGTGATGGATCCTT
Organism: Oryzias curvinotus; assembly: GCA_023969325.1. Classification (NCBI taxonomy): domain Eukaryota; kingdom Metazoa; phylum Chordata; class Actinopteri; order Beloniformes; family Adrianichthyidae; genus Oryzias; species Oryzias curvinotus. The sequence goes on from CM043709.1 coordinate 10,108,996, forward strand.
TCTGACAGCTTGTACTCAGTAATGACGTTCGGGTTGAAAGGGATCCTTGTGGCGTTCCTCTTTTTGTGGCAACAAACTCTCTATCCCTAAAGATACAGTGAAAAATTCAGGTCATTTGTTGTCAGTGTTGTTTCTGTGCGGCACAATTATGAAATATGCAAAAAAAATCCCAGAAACTGAGCTAATTGGGTTAAATAGCATCATATATTTACTGTGAATCTACATATCTAAAGTAGTTTTGGAGTGTTTTAAGAAAAAAACTTTTTTGTTGTTTGCAAAGTACAAAAATTCCCTTTAAGTTTTAATTTCCCTTTCTCTCTCTTCTACTTCCTGCAGAGACTCGTTTGATTGTGACAGCAGGACTGTGGGCAGTATTTCAGGTTTAACAAGCCCCCCAACCTTCAGCTGCCTTCCAAGGAGGTTCCTGCCACTCAATACTGCCTCCTAGTGGAGCTTTCAGGATTTACCTCCTTGGTGGAGAACAAAAACCTCAGAGAGACTCCCCTCATCCGGGGAAATGAGTGCCCTATAGCATCCCCTTCACATCTCATTTCAGCTCTGCCTATTAACCAGAACACAAACCAGATGGTGAGAAAAATGAAATCCATCAATCCAAAGCTCCCCTGGATCTTATAGAAAGTGAGACATATTCAGCAGATCGTCTCACAGTTTAGGAATTTATGAAAATCTTGGACCAATACACTGCAGGGCTAATTTTTCTCTGGTGCAGACAACACCTAAAAGCCAGATGGCTCTATCAAGAAATGCAACGACTTTACCAACAACTACACCAACAACAACACTAAATGGTAAAATCCTCAAAACTCAGTGCAAACACCACAAATATTATGTTTTTTAAATGTATGCAAATTCTCTCTGGCAGTAACTACACTTGACCCAACGGGGACATCCAGCAGTAATAAGTGGGAGTTCTTGGTGGCGGTTGTGGTCACAGCCATCTTCATCTCCATTATTATTGCACTTCTGGCCAAGTGCCAGGTGATCCGGCAGTACCTGGCCAGCTACAGGCACAAACGGCTGAGAGATGCAGACGTTAGCAGCCAGGCTGAGCCATCAGGTTTGAAGCTCTGAACTTAAGGATTCCATTTTCAACAGTACTAGTAATTGAGTAACACTGTAATGTGAGTTAACTAAAATCATTTCACATAACAATTTTTATTTTGATAAATTTATTTGAAAAAAAAAATGTTTTCATTATTTTTTAACCTCAAAATTGAAGGAAAGTACATTATCATGACCCAGAAAATCTTTCTGGTCAATTTGTAAAAGTTAGACACAATATTTAAAAGAAAAGAAAAAAAAGTACAACGTGTTTACTAACATAAACTATTAAAATACTCGTGATTTTATTATAAGGAGACATTTATCCCCCAAAAATACGGGACCAAACTAAAAGCCAAACTTAGCATAAACTGGAGTGTTTTGTGTTTTAATTTTAGATTTTGCGGCGGGATTTGACATGCGAGGACGATATGGAATGGACCGTAACTGTATCCCGCGCATGACTGAGGAGGATGATGATGGCTTCATTGAAGACAACTACATCCCCACCAATGAGAGAGCCAGAGCTGAGAGAGCAGCAGAGAGCTTGGATACAGACACAGAGGATGACACGGATGAGATAGAGTTTTCCATTGGCTAGTGTTGGAAAAAGGTTTTGGCTGAACCGGAAACCAGGAGCCACCACTTCCACTTGTTCTTCTTTGTGTCTTCATTAGAAATTAAACACTTGAAGAAAAAAAGCTAAGTATGGTTAAATTAATTTAATACTCTTGCACTGTTAAATTCTGTGTATGGGGTTTGGATTTGGATTTTTTTTTTTTTTATTTGTTTTGAGCAAGCTTGGAAAAATCTCTTTTTTTTTTTTTTTCAAACAGGTTGTTAGCTCCACACCTATCAAAAACACATTTTCCAAATGTTTTTAACCAATCAGCAGGATTTCACATAGCTTTTACCTCTTTTTTTGTAACCTTATACCTGATCCAACTGACTTGAATTTAGTGCTTAATGTGCTTCGGTTCAAATTAAAGGCCTTTTTTTTCTTCTTCTAACACATTATGAGACCATGCGTACATCAAACAATGAAAAAAAGTTGCAAAAATGTCTGTTGTGCTCAGTAACATCTAATCATATTATTTCCACTACCGTGCTTTAGATTCCATTCTTTTCGTGGGTCTATTAATTTTGCATGTTCCTGCATATAAAATGTCTGAATGACATAGGCATTGCACATGTGAAGTTATATATTATAACTAAAAAAAATGTAATTAAACAAATTGAATTCATCACCGTACACATTCAAGTAGGTGTTTAAAAGAGAAACTCTTATTTGGCTGGTTCATTGTTTTTAATAAAAGGAAAACAGAAAACAAGAAAGGTTTAATTTTTTTTTTCAAATAAGGACTAGATTAGGTGTATCATGAATGGCTTCTTATAAGAGAGAACAGATGATAATCTAGCCTAATTTTATGGAGCAATACAGAATAATTTTACAAATTGGTCTGCGTCTAAAAAAAATGTGCATTAGTAGTAATTATAGAGGTTGTAAAGTGGTTAATTTGTAAAGAATATGCCATTTTTGTATGTTTTTGAATGTACTATTTTCAAAGGTGAGGCGTCATAGTGTACATAAAAATATCAGGCACTTCAAACAACATTTCATGATTGTTTTTCATGTTTGTTACTTTTTCTTTTCTAACATTTTATGACTTGGTGACCTGTAATGTTGCACAATTTCTAGTGTTGTTTTGTTGTCAAATAAAAAAACCTTTAAAAAAATTTTTGGTTCAAAATATCATATCTGACAGCAGCTATATGCTGAAAGTAAATTTCAAAAAAATCAATTTAGAAAAAAAAAGTCAAAATAGTATGCAAAAATATTAAAAGTAGATTAAATCTATATTTTATGCTGCAAGTAAATTTGAATTAAAATTTTGCACTCGGTAATGAGATTCGGGTTCAGAAGTGATCCTTGTGGCGTTCCCTTTTTTTTGGCAACAAACTACCTATCCCTAAAGATAAAGTGAAAAATTCAGGTCATTTGTTGTTACTTAATGTTCAGTGCTCTAAACAAAATAAGAAGTGTTTGATTGATGCTCAGGTTTGTTTTCTTTTTTTTTTAAATCAGAAATATTGAAGAATGTTCAAATCTGTCCTCCTTATTGTTACCTTACCTGCGCATTCACAATGTTTTTAGTCTTTAAAATTGGTGTACTGCCCCAAAATAATCATTTTAATTTAAATAAAAAAATCACTATCACCTTAAGAGTAAGCACAAACTCACTGCAGTTTCTCTTCCTGTTCGCTTTATTGGATGAACACCAACATGAATCATAATCAACACCGATTCATCGAAACGTTGGACTAAACTACAGTAAATCAGTTTGACGCCGCGTCTCGTGGAAAAGCCTGAAGCGTTGGAGATCCTGTAAGACCAGGCGGCTGATGAGAGCGGTCTGACAGGTCTGCGTGGAGCTGTGAGGCGAGGCTTCACCAGGAAACACGGCGCGTGAAGTTGACTGCAAAACCGGAAAATGATCAACGTATACTTCCAAATAAAAGCCCTTTTTTGATTTCTAAAAAAAAAAACAAAAACAAAAAAACACTAAGTAAAATAAAATAAACATGCATAAACAAACAAACAAATAAAATTACATATAATTATGTAAATATATTAGAGCTATTCAAGAACTTTACGACAAAAAAACAACATTGTATTACGAGTATTAAAATATGTGTTTTTGAGAGATATGTTGATTAATTTTGAGATAGTTTTTAAGAGGGTTTGATTAAAAGGATTTATAGTATGGTAAATTTGAACAAAACAAAAGAAAGCTTCATGCATAGACTATATTAGGCCAGATCCTTTGGGATAAAATATTACTCTGACTTAAATGCTACTTAAAAGCCTTAAAACCTTATAAACGTAAAATTGAGCATCAATTCTTTTAGTGACTTTAACAATGACAAGAATTTTCTGATGTGAAGAAAAAAATTGGGATGTAAATATTTGAATTTTAGCCAATGTTATGTAGACAGAAACCAATATGTAATTGTTTTTCTTTGTTGCAAATACAAATTCATGTCAACTAAAAATAAGAATGGTATTGCAGCTAAACTACTTTTTCCTTTTTGTTTTTTTTTCTACAGAAAACTATTTGAAAAAATGTTTGTTTTTGTTTTAGCTAAATTATGTTTGCTGCTTAAATATGAGGGGTCTTTTTTACAGGTAAAATATTTGGAAACCCTGTATCACAGTTTTGTTTGAATGGGAAATATGGGATGGTATTTTAACACAATAAAAAAAAACGTCCTCAATAAATATTGTTAATACTTTTCTTTTAAGGGTCCTGAAATAGAATTCTTCATTTAAAATTTATTTTTTAACTTTTTTTTCTCCGTGACCAGTACAGACATTTGATGCTATTTTTTCTTAAAGGATTGCATGATCAAATGTAAAAAAAATGTTTTTATGCAACAGTATGAAGGATGGGGAAACTAGGGTGTATAGTCAGCAAATTCTATCACCCTAACAAACTACAAAAAGGACTGTGTCATACTATTTTATAATTCTTTAAAATAAAAATACATTAAATTAAAAAAAAAGTTTTTAGTCTTTAAAGCCCTATTGGGTTTTGGTCACTAACATAAAATAAATATTATTAAGTGACTATTTAAATCTACAATGAATTAATGAATTAACTGTTACTCCAGTACATTTAATTATTAATTATTCATTTGACATTTTCTTTTTTGCTTTGGTAGGAGGTTATGAAACTGAAACCAAAATATTTCTTTTCAATAAAAACATGCTGAAAACAAATACAAATATTTATAGAAATACAAATAATCTAAGAATATTTTAGTATTCTATGAAGAGGGGACTATATTAAAAAAATGTGTTAAAAGATTGTTTTTAAACAAGACCAAGGGCGAACCGGAAGTGGGCTTTCGTCATTGCGGCGCGTTTGACGATCCTCTCCGGAACAGCCGTGAGTTCGAGAGATACGCACCGAGCTGCGAGAGTGGAGGAGAGGAGGAGGATGGCAGCGAATTTTAGCCCGTTTTGGTGACCCAAATCTTACAGTAGAGCAGGATTTTATTCAACCTCACCGCAGTTAAGGAAAAGTGTCCCGCAGAGATGTCGGCGTCGGCGATATTCATCCTGGACCTTAAGGGAAAGGTAAGTTTGAGACTAGTTAGTTAGTGGAGGGGAAGTTCAGTTGCCTGCGAAGCACCTGCAGCTGCAAAGAGAAGACTATAAGGAAATGGTTCGCCTCAAGGACAGTGTCAGCTGCTCTGTTAGTGAATCTCTGAACGTGTATTAAATGAACACGTCGCTGATTTGGCGGAGGTTACCCTGAAGTGGACAGGAAGAGCAGCTGAACTTGCCAAACTCGTTTGCTGATATGAGGCGGTGCACAGACGCGCGCGCGCACACACACACACACACACACACACACACACACACACACAGAGACAGAGCGCTTGTTCTTGTGCGGCCATGCAGCCCTTATTGAACGCGATGTGTCCCATTGCAAAGTAAAATGCATCACTTTGTTTAGGCCTAACAAGCTGTCCCATAGGGGTTATAGAGCCCCACTTACGCTGGATCACATAAACGCATCATTATGGCAATAACAGTCATGTTGTCATTATTTCATTGCTGTGTTGAGTCTTTATAGTGTTTGGGTCTAAATGACTGAAAAGTCCATTCAAGGACAATTACAGTATTGAGGTAAATTAACTTATGCACTAAAGTTGTATTTATTTGCTTATTTGTTCTATTTAAGGAAAGACTTGACTGTTTTCTAATTGACTTCAATTATTTATCCTAAAATGAAACAACTCAGTTTTGTATTTTCTCTATTTAAAAAAAAAAATCATTTTTATTATTTTAATCTTCTTTATCCTTATCTTCCCATAGCATGTGTTAAAGAACGTACTACACATGTACTTTTGATCGCGAGTATAACCCATGGTGTTCACGCTGGACAAGCAGGGAGGGGCTTCTTCTTTTTCTACTGTTTACTAGCGCATTGATTTTTTTTTTCTATCTGTCTTGCCTGTATAAATAAAGGTAAAATAAAATAATTATGTCCGCCACCTACAATTAAAAAAAAAAAGAATAAAAAATTGATGAGAAATGTCTAAGTCTAATCTTGCAAATCAGGCTTTGTCTTTCAAGCTCTATTCCGATATATAAAGGAACTTTGGCTGAATCCGAATTCTTCCCCTACCCCTCCGGCTTCTCCCTATCCATCCATTTATAGGGGCATTTGGAGGGACAGGGGTGTCCGAAAGAGTGTTTTTAAACTATTTTCAAACAGTTACCACTTGTGTGAACTAAAAAGGATGCCATCGAGACATCACTACCAAATCTGAGCCCCTGATTGGTCAACGTTTGACCTGCTTAACCTTTAAACACGCGTTCTAATGCCACACTTTTTGTACGTAGAGACAGAGAATGTTGGTAGAAACTTGCGTAGTGAAAGCGAGAGTTCTGAACGCGGAATCCAAAATGTGCATTTATTCAAATGTATATAGCCTTTTCATTGGAAATGCTTGTTTGAGGGCGGTGTAAGCTTAGCTTAAAGAACAAAACAATCCCATTCCCGTTTCTGATACTATTGAATCCTTTTCTGTGCTGTTTTTTTTTTGTTTTTGTTTTGTCTTGTGGTACTGCTGGTCCAGCGCACTGACATTTCGTCCTGTTCCTTCTTCCTCTCCTGCCTTCTGCAGGTGGATGCACATGATCCAATCAGGGTTTGGCTGTCTCCTCAAGCTGAAGAAATGGCCTTTGAAGCTGGCCAGCTTGCTTTGAGGACATCTGATGTGTTATTGTAAGAAAACACCACCAGATATTGATAATCATGGTTTTGTGTCATGCGGGCCGTTCAAATATTGTCCGTTGAATTGGTTTGGTCAGACAAAAAAAAAAAAAAACTTTATGTGTAGATTTTTGTTTAAATAATTCTGCCAGATTTACTAATAGAAGAAAACACGAGCGTCAGTTTGATTAAAGATGAAACCTTCCTGGAGTCTTTAGGGAGGGCAAGAGAAGTGCTGAAGGAGCCTTGTGTGCTGAACAACCAAACCCATCAGAGAGAAGGATCTGTCCCTCACTGCCTGGATGTCTGATTGCACAGATTAAAGGCTTTTCCTCTTTCTCACTGTTGTTATCTATTTATCTAAGCCCTGGGGCAATTCAGCAGCGCTTCGATCTTCAATCCTACCCTTCTCCTGTCTTTGCCTCTGTCCTGACCAGATGAAGTCCCATCTAATGCCGCTGAAAAAGAGAAAGCTGCGCCCAACTTAAAAAACAAACAAACTATAGAGTAGAAAGTAGAGTGAAAAATATTCAACGTGACATGGATAAGTATCATTATTTAGTCTTGAAGGCAGTAAAGCAAGCTACAAACAGACAGCTACTTTGGTATTCAAAGAGGTTCCCTAAAAACACAAAGCTACTGCTGGAGCACGTTCCACCCGGGGCCTTCGTCCTCCCACTGCCATCTCTGCCTCTTTCCATCATTCCTTCTGGCCATCAGACCGCACGCCATGGCTGCTGGGACCAGCCGCGCTCCCTGAAATGTTCAGTCAATTGAATCCAGCATGCTGCCGTTTGTTCCCGCCGCCTCCTTATAGGGTTTCAACTTGAAGCTTAGAGGTTGTCAGAAATCCTTAGCTGAATCTAAAATTGTGGTTAATCTGAAGCTATAACACCTTCCATGTCAGTGTAAATAACTAATTTAGTGGCAGTTAAATGCCAGTGACCCAAACACAATTGAGTGACTTGGACCAACACATTTATTGGAGTTGCTAGATTTAAGTTATGTTCACACCGCGCTCGGTAACATGCATTCAAGTGATCACTTCCAATGAAAACTCTATGTAAATGTGTATACATGCTTGGCTTCTACAAACCTTTTGCCTTCACATGTAGCTACACTCATTTCTTAAGACTTATTTCAGGCTCTACATACAAAACATGCAGCCATTTGACGTGCATTACAAGTTAAACCAGGTCAAAGTTTGACTAATCAGGGACTCTGATTTGGTAGGGACATTTGGATAGTGTCCATTTAATTCATGGCAGTGCCAATGTTTGAAAAGTCATCAAGGAGGAGAAATTAATATTTCTGCCCGGCCGGAATTACATGACACCAAGTCTTTCAAATATCAGAGTAGAGCTGTGAATGAAAAAGCCTAGAGCAGGATTTGCAAGATTAACCCTTGTGCTGTCTCGTGGGGTCAAAATGACCCCGCCCTTTCATTGACGTGTTATCCCTACCATGATAAAAGTGAAGAGGATTTCATGTAATCCATGGACACCAGTGAAGATCAAAAATCATTGAGGAAAAAAGGTTCAGCGCACTGTCTAGTGGGTCTAGACCAGTGTTTTTCAACCAGTGTGCCGCGGCACACTAGTGTGCCGTGGGAGATGGTCAAGTGTGCCGTGGGAAATTGCCCTCATTAACTGATCTAAAAACATTTCCCATCTCCAGGATATCAGCTCTGTGTTCATCCAAACAGGCCCTGATAAAACACTGAGTAGTTAGGAATATATAAGATCAGAAAATTACTTTTTCTTTGTGTTTATTTGATTCTATTAGAGACATTTTGATAAGAATGACGGTACCACCGCGATTTAGCTGCAGCTATACCTGTTTCCTGAAGTCCTGCCCCTTTAACTGTCTCCACCAATCATTCTTGAAGGCTTAATCACATGTCATCAGTCTGACCAATCAGAAGTGCTTAAAGTCTTAACTTACTTGTTCAAATTTAGCTCAAAAAGTCGCTCAGTTCTAAAAAATTACCAGCTAAAGCTCGTCTTTAGCGGTGTAACTTTCCACAGAATCCGTGATCAGACCGTGGAACAAGAGAACAAAACAATGAAGCTCAGAGACGCTAGTCTTTCTGCCCTTTTGCGGCAGTTTTACACTTCATCTCCCATGATGCATTAGGTCACGTGACAGCGCCTCGACGTACAATGAGTCGTCCTTGTTAAACGTCTTAAACCACAACGAACATACAGTTTGTAAATTTCCTAACGTAACCTTTATTACATCTTTTAAAAAAAAACAGCTGCAACTTCCAGCTTTCCAGCAAAATGCGCGTCAGATGGCGGCAGCCGCGGGGGGGGGGGGGGGGGGGCTGTACATCAAAACAGACTATGAGTTTCTGCTTTTTTTTTATGCTGGTGTGCCGCGGGATTTTTGTCAAGGGTAAAGTGTGCCGTGGCTCAAAAAAGGTTGAAAA